>CM076578.1:873374786-874101373 GCA_034641835.2 Pinus albicaulis
AACCGACACCGTATGAGAAAGATATTCAGCTTTGAAGTTTGCCAATTTCAGTAAAAAGATGGCCAAATTTGACTTTATAAAAAAATTATTTTTATTAAAAAAATAATATTCCATAGAATATTCTAGGAATATTCCATAGAATATTCTACAGAATATTCTGCAGCTGGCCAATCACAAGGCGCCACGTGGCCCCAAGATGAATGAAATGGGCGTTAAAAATTTGTTTAAGGTCGTGGGCAGGATTTGAAACCAGGTCGGGGTGGAGACAACGCAACAGCCTGACCACTGGGCCACATGCAATGCTTGTTAAACCATCTGCACAGATTCATGTTTAAACTTTGTTGTTTGAGATGGGCAGATAATACCATGGGTCTTGGTCACACGGTTCTGCGCCCGGTGCGGAGATACATTAATACATATGGTTCAAACCTTTTAAAACGCCGATTTAAACTCAAAGTTATTTAATGAAGTTTGATCGGTGCGGCCACATAGGGGCTTAACCTTAGCACCTCCAGTTCGGCGGCAGTTTCGGCGGTTCCCTAAATTTAGCGCCCGTCACCATTTTTAACTAGAGTTAACTCCAGTTCTCCACATTTAGTGGAGCTTTTCAAGGGGACACTGGGAAAAACTTCAGTTAGCCATAACTTTGGCTAGGAAAGTCCATTTGGGACAATTTTTTTTATATTTTGGGGTATTGAAGCATTTTGGAGTTTTTGGGATAGGTTGCAGAGCCATCAAGGTGCTCTATCAGTGATTTTATCAGCGATTTTGGTTGTGGAGACACTAGCGCTTGGTGAAATATCAGCTGTGTTGGACTATACTCATCAATTGGAGGTGAATGAATAGTCGATTTATACTGATTTCAGTCCCCTATTTATGAATTTGCAGCTAATTTTTCCTTTTGAGGCTTTCTACACAGTGTAATTCTTAATTTGAGCATTAATGAAAGAGGGAAAAGACTAATTAGAGGCTTTTGGGCCCAGTAAAGGTAGCCCAAGAGAGGGGTGAACTGCTTAAAGAAATTCTTACTGTTATGCTGTGCATTTTTGCTGTTATATTTCAGATTTTGCTTCATTAAACAGTAACTTTTTATAAGTACACTTTTCCCAATCAGACTTATACAGTGAACACAACTCCTTAGTTTCACTTCAAACCACATTAATTCCTTTGCAGAATACTTGAACTTGCTTATTCACACATAAAAATTTGATTAATGAATACTTTGCACATAAACAAATACTTTCATTGATCGGATCTATTTAAGTGTTTACATTATATTTCTTTAGGCAGAGGCAGTTTGTGGGCCAGAAGCTTCTAGTTTCATCCTTTCTAGCAAAGGTGAAATAACCAGTAAAAGCCCCCACTGTCAATCTCTGTATAAGAAATACCTTGTTCTCATAATTATAGATAATTTCCTTTGAGAGGGAGTCTGGAAAAACTTTCATCTTGAAGGATGTCATGCATGTTCCAGGATTGAAGAAGAATCTGATCTCTGTGGCGATGTTGGAAGACAAGGGTTATGATGTTATTTTTAGCGAGGGAAAAGCCTTCCTGTGCAGTAAAAAAATAGGTCAAACAAGGAGGATAGGGATTCGAGTTAAGAATCTTTATCAATTGCAGGTAGATGGCTGTGCAACAATGGCAGGAAAAGTAGAAGGAGTGGTGAGCCGAGATGAGGGCGAATTGTGGCACAGGAGATTGGGCCATCTTCACCATGGCACTTTGAAAATTTTGCAGCAGATTTCTACTGGGCTTCCCAAGGGTACACTTGCGCAGTCAGATCAGTGCAAGGGATGTACTTTGGGAAAATTTGTGAAGACCACTTTTCATGAGAAGCATAGTCGCACCACGACGATCCTTGAGAGAATTCACACAGACGTGTGTGGACCTTTCTTGGTTGCTTGAACAGAAAAGCACAGGTATTATGTGATATTTGTTAATGAATTTTGTCGTAAGTGCTGGATCTTCTTTATGCATAAGAAGAGCGAGACATACTCAAAGTTATGTGAGTTGAAGGTGCTGGTTGAGAAAGAGCCGGGGAAGCAGGTGAAAGATCTAAGGAGTGATAATGGTGGTGAATACATCTCTGGAAAATTCAAATACTTCTGCAGCGCAGAAGGAATTCAAAGAGAACTCATAGTGCCTCATAACCCATCGCAGAATGGGGTTGCGGAGAGAAAGAACAGAACGATCATGGGTGCTGCATGGGAGATGTTGCATGATCAGGGCCTTCCCATACACTTGTGGATTGAGGCATGCAACACTGCGATTTATGTGCAAAACCATTGTCCTCATAGAGTACTTGGCATGAGTACACCTGAAGAGGCGTTTTCTGGTAAGAAGCTTGATATTTATCATTTGAAGATTTTTGGCTCACCTGTTTACATTCATGTGATGAAGGATGCAAGGAAGAAGCTGGAGCCGACCGCAGAGGTTGGGATATTTGTGGGGTACACAGAAACACCCCATAATTATCGTGTTTTTTCGCTAGACAATCAGATGACTGTTGTGCGACAGGATATCAAATTTCATGAGGAGAAAGCCATGAAGTTGTCGCTTGAGAGGGAGCTACAATTGAGCTACAATTGCATGCAGATGAGGAGCTACTTGTTCCTAAATATGAGCCTCAGGATGTGGATCAGCCATAAGAGGAGGTTCATGGAGTGGAAGAAACCACTCATGCAGCACCAAACATCAAAGGGAAGAAGCACACTATAGAAGCTAAGTGATTGAATCTTGATGTAACGCAGAATGTAGGAGAACCTACATCATAGCGTAGATAGAGACAGTCACTTGACCGATTTACTAGATACATGGCTCTAATGAGAAAGTGTATCATGACAGAGCCATCCTCTTTCGAGGAAGCTGTGGAGGATCCCGCATGGGTAGATGCCATGGTGGAAGAGTATGATTTGATTGTCAGAAATAGTGCATGGGAGATTGTCCCAAGGACGGAAGGGAAATCAGTGGTAGGTTCGATATGGATCTACAAAGTGAAGCAAGCTGCTGACGGGAGCATCGAGAAGTATAAGGCAAGATTTGTTGCCCGAGGCTTCTCACAGATCGAGGGGATTGACTATGAAGAAACCTTTGCACCTGTTGCAAGGTATTCTTCCATACGGACCATCCTTGCTCTCTCATCACAGATAGGTTGGCACATTCATCAGATGAATGTGAAGATTGTGTTCCTCAATGGAGTCATTAAGGAGGAGGTGTAAATTGAGCAGCCTGAAGGATTCGAAATCTTCAGCAGCGAGTCGCATGTGTGCAGGCTCAAAAGAGCGCTGTATGGGCTGAAACAAGCACCTCGTGCTTGGTACACACAGATAGACGGTTATTTCACTAGACTTGGTTTCGCCAAGAGTGAGGTGGATCCAAACCTATACCAGATTTTTGTGGAGGGTAAGTTGTTGATCATTGTACTTTATGTAGATGATTTAATACTGACGGGTGATGAAATGTTGATACACTCATGCAAGGTAGATCTTGCAAAGGAGTTTGAGATGAAGGACTTGGGCCTCCTTCATTATTTCCTGGGATTGGAAATTTGGTGGTGGAAGGGTGGACTGTTTGTGTCTCAAGGCAAGTATTCTCATGAGATACTGGAGAAGTTTCACATGCAAGGCTGCAAGCCTATCGACACTCCTCTTCCTGGTGGTTGGAGGAAAGAGGATGCTACATCGGCAAAGGTAGTGGATGCCACTGCTTATCGACAATTGGTTGGTTTGCTCATGTATTTAGTCAATACACGACCAGACATATGCTATGCTATGAACCAGCTTTCACAAGCTATGGTTAAGCCTAACAAGCTCTTTTGGAAGGCAGGCAAGCATGTCCTGAGGTATCTCAAGGGCACATCTGGATATGGACCATGGTACAGACAGTCGGATGAGTTGAAGCTGCATGGCTTCACGGATGCAAATTGGGCAAGGAGCCCAACGGAAAGAAAGATCACATCTGGAGGGATTTTTAGTATCGGATCTACAACAGTTTCTTGTTACAGCAGGAAAAAAACATCCGTGGCACTCAGTTCAGCGGAGGCTGAGTACATGGCAGCAAGTTTGGCTGCATGTGAGGCTATTTGCATGAGGAAGATCCTGGTCGGTTTGTTCGGTTCTCATTTAGATCCTATTGTGATATATTGTGATAAGCAGAGTTGCATTAAACTCTCGGTTAATCTAGTATTTCATGATAGATCTAAACATATCGACATCCGACACCATCATATCAGAGATTGTGTGCAGCAGAAAATCATGTTTCTTTCTTACATTCCTATGGAGGATCAGGATGCAGATAATCTGATGAAGGCGCTCACTAGGAGAAAATTCTAATACCATAGAGATAGGATCGGGGTGGTAGACAATCCCTATCTTGTTGAGAGGGAGTGTTGATATTCAACAAGATGATGAGCTTAGTGAAAAGAGTTGCCTTCACTAGGTGGTCCCGTAGGCTATTTTTCGCGCAAAATCTATTTTTAGACTATGTCTATTTTTAGACATGTCGATCATATTCTATGAGTTGCAGGATGCTATTTGTGGATGGTTGGTCAAGTTGGAAAAATAGATGGACTTCTATTTTTAGACATATTGGGCGGAGTCTATTTTTAGATTGCCAGTCTAAAAATATATATGTCAAATATTATTAGCTGTTAATAATATTTGGACTCTGTTATCACTCAGATTTTCCTTGAAGTTGTTGGGAAGAGGAAAGGGGTCCGAGGTAACCACAAACCAACTTTTAGGTACAGAATCTAGCCAATCTATACCTAGAGAGGGCTCTCTCTATAAAATTTAGCTTTGTTTTAGAAGATATCAGGCTAGTTATAAAGTCCAAGGGTTTTGTTTGAATTTGGATGATGAAATTCAATAGCTAAGGGTAAGATTGAGTAATTTAGGCCATTGGGCTAATGGAGTAAAAAAGGATAGCTTAAATGGATCAAGTTTCTCAGCAAAAGATGGTTTCACAGGGCAAGGTAATCAAACAGAGAACAATTATAGATCTAAGTGAATGGGATGAACTCAAATGGATGAAGGGCAGTTAAGAATCCTTCAACACATTCGAAAGAGGGAAATTGAGCAAATATTAATAAAGAGAAATTAAGTATTCTTTACTAAATAATCAAAATGCTTAAACTAGAAAAACATGAGCAATTAAGAATTCACTGTTTAAACCGGTTCTGAAGAAAACATTTAGAATAACAACGATTAAAATCAGATTACACTTAAGCACTTTCTGATTTATTCCTTTTCGTTAATCATTCAGAAATGAAACACAGATGATATAATAAACAAATATAAAGACTTCAACACATAAGAGATAGATGACTTATTGATTCGTAGTCTGATACAAGAATCCTGTAAAAATCATTTCACATCAATTCCTCTTCCAGCTAGCCACACAAAATTTCTCTAACAGGACTTTATTCCAAAATAGTCAATGTTACAGCAAAGTCTAAAAAAAATCCACACCTCAATACTCCGATTGAGGGAGTATTTATACAAAAAATTATAGAAAATATCTCATAACAGATTGAGATATAATCTAGGATGACTCATAAGTATGTTACAACAAACTAAAGACAGATGGTCTCATAGATAAAATAAATGATAACTGATGTTGTGTTGTTTCCTTCTTTTGAGAATGTGCTGGATGCATGCCCTAAGATTTGGCTCGTTGCTGTCCTCTTTAGTAATTTTGTGCTAGCTGCTCCGTTGTACTGATACTCTTTAACTACACTGATACCTTTTTTATCCTTCTTTATCATGACTTCCTGTAGTACATAATCACAAATTCATGTAAGGATAATTTTTACAAAAGTTCTAACATTTCTTCCCACCATTTATCTTCCGGTATTATGGTTCTTTGCAGCTTTCTGAGAGTTTCATCAGTCTCTGTATACCTAAAGAAAGTAGGTTGAATTGGGAACAAATTCTTTACTTCATGCTCGAGATAAAACAAATTTTCCAATCTATCATGAAGATTTTTTCCTGTAGGCAATGCTGCTACTGATGAACTAGTTGAGGCACTGGCCTGATTGTCAGCATGCTTGTCCAATTTTTCAACATAACTTTCAAGGTCCATCAATTTATCTTCTGAAACTAAAGGACTGGGAAATCCTTTATTCAACAAAATATCAAATATTTTTATGAAGGCAGTGATTTCTTCTTGCATATCAGAACATCTTCGTTTTAGATTCTGCATCAGAGTTCTTTTGGTAAAAACTCTTTTTATTTCCAAAATTGTTCCTGTCCTGTCTTGAATGCCAAGTTCTTCAAGTTGATGCTTGTTCTGAGTATTTAAAAAACGGACAAGTTCATTGGCTTCTTCACGCATGTTTCCCAATTCTTCTCTTGCTTTTAGGACTTCTTCCAGAGCCAATTTTACTAAATCATCTTGTTCATACATTATTTGAATTGAGGGCCAGAAATCTCTTATTGACTGGATGATGTTGTCCCAAAGAATTTCATTTATTTCCTTTAAAGGCTTCTCCAATGTGAGATCCTTCTCCAATTTGTTGACCAAATTTTCTAATATGTTGACCTCCCTTGTTTTATCTGCAAAATTCATCTTCGAGAGATCATATTTTTGTTCTAAAGTGGTGAATTGTACCTTTTTTCTTTGAAGTTCTGTCACTTGGAGTTTCAATTCCTCCATTGACTTTATTAACTCTTCAGTACTTAAATTGGAAATATTACCCTGTGATAACTCTGCTGGCTGACCTGTTGTGGATGTACCTGTAATCACTTCAGTTGTAGATGCTGGAATATTTGACTGCTTGTCTTTTAATGCCTTTTCAAGCTCTTTTTCAGTTTCATTAAGTTGCTCATTCAATTTCAAGGGAAAGTCCATCAGTTCTTCTTCAGAATTTTGTTTTATGATTTTTGCAGTCTATGGATGTCTTGAGGCTGGTAACTTTAGTTGTTTTCTCAAGGTTGCAATATCATCATATTTTTTCTTGATCAAAGCTTCTATACCTTTGACATCCTTGGGATTATGACCCAATCCAATAATGATTTCCTCCAAAGTCTTTATCCTGTTGTCCTTAGCTTGAGAAGAGCCTTTTTCAAGATTTAGTTGAGCATTAGTATTTTCCAAAGAATCCTGCAATTTCTGGGTCATCATTGATTTATCTGTCAGAGTAGAATAAATCATTTCACCTGTCTGTTTATGTAGCTCAATTTGATCCAAAGGATGAATATCCTTTGCTAAGACTTCAAAATTAGTTCTGATATAATCTGCAGCTATTTGAGGTTGCTGCACTTTGGGTTTGAAGTGACTCATTATCATTTTACCCTGTTGAATGTCATAGGCTGACATCAATCTTTGTTGATTCTTAGGAGCCATCTTCAAACATTGATTGTACACTTGAAGTCTGAGTGGATCATTTCTAGCCTTTATATTTATGAATGTTCTTTTAATATCCCAGGCATCTTTCACTGGTGGTTTGAAAGATGATACTTCTGCACTTTTCTGCCTTTGCAGCTCTTTTCTCTGTAAAGTAGTGGATGTCCCACTGATTGTACATGTTTGCTGACTACCCAATTCTTCTTGCGTCTGACTATCAGGAATTCCGTGAACAGATTCCACTTTTGGAAGAGGATTCAATTTTTGTCTTTTAACATCAGGCTGTTAATAAAATCCACTGACAGGAGTGGCTGCTTCAATATCTCTCTTTTTACCCTTTTCTACATTAAGAGGAGTTTGTAAAATTGACATTTCTGCTACATTGGTCTGAGTAGGAGCAATCTATACTTGACCCTGTTCTTTAGAAGTTTCGGGTTGTTCTATCATTGTAAATTTCTTTGTAACTTGTATATCAGCCTCTTTCTCCTTTCCTTTAGATGCTATCGTAGCCAATGCACTGATTTCCTGTAAATTTTGTTGAGAAGTCCCAGCAGAAGAAGAACCAATACCTGGTATCTATACCTGTCCAAAAGAGTCTAGGTCAAGTATTTTTTCAAGGTCTTTCATTACATTTTCAACATTGACCTGCTCACTATCTTGTTCTATCAATGTTCCTTCCATCCATTCATCCATATTGGCATACTGTTCAATTTCTGGGATTCTTTGATGAATGTAAGGTGATAATTTGTTTTTAATTCTTCTATCACAAATAAAGTTGTTTGGGTCATAAGGTACCCAATAGAAACTTTTTTGTAATTTAAGATAGTCTTCTAAGATTCTTTCAGCTTCCTTTCCAGCATCTCTAGAGTTACAAACAAAGGGACCTAATTGACTTTTAATCCTGAGTTGAGCCTTTTTCTTTGCATTGCAAAAATGAACTATATCTGAATTAATCATTTGTCTGAAATACTCTAATGCAAAGAGTCTCATTGGGACATATTTTGGTAACTTGAATGGGCATAACCCACATCCATAGATTCTGATTTCTGTGTGATTTCGGTATAGGTACTAGTCACCTGTCCGGTATTGCTTTGAGAGTTGAAGAATTTTCTTGATTTCAATATTGACCCTCGGAGGGGAGACTCCTGTCAACAAGGTGGTTGCAGGGTGTACAAATAGGTCAATAAACTCATTGTAGGAATAAGGAGAATCAGGGGAATTATGAGTGATGGCAGACCAAAAGATTACAGACCTAGGATTTCCTTTAGCATCAAGTTTTTTAGTATGGAAAGAGAAACTCTCTGATTGAAAGTAAAGCATGAGATGGTATATAACAGAAGAATATTTGAACACTCTTTCATTCTCTAATCTCATGAACTGATCATGGATTTTATCTGCAATGTAGGAAGAAAAATCATACTTGACAGTAGGGGGTTGTCCAGGGGTAAAAATTGACAACAATACTAGGGTTAATTGGTCAACATATTCACTAGTATTGAAACCCATTATAGAGGATATCATATTCAGAATAAGCCTTCCCACATCAATGAAAAAGGTATAACCATAAGGGGGAGGGCCTTTGGGCTGATGTTCTGGCAACATGAAGGTCTGGCATAGACGATTTAACTCTTCATGGGAAAATTTGGCAGATTTCTCAAGTAATTCTCCCATGGAAAGGGGAGTGAGGGCTTGACCAGGTTGAAATTGCAACATCTCGTTGATAGACTGAGAAGTTATGGGAAAAAGGATGGTTTGAATCGGGGACAAAACTGCTCGTTGATTGGGATCATAATTTGCATGGCAGTAATGGATTATCTCAGGAAAAATATGGACTGAAGGGAGAAGATACATGGGAAGATTGGATTCCCATAATCCAAAAATGTTAGAATCTTTTAAATAATTATCTCTATAGTAGAAAAATATTCGAAGGGGATTTTCACTGAGAACCAGGTCTTTAATTTGGAAATCTCTTTCTACTAAAGCCAGATAATCTAAATCTCTGTGAGGGGCATTCAGGGGTGCGACATTCAGAGCCACGGGAATCTCCATTTATGGTTCTTGTGGATTCAGAAATGAATTGCGGGTTTTGATGAAAAAACGGGCACAATCACAGGTTTAGGAATGTAATTGTAGTTTTAGGAATTGAGGAATGAACTAAAGAGCAATCTTGAACCCTGTTTCAGTTTTTTGTGTGGAATTTAAAACAAGACCAGGATTTTTACAGAGCTCAGTGGGAATTTGGGTAAATAATTGTTTTGCAGGAACTAAACAGTGATGAATACAGGTGCTGGTTATGGCAGATGAACTCTGAATTACTCGACTGAAACTTTCTTCAGAAAGGTAACAGTTGGAAAACTTAGACAGTTGATTTCGAAATTCGTTGCATGGGACACTGGTCGTTGTATGAAATAATGTGAAAATGACGTGGGTTCTTTTGTTTTATTCACAAAGTCAAAGGTTGGCGGGAGTTTTTTTTATTTTTTAATGGATGATGTCAGCAAGTACGGAGGCTTCGTCATAGGAGGCAGGCAGTAAGCGGTTTCCATCGCACAGCTTTTGGGGAAGAGTGGTTTTCAGCGGAGGGCGAGCGATTCCATATGATGGATGATGCGTGGCGCGACACTGTTCAGAAAACCGCTTGGCCATCGCGCGTTAACTTTCAGACGAGGATGGGCAGCGATATGTACGACAACCGTAGATCTTGAGTTGATCGATCGAACGGTTGTCAGGAAAGGAAGATGATGGGGAATTAAAATGGCGGGTCCAATGCAATTTATTAAAAATAATCGCATCGGGGACGATTTGATTGGCGGATTAGGTTATTAATTAGCCTGGAGGGTTAATTAATACCTTTATACAATGGAGGGTTGGGTTTATTTATTAATTTTAAATTTCAACCAATTAATGAATTTTAATAAATATATGGTTATTTTTCAACCAACAGGGCGGGATATATATTATATGGGAATTATTTAAATTAATACGGGGAGAAAGAGAATTTGCATAGGGATTTAAATAATAAGTTAAAAATTAATATGGAAATGAATGATGCGCTAAGTTTAAAACATCAAGGTAATGTATTTAACTTATGCTTTTATGAATAGGGTTTTTTATGAAATATTACATGATTTTCCTAAGTAACATGGGATTTTACTTAGAAAAATATTTTTTAGAAATGAGTGAATGTCATGATGAATGAGTTTAAGTACTTATGGTTTTAAAATTATTGGGCTGAGGGTCCGGTCCCTCCAAAATTCAAGGAAATGCCTTGAGCCCCTTTAATTTTCAAATGCCTTAGTACTTAGGGGAAATTAGTGAATTTTTTAGGGAAAAATGAGCAGGGAAGTTAATAATCTGACTTTGCTTTAATTGAAATTCTTCCAGTGTAGTGTCTGCCTTAGCACTTGTGATGAAAGTAAAAATTTAACACATCTAGAGTCATTATCCATCACATGCAATTCTGCAACAACATCTACCTACCCTACCTACTTTACCCTACCATTTTTTCTTCTTTATTAGGGTGCACTTAGACTGGCAAACCCTCATCACACTTTTTCTTTTACATTTGAAAATCTATATATTTCTAACCTTATTACATCCAAGGGCTCAGATTAAACTATTGAGCTCCTTTTATTTACTCTACCTATCTACTTATCTGCCAAATTAAACAGTTTGGTCAGATTTTATTCTGTATCTCTAAAACATAAAATTGAAAGATGAACTAGCCAAGCTTAAACTGTTTGACTGTTCATAAATTGTGGCATAAAATACAAGTTGCACACAATTTTATTTATTACATAAGAGCAAAAAAGTAGTGGCATTTAGGCTTGCACACTTTCCTTCGCCTTTCTTTTGGTGGGGTTCATTTTCTTTCACTTTTTTGGCCATTTTATTCTTTTCACCCTTTGATTTTTCTTTTAGGGTATACCCTCTTTACATTTTTTAAATTTTTTGATTTTTTTTTGACAATATGGAAAACCTTTGCAACAAGAAAAGGTATGAACATATTACATAGCTTATCAATCCAATCATGATATATGACACCTATTGGTATAGGAGTCTAACAGACTCTAAACATTATCTTATTCTCTTGGAGCACTTCAGTTAAGTGCACAGATGTGGCACAACAGCTAACAAAAGGAATTACGCTATTCCTGAGGGTTTACTAGAGCTAATGCATGAGGACTTCAGTTAGAAATCATGTGACATAGTTTGGTGGAGTTATATAAGTAGTTGGTGGAGTTTTATTTAGTTTAACTCAGTTAGACTCAGTTGAGCTAGTTGTATCTAGTCTAACTGATTGATACACTAGTGAGAGTGGTGTGAATTAATTAGTTAATTAATTCAGTAAATAATAACTCATTAATAAAATAAAGAATACATCAGTTAACTACAGTGCATGGCAATTTCAGTGGAGACCAGTGGAGAGATAGGTGAAAGAGCAAGTGTGACTATCAGTTGTGACTATAGCGATGCATTGATTGCATCCAACACTCAGTGGAGATGAAAATGAGGATTGCGCAGTGCAATATTGTTGAATTCGAGTTCATTCAGAGCCATTATTCAGCAGGGATTGTGCAGTAGAGGCATGCTAGCAAGTGGCAAAGATCGGTGCATGGATTTGCAAGATCGAGCCTGATTAGTGTGTAGCGATTGTATTGTATTGAGAGCTTGATATGATCAGCTTTGTATGAGGATTGTTACATGATTTCTATGACATATATTATATATAGATAGTTGGAGCTTTCAGCTTCAGGCTTTCCCGTTAAACAACTGTGTTCATATGTGTGAATTTTTATTGTTTCATGTGTGCATTGCAATCTTGATTTTCTTTCCGGAAATGATCAATGGTGGAATAGATTCTGTATTTTGCATGAAGTTAAAATAGTGTGAGATGAGGAGAATCTTGGTCATATAACACATAAGTTATATAATTTCTACAGTTCCAAGCACCAACTTAGTCTTTCCAAGGCTCCAACCTTGTCAATTTGAGGCACCAACCTCTAGGGCTCCAACCCTATCTCTAGTACAGGCTCCAACCTAGTTTCTTGAGGACTCCAATCCTCTAGGGCTCCAACCCTCAACTTCACTTCGTCAAAATATGTTTGGTTTTTCTACATGGCTCCAAAAACCTTCTTCAATGAGCCCTGACAATCTTCATTTGTCCCCTCACTTAGTCTCCACGTCACTTCATCAATGACAACCTTGTCCTTCTTAGAAGGTGTCACCACTACTCTCATCATACCCAAACAATTTCTCCAAGGTCACTTCATGATGCCTTCAATGCATCATGGTCTCCAAGAATCTCCAAGATAAACTAAAGCTTATCAAAAATATGTCTTCAATAAGCTTCTAGATGATTCTTCAAGGTATGCTCAAGATCAACTCCAACTTCTCTTCAAGATATACAAGGTTCCAAAGGTTCCAAAATAGTCTTCAAGAATATTCTAAAAACTGCACAATAGGTCTTCTACAAGATATCTCCAAGATATATATACAAAGTCTTTCCCAATATGTCTTTACAAAACCTTCAGGTCTACTTCAACTAGATGACTTCAATTCCTTATTTATGCTTCAAATCAGTTTCAAAAGATCTTCACTTCACTTCAAGATTCAAGACTGCTCCAAATGATGTTACTAGACTGCTCACACATTTTACTTTTGTGCAAGAGGTTTTTTATCTTCCAAGATCAGTCCCAGACTTCCAATTTGCCAAACTTGATTGTAGAGTGAACCTTAACTGTGATGCATCATCAACCACATCTAAACTTCGATTCTTCCATGGTTATTCTTGATCAATGTTTAAGTGTAGGCAACAACATTAACTCAAATTATGTCAAATCCTTCAGAGATGATACATAGGTTGCCCTATTTCATTCCCAAAAAACTTAACCACTTACCTCAAGAATAAGTCTTAGATCTATGTTCTATGCACAAATAATCATCCACTTCAACGCAAGTATAGACACCATATCTTCGTTGCCCTCCAACTAATCGTAGAGTGAAAAAAATAAATAATTTGCAACATACATTTCGATTTCAAAAAAAGAAATTGCAAACTTAGATGGAATGGAAATTTCCTTGTCCGAGTTGTATAGAAAAATACGGAGTTTCCAAAATATATTATATCCCAATGAATACCACCATAAACCCTTCGTCCTTCATAGTGAATCTGACACAAGAATTTCACACCGAATCCCGCATCAATGAATCACCATTTGCAAGCTTCTACAGGCCTGATCCCAAAATAACATATCTCCTTCGGTTGACAAGTACTCATTAAATTAGAAAGCTCACAAATTCTGCATTAATCTTATTTGCGTGTGAGTTCCCGAGATGTAATCTCGACTACACACCTTTGCCTTTTTTTTTTCTTGTGTCCTCCCTTTTAATTCACTATTCCTCAACTTCTCTTTATTTTTCTGTGTCACTTGTCTGATTTTTTCTCTAGTTAATAGATCAAGCAATTAAATAAGCTATCTATGCATAATATATTTCATTATGTTCCTTTAAAACACTTATTCAGGTCCGCACAGCTATTACGCACATGTATTTTCTACAGGTCATCGATTTCATATTTTCTACATATTTCTTTCACGTAAATGTGACTTGTATCTCCTAGCTTATACCTTATATATCTTAATTTATTTTTGATGGTCTCTTCAACGAATCCACTTGCTCGTATATATATATGTATATGCAAGGGGTCAAAATAAAATCATGTTAATTTGAAGTAGAAGTCGACATCTGTTGATGGGGCTAACTTACAAAATTGGTGTAATCAATTCAATGTTCAACGTTAATGACCAATGTCCAACATCATTATTTTTTATGTATCTTTGGTATATTGGCACCTATGGTCTAGATCACCAATCAAGGCACATGATTGACACTGTACAACATTATAGTTATTTCAAGGACTTGTTTGGGCAAGAATTCTTCATTAGTGGCTTGATATCTTCATTGATGGCATTGTTATCAACCAAGAGTTATAGCATCATCATCTAGAACCAGGCTTCTCAAGAATATTGACATCTCGGTCAATGCCACATTGACAACAATGACAACCTTGATTAACAGTTCGCTATAAAGGAGACCGTTTCCCCGCTACTAAGGGCTCAAGCAGAGACCAAGAAGAAGAATGCACAACTAAAGGAAGCCTCCCTCGCACTAGACATTATGCTTAAATTGTTCGAAAAGTATCCACGGGCTCCCGAAACCCTGACTAAGAAGGATTGGATCTACACGTAGAATAACAAAGTACACATACGGATAAAAATAAAATCCAAGGATAAGCTTGTAAAAGACATGGAAAAGATGATGTTTTCTTATGAACATCTCATCAATGGAATCAATTCGATGGTGGAGGTACATCACATCCCTTCCTTGGGAGCATTGGATACCCAGAAGACAAGGGAGGAGGTGACCCAAGACATCCAAGCATTTCTGGAACCCATCAATAAAGCAATTATTTCCTAGGACCTCCTGGCCTCAAAGGAAAACATTGATCAATTCATCATCACACGAGTTAGGATCTACACCAAGATAGACTCCCTATCCAATCAAATCTCCGTAAAGAGGCGCACTTTGATTTTGGACACTCTTGAGTGTTTTCATAGGTTAGGATAAGACATACCCGAGGTCACTCCAATGGCCGTAGACTATCAGGCCTTGCAGACTTACCTCATGGAACAACAACAAATAGAAGTGTCTCAAGAAAGAAATCAATATCAAAGTCAGTTGTTTGAAGGTAATCGGTGACTCCGAAATTGTTACCTGGTAAGTACGCAACACCATTCACTTCCTATCTCCCAATTTGAAGTTGTATCAGCAAGAGGTATGACATTTTATTTCTGCCTTTGATGCTTTCGGTATTAAGTCTGTACTTAGAATGCATAATACTACAACCGATACATTGGAAAATGATGCTGCTAGGTTAACCACATTGAGGAATGGGTTTTCTATTGAAATTGTTTATAAGCCTGCAGTGCCAGATAATGTAACTAATTTGTGAATTTTTAATGATGATCAGCAGGTACTAGATTTCATGCTTAATGCAGATGTGTTCAAGGATGCCATGATTGAGGAATAAGATCATGACCTGGCCTTGCAAAAGGAAAGAGAGGAGCATAAGGGGAATTCCATACCCAAAGGGGTCGTATCCCTTGAGAAGCTATTTGACATACAGAACCATTTTTGGGGGCCTCCCAACACGAAGGTGAAAATTTCCACCCTACTACACTAGCAAGTGAATCTCGGGATGGAGGCGGAACCAAAATTCATCAACCTCGATAGAAAATGCACCCCCCAGGAGAGGCAGCCCTTTATGAAATTATTCAATAAATACTGAGATGTTTTCACTTGTACATATGATGAGCTATGAACTTATGGCATGCGAATCATCCAGCACGTATAACCAATGAAAGAAGGAGCTAAGCCTTTCTAGAAAAAGCTAAGGAAGGTGCACCCTACTCTGGAGTTGATGATCGAAAAGGAATTGAAGAAGCTTGTAGACGCTCACATCATCTTCAAAGTCCGACATTCAGCTTGGGTGTCGAATTTGGTCCTAGTTCACAAAAGTCTGGTGAAATTTGTTTATGCGTGGACTTCCAAAATTTGAACTGATCATCAGACAAGGATAACTACCTGGTGCCCCCCATGGAGCATATTCTTCAAACAATATCTGGGTTAGAAATGTTCTCATTATTAGATGGTTTCTTAGGATACAACCAAGTACTGATGGCTGAGCCCAATCGTCTGAAAACAACATTCAGGACCAAATGGGGAATATTCGCATTCAGACGCATGCCCTTGTCCTAATCAATGCTGAGGAAACCTTCCAAAGGGCCATGGACATCAAATTTCGAGGTCTAATGGGGCAAAGTGTGGTGGTTTACCTTGATGAAGTCACCATATTCTCCAAGCGCAAATGTGACCACGTGCACCACCTCAAACAGATTTTCGAAAGGTGCCGAAAATACGAGATCTCACTTAACCCCAAGAAGAGAATCTTTGTAGTCTCTGAAGGGAAACTATTAGGCCACATCATAACCTGAGATGGCATCATAGTGGACCCAGAATGCGCAAAATCCATCGCCCAGATTCCTCCCCCAAGTAGCAAAAAGTACATGCAGTCGTTTCTTGGGAAAATCAACTTCCTGTGAAAATTGATATCAAACTTCACCCAAATCGTGAAACATCTTCAAGGTATGATAAAGAAGAATGAAAATTTTAAATGGAATTCCCTTGAGAAAGAAGCATTCGATAATATTAAACAAGCCATTGTAGAAGCACCGACCCTTCATAGCCCGGATTTCAGCAAGGACTTTATCTTGTATACCTTCACCTCAGATTCATCTCTCGCGGCCATACTCACTCAGAAAGATGGTAGCAATGACGAGCGGCCCATATCGTTCATGAGTGCAGGGTTGCAAGGTTCCCAGCTGAATTATCTAGAATTTGAAAAGAAAGCCTACGTAGTATATAAGGCAATCAAACATTTCAGGCCATATATGTTGAAGAACCATGTCACGGTGTTCGTACCCCACCAAAAAGTTCACACATTATTCGTGCAACAAGATCTGGGTGAGAGATGAGGCAACTAGATGGCATGCCTTCAAGAGTATGATCGATGGCTGTTGAAGCCGCAGACTTGCTAAGTAATGAAGAGGAATGTTTGGATTGTGAAATAGACATGTACCAAGCTGACATTTCACCTCAGCAAAACACCCCGTCATGGTCCATCGATCTCCAACAATATCTTGGTCGTGGTATCATGGACCCGACCTTAATCACCCAGAAGAAATGAGCAATAAGGCTAAATTCTGCATCCTACTAGCTGGTACAGGGTAGGCTGTTCCGTAAGCACCACAGTAAGATATTGCTATGCTTCTTAGAGCATAGTGAGGCTCAACAAGTCCTGAAGGAACTACATGATGGCCCAGTTGGTGGGCACTACGTAGGAGATGCCACAGCTCACAAGATTATGCGTGTTGGTTTTTATTGGCCCACTTTGTTCAAGGATGCGCATGCCTACGTTCGGAGATGCCTTTCGTGTAAAATTTTTTCTAGCAGGGAATCCCAATCTTCCGCCCCATTATAGTTTTTCGAAGTGGAAGAACCATTTAAGAAGTGGGGGTTGGACATGATAGGGGAAGTTTTTCGACACTCCTCCAAGCAGCATCGATATATCCTTACGGTCACAGACTATTTCACAAGGTGGGTTGAAGCAATACCGTTACGTCAAATCAATGATCAAGAGGTAATAAATTTCATCACTTAGTACATCATGACCAGGTTTGGCATTCCAACCACCCTTTTTTTTCGATAATGCTACTTACTTTTCATCGTTCAAGTTATATGAATTTTCTTTAGAAAATGGTATAGTGCTCAAACATTCCACCAACTACTATCCCCAAGGAAATGGGTTAACCAAGTCAACCAATAAAAACCTCATTTGTATCATAAAAAATGCCTTGCTATCCCAACACTGGAACTAGCACAACATCCTCCATAACGCCCTCTATGTTGATCAGGTCACACCCAAACCATCCCTAGGAACCTCCCCATTTTTCCTAGTCTACAACAAAGAAGTAATCCTTCCTCCCAACCTGTCTCTCCCAGCCCTGAAGTTGTCACAAGAAACACATGGCATCCCATTCCCTTCCTTGCAAGCCCGCATATACACTCTGTTAAAATTGGAGGAGGAAAGGCTAAAGGCTTGAGAAAAGTTCACCATCCATGAGAGCCCGATAGAATGATGGTTCGATAGCAATCCCACCGAAAACAAGTTTTTCAAAGTTGGCGACCTCGTACTCAAATGGGACAAGGCTCATTAAGGTAAAGATAAACACACCAAATTTCAAGCCCTATGGATAGGCCCATTCTAGGTCAAAGAAAGGGTTGGTTCCCACACATATAGACTCCAAACCCTAGAAGTGAGAATCGAGGTCCTTCTGGTAAATGGGCATGACCTCAAGCACTACTTCACTTGATAGCTCCAGGGTTTTCACCATGCTTTGTACCATAGTTTCCTTCCCTTCGCTTTGTTGCTCTTGTTTTTCGTTTGTTTTGTGTGTTTCAACAAAAATCTTGCTTCAAGCAAGCTCTTGGAACTCCACTCCCCCAGTATCTCAAGATTGAATTATTGACGTAGTAGTTACTCAACTAGCAGGCTATACCAGAATCTATTCTTGTTAAGAATCGGCCTTGGCACACAAAATGGCCCAAGCTTTCGTGTGACAGATACCCCGTGGGGAAACACGACCAAGTCTCAGGACCCAAGCGCACGTAGCTCATCTAGTGCGCTAGCTTGAGGGACTGCTATACAAGGGATATTTTCGGTGAAATAGGTCACTAGACGGAAGGGGAACAGGGCCAAACTCAGGCGGTAAAAGGATATTCAGGAAAACCCAGAGGTCCCTAAAAGTAGACCAGGAGCAACCTCTATTGCAAGTAACATAATTTGGGATCCATCGTCCGCCTGGGAAATACTTTCCACGTAAAAATAATTTCCTTGAGCACATTCAAATAAGTTATATTAGCACAAAAAATAAAGGGTAAAGGATTGAGAAAGGCTTCTTGTGCAGAGAGGTGATGCGACGACTCCGCTGAGGTACTGACCAGGCTCACTAGCAGTGGAGCAACATCTGTGACACCTAGGCAGTGACTCCATCGATACCACCATGTTCGTTGGCAGTAGAGAAACACAAAGGGACCAAATAACTATACGGAATCCTTTAATCCCATCAGGTTACTCCGACCCCTTATATCCAGTCTCCGGAAATGAAAACACGGTGAACTAGCATCCTGCGCAGTGCAAACAAGTGAAGCAAACATGCAAGGGCCAGAGAGGAAAGTAGTGGGACCCATGGGGCTGAAAGGAACATCATGCTATGCCCACTTCCCCTCCCCCCTCAAAGATGAAGCACAGGAAGAAATTTTGGGTTCTACCAGTGAATCGCCATCTGTTGTAGCCACTACAAAAACCTCCAAAATTAGTCCCATTTTAAAATTTCAGAGCCCCTGATCTCTTTGGTGAAGGTAATTCCAATGCGCCCTCAACCATGAACCTTGAGAAAGTACCTCTCAAGTATTTTTCCTTCAAATCTACGTTCATGACTTGTTTTCTTTGAAACTAGTTGGATGGTCGTAAAGTTACAAATTTGATCAACATTACACATTTCTGACTAAGAAACCTAGCGACTTTGCGACCTCGAGGTCACAAGGTCGCAAGGTCACAAGGTCTATAAAATGCATGAATGGAGAATATGCAACCTGGTGACCTCCAGGTTGCAAGCTCGCAAGATCGCATCTTGGCCTAAATCTTTACATTTGCGACTGCGCGACCTTGCGACCTCTAGGTTGTAGGGTCGCAAGGTGTAAGGTCGCATCCTTGCCCAAGTGGACCGAATTTGTGTCTTAGCGACCTGCATTAAATGATCACATGTGTGACCCCTTTATAAATAAAAGGGTCACGTAGGTTTCATTTGACCTACACGACGGAGCAAACAAAGCCTCTGACAAGCCAATTGGAGCGCATTTTTCTGGGTAAGTTGCCTAATCCTCCTTTTGTTTCCTATTTTTCTTAAATGTTTCCTTACTTGCCCCATACCATAGCCTATTAATTACCCTTGGCCCCATTCCTTTGCAAACCAAATCCTCACTATCTCTCTAGCTAGGGTTTTCAGCCTAGTTATGCTCATTCATCTTTGCCTCATCTTCTGAGCCTTTCCTTGCCTCAGTTCACTACAAACACCCCTTCCTAGCTCTCTGAGAGGTCCCTCAACTCTAATTTTCCCATTTCCCATATATTTTTTTCCCTCCTTGCACCTTATTCCCTGCAGGTCACGATCCCTTAAATTTGTCTTAGAAATCCCTAATGCGACCCTGTGACCCTGCGAACTTGCGACCTAGTCGCTAAGTCGCGAAGTCGCTAGATCGTTGATCATTGAATAACCACCCAAATCATGACCTTGTGACCTAGCGACCGTAAGACCTAGACACAGGTCGCTAAGTCATAGAGTCATAGTTTTCGGAGATTTCATGGCGGTGCGACCTCGCGACTAGTTCGCTAAGTATAAAACATCCTTAATCCTCCGGAATAGCGACTGGAAAGGATCACAATGACCTAACTTGATAATTCAAGTCATTTATATGTCTAGTCAGTCCCGTCATATTTTTTATCATGTCGTTTTTCTTATCGTGGGATTGTTTTTTGAACATGTCAGGGGATATTGAAGCCGAGCTCAAGTGTGTCTCCATCTTTTCGACCTTAAGAGATATGGGGCCTACAACAGTTTGAAAGAGAAACATAAACCTCGAGATAGAGATTTCAAGAGAGGACATGCCTTCTCCTCCACCCCCTATCTATGGATACACCACCTGTGTCTTTGGGAAAGGGGACAAGATGACTTGCTACCAATTATATCAGGAATTCACGAAGCCATAATTCCCATAAGATCTCATGAATCGGAAGGTATATATATAGGTTAAAATGTCCAAGCTACACTACATGAGTGCTCATCCACCAATATTCCCATGCACAGAAGTTATCGAATGGATTCTCCAGAAAATTGACTCCAAGGTCTGGGTCATCCGCAACCACTCGAGCAAAACTTTTTTCACCCTAGCTGGGAAAGATGCAGAAGTCTACTATGCATTCCCTGCCAAGGAAGAATCCTTTAACACTGATTGGGTCACCACACATGAAGTACCAATGCTAGAAACCTTGAAAGGCTGGTGGGAGGACCCTGAGAAGTTTAAGGCAAAAAAGGATCACAAGTATAAAATAGATGGCCTCAGGAAGGTCTATAAGCTCATGGCAGAAATGATGTGTAGAATGTACGACCAATAAGATGCCACTACCTTCAATGGGGCTTGGGTCCCACTCATGTATGCAATCACCTCCTATGGCACCTGTTTCAACTGGGCTTACATGGTAGTATCGGCCCTCAGAGAAAACATATTAGTAGCACAGGCACCATAAGAGGGATGTGCATTAGAATTCTACATGGCCTCTTAACTTTTGGACGCAATGTGTAGAATATTTCATTTTTAAGGGTGGTCGTATTACTAGGATGTGAAGCATGGTGGGCCCATTCACAAATATCTGAACATATTCTGGGCTTCCAAGTACAAGCAAGATATGGAATCTATCTCACATAATTTCATCCTCACGCTCTATGGGAAGCTTTTCGGTAACGATTCCCCTTGCATGTCCAAGCAGGCTATGGAAACAATAACCCAGGTAGCCAACTGGTTCCCATTAGAGAGAGTACCTTTATCAATTTCTTTGGATCATTCAAGGTGCCTCTCGCACTACCTTGGTATGTCACTGATAAACTACTGCTGCAAGAGTTGTGCTACCAAATTTCGAGCGGATTCTCCAAGGTCCTCAGCAAAGGAAAAAAGAAGCCATGGCCTACCCTCCTGCTTACTATTGGTGCCTACACTGTTAAGGATTACAAATAAGTAGAAGTTGAGGTGGAGGACATCAAATGTTTTCATTTCGTGACCCTGGCCCATCAATCATATGATCCTGAAAGGATCGTCCCTGCACACTGCAAATGGGCCAAGTTCAATTGGAGGTACCAACACAGGGAACTCCCTGTTGAGGAACAAGTTAGAAACGGGTACAAAAAAGATAGGGAATCCGCGCCGGAAGAATCAGCTGACCTGAGTGGGGATCAAGAAGTTTAGGATGACCAAACTTTAGAATAGAGGGTCGACATGCTAAAAAGGAAGGACCTGGTCTGTTGTGGAGGTAAATCCCCTCTACGGACAGAGGCGATCCCTACTAGCCCAGATCGAGTCTAGAAACAATCAAACATGCTACAACGCAAGCTCCTAATTGCAAAAATAAAAGTGCGATAGAAGGCCTACCTCAGGTCCAATGCTGTTGTCGTTGCAGAGAGGATAGTGCTCTCGATCCCTTGCTCTGACAGGTCACAATTCCACCACTTGACACGATCGAACACCTGCACGTACAAGAAACATGACGAACATATGAGCGTAAAACGATATAATTTCAATTATGTGCTAGTTAGACAGGACACAAATCATAAACAAGCATGAAAAATACGAGTGGAACTATAATCGCAGTCGCTTATATTTATGAAACAAAGGATGATACAACCTAGCTCTGATGCTGAAATCCTCCTTCGGCGGGTCGACAGTGGAATATGTCTCAGTAAAGCTTGTCGGGAGTAGGGACAAGCCTCTCTCTTCGATTGTCAATCTCCTTGCTATGGATTTGGCACTATGAGGACTATCAAAGCTCTTGCAGCATTCTTTAGGCTATGAAGGCTCTTGGAGATTCTTGGAGACTAGCTTGCAAAGGAAAATGGCAAGCTTATATAGATGGTGGAAGGGGAGTTGGGATCCCTACAATCATGGGATTGGCCCTATCCTCAAGGAAGCTTCCATGAGAGGTGGAAAACCACTTCCCCTACATGGAGATCCGGAGCCAACCTCCCAACTCAAATTAGGAACCAGTTTAGGAATTGGTTGGAATGAATCTTCCGCCATTTAATTTTAAAAAAACACTCTTTATTAAGCCTGGCGCGAGTACAAATCTGGGATAGAGCGCCAATTGGCGCACCCTCTTTGGAGGATTTTCCCCCTTGGCACGAGGGCTGAACTATGTACCCGCGCCAATGAAAAAAGGCTGTTTTTAGGGTTTTCACAAGGATTTTTCTTCAGGGCAATGAAAGTACATGTTCAGGGGAATGCCATGAAAGTGTTTTCAAGTTATGTCATTGCTCACAGGTCACGGAATGAGCCCTCCAATGTGAGGGATGGGGAATTGCAGGGACGGTGAAAAATTGCTGTGTAACAGATGCCCCCTAAAGCATGAGGCCCGAAAGAGAGAGAGGGGTGAAATGCTTTACGAGAATGTGTCCAACTGAAAAGACTGCCGTCAGAAAACCTGCATAGAGAAATACAACTGATATCTCAGATACATGATATATATGTGGTATGGGCACAGCCATCCATAATAGAGTATACAATAATCCAGATCCAAGGTATGGACACAACCATCCAGTGAGGGTCGATAAATAGACTCAGGTATGGTCGCAGCCATCCAATGAATGAGTCATGTAACTAATCATAATAATCCACAAAATCGCAGCCTGGATTCCAACAGACAAAATCCAGGGTCTTGCGCTCCATCTTGACCTGAACAAAGTACAAGTTCAAGCATGCAAATATGTGAGCTGAAGTCAAACATGCGAGAATATCGCCTGATTACCAGCCGATGATGAAAGCTGTTAACAGATGTGAGAGGTACCACCAATAATGACAATGGCCCTCAAGGTACTACAGGTACAATCTACGGCATGTGAATCAATGAGCTAGCGTCGAACACCCGTAGAATCACTCGATCGGAGGCCAATGATGAAAACCTCATGCCGAATGCAAAGAACCTGCCATTGAGGCATGTAGGCTCCAAGGTACCAGAAGGGAGTCTCTAGATCAACTTCCTGGATAATGAGTTGAAGTCAACAGGAAGTGACCTTGATCGAAGGTGGGCCATAGTGTTTCCCACATCATCGACATGAGACAGAGGAACATAATTTCTTTGTGAATCAAGATCAGATGAGAATCAGAGGAAGGTTGAAATTTGCATAGGTCAACTTCTCTTGAACATATGGCGGCACGACAGTGAGTTTGGTAGTATTTCACGTCAACAGATCATAGGTCATGATGACGAGACAAAGAGCAGATGAAAGGTCAAAAGGGATCACCCAAACCCACAGAGGCAAGTGGAAAACAAGATGAGATGTCCCCAACCTGACACGAATGCAGACAAGTGCCATGTTCAAGAGCGACATACTTCCGACACGACAATGATGTTGGTTCCATTTTCCCCACCATTTCTGGCGAGTACCTCTTTATTTTTACGAAAGCTTGAAGAGGATACCATATGCTTGCTATATAAGTCCGTCCTTCGGACGAATCCATCCTAGTACATTTAACGAGCCCTAGGAAGGAGAAACTCGAATATCGTCATTTCGACTGAATCCAATGTCATCAGGGTTTAACGAGTCTAACAAAGGAAGAACTCGGCATATTTTCATGTTTAGAGAGTTTGAAAAGACAGCGGCAAAGTAAACTCCAACGGTCCCTTTTCGTAAATATTTCCTCAGATCTGAAAAGGTAGAAAACTATGTCTGAGAAAACCTCCTAGTCGCGATAGGCTAGGGTATTCCTTTTTCGTAAATAATCTAGCCCAGCCCAAAAAAGGGGTAAACGTATACTAGGTAGATGTCGTTTCATGACCACTTTAACGAGATCAAAACAACAAGGGACTCTGCAATATTTTCATGTTTAGAGAGTCAGAAAAGAGTTGAAAGATGACTCCTCCTGGAGGAACGAGTGGTATAAAGGGTAGCTACAGGTTCCGGTGATGGTGGAACTGCTCAAAACAAATAAAGGTAAAGAGGCTGGCTAACAAGACCACTCATCACAACAGTTCCTCAGGAATAGGTAAAACAACCAAGTGAAGGCATATGATCGGCCAAGCAGATAGTGACGATGGAGTGAGAAAACCAAGGCTCATATGGAAAAACAGGCTGATAAAATGGCAATCACAAGAGGTAAAATTGGAATGGTTTCATTTTTACACAAGCTTGAAATCAAGAAACTCTGCTTGAAGTTGGTTTCATTTTTACACAAGCTTGAAATCAGAAAACTCTGCTTGAAGTTGGTTTCATTTTTACACAAGCTTGAAACAAAGATAAACTATGCTTGAAACCGGTTTCATTTTTACACAAGCTTGAAACGGAAATAAACTATGCTTGAAAAAGTGAGCATGCCCCCAGCATGGTGACTCAATTCGAGGTACATGCCCCCCAAGCTTCAGTCCATATGAAAGGCAGATGGAGTGAAGGTTCAAGTGACGAGATCAAGAGAAAGACTCGACTGGGATTTTACGAGATCTAAACAAAGACTTGAATTGAACGGGAACGTGTTTCATTATTTTAACGAGGTTGACACATTAAAAGAACTATCCTCAAACACCTTGTTTCATGGTTTAGGGAGCTTGACACAGAAAACTAACTAACAAACGGCCCGGACCCGGAGTTTCATTTTTAAGGAGCTTGACAGGAAGAATATGCTCCGAACACTTTGTTTCATTTTTTAACGTGTTTGACACAAGACAAAATGAAATGCAGCATCAACATTCGACCTCATCATAATGAACAAGAAGTCACTTCGCTTCCCAAGAGTTCCCTCCGGAGATGGAAGAAAAACATCCGCAGTCGGGACCCAAACCCCCGACACACGATGCACAACGTCACAACGGCACTATCCATGAGTACTAGGCACGGAGTGGTATACATAGTTGACTGCTGGTGACAGATACAACGAGGTGGATAAAAACCATGAATGGATGATGGCGGGCCGGTTTCCGCATCGGGACCAAGAGAAAGTTGATCGATGGTCACGATCCGTCCTTCATGCGAAAAGCAGTCACACGAAAAGGGAGGGGAGACGAGCGCTCCCATGGCATAGGTGTAATCGCGCCCAAAAAAGCGATTGAAATCCAAGAGGAGACTGGAACAACCATCACGTCCATATGGACGGTTTACCTCCCAAAGTAATAGGTCACCTTGGAAGGATCCCTAACGGTTGACTAGTTCTCCCGTTAAACGCCAACAGATTCTGTGTAACGGGCGCAAGCGGTGGTGAACCGAAAGCTTGCCAAGTGGTTGAGGATAGAATACTAACAGACGCGCCTTCGTCTATAATGGTTCTGAGTACGACCAGACCAAAAGCCTGTACTATAATCTCGAAAGGCACATAAGACGGAAGGCGGTATCCCGCAAATCGATTCCAATCAAAGGAAGCGACCAAACTACCCGAAGGGGCTACCGTCGAACTGGGATGGTTTTCCCCTGGTGTTACGGAAGAAGAAGGAGCATCCTCCATGACCTCCATCTTGAAGGCGGGAGGATTATCCTCCGAGGACCTCCATCGCGGTGGAGGCTTCTTGAAGTATAGGGATAGGAGAATCTTTCTCAAATCGAGGAATACGAAGAAACAAGAAGAACTGGGAATTGAGTCCACTCTCAACGGAAAATACCTGGTGCACCGTAGAAGGGACCAGCTCAACCGATCCCATAACCAATGGTTGGTCAGGGATGGATTCATGAATTTGAATTTCTGGGGGAGCGGGATCGACCAAGGATGACTCTTGACCAATCATAGGATCAGCTGGTGGAGGACTCGAAGATAGCTATTTGTAACCAGCCAGAAGGCATGGTGTAGAAACAGTCGAGTTGTCCAAGAATCTTTTGGCTTCATCCATATACGGACAAAGGTGAATGGCATGGTGCCCTTCACACAACTTACAGGGATTGGTGAGCTTACCCTGCTTCTTAAGAGTTTTACCAGCACTAGCTGAAGACGTGCCCCCAACCTGACTCTCGGAAGCCAAAGGCAACGGCGGACGACCGCTAGACCATTCTTCAAGCACCTTGGGAATGCCAGGGCAGTCTCGAAGAAGATGGTCTCCCGTGCACAACATGCAAGGGAACTTGACTTTCCATGGAGGGTTGGAAGGTTTATCAAGAGGAGGTGCATTAGAAGCAGCAGCTGCAGCCTTAGCCTCTCTCTTATCAGACTTCTTCTTCTTTGTCTTCTTCTTCTTCTTCTTAGCCACCTGGTTACTTGAATCCAGACTTTCACCAGGCGAAGTAGAAGAGGAGGACGCAGAAACAGGCGAAGAAGGGGAGAGGTCCACCTTAGAATCAACATGATGTTGTTCAAGCGGAGGAACTGATTGAAGAGTAGCCGAGACATTTGGGACCACAGAGGTTGAGAACAACCAAACAGGTAACCCAACAGTTAACCCAGGAAGGGACAACGTTGCCATATAAGGAGCACCAACATTTCCAAAAGGAGGAAAATGACCAGGATTCCCATCGGAGGGGATTCCTTAGTTGGTGAACTCTGGAAAAGTTACTTATCAGAGAAAATATCTTGAGAACAACACCCTAAGGAAACTAACTTTAACCGAGAATATTTCTTGGGCGAGTTAATTTTTAAACTGATGAAACAAAACCTAACATTTGTTTTCATATTTTAGAAGTCGAGAAACGGGGAAAAAGGTGGCTCTATCACTTTCGAGATTGGAAACAAGCGTGAGACAAGCACTGAAGTGACCTTTTCAAATTTAAAGAGTCGAGAAAAGATCGAAATGACTACTCAGGAATTCTAGGCAAAGGGTGTACCAAATAACCGTGAACTGCAATATACACCTTGGTTTCAAAATGAAAGAGAAATCAACCAAGAACTTAACGTACGTGCAGGAAATCTCCCCGAATGTTGTGTCCAGTGTATTGCGGGTATAGGGTGGCAGACTCAGCTTCCTATGGATAAAGGATAGAAACCTAGTAGGGTCTCCCTTTATATACATGACGGTACGGGGAGCACAAGTCCATACTAGTGCCATCTAAAGCCAAGAGGCGAACGACAACTACTAGGTTTAAAGACGCTGGAACACATCTCTAGCCTAGACCTCTAAATATTTCGTTAATGTTTCAATGCTGATTTAGTGTAAATTGAATAAATTTTAATGTTGATCTTCAATTATGTCTCGGTTTCAAGGCCCTACCGCATGTCATATGAAAATCTCCTATATACAGCTATATGAGAAAAGAAAACTTTTCAATTCGATGAATGCTATCTAGTTAAGGGAAGAGCTTCAAACAATGATGCAACATAAAACAACACTACAAATGAAATCTTTTCCAAACTAGATGACTTTCACTATCCAAAAGTAATTTCAAACATTCAACGATGCGAACAATGCAATGTAATCTATGCAAAATCCTCTTTTTCGAAAACTATGCAATTGTAATCTATGCACAATTTCCTTTTCCTTTTCAAATGATAAGAATGCACTCAATGCATTTTTCGATGAAATGAGAATCTACTTAATGCATGCTTTTAATAAAAGAGAATGCAATCGAAGCGATTTCTAGTTTTCAATCATTAAACAATGTAATCTAAGTTCAATGATGGATCTCAAAAAATACTTTTCAATGCAATGTGATCTAATGCATTTTAATGAAAAGCAAACTATGAGACGAAAACTAAAAGAACGCAAATCTCCTTAATGAAGGATGAATGCAAAAGAGATGTAAACAAACACTAAGAATGCAATCGTTGTTTCAAACACTTTGTCATGAGATCCCTCAAAAGGCGACAAGACATATGAGGTCAAACACAAAGAGGACTTCCAAAGCATGAGATCAAAACAAGGCATTCATTCCCTTTTACATCAAAAAATCATGGAAATAAGACATTTCAAACAATGAGCAATGTAATATATGCTCATACAGTGAAAAGACTGTAAGGGAAAGACAAACTGGTGAAGGATTTAGGGAAAAAATCTCAATTTTCACACACCCTGAAATTGACACGACTTTATCATTGACAACTAGTGCCAGCTGGCGCGAATTGCTCACTGACAACTAGCGCCAATGGAAAATTGGCGCGGGTTGCTAATCCACAACAAGCGCCAATGCCTGAAAATGAAAAAACAAAGAATTTCTCTCAACCAAGACTAGACTCACCACTTCAAGCAGAATCTCCAAGACTCAAATGAACCATGTAATCTAGGCTCAAAGAGAGAGAAAGTGAAATTCGAATGAAGAATAAGCCAATCACTCGAATAACGCAATAAAATGATAGAAAACCACCAAATGAGTGCAGAGAAGCAATCACAAAGCTGACTGAACAGGCAGCAACCAAAAACTCCCAAGGGAGGCTCGACACACAATAGCACCTAGGTGCCCTAGGGGTAATATGTAAAATCGATAGAAACAGGCAAACAACCAAAGGATGAAGGTCACAGTTAGTCAAACAAGGCTCCAGAACACTCAGGCAGTTGAAAAAACAAGACCAAACACCCAGATCAGTCTCAGAAGGCTCAAAACACAGTAAACCCTAGCACCTTACAGTATTGGCATGACTGTAAGGCTGAAACTAGCGCCAGAATAGAATTGGCACGAGTGATACATTGACAACATGCGCCAGTGGGCACGACTGTCACACTGAAAAGTGCGCCAACTGAGTTTACTAAGGAAAAATAAAAAATAAGCAATCCAAGAAGCAAACCAGTGATGTTGGAGCTTAACCAAAAGCCAAAGACACGAAAAGAACCAACCAAAAGAGCTGATCAAGCAAGCAAAGTCAAGAATCAACCGAAAGACAAGACAATAATCCAAGTTTTTAGTTCATAAACTAAACTGGAGATTGAATGAAGCATCATTCATCTACTTTCGCTAATGCAGAGCAAGAGCATTTCGAAGGCTATCTAGCTAACTTCAGGCTCTGTCTGTAGTTTATAAAGAAAACAACAAGCTAACTCCCCAGTGGAGTCGCCAATTTGTTATGGAGGTAAATCCCCTCTGCGGATAGAGGCGATCCCTACTAGCCTAGATTGGGTCTAGCAACAATCAAACACGATACAACGCAAGCTCCTAATTGCAAAAATCAAAGCACGATAGAAGGCCTACCTCAGGTCCAACGTTGTTGTCGTTGCGGAGAGGATAGTGCTCTCGATCCCTTGCTCCGATAGGTCACAATTCCACCACTTGACGCGATCGAACACCTGCACATACAAGAAACATGACGAACATACGAGCGTAAAACCATATAATTGCAATTATGTGTCAGTCATAGAGGACACAACTCATAAACAAGCATGAACAATACGAGTGGAACTATAATTGCAGTTGCTTATATTAATGAAACAAAGGATGATACAACCTGGCTCTGACGCTGAAATCCTCCTTCGGCGGGTCGTCAACGGAATATATCTCAGTAAAGCTTGTCGGGAATAGGGACAAGCCTCTCTCTTCGATTGTCAATCTCCTTTCTATGGATTTGGCACTATGAGGACTATCAAAGCTCCTGCAACATTCTTTAGGCTATGAAGGCTCTTGGAGATTCTTGGAGACTAGCTTGTAAAGGAAAATGGCAAGCTTATATAGATAGTGGAAGGGGAGTTGGGATCCCTACAATCATGGGATTGGCCCTATCCTCAAGGAAGCTTCCATGAGAGGTGGAAAACCACTTCCCCTACATGGAGATCCGAAGCAGACCTCCCAACTAAAATTAGGAACCAGTTTAGGCATTGGTTGGAATGAATCTTCCGCCATTTATTTAAAAAAAAACACTCTTTATTAAGCTTGGCATGGGTACAAATCTAGGACAGAGCGCCAATTGGCGCGCCCTCTTTAGAGGATTTGCCCCCTTGGCACGAGGGCTGAACTATGTGCCTGCGCCAATGAAAAAAGGCTATTTTTAGGGTTTTCACAAGGATTTGTCTTCAGGGCAATGAAAGTACATGTTCAGGGGAATGCCATGAAAGTGTTTTCAAGTTATGTCACTGCTCACAGGTCATGGAATGAGCCCTCCAATGTGCGGGATGGGGAATTGCAGGGATGGTGACAAATTGCTATGTAACATGGTGGGGGGAGCTTCACCTTCCAAAGTGAAAAAGCTAAAGAATACTACAGGAAATGATCTCCTTAAATATTAACAGGAAATAAGGGACAAAGAGAGAAAGGCACAACAAGAGGTTGAAAAGAAGATGAGGGAAGAAGAACTCAAAAGGACACAAGATACCCTGGCATGACAACAGGAAGAAGATAAGCGAAAGAAGCAGGCTGAAGAGCAACAGAAAAAACAACAAAAAGAGGAATGGAAGAAGATGCAAGCAGAAGAGGAAGGAGGAAGAAGAATGTAAGAAGAAGGAAGAAGAATAACATAAGAAGAAGGAAGAAGAAGAAATACATAAGAAGTAGGTCAAGTGCAGGTTGAAGGAGGAACAAGATAAAGAAGAAGCCGAAAGAAGGAGGAAGGAAGAAGAAAATTAGAAGTCATAGGAAGGCTCTTCCAAGGAAGCAGAGGGAAGCAAGACACCACTCCCGAATACTGGGGAACAAACAGAGCTGCCCCATATTGAGGTACCCCCAATAACTCCCATGACGGGTGTACCCCTCCCACTCTCAGAAATTGGCATCCCAGAAGAACAGGAAGATGATGTATTAGACCTGAAAAGACTATCTTACGACCAATTCACACATAAGATCATACAGGAGAAGAGAATGTGCCTCTCACAGAATCCAGCCGAGCCCCTCGTAGTCACCATAGAAAAGGACATAGTCCTAGACACTAGGACTAACCCCATCATCATCGCGTCAGCAGGAACTGTTTTCGCAGCAGCCACAGAGGAGAATGTCAACAAGACTACCAAGGAGATCTTGTCCCTTCAGAACAAAATATAGGCCTCAGAGCAGAAGGTAGCTCAGTTTGAACAGGAAAAGGAGGTTCTGGAAGCAGATAATCAAAAGCTTGAAGTCATAACCACCTAGGTCAATGGGTTACTAATCACCATTCAAGGGAAATTGGCTAATTTGGAGGTTACCATGAAGTAGGTATATGAGGCGATGTTCAAGTTGGAAATAATGAGAGGGGGGGTGAATTAGTATTTCTTTTCAATTTTTAATTTTACCGGTTAGATCACTTATATTTAGAACACAAAATGAACAATGATGGAATAGATAATTTTATTAATTTATTCTTTACAATAAGTAAAGTAAAATAATGATATAGGGCTCCAACCCTAGATGAAGACTCCAATCTTCCAGGCTCCAACTTGTATTGTTCCAAGCACTGACTTGGTCTTTCCAGGGCTCCAACCTTGTCAATTTGAGGCACCAACCTCTAGGGCTCCAACCTATCTCTGGTACAGGCTCCAACCAAGTTTCTTGAGGACTCCAATCCTCTAGGGCTCCAACCCTCAACTTCACTTTGTCAAACTATGTTTGGTTATTCTACACGGCTCCAAAAACCTTCTTCAATGAGCCCTAACAATCTTTAGCTATCCCCTCAATTAGTCTCCACGTCACTTCATGTTGATATTGCAACAAGATGATGATCTTAGTGGATAGAAGTTGCCTTCACTAAGTGGGCTCGCAGGCTATTTTTGGTGCAACTCTATTTTTAGACTATGTCTATTTTTAGACATGTCGATCATATTCTATGAGTTGCAGGATGCTATTTTTGGATGGTTGGTCAAGTTGGAAAAAATAGATGGAATTATATTTTTAGACATATTGGGCGGAATCTATTTTTAGATTGCCAGTCTAACAATAGATATGTCGAATATTATTAGCTCTTAATAATATTTGGACTATAAACATTATCTTATTCTCTTGGAGCACTTCAGTTAAGTGCACAGATGTGGCACAGGAGCTGACAGAAGGAATTACGCTATTCCTGAGAGTTAATTGGAGCTATTGCATGGAGACTTCAGTTAGAACTCATGTGACAGAGTTTGGTGGAGTTATTGAAGTAGTTGGTGGAGTTGTGTTCAGTTTAACTAAGTTAAACATAGTTGAGCTAGTTGTATCTAGTCTAACTGATTGATACACTAGTGAGAGTGGTGTGAATTAATTATTAATTAATTCACTAATTATTAACTCATTAATCAACTAAAGAATACATCAGTTAACTATAGTGCATGGACAGTTTCAGTGGAGACCAGTGAAGAGGTAGGTGAAAGAGCAGTGTGACTATCAGTTGTGACTATATTGTTGCATGATTTGCAAAAACCAGTGATTAGAGATGCCAATGAGGATTGCGTGAGCAAGGCTGGACCAATTCGAGTTCATTTAGAGCCATTCTTCAGCAGTGATTGCGCAGTAGAGGCAAGCTATCAGGTGGCAGAGATTGGAGCATGTGATTTGCTAGACCGGGCTTGATTAGTGTGTAACAATTGGAGATTGTACTGAGAGCTTTGTGAGGAGCTTTGTATAATGATTGTTACATGATCTCTATTACATATAATATATATATAGTTGGGGGTTTTCAGCTTTAAGCTTTCCCATAAATATTGTGTTCATATGTGTGATTGTTTATGGTTTTAATGTGCGCATGCGATTGTTTTTATTTCCGCAATTAATGATCAATGGTAGAAGAGATTATGTATTGTGCATGAAGTTAAAATAGTGTGTGATCAGGAGAATATTAGTGTATAACATATCAGTTATCAACTTTATACATGGTATAAGAGCGATATTGATCATTGGAACAATTGCAAAACATTGAAGCGGTTGAGTTTTGTGTTGGTGGAATTCGAATTTGCAGCAGTGTTTTCTTGGTGTCGAAGTTGAGATATCTTTCAACGGATTGTGATTGGAGTATGCCCTTGAGGGAAGCTCGAATTATATTTCATGGAAGGACAGGATGGAGACAGTGCTAGATGACAATGGGTTGAAGGAGTTCATAAATGCAAAAATTCCAAAACCTGCTTCTAGCGATGCTGCTGCACTTGACACATGGAAAAAGAAGACAAAAAAGTGTCGAATAATTCTGTTGGAAGGTGTAAAGGATCACATACTGTCCAGCCTTCATGGTAAGGCTTCTCCATTCTTGATGTGGAAAGCATTGAAAGAATTATTCCAAATCAAGAGAGACTAGAGGAAGTTGGCGCTCAAGGATAAACTCAGGAACATAAAAATGGAGAAAGGCGACAGTATGCCCAAGTACCTCACGAATTTTATCCAATGCAGGGATGAGCAGGGAAGTGTGGGGGTGACTGTAGATGATGAGGACTTGGTGAGCTTGGCTCTCCTTGGGCTTCGAAAGAGTTGGCATTCCTATCAGGACTCTGTTAATGGTCGGGAGAAATTGCCAGGGTGGGAGCGACTTTGGTCGGATCTTGTGTAAGAGAAGATAAGGTGAAGTACCAGAGATGGATATTCATCAAAGAACTCAGATGAAGAAAATTGTGCTTTGGCTGCCAAAGAAAGGAAGGGGAAGAGCAAGAAGAATGCTTCTCAATATGGTGCGAAAGGCAAGAAGCAGGACATGTCCAAGGTGAAGTGCTTTCACTGTCACCAACATGAACATTATGCCACTAATTGTCCACAGAAGAAGAAAAATAAGCAGGCTGTTGGATCTGCAGCAGGAGAGGCCTTAGCCTCGCAGTTTGAGCTGGATTTTTTGCTGATCGCATGCTTGGTCTCAAGTGTGATGGGTTCAGTGTGGTTTCTTGACAGTGGTGCGTCTTTTCATATGACTGGAGACAAATATTTGTTTACTAATCTGGATGAGAAAGATCTTGAAGTGCACATTGAGATGGGCGATGATGGTAGATACAGTGCGACTGGTATCGGTACCATTTCCTTTGAGAGGGAGTCTGGTAAAACCTTCGTATTGAAGGAAGTGATGCATGCTCCAGGATTGAAGAAGAATCTTATCTCTGTGGCGATGTTAGAAGACAAGGGATATGATGTTGTCTTTAGCCAGGGAAAGGCTTTCCTACGCATTAAGGAAACTGGTGAAACCCAGAGGATAGGGGTTTGAGTTAAGAACATTTATCAGTTGCAGGTAGATGGATGCGTAGCAATGGAAGGCAAGGCAGAAAGAGTGGTGATCCGGGATGATGGCGAGCTGTGGCATAGGAGATAGGGCCACCTTCACCATGGAGCTTTGAAAATTTTGCAGCAGATTTCTACCGGGCTTCCCAAAGGTAAACTTGCGCAGTCAGATCAGTGCAAGGGATGTAATTTGGGAAAATTTGTGAAAGCCACCTTTCATGAGAAGGATAGTCATGCCACGATGGTCCTTGAGATAATTCACACAAACGTGTGTGGACCTTTCTTAGTAGCTTCGACAGCAAAGCACAGGTACTATGTGATATTTGTTGATGATTTTTCTGAGAAGTGCTGGATCTTATTCATGCAGAAGAAGAGTGAGACATACTCAAAGTTCTGTGAGTTCAAGGCACTGGTTGAGAAAGAATCGGGGAAGCAGGTGAAGGCTATTAGGAGCAACAATGGTGGTGAATTCATCTCTGGCGAATTCAAGGACTTTTGCAGTGCAGAAGGAATCCGAAGAGAGCTCATAGCACCTCATAACCCATAGCAGAATGGGGTTGCTGAGCGAAAGAACAGAATGATCGTGGGTGCTGCACGGGCGATGTTGCATGATCAAGTCCTTCCCATACACTTGTGGGCTGAGGCATGCAATACTACGGTCTATGTGAAAAACCGTTGTCCTCACAGGATACTTGGCATGAGTACACCTGAGGAGGCATTTTCTGGTAAGAAGCCTGATATTTCCCATTTGAGGATTTTTGGTTCACCTGTTTACATTCATGTGACGAAGGATGCCAGGAAGAAGCTAGAGCCAAACACAGAGGTTGGGATATTTTTGGGGTACACTGATATGCCCCACAACTATCGTGTGTATTTTCTAGACAGTCGCAAGACTGTTGTGTGACGGGATATTAAATTTCATGAGGAGAATGAAATGAAGTGTTCACTTGAGAGGGAGCCACACTTGCATGCAGATGAGGAGCTATTAGTTCCTAAGGATGAGCCTTAGGATGTGGATCAACCACAAGAGGAGGTTCATGGAGTGGAAGAGACCACTCATGGAGTGCCAAACATCAGAGGGCGGAAGCGCACTATAGAATTTGAGCGACTGGCTCAAGATGCAGAGAAGATTGTAGGAGCACCTACAGTACAACGCAGACAGAGACAGTCACCTGACCGGTATACTGGATACATGGCTCTTATGAGCAAGTGTATCGTGATAGAGCCATACTCTTTCGAGGAAGCTGTGGAGGATCCCGCATGAGTAGATGCCATGGTGGAAGAGTATGATTCGATTGTCAGAAATAGTGCATGGGAGATTGTCCCAAGGCCGGAAGGGAAATGAGTGGTAGGTTCGAGATGGATCTACAAAGTGAAGCAAGCAGTTGACGAGAGTGTGGAGAAGTACAAGGCAAGATTTTTTTCCCGAGGCTTCTCACAGATTGAGGGGATCTATTATGAGGACACCTTTGCACCTGTCGCAAGGTATTCTTCCATACGGACGATCCTAGCTCTCTCAGTGCAGATGGGGTGGCACATTCATCAGATGGATGTGAAGACTACGTTCCTCAATGGAGTGATTGAGGAGGAGGTGTACATAGAGCAACCCGAAGGTTTCGAGATCTTTAGCAGCGAGTCGCATGTGTGCAGGCTCAAGAGAGTGCAGTATGGGTTGAAACAAGCACCTCATGCTTGGTACACATGAATAGACAGTTATTTCACCAGACTTGGATTCTCCAAAAGTGAGGCGAATCTGAACCTATACCAGATTGTGGTGGAGGGTAAGTTTTTTATCATTTTACTTTATGTAGATGATTTGATTTTGACGGGTGATGAACTGTTGATACATTCATGCAAGGCTAATCTTGCAAAGGAGTTTGAGATGAAGGACTTGGGCCTCCTTCATTATTTTTTGGGATTGGAAATTTGGCAACGCAATGATGGACTGTTTGTGTCTTAAGGCAAGTATGCTCGGGAGATACTAGAGAAGTTCAACATGCATGGATGCAAGCCTATCGACAGTCCTCTTCCTGGTGGTTGGAGGAAAGAGGATGCTACATCGACAGAGGTAGTGGATGCCACTGTTTATCGAAAGTTGGTGGGGTCGCTTATGTATCTAGTCAATACATGACCCTACATATGCTATGCTGTTAACCAGCTACCAAGCTCTTTTGGAAGGCAGGCAAGCATGTATTTAGATATCTCAGAGGCACATCGGGATATGGATTATGGTACAGACAGTCGGATGGGGTGAAGTTGTGTGGCTTCACAGATGCAAATTGGGCAGGGAGCCCAACGGACAGAAAGAGAACATCTGGAGGGATTTTCACTATCAGGTCGATAGCAGTTTATTGGTACAGTAGGAAACAGAGATACGTGGCACTCAGTTCAATAGAGGCCAAGTATATGGCATCGAGTTTGGTTGCATGCGAGGCTATATGGGTGAGGAAGATCCTGGTCGGGTTGTTTGGTTCACACTTAGATCCTACTGTGATATATTGTGATAATCAGAGTTGCATCAAACTCTCGGTTAATCCAGTATTTCATGATATATCTAAACACATTGACATCTGGTATCATCATATCAGATATTGTGTGCAGCGAAAGATCATGTTACTTTCATACATTCCCACAGAGGATCAGGATGCTAATATCTTGACGAAGGCGCTCACGAGGAGAAAATTAGAATACCACAGGGGCAGGATAGGGGTGGCAGATAATCCTGATATTGTTGAGAGGGAGTGTTGATATTGCAACAAGATGATGAGCTTAGTGGAAAGAAGTCGCCTTCACTAAGTGGGCCTGCAGGCTATTTTTGGCGCAAGTCTATTTTTGGACTATGTCTATTTTTAGACATGTCGATCATATTCTATGAGTTGCAGGATGCTATTTGTGGATGGTTGGTCAAGTTGGAAAAAATAGGTGGAATTCTATTTTTAGACATATTGGGTAGAATCTATTTTTAGATTTCCAGTCTAAAAATAGATATGTCGAATATTATTAGCTCTTAATAATATTTGGACTATAAACATTATCTTATTCTCTTGGAGCACTTCAATTAAGTGCACAGATGTGGCACAGGAGCTGACAGAAGGAATTACGCTATTCCTGAGGGTTAAGTGGAGCTATTGCATGGATACTTCAATTAGAACTCATGTGACAGAGTTTGGTGGAGTTATAGAGCTAGTTGATGGAGTTGTGTTCAGTTTAACTGAGTTAAACATAGTTGAGCTAGTTGTATCTAGTCTAACTGATTGATACACTAGTGAGAGTGGTGTGAATTAATTATTAATTAATTCAATAATTATTAACTCATTAATCAACTAAAGAATACATCAGTTAACTACAGTGCATGGACAGTTTCAGTGGAGACCAGTGAAGAGGTAGGTGAAAGAGAAGTGTGACTCTCAGTTGTGACTATAGTGTTGCATGATTTGCAACAACCAGTGATTGGATATGCTAATGAGGATTGCATGAGCAAGGCTGGACAAATTCGAGTTCATTTAGAGCCATTCTTCAGCAGTGATTGCACAGTAGAGGCAGGCTATCAGGTGGCAGAGATTGGAGCATGTGATTTGCTAGATTGGGCTTGATTAGTGTGTAACAATTGGAGATTGTAATGAGAGCTTTGTGAGGAGATTTGTATAATGATTGTTACATGATCTCTATGAAATATAATATATAGATAGTTGGGGGTTTTCAGCTTTAAGCTTTCCCATAAATACTCTGTTCATATGTGTGATTGTTTATGGTTTTAATGTGTGCATGCGATTGCTTTTATTTCTGCAATTAATGATCAATGGTAGAAGAGATTATGTATTGTGCATGAAGTTAAAATAGTGTGTGATCAGGAGAATATCGGTGTATAACATATTAGTTATCAAATTTATACACTTCATCAATGACAACCTTGTCCTTCTTAGAAGGTGTCACCACTGCTCTTCATTGTACCCAAACAATTTCTCCAAGTTCACTTCATGATGCCTTCAATCCGTCATGGTCTCCAAGAATCTCCAAGATAAACAAAAGCTTCTAAAAAATATGTCTTCAATAAGCTTCTAGATGATTCTTCAAGGTATGCTCAAGATCAACTCCAAATTCTCTTCAAGATATACAAGGTTCCAAAGGTTCCAAAATAGTCTTCAAGAATATTCTAACAACTGCACAATAGGTCTTCTACAAGATATCTCCAAGATATATCTACAAAGTCTTTTCCAATATGTCTTTACAAAACCTTTAGGTATGATTTAGCTAGATGACTTCAATTCCTTATTTATTCTTCAACTCAGTTTGAAAAGATCTTCACTTTCACTTCAAGATTCAAGACTGCTCAAAATGAGGTTACTAGACTGCTCACACATTTTACTTTTGTGGAAGAGGTTTTTTATCTTCCAAGATCAGTCCGAGACTTCCAATTTTCCAAACTTGATCGTAGAGTGAACCTTAATTGTGATGCATCATCAACCACATCTAAAATTTGATTCTTCCATGGATATTCTTGATCAATGTTTAAGTGTAGGCAACAACATTAACTCAAATTATGTCAAATCCTTCAGAGATGATACACAGGTTGCCCTATTTCGTTCAAAAAAAAATTAACCACTTACCTCAAGAATAAGTATTATATCTATGTTCTACGCACAAATAAACATCCACTTCAACAAAAGTATAGACACCATACCTTCACTACCCTCCAACTAACCGTAGAGTGAAAAAATTCAATAAGCTGCAACATACATTTCAATTTCAAAAAAAAGAAGTTGCAAACTTAGATGGAATGACAATTTCCTTGTCTGAGTTGTACAGAAAAATACGGATTTTCCCAAATAGGTTATATCCCAATGAATACCACCATAAACCCTTTGTCTTTCACAGTGAATCCGACACAAGAATTTCACAGCGAATCCCACATCAATGAATCACGATTTGCAAGCTTCTACAAGCCTGAGTCCCAAAATAACATATCTCCTTTAGTTGACGAGTCCTCATTTCAATTAGCAGGTTCAAAAATTCTGCATTAATCTTATTTGCATGTGAGTTCCCAAGATGTAAACTAGACTATGCACCTTTGCCTTTTTTTTTTGCTTGTGTCCTCCCTTTTAATTCACTATTCCTCAACTTCTCTTTATTTTTCTGTGTCACTTGTTCGATTTTTTCTCTGGTTAATAGATCGAAAAATTCGATAAGCTATCTCTGTGTAATATATTTCAAGAATTTCTTCAAAAACCCTTATTCAGGTCTACACAGCTATTACGCACATGTATTTTCTACAGGTCATCGATTTCATATTTTCTACGTATTTCTTTCACGTAAATGTGACTTTTATCTCCTAGCTTATAACTTATATATCTTAATTTATTTTCGATGGTCTCTTAAACGAATCCACTTGCTCATATATCTATATATATCTATATATATATATATATATATATATATATATATATATATATATATATATATATAGATATGTATATGTATATGTATATGCCAGGGGTCAAAATAAAATCTTGTTAATTTGAAGTAGAAGCCGACATCTGCTGATGGGGTTGACTTACAAAATTGGTGTAATGAATTCAACATTCAACGCTAATGACCAATGTCCAACATCATTATTTTTGATGTATCTTTGGTATATTGGCACCTATGGTCTAGATCACCAATCAAGACACATGATTGACACTCGACAACATTGTAGTTAGTTCAAGGACTTTTTTGGGCAAGACTTCTTCATTAGTGGCTTGACATCTTCATTGATGGCATTGTTATAAACCAAGAGTTATGGAATCATCCTCTAGAACCAGGATTCTCAAGAATATTGGCATCTCATTCAATGCCACATTGACATCAATGATAACCTTGATTAACAATCTCCCCCTTTTTCATTGATGGCAATATTCTTTCCCTTCTAATCTCTCTCCCGCTTTGACATCAATGGTAAATAGGGTGCCCAAATACTCCCCCTGTCAAGTTGCTTCTTTTCTTCATGAATTGTAGTCCTTCATAGGTATGTTACTCCCCCTGCCATGGTGCTTTTTCTTCTGGAAATATGTTCCATGATAGAAGTGTTTGTATTTCTTCATGTGATGTACCATCTCCCACTATCTGCACAAATTCCTTTAGCTCATGAAGGATTTATCACCTTGTGTGATCAAGTAGAAGGCATCATCATAATATCATGTTTTTCTTCAATGGAGTTACTTCTGAGAGACGATTTATCAAGATTGTCCATATGTAACTCATCAAGGATTTCATAGGGCCCACTCATGGATCACTTTCTGTAATAATACTCAAGAATCAGAAACTCCCCATAACTATATGCATGGTCTCTTTTTGGCAGGGTTTCACCATCAAATACCTGGAATATCAAGGATGACTTCATCTAGTCAACAACATGTGTTGTTCGCTAGAGTGTTCAAGTGACTTCCGGATTCAACTTGTTTCCTTCTCCATACTTGTGTAACTTTCTTCTCTGGCATGGTGTCTACTCAATTTAGTGTTCCTAAATTGATGTCATAAATTGTCAACTAGGGCTAGTAAACTGTTGAAGTGAAGTGCACTATATGTGCCTAGGTATCTCTTTCCTACTTCGTTGTGTTTAGTGTTTTTCTAGTGTTTTTGGTTTTGTGTTTTTATGCTAAGAGGAAAAGAACTAAATTGTTGGCAAAGAGAAGTTATTGGTCTCACTAAAACAGAACAAAATCTACTCTAAACTATGTATGGCACCTAAGAACAGAAAATGCTAATTCACAGATTGCAAAGCTTGACAAGAAAAGTAACTCATAAAATTAAACTCAGTACAATTCATTTCATTAGAGGTATGTTGGAACAACTTGAGAAAAATGATAAGTTTGATGTAATGAGGTTCTCTTAGTAAACAACAAATTACAATATCACAGAGAAAATCTCATCCATGGTTAGAAATTTGTTGGAACATTTTGAGAAAAGATTATCTACAACATAATAAGGATCCCTATGCTAAATTAACTTATGAAACTAGAATTAACACATTCTGCAACTCAAAATGTCACTATTAAGCCGCATTCAAGGGTTATAGATCTCTTGGAATAGCTTTGGAAAAAATTTGTTTGTGAAATTATGAGAAATTGCAGAACAGTTAAAAACCCAAAATGATATAACTAATTCTTGTCCAAATCATAATGATGTGTTAGAAGAGATTAATAACAAGAGCAGTTTGTAAAATAATGAGGGTCTTTAAGTCTAATTTAACAGGACTACAATGAAATTAACTGATAAAACTTGAAATACAATGAACAGAACTGAACTAAAATGCAATTAACCTTCGAAGTACTACAACTCTATCTCATTCACGTGTTAGTGATATATTGGAACAGTTCATGAGAACACGATTGATTGCAATATTTGATGTAAGTAAACATAAAACATAATTCTCAGAAAACTACCCAGATTAAGAGCGAAATAGAGCTAAAGTTACTTATCTAGAAAATATGCACACAGCCTTTCGGACAGTATGGGCCCTCTACCATTAGATTGGCACACGAGTCCTTAACTCCTCAAAATTGCTTCAGATCATGTATCAAAGTTTCACTTATTTCATTAAAGGAAAAATACTCAGAAAACATAGTATCACAGTCTTTGAGAACTAAAAACAAAACATCAACTAGCTAACTGTCTCTCGGTTCATTGAGTTATTCTTATAAGCAAAATACATAATTGTCATTGAGTAGAAATAGGCATAGGTGTCTTTTTCAATCAAAATTGAATTAGAACTCCTGTTGAGGACTTGTACTTTGCTGAAGACATCTGCAGAGTCCTTGTACTTGTAGAAGTCTACTTCTTAGTTTTGGCTTCCTCCACCTGCATAACCACTTGCAGATTTTTGCTCAGACTTCGTAGAGGGCAAGGAATGATGTATGAGAGTTTTGGAATTCAACCATATGCGTTTTTCTTATAAGTGATACATGTAACCTGTGTGAACATAAAGATGGCTGCGGAATATGCGACTAGCTACAGAATGGCTGCATTCTGTAGCTAAGTCTAGTAAAAAATCACTACGACAACAAAACCACAAAAGTATAGTAAGTCAGTCATTGCATGCATTCTTAAAGTGACTTTAATCAATCCTATTGATATTTTAAGCCTATAACTGACAATGGAAAAATGGAATGAAGTGAAATTTGGTGAAAGAAAGGGCATCTTTAGGGCTCAACATACCCCCACTGCAAAGCTTTTGCATGTCCTCATGCAATCAATCCATGTATTATGAAACTTCTGCTAGGACATCTAACTTCCTTTTTCTGCTTTGCTTGGTGTTCAATGGCATCCTATGCTTCCTTATGACCAATTTGAACCTCAGATTTATAAGTGTCCTGCTCAACTTTTTGTTTTTCTTCTTCAGCTTCTCACTAGCCTTAAACAGTTTTTCCATTTGCAGAGAGAGAGTTGTGTTCATATCACTTTTCAGCTTGAATTTCTCCCTTAAAATTTCATTTTCATTTTTTATATGCCTATTAAGTATTTCCAATTCATACTTATCTCTTCTCAGCCCTTAAATTGAATATTATTGTAGGCTAGGAGTTCTTCCTCTGTTTTCTGAGGCTCTCTTTTCTAATGACTCAACATAATTATAGATTTGTTGTTGGGTTGGGTCTACCTCCGGAGTTCCTTCATCAAGATATTCTTCATATTGGTACTCAGGAGATCTGTTAGTTGGTGTCTCTTCATCTTCAATATCTATGATTCCTGTTTGCTTAACTCCAGTCTTCTTCAATATGTCTCTAAGCCTATGGTTTCTTCTTAATTTAGATGGTCCCTCACCTCTCTCCTTAGCATACTTTCTTATTATCTTTTCCTTTTTAAGTTGTTTCTTGATTTCAGCCAATTTTTTAGAGATAATCTCCTCACTGTCTTCTTGTATGGATTTACCAGTTTTAATTTCAACAGATTTGGAAAATTTTCCTCTCCTGCTTCTTCTTACAAGTTTTCCTTCAGATGGAGTTTCGATAGGTTCTTCAAAATGATTCCTCAAGAGGAACTCATCCCAACTGTCTCCCACCTTTTTCAAATGATGCTCAATTAGGATCTTAACTAGGCCATGGTGATACAAGGTGGTTTCTAAGAATTGAACCCTTTTTTGGACATTAGAAGCCATCCTCTTTAGGCTATGGAGTAAGAAAAAGGGTAAATTTATTTCTTCATCTAGGAAATGCATCATAATTCGAATGTGATAAACATATAGGGTGCCAAACCTTCCCTCACAAGTTATAAAATTTTGCAAAATTAGCAACATATTTCACCATTTATTCTTTAAGGCTGAACTAGGAATGCCTTTCTTGAAAACTGAGATATCCATACTTGGTGTTTTTAGGATCTGCCTCCATGCTTCATTGTGAAATTCCTTGTTTTTGAACCATCATTCTCCTTGCCTTGGTAATTCTGATGCTTCTGCAATGAAGGATTCTATGATAATAAATTTGACATCACCTATTTCAACTTCTGACCCGTTGAATGACCTGGAAAATGTCTTGGTGACCTCCTTATGGAATCCATTGAACTTCTCCAAAAATTGTAGCCATCCAACCTACTATAACATCTCTCTAATCTGTGGGTAACCTTATAGGTATTTGGTTTCGACTGGTTCGGACCTTACAATAAGTCCCGTGGCTTCTTTCCCTCAACTTTAATTTACTGCTCCATTACTGCTCTCCTATTCAAGGTAAAAATGGCTGTAGAGGGTTGTTTTCATCCCAAAGATGACTTCTCTGTTTCTGCAGACAAGAATTGGCTACGGAAAGATGACATGAAGTGGATATGGAATGAGTGAAATACGATGAGGGTAAATCACACGAATAAATGAGTTTGAGAGTTGTCATGGAGTAAAAGAACTCGGAGAAATCCAATGAGGATTTCAAAATCATCACTGAATATTTCGGGTTAGTGACATGACCTAATAGGTCACTTCAAGTACTAACCATTAATTTTTAATAAATGATGATTTGATATGGCGGAATGGAAGGGATTTGTCCAAGGATTTTATGATAGGCTTGATCAATACGAATAATCAAAATAACTTTATGAAACATACATATGACTTAACCATACTATAACTTTCATAATATGTTATCATAATAATTTCACAATTTTACCTTAGCCCTTCTTCTGATTTTTTCCATTTTAATATGCTTTGTCCTCCTTTGAAAATCATTGATCTTTCAGTCTTCATAATCTCTTTGATTTTACTTGTTGAAATAGGTGTGCAGGATCAATTTTCTATTGAAAAAGTGGTTGTTGGATAGTTTCCTGCAGGATATCTGGCTGCATAATGTCTGGCTACAGAATGTCTGGCTGCAGAATGTCTGGCTGCAGAATGTCTGGCTGCAGAATATCTGTAAAAGCTTTGAGACATGTAATGGAATGATTTGAAACATGGATGGAATGTAGTATGAAATGAAATAAAATGGATCATGAAATATGGTGGAATGAAGCATGAGTGAAGTGAAATTTGATGGAATGAAATGGATCATAAATGTGAAGTGGAATGAAATATGAAAAGTGGCCTGCAACTTATGATTTGTAATATTCAATTGCAGAAAGAGATCAATTTTAAAAATCTGAAATAAAAATGAGATGGACCATGAAGTGGAGTGAATGAAATATGAATGAAGTGAGATATGATAGAGTGAAATGGATCATAAGTATAAAGTGGGCATGCACTTATTATTTTATGATAGTTGTTTGCAGGAAAAGAACAATTTTGAAAAGCTAAAGTGTCAGAAGGATTTTGATTTTCACTTTATCTTTTCCGTATAAACATGCTAACCAATGATTAGTTTTCATGTTTATACTTTATTATTATTATTATTATTATTATTTTTCATCATCTGATTTCAGAAAATACAATTAAGTTGATGAAGAATAAGAATTCTTCTTCATTAACTTCACATCATTGTTCTCTTGGAATTTCTTGACAAATTCTTCTCTTGAAAGTGGCTTATGATACAACTTCAGTCTATGACCATTTACAAGAAAAGTGACCTTCTCTTCATCTATTGTCCTGATTTTTATTGCTCCATTGTCAAAAAATTTCACAATTTCATATGGTCTAAGCCAATGTGTTTGGAATTTACCTTGAAAATCTTTGAACTTTGAATCAAACAAGAGGGCCCAGTCACCTTCTTTGAATTTCTTTTCCTTAGTTTACTTATCATGCCATCTAGTCCTTTGCTATTGGACTATATTTTTTCTCTGGAATGCATCCTGTCTGATCTCATCCAATTCATTAATCTGTTCTAATCTATGCTTTTGTGCTTCCGTTAGATCAAGTCCTAACTGGAATGCCATTTTAAAAGTTTGTATCTGAAACTCTATGGGAAACAAGACTTGTTTTCCATAAACAAGTTCATAAGGAGTATGACCTGTTGTGCTTCTCCATGTAGTTCTATAGGCCCACAAGGCTTCAGGAAGCCTGTCTGCAATCTCTTCTATGTAAATGAACAGTATTTGTTAGGATACCTTCAATGAATTTATTAGTAGATTCCACTTGTCCATTTTCTTGTGGATGATAGGGAGTAGATTTTCTGTGTCTGATTTTGTACTTCTCCACCATTTTTTCCACTAGCCTTGATGTGAATTGAGCTCCTTGATCTATAACAATTTCTCTTGGGACACCAAAACGAGTAAAAATATCCTCAAAAAGAAAATTAACTACAAATGCTTCAGTAGCAAAAAGTAATGGCTTGGCCTCTACCCATTTGGTAACATAATCAGTGAAAAATAATATATATTTATTTTGTCTTGATGGAGGACTAATAGGTCCTACAAAATCTAAAGCCCATTTCTCAAAAGGTTCAATATGTACCTGAGGCTGCAATGGCATCTACCCTTTGGCAACTGTCACACCTTTTTACATACTCTTTAGCATATTTAAAAAGGGATGGCCAATAATATACCAAATGAAGGATCTTATAAGCTGTCCTTTTATCAGCAAAGTGTCCACCACAAGGTTCATCATGACATGCCTTGAGGATCTCAGGCATCTCATCTTCTCGAACACATCTCCTAATGATAAAGTCTGGACCTATTTTGTATAACTCATTAGCAACCCATGAATATTTTTCACTGTCATAAATGATCTTTCTTTCGTCTCTTGCATTCATTATTGAAGGAAATTTCCCTGAAACTAGATAATTAGCAATGTCAGCAAACCAAGGAGTTTGAGTAGAAATTGCAAAAAGATATTCATCAAGGAATTGATCTTCAACTGGAGTATTGTCTTTAATGTTTTGGAGTCTAGATAGGAAATTAGCAACTGTATTTTGTTTCCCAGGCCTATCTAGAATGGTAATTTTGAATTCCTGTAAAAGCAATAACCATCTTATGACTTTGCCATTAGTAATTGATTTGTTCATTAGATATTTAATTGCAGAGTGATCTGTGTGAACAAAAGTTTCATAGCCTGTTATATAGTGTTTGAATTTATTTATGGCATGAACAACAGCTAAGAACTCTTTTTCAGTTACAGTATAATTTAACTCTGAAGGAGTCAAATTTTTACTAGTATAGTAGATGGCATAAGGAATCAGGTCTTTTTGTCCCAATACTGCTCCTAGAGCTGTATCCGAGGCATCTGTTGAAATATGAAAAGGTAACTTCCAGTTAGGTCCCCTTAAAATAGGTGCTTCAGAAATTTTTGTTTTCAGGGTCTCAAAGGCTAACTGGAAATTAGGATTCCACTTGAATTCACAGTCCTTGGTAAGTAATTTGAAAAATGGAGATGCTATCTTGGTGAAGTTTTCTATAAACCTTCGATAATATCCTGTAAATCCAAGAAAACTCCTAACATATTTTTGACAACTTTGAATAGATAAGTTAGAGATGACTTCAACTTTTGACTTATCAACTCTAATCCCATCCCCTGAAATGTGATGTCCTAAAACAATTCCTTCAGTAAACATCATAAAACACTTCTCATGACTAAGTGAAAGATTTGCTTCTTTACATCTCTTTAAAAATTTTTCCAAGTTTGTTAAGGCTTCTTCAAATGTGTTTCCATAAACTGTGAAATCATCCATATATGCCTCTACACAATCATGTATTATATCTGAAAATATTCCTAGTACCGCCCTTTGAAATGTTGCGGGTGCATTGCATAGTCCAAATGGAAATACTCGGTAAGAATAGGTACCCCAAGGACAGGTAAATGTGGTTTTGTCTTGATCTTCAAGTGCTACTTGAATTTGGTTATAACCACTAAACCCATCTAGAAATGAAAAGTACTTTTTGCCAGCTAATGTATCTAACACCTAATCTATGAAAGGTAAGGGAAAATGATCTTTAAGAGTAGCTTTGTTTAATTCCCGGTAGTCAATACATACCCTCCATTTACCATTTTTCTTTGGCACAATTACCAAAGGAGAAACCCACTGACTATCTGAAATGGGATAGATAAAGTTGACATTTAATAATTTCTGCAATTCTTCTTTAACAATCTCTCTAAGATTTGGATTCATCCATCTCTGAGGTTGTCTGATTGGTTTACAATTTTCCTCTATGTAGATGTGATGAGTGCAAGTCTTAGGGCTTATCCCTTTCATATTAGTGTACTCCCATGCATATGCAGAAGAATGTCTCTATAATATCTTGACTAGCTTTTCTGGTTGAGATTTGTCTAGGTTCTTGTTTATGTTTAAAGTTTTACCTGGAAATATCTCAATTGTAGAGTTGCCAAATTTATCCATGGAGTAAAGAGACATCTGTCTTGATGATAAAAACTCAATATTGGATTCTTCTTGAAATTGTTCATGTTTGTATTCCGAAGAGGATTCAAAATTTTCTAACGTATTTAGAATCTGGTTATCTTCACTAATTTCTGAAATTGTGAAGAGAGGTTGTACGTCTTCTTCATCCTCAGTCCATTGAGTATCATCTAATTTTGAAATTGTTTTTGCTGGAGGATACAAGGTAAATTTCTTGGTTGAACTACCATCAAAGATGTACATATCACCGGATCTACAGCTAATGAAAGCATCAGTTGTAGCTAACCAAGGTCTTCCTAATATAATAGGATGCCCTCCTAGATTATTCTTAGGAGTTAGGATCATAAAATCCACAGGATACTCCCAAGAATCTAGGGACACTGGAATGTCTTCTATTACCCCATCAGGTTTGATCATAGATCTGTCTGCTAATTGTAATAATGTGGGTGTAAAAAGAAGATTAGGAAGTTTCAATTTATCCATGATTTGTCTACTCATGATATTGATTGCTGCTCCTAAATCAATAAGTGTGTTTTGGATCTCAGTTCCATTGATGTGTATTTTAACAACTGGATTTCCCGGGTCTAGATACTTTGGAATGGCAATCTTACCCATCATGATATCTGCGATTTTTCTTGCCAGTTGAATTTTCTTTATCTCTTTGATTCTTTTTCCTGTTTTTTTCATGCTCAACTCCTTTATTGTTTTTTCTAAAATTGGAATTTCCTTGATAGCTTGTAATAATGGGATCTTAATACAAACATTCCTCAGCTCATCTAGGAAATCATAATTAGGCACCATAATTTTTTTTTCTACACCCCTATCAATTTGTAATATTTTTGGAAAGGGAGGTGTAGAGATGGATGTTGATGGTTGCTCTAATATAGGAGTTGGAATTATTGGTTCTTTTTGTTTTGATTTTTCAATATTTGGGTCTTGAAAAGGTGTGCTCTCTTCAAGACTTTTATTTACCCGTAGAGAATCTTCCTCAGAGTTGTTTTGTTCTTGTATGATTACAAAAGGTTTCTTTTTTTCAAGTATTCTTCCAGACCTAAGTTGAAAATCATTAAGGTCTAAAGGAGTAATAAAATAGGTTGGGAACTGTTGGCCTTCTATCATGTATGTGTTCTGAGGATTTTTATTGTTGGGATTTGATATGGGTTGGGCATGTAACTGATTTGTTTTCTGAGGAAATGGTAATGGAAGTGGTGGATTTTGATGTTGCGGATTTTGAGGATTTTGTTGAGGGGGGAAATTTGGATATGGTGGATAAGATGGTGGATATTGATAGTACTGAGAGTATCTTCCATAGGTATTTTGTGCTCCTTGTGCCCAAGTTTGAGATTGATTTTGGAATTGGGGCCAGGGTTGCTGCCAAGAATTCCAATTTGGTGGGGGTTGATTATACAGTTGATCATGGAATCCTTGTGGTTGAGGTCCTTGCCAAGGTCTCCTAGAGACAAAATTGAGAGATTCTGTGGAATTTGTAGGGGTTTCTTCTTGAAAGATAGCTTTAAGACCAGGAAGTGAAGGACAACTCTTGGTCTCATGATTTTCTGAACAAATTACAGAAGTCTCTACTATTTTTGCATCCAAAGGGCACTCTCTCAAGGCATGCTTCTTTCTACATTTGGGACAAAAGATTGCTAAGGCATCAGATTCAACTTTTTGCTTGTTTTGTAATTTAAGGGTGTCTATTTGTTCACTAAGACTCCCTAAAATTTCAGATTTGAATTCATCAAGCATATGTCATATTTCTGCCCTAATTACTGTCCCAGAAGCAGACTTACTTGCCCTTGCAAGAGCAGGGTCTCTTGGTCCTTTTACAGTTTTAGATTTTCCTCTTGAAAGGTTGATACATAGTTCAACTATTTTAGGTAATGTGAACTGAGATATATCCCATTTTCCCATCATATTAAGGATATCTAGCCATTCATCCCTAATTGTCTTCAACAAGAGAGCTTTCAAAGTATCTTGGTCTAAGTTTTCCATTTTTGCTCTTTTGATGTTATAGTTAAACCTCTCCAACAAATCTGCCAAATTTTCATCCTCTTTTTGTAACATTTTAAACACTTTCTCCTTATGGTTGACTGTCATACAGTAATCCAAATACCTCTCTAGAAATGCATGTTTCATGCCTTCCCATGTCCTAATAGAACTGTTGATGAAACTCATAAACCATTTTAATGCTGCTCCTTTCAATGTTGAAGGGAATAGTTTAAGTTTTTGGGCATCTTGTAAGTAATCATAGGTTCTACACAGGACTTGAAATTCAAATAGAAAGGTTTCAGGATCTTCACTTTTGAGTCCATAGAAGTTTGGAAGGACAGAAGGTGAAATGTTTTTCACAGTTGCATTGGTTTCTTCATCTACTATAGGAAACCCAAAAGAGCTTCCCATTTACCTTCTACCTCTTCCTCTGCCTCCTTCTTCACCTCTACCTCCTTCTCCTCTAACTATACCTCTACCCCATCCAAATAGAGTATGTTCTCCATTAAAGACTCCTCCTCCCCCTTCTTCTGCCATGGTTGATTCTCTTGTGGAAGTGTAAAAGTTTATGTATCTAGCAGGGGTACTTGAATCTTCTTCTAAGATAGGTTCAGTGGATGAATTGGAAGGTCTTTATGATGGAATATCTAATCTTAAGTCTTCTGAAAGTCTACGATCAGTAAATTATGGGATTTGGGTTTGAGTTGGAGGTGTGCTGCCTCTTGGTCTTGGTGAAACAAGTGGTGTTCTAGGAATCAAGCTTCTGCTTCTTATGAATCTACCCCTTGAGTATCTTTCTCTACGCATATCATTTTTTTTGGAAGGTAAGAAACAAGGCTACCTAGTTACACTTCCCCGAAAATGGCGCCAAAATGTTTACTCAACTTAGTGTTCCTAAATTGATGTCATAAATTGTCAACCAGGGCTAGTAAACTGTTGAAGTGAAGTGCACTATATGTGCCTAGGTATCTCTTTCCTACTTCATTGTGTTTAGTGTTTTTATAGTGTTTTTGGTTTTTTGTTTTTATGCTAAGAGGAAAAGAATTATATTGTTGGCAAAGAGAAGTTATTGGTCTCACTGAAACAGAACAAAATCTACTCTAAACTATGTATGGCACCTAAGAACAGAAAGTGCTAATTCAAAAATTGCAAAGCTTGACAAGAAAAGTAACTCATAACATTAAACTTAGTCCAATTCATTTCATTAGATGTATGTCAGAACAACTTGAGAAAAAGGATAAGTTTGATGTAATGAGGTTCTCTTAGTAAACAACAACTTACAATATCACAGAGAAAATCTCATCCATAGTTAGAAATTTGTTGGAACATTTTGAGAAAAGATTATCTGCAACATAATAACGATCCCTATGCTAAATTAACTTATGAAACTAGAATTAACCCATTCTGCAACTCAAAATGTCACTATTAAGCCTCATTCAAGGGTTAGAGATCTCTTGGAATAGCTTTGGAAAAAAAACTGTTTGTGAAATTATGAGAAATTGCAGAACAGTTAAAAACCCAAAATGATATAACTAATTCTTGTCCAAATGATAATGATGTGTTAGAAGAGATTAAGAACAAGAGCAGTTTGTAAAATAATGAGGGTCTTTAAGTCTGATTTAACAGGACTAGAGTGCAATTAACTGATAAAACTTGAAATACAATGAATAGAACTGAACTAAAATGCAATTAACCTCCGAAGTACTACAACTCTATCTCATTCACGTGTTAGTGATATATTGGAACAGTTCATGAGAACAAGATTGATTGCAATATTTGACATAAGTAAACATAAAACATAATGCTCAGAAAACTGCCTATATTAAGAACAAAACATAGGTAAAGTTACTTATCTAGAAAATATGCACATAGCCTTTCGGACAGTAGGGGCCCTCTACCATCAGATTGGCACACGAATCCTTAACTCCTCAAAATTTCTTCAGATCATGTATCAAAGTTTCAATTCTTTAATTAAAGGAAAAATACTCAGAAAACAGAGTATCACAGTCTTTGAGAACTAACAATAAAAAATCAACTAGCTAATTGTCTCTCGGTTCACTGAGTTATTCTTATAAGCAAAATACATAACTATCATTGAGTAGAAATAGGCATAGGTGTATTTTCAATCAAAATATAATTAGAACTCCTGTTGAGGACTCGTACTTTGCTGAAGACATCTACAGAGTCCTTGTCCTTGTAGAAGTCTACTTCTTAGTTTTGGCTTCCTCCACGTGCATAACCACTTGAAGATTTTTGCTCAGACTTCGTAGAGGGCAAGGAATGATGTATGAGAGTTCTGGAATTCAACCATATGTGTTTTTCTTCTAAGTGACACCTGTAAACTATGTGAACATAAATATGGCTGCGGAATATGCGACTAGCTATAGAATGGCTGCATTCTGTAGCTAAGTCTAGTAAAAAATCACAACCACAACAAAACAACAAAAGTAGAGTAAGTCAGTCATTGCATGCATTCTTAAGGTGACTTTAATCAATCCTATTAATCTTTTAAGCCTATAACTGACAATGGAAAAATGGAATGAAGTGAAATTTGGTGAAAGGAAAGAACATCTTTAGGGATCAACACATGGTTCTAGCTTGTGCAGGGGCCCAAGTCAAGTTACAATCATGTGCCATATGTCCAATGTTATGGAAATTGAAGCACTCTATCTTGTTCATGAAAAATAAATCATGAATTCTTCTTGAAAAATTGCTTCGAGGAGATTGACGGGGACCATTATATTTGTCTTTGTGATATGCCCTACAATATTTTGCCATGTGCCCAAATTTTGTACAAGAATAGAAATAACCAAGAAACATACTTTGGTACCTCTGAGATGGAGTTTTCCTTGATGTACTTCTGAAGTATTTTTGCCTTGGGATTATTCGATGATATTAATTGCCTTTTGTATTCTTTACACCATCTGCAAGTCTCCTTAGAGCAGAATTTTTTCCGTTGTTGTCTTGATTCTTATCCTTGCCTTTGTTGGAACTGGGAGCATCAACATTTCTTTCTAGGTTCCTCACATATTTGTTGTTTGAACCATTATCATTCTTGCTTGAGGTTTCACCTGCATAGCCAAGACCTAATTTATCAAGGGGAAACCTTTGTTGACTTAGGATGTCATCTAGGGTTTGAGAGCTTTTCAAGTTTTTATTCAACAATTCAACTTCCTTTTCAAGAAAGACAATTTCTCCTTTCAACTTTTCACAATCTTCATATTTCATAAGTAGTTGCTTCTTCATTTCTTCCATCATCCTTGTTGCTTCATGTGCTTCGATTTTAAGGGAGATGATATTTGATTTCATTATGAAGACTTCTTCATTCTCCTTTGCTAGACTGCTCTCCATTTATTCTTTTATTCTTGTAGGTTCACATGTTTCGGCCTTGAGAAGATTGATGTCTGATTTTAGTTTCAAGATTTCTTCATCCTTTTCATCTAATTGGCATATCATGGTGTTTCTCTCCTTTTTTGCTTCATTAAATTGTCCTTTTATGAATTCCAATGTTTCCATCACCTTCTCAGCTCCTTGCGCTTGTTTCCTTGCTTCTTTTAGTTGAGATCTAAGAGAGGAGACCTCTTCCTTGAATTGACCAATCTATGCTTCAAGCTCTTAAGTCTTTGTTCAAGGTGGCTTGACAAAGTTTCTTCCCTTTTCTTTACCCTATCCAATTGATTTGTCATAGATACGACTTCTTCACGATGCTTTCTTTTATTTTGATGAAATTCCTCTTTAATTTTGGCGAGCTCCTCATCTCTTTGTTTTACTTGAAGCTTGACAAAGTAAACTTCCTTCCTTGTCTTGTCTTGGTTACCATCTTTCACTTTCTTCTTAAGTTCCTCATTTTCATTTTTCAAACTGTTAATCTCTTCCATGGAAGCCCTAAGTTTATTCAAGAGATCTTCTTCAAAGTCTTCTTTGTTAGCTTCATCTTCTACGTCTTCTTTAGCCTTGTTGTCATCTCTCTTATCTTCAGCTTCCTTGACGGATTCTGGACTTATTTCTTCTTTTCCATCATATTCTTGACTAGAGATCATTATCAATGCTCCTTTTGAGGGAAGATTGTGAAGTTTTTCCCATATGACTTTTGCTGACGAACATTTTTCAAAATTGGCCTTCACAGAATTTGGTAAACCATTCAAAATTTCCTTCATTTCTCTTGTATTATACTCCTTGGATTCTTCGTCCATCGTGTCATTAGTAATCACTGAATTCCAAAATTCAATTCCTTGATTCTTCAAGAAATTCCTCATTCTTGCCACCCATATATCAAAATTTCCTTTGAACAATGGAGCCTTCGCAAATTGATTTACTTCAATTTCAATGGATGAGGAAGACACATCTTTAGAAGGATTGGAGACTTTCTTCCTTGGCTTTTCCATTTGTGTTCTAATGATCAACCTTCAAGCTGTTAGGCTTTGAGTGAAGGTACTGGCTCTGAAACCAATTGTTGGAAATTCTGAGAGGGGAGTGAATCATTATTTCTTTTCAATTGTTAATTTTACCAGTTAGATCACTTATATTTAGAACACAAAATGAACAATGATGAAATAGATACTTTTATTAATTTATTCTTTACAATAAGTAAAGTACAATAATGATATAGGGCTCCAACCCTAGATAAAGACTCCAATATTCCAGGCTCCAACCTGTATTGTGCCTGTTGAGATTCAACAAGATGATGAGCTTAGTGAAAAGAGTCGCCTTCACTAAGTGGGCCCACAGGCTATTTTTGGCGCAAAGTCTATTTTTAGACTATGTCTATTTTTATACATGTTGATCATAGTCTATGAGTTGCAGGATGCTATTTGTGGATGGTTGGTCAAGTTGGAAAAATAGATGGACTTCTGTTTTTAGACATATTGGGCAGAGTCTATTTTTAGATTGCCAGTCTAAAAATAGATATGTCGAATATTATTAGCTCTTAATAATATCTGGACTCTAAACATTATCTTATTCTCTTGGAGCACTTCAGTTAAGTGCACAGATGTGGCACAGTAGCTGACAGAAGGAATTATGCTATTCCTGAGGGTTTACTGGAGCTAATGCATGAGGACTTCAGTTAGAACTCATGTGACAGAGTTTGGTGGAGTTATAGAAGTAGTTGCTGGACTTGTATTTAGTTTAACTCAGTTAGACTCAGTTGAGCTAGTTGTATCTAGTCTAACTGATTGATACACTAGTGAGAGTGGTGTGAATTAATTAGTTAATTAATTCAGTAAATAATAACTCATTAACCAACTGAAGAATACATCAGTTAACTACAGTGCATGGAAAAAATACGAAGTGTGACTATCAATTGTGACTATAGTGATGCATTGATTGCATCCAACACTCAGTGGAGATGCCAATGAGGATTGCGCAGTGCAATCTTGGTGAATTATATTTCATTCAGAGCCATTTTATAGCAGGGATTGTGCAGTAGAGGCAGGCTAGCAGGTGGCAAAGATCAGTGCATGGATTTGCAAGATCGGGCCTGATTAGTGTGTGGCGATTATATTGTACTGAGAGCTTGATATGATCAGCTTTGTATGAGGATTGTTACATGATCTCTATGAAATATATTATATACAGATAGTTGGGGTTTTCAGCTTCAGGCTTTCCCGTTAAACAACTATGTTCATATGTGTGAATTTTTATTTTTTCATGTGTGCATTGCAATCTTGATTTTATTTCCGCAAATGATCAATGGTGGAATAGATTCTGTATTTTGCATGAAGTTAAAATAGTGTGAGAAAAAGAGAATCTTGAACATATAACACATAATTTATATAATTTCTACATGGTATGAGAGCATTATCGATCATAGAAGATTGCAATTATTGAAGCGATTGAGTTTTGTGCTGGTGGAATTCGAATTTGCTGCAGTGTTTTCTTGGTGTCGAAGTTGAGCATTCATTGAAATGTCTTTCAAAGGATTGTGATTGGAGTATGCCCTTGATGGTAGCTCGAATTATATTTCATGGAAGGATAGGATGGAGGATGTGCTGGATGATAATGGGTTGAAGGAGTTCATAGATACTGATATTCCAAAGCCTGGTTCTAGCGATGTAGCAGCACTTGACGCATGGCAAAAGAAGGTAGCAAAGTGTCGAAGAATTCTGTTGGAAGGTGGGAAGGACCACATTGTGTCTAGCCTTCACGGTAAAGCCACTCCATTATTAATGTGGAATGATTTTAAATACTTGCTCCAAAGCAGAAGCGACTAGAGGAAGTTGGCGCTTAAAGACAAGCTCAGGAAAATAAAAATGGAGAAAGGCGATAGTATACCAAAATACCTCACGAAGTTTGTCCACTGCAAGGATGAGCAGGGAAGTGTGGGGGTTACTATAGATGAAGAGGACTTGGTGAGCTTGGCTCTCCTTGGGCTTCCAAAGAGTTGACATAGCTACGAAGACTCTTGTTACACCATTTTTTGGTCATCTAACCTATTATCATTAGATGGACCCAAGTACACCATGTAAGACCAATTTTACCCTACGTAAAATTGATTTCACTATGTAAAATAATTTAATAAAACACATTTATTAGGTTGTTTATGGTCTAAACAGGAAACCCCAAAAGGAAATATTAAACGAACCTATATTTGTTTGATTTTCCTCATGGAATAATTAATTAAACAATAATTTAATTATTATTCCTGGTCATGTTTAACCAAAACAAGGAAATTAATTAGATAAATCTGTATTTATCTTATTATTTTCTAGGAATAATTATTTAAATCTTATTTAAATAATATTCCTTGTTAAATATGACTAAATCACTTATAAATAATTAAATAAATCATTATTTATTTGATTATCATTTAACCACTTCCTTAAAATGATAAATAAATCATTTATTTATCTATTATTTACAAATAAATGGATTTGACCCAAGTCAAATACTTTTTCCCTCCAACAAATATAATAAAATATTCCATAAAAGGTGGATCTAGATTTGGTTAATGTTATTTTAATCATGCACCAAGATCTAGAATGAACGAATATTTTGTTATAAATAGAAGGGTTTTTCCTACCATTCTTCACCTTTTTTTGCCTATTAGATCACTATGGATCTATGCTCTTGGTCCGACTTTGAGCCATTATCATTGTCAAATTTTCGATTATTTCACTTTGTGAGCTCCCTTTGAGTTCTATGTTTGTTTGGGTTTTCTACACCAACAAGAGATAGAAATTCTAGATCTGAAGTGCTGAGGACTTTCAAGAACCCATCCCATTGAGGAGAATTGGAAACACCTTTCTTGTTTTCCTCCCAGGTGCCCTTAATATAAAATTCTTTCAAAAATATTTTTCTTGTCTTGTCTATTGGATGTATGGAGAAAAACCTTACTTTTACTGCTTAATGTCTCTTTATGCATAGATCTGGATTTTTGCAGCATTTGTCTTGATCAACTAACTGCAGATCTGAAGATATTGGCAGCCATATTTGATGTTAGGGCTATAAGTTATGCGTAGCTAAAGTGGTATTTTTTTGTACACTTCGACAAAAGATTCAGACTAACAACTGGCGACTCCACACGGGTTTTCAATTACGACCACTGTCGTTTTTCATATTCCTGCATATCCAACTACTTCAGACCCTAGGGTTTCTTTTCAGCTTTTTGTTGTTCCTACTTTTATGTTTTTTTTCACCTATAAAACCCTAAAACATTAAAATTTCTCACTTCCGCGTGTTTTTGGCCCTATTGTGCAGGTGACAGACATCAGCCGCAACTGAGACGGCAACTTTTTTGGAAATATGCTGCCGGGACACCCCGAGCTTCAGGTCACACTTTTCAGCCCAGAAAATCTGACCTGGACTCCAGGTCGCACTTTTCAGCCCATTATCTGCGACCTGCACAGAAAACAGGTCAGAACCTGCGACTTGCCAGTTTTTCTACTATTTTTCTGCAACTTTTCTGGGTTTTTCTGAAGCTTCTGTCAGGGTTTTCTAGCCTCTGTCTCAGCCTGTTTAGACCTGTTTCTGATCTGTTTTGCTCATCTAAGTGGGAAAATATCCCTCTAGGGCTTCAGTACCCTCCACTTTTGGTGGAAGAGTTTTAACTGTTTCAGGTGTCTGATTTTTCAGAGTTTCAGCCTTCCCTTTTTCAGATCTGCTATCTCCTTCTCAGATCCCTTTAAATCAGCTCTTCTCCCTTTCAAATCACCTCTTGTAGTTTTGTTTGGACCTTCCTTTAGGGCCTCCTCCTTTTCCCTTTTGATATTTGCTGATTTTTTCCTTTTTTACAGCCACCTTGCCTCTGTATCTTGGTTGTGTTCTACACCTCTTTTCAGCAGTTTTCTCCTTTAGATCCCTGTCCCTCCCGACCTTAGATCTATTGGCCTCTTTTTAGTGTGTTTTGACTAGATTTTTTCCCCTCTTTTAGACTAGTTTTGAGAGACCCGCCTTCTTGGGTTAGATCGATGCATTGTTAGCTGGTAATTTTCCGTTATTTCAGCATTATATACTGTTCTCTGCAGATTTATTTTCAGTTACGCAGCACACTTTTTCTTTTGCTCTCAAACACGTCTGGGTTTAAAAATTAAAATTAACGCATGCCACACACTCACCCTAAGCGAAGAAGAGCCTGGTTAACACCGCCAGGCAAAGACTTTAAAACATTGTAAAATCAATTGACACTACACCTTTTCTGCCCTTGTTTCGACATTGTAATCACTTGATTCTGCACCTCCCCGCCCTTGTTGGTCGTTCTTCTTCCCCTTGTGTCGTGTTTGTGTTATCATCATTGCGCCCCCAAGGCGCACATCCCAGAGACTTCTTGGCCTTCACCCTCAGTTTTCGGTCGGTCGACCTACTCCTTCCCGCCGTCGTCGAGTTATTCGTCCTCCGAGTCCGCATTCCGACTCCTCTTCTGATTCATTGGGTTCTCCTTTTACTTCTGGTTCTCCCCCTGTCACCTTCACTATGTCTAGTCGAGGGCCTAACACTAGCAGTAATCCTGGCCCTAATGCCGGAACTACTACTAGAAGAACCGCCACAGGAACTACCTCGGCTACGCCCTTGCTCCCCTTCATGGCAGGCCTCAGCCTCCCCGATTTGGACCGGTTGATAAACAACCCTATACACCATGACACTAGTTGGCCTGCTATGCCGACAAAGCTCCCTTCCGACATCCCAAAGTTTGAAGGCCTTGCTGGGGAAGATCCTTCAAATCATGTTCGATCTTTCCACATGTGGTGTTCATCTACCTCCATTACCGATGACTCTGTCTGTCTTCGGTTGTTCCAACAAACGCTTACAGGCGCAGATTCTAAGTGGTATGTTGATCAGGCCCCTTCCTCTCATACCACCTTTACGACTCTTGCCCTGGTTTTTTTATCTTACTTCCAGCTTCCCCTTCGTTATGACACTAGTATCGAACTTTCGACTTCTTTCTGTCAATCATCTGCGACCTGCCTCTCCGATCATGTCCAGGAATGGCAGAGAAGAAAGAGCTTATGTCAATCCCGTACCTTTGAAGACCGTGTCTACATGGACTGGTTCCCTAGATCTCTCTTGCCTCCTATCGGGAAAGATGTCACATCGCATTTTCCCCAAACTGAAGAAGCCGCCCTCCAGCTAGCGTTAAAATATGACTTGATCTACGCTCAGAGAGGTTATGTTTATATCGTTCTACTTGATATCCCCAAACCCGGTAGTGTCAATGCACCGGGGGCACCTCATGCCACCGACGGTATCGTTGGAGCTCTCTCTCATCCATATGCCCAACCTCCCATGGGTTATGGTTTTCCTGGGGGAGGGGACAACACCTCCCGCACTTGTTCCCCTCTCGGTAGCACGTATCCAGGATACATCATGCCTCCTCTTTTGGCCCAACCTCCTGTTCACCATACTATTACCCAACCCCCTTATTATTCGTATCCACAGTTTGGTGCTCCAGCTCCTCCAGCATCAGCACCTCCGCCTCCCTTGCCTTCTCAACCCCTGCAACAGCAGTCACCGCCCCACAAGCACAGGTGGATGCACAGCAGGGATTCGTGGCTACCCAACCACCTGACGGACAGGTGGCCACTCAACCTTCCCCTTCTGATTCCTCTAATTACCAGATCTTCATGATGAACTCTGATCCACCTCTAACCGTTGACCTTAACCTTCAAACTCGGTCCCGTCAGTACCCCATGCCTCCCGCTCCGTCTGTCCCCGAGTCACCTTCTTCAGGTTCTACAGAGCCTCTTTTGACATCCAATGGTCCCTTGCATATCCCTCAACCCAAATTTGAGGTTCATACCAAGATTCCTAAGGGACCATTACGCCGAAATGCTGCTTCTAGTCGAGCTGCTCATTTGTATAGCATAGTAGATGATTTGGCGCAGTCTCCTGCTGCCATTTCTACATTGGAACTCCTCCAGTCGTGCCATTCCCAAAAGAAGGCTCTACTATCTGCCATGGGCACTGTAGATCCTGCTGATGACCAATTGATTGTTTTCGATGCCCATCAATCAGAGCATCCTCCTCTTCCTGCTTCCGTAGCCTTCCAAATCCCAGTAAAAATCCAGAACGCTAACATTTCTCGGTGTATCATTGATGAGGGGGCATCCACCTGTGTGATGTCTGCTTCGGTTTGGAAACAACTCGGATCTCCTGAGTTGGCCCCTTCCACGATCACCCTTCAAGCATGGGATGGCCACGCCTCCCAGCCCATTGGCCTATTCCGTAATTGTCCTATCACTCTTGCGGGCAAGACTGTTTGCGTTGACGTTGAAGTCATCGACGCCCCTCTAGATTACAACATTCTCTTGGGGCAGAGCTACACCTATTTCATGTCTGCTGTCCCATCCGCTATTTTCTGTAAGATGTCTTTCCCTCATAATGGAAAGATAGTCACCATTGACCAGGTGACATATCATGAGCCAAAATCTCAGACCTCCCCTGAGACGACCATCTCTTCTGTAGCCAATAAGCAAATCGTTGATTCTTTGATCAGTGTCTCTCCCGGCGTCTACAAAGACTCCTCTTTGCTTGGAACCTTCCCTGGTCTTCCTCCTCCTCCTATCTCTGATCCCAGCTTATCGAATGTTTGCATGATGCAATCATCTCAGGCAGCCCTTAAGCGGCCAACTACGGCTAGTCCGCAACCTCAACCTCACCCTCGCCCACTGCAACCCACTCCTAGCCATTCATCTCAGCCAGCCGGACCTCCTCCTTCTGGCCCTTCTCCTATAGCTGGTATCCATGAGCCCCTCTATCCTCCTAGGTCGGTTCCCCCAGGCCTCAACCATCTCGGATCCGTCCCCCCTGGTCATTACCCCGCAGGTCAGATACCTTTCCTTGCTCCCCCTCCAAGAGTCTATTCAGTCCCCATCATGGCCGCCCTTTCTCTCCCCAACCTGACCCTGGGTATACCTGTCTGGTATCTTGACCCTCCAACCACTACCCCACCTGGCCACCCCAAAACCTACCTTGCTTTGACACCGGTTCAACCGGTCCCCCTCGCTTCCTCCATTGCCACTGTGCCCCCAGCACCTCCACAGGACCCTTCTCCTATCGTGACAGCTCCCGGGAAGAAAGGCAAAGCTCGCAAGGGGGCATCCAAAGACAAGGCCACCCCGACTAACCCGACCCCTCCTCTGCCCGCAAAGCCTTTCGCCTTGTGTGATGTCGTCGGTCACGCCACCCATGCTTGTCCTGAATTGCCCCGTATTCAACCCATGGTTAAAGTCGTGTTCCCTGAGTCTACAGTCCCTGAAGCCTCTATTCCTTCCTCGTCCGTAGCCAAGAACCCCAAGATTATCCGCACCAACAAACCCTGTGCTCTGTGCGGTGTCCATGGCCATTACTCCCACCATTGTCCTCACCTGACGCATTACCACGCCTCTTTAGAGGTAGTTCGAGAGTATGAGGTTGAACAAAATCAATCTGCCTCTCCCATACTTACGCAGTATGCTTCAGGTCAGCCTGAGGAGCCACCCGCTCCCATTGAAATTCCCCCCCTGATGTCCAGATGACGGAGCCTACTCCCACCATTCTCTACCTATCATCCTCTGTGAGAACCCTGGAGAACATTCCCTTCAAATCCTCCCCTGTTGTTTCGCTCGAACCCCCTTCAGCGACCACCCTGGGCTCAACATCATTTGACCATCTTTTTATTTGTTCTTCTGTCATTCCCTGTGACGATCCGTATGTAATCTTTTCTTCCTATACGGATGATTTAGGTAGCTTTGCCGCGTCATGTGGTTTCCCTTCCCCTCATCATCCCCTCTTCTCCCGTCAGGATGCCCTCTTGCAAGCCTTCTCCACCCGTGACCTCATCCTTCCCACCCATAAACGAGATAACACCACCCGTATCTATGTTGACCTCTGCAGCCCGAGTCCTAGCCATACCTCCTATAGCCCTCATATACCACCCTCTAGTTTGTATATGAGTCATAGCCATCCTGTCCATCGCACTCCCTCCCGCAGTTGCCGCTCGATGTCTACTGTACACTCACGCTGCCGTCATTGTTCCTCCTCCTCCCACTTTTTGTCTTGTAGCACTATTTCGCAAGACCTCCCATCCACACCCTATATCGGCTACTCCGATGGTGCATTTTGTTATTCTCAGAATCTAGCCTCGGCAGGTTGGGCCATTTTTACCCCCTTTCATGCCCTTGTTCTCTCAAACGGGGTATGCATTGGCACTGCCACTAATAATCAGGCCGAATATGATGCAGTGCGTGGTCTCCTAGCCGATGCCTTCTCTCATCGCATCCTCCATCTGTATGTTCATTTAGATTCCCTGATTCTTGTCATGCAACTAAATGGTGTCTATCGTGTGCATAATCCTATCCTCTTTAGACGATATCTACGAGTGAAACTTTTGATACGTGAATTTGAAACCATAACTTTCAACCATGTACCTCGAGAACAAAATCACTATGTAGATAGCATTGCAAACCATGTTCTAGATTGGCATTTATCACATGCATTTCATACAAGACAATAACATTCAAAATCATCAAAAAGATGCATATCCATAATATGTGTCGCAAAACATGTTTTTAGAGTCCATCTACTCTAATACATATGACATGCCCATAGCATGTTACAAAAACTCAAAACTGGGGGCACCACCTGCCCCTACATACACACTAGGGGGCACCACATGCCCCACACCTAATCACTATCTAGCAGATCCCGAGCCAATGGCGCTGCTCCTGCAGCTTGTAGATCACGCATCCCGTGACCGGCCATCGCCATGCGCCGCATGACACCTCGCCATTTCGAGGGTAGACCAATACATGGCTCTATGTACTGGTCATCTAAGTCTTGCCACCCGCGCTCTGAAACACTGGTCAGCAACCTCTCACATCTACAACGGATGTCCTCCAGGAGGGCGGCCGCATCCTCACTATGCACCGCTCTCGATCCACTCGGGCCTGCAGCTCTTGATGCTGCCGGTCGTCCCATATATCCAGCCGGTTTTACCGGAGCTATATCTCCATACCAAAAGTACATGAATCAATACCCTATCTACTATTCAATAACTTTAACATGCCCAAAAAAGAGTAGTCACTTCTCACTTACCATCGGGTCCCCATACTCGACCAGGTGGAAGTGGCAGGTCCGGATTCCCATAATAACTCATTCCACTATAGGGATAGTCGTCTATGTATAACGACATCTAATCCCAATGGGCAAAGAACTCAGGTCGAAACACCCGTCCGACCGCCCCTCCTCCTTCTCTGCACAGTAGTCGCCCCCACCGGCGCATCCTGGGCTCTCTTGGGCCCCCATCTGGGAGTTGTATATGAGGCCGTAAGGTCGGGATCTTCTCAAAAAAGAAGGAGCACAAAAAAGTCCCATACGAGCAATCTTGGTTCACTTGCCGCTTGCAAAGCGACAGCTGTCGTTTTAACGACACCAACATCATCTGGGCCCACCCATAGTAGGTCTCACTCAACACTTTCTCCACAATCATCATTTTCCCCCCAGTGATGTGATGGAGCACCTGGTTGCCAAGGATCCGCAGCACCGCTGAGGCCACTGCACGGGTCTCTAATATCTCTAGGTCCCCGATCGGTATCCGAGTCCCTTTGACTTGGAGACCCGATCGACAATGTCACTCCACAAACTCCATGATGTTCCGCCCCCGCGGTAACAGTGGCTGCGTATTTCCTACCATCCCAAGTGGTGGGAGACCAGTCAGGAAATATAGATCCTGGACTGTCAATTCGATCCGGTGCCCCTGCACTATAAAGACCTCATGATCTGGATCCCAATAACTGACAATTCGGGCCAACAAGGGCTCCCCAGCTCTCATCATAGGGTTCTCCAAAAACTTCAGAACCCCAAACCTGGCCAATACACGATGGACACCCTGATCTGCTTGGATCTCCGACTGTAATGTACCCAGGTCTCTCTCTCTCCATTTGACCCATATATCTGCCATATCTGCACAAAAACATCATCTTTGTCAATATACAGATAGGAAACACTGTAATCATCCACAAAAACCAAAATCTCAGCCCTAAAACAGCACTGAAATCTCCTCCATCTTCAGGTCGCACTTTTCTGCCAAATCCTGGGATAGGTCGCACTTTTTTTCTCAAAACCTGCTTCCCAGGTCACAGATTTTGGCCCAAAAAGTGCGACCCGACCGTAGAGATGAAGGAGGGTCTGTTCCTGAGATTTTGGGCCCTAATCTAAACTTTTAAACCATCAAAAAGAAAGAGTAAGGTTAGGCCTCTTACCTGCAACTGACAGATCTCGATTCCAATGGTCAGTTTGTTCGCTACGCTCGCCGCAAGATTTAGGGCCTTCTCTCCTCTCTACATTCACCATAGCAACACCGACAAATGAAGTGAATTTGGAGAGAAAAATGCCTTATTAAAAGAGAACCCTTGTTTTGTCTTTCGCCTGCTGCGGCCAAACCGTAGCTCAGTTTGACAAACCGTCTGCACCGTTGGAAAGCTCTCATCGAGCCCTCAAATGGGTATTCATTAGTTTTTTGCGATTTGATACTTCACCAGGCCACATTTTGTCCAATAAGGGTCACTTCACCTCTCCCTAAAATCTGATTTCTGCACTTACAACACTCATACTTGGGGCATCACTTTGCCTCCACACTTGTCCTTGTTCGTGTTGATTTTCGTCATGAGATACCATCTTGTACTCATGTTTTCATGGCTCCCCATGGGACCTTTACTGTGTGGTAGCACCATCGAGTCACCCTTGTTTAGAGCATCCATGTTGAGTCATCATCACACTCATGGAGTCTATCCCGAGTCCCTTTGTACCCCGCTATAGTACTCCATCCTTCATTTCTTGGTCTCTCTCTTGTGTCGCACATTATGGCCTTCAGTCCCACTGTCCCCTATCCCTTATGATATTGTGTCAGTCGCTGTCATGTCATTCATGCCCTTTATGCTCTAGAAAGGGAAGTCATCCATTTTCTACTCAGTCCCCTCCATTCCATCATCATCATTGGTATGAGTCTGTCCGTCGCTCTACTATTTTCTCTCATGCCTTAGTTGAGGATCTCTCATTGCCTCACCTATGGCAGACCTCCTTCTGTCGACATCAACTCCTTCATTCCAGAAGACAGGTCTAGAGGGTGGTGTACCTTGGTTCCATCTTCCACTCTTGTTCGGTGCCTCGGATCAGGCAAAGGGGTCTCTCATTACCCTTTGACTTGATTTTTTCTCCACTCCAGCTCCTTTCAACATGATTGAGATCCGTATGCTTGATGGTTCAGTGATGCAGCAGCAGCTTTTGGTGATTCCTAGGTGCATGTGAGATGTCTCAACCCTCATGATGGGGTGGCCCTGCAGGTAGCCCCCCACATGCCCGGATGACCTCTTCATTATAGCCTTCGATGCAGCTCCATATATTTGCTGATGTTGGCCTTAGCCGCTTGCCGCACCTCTTTGTTTTGCATGTATCAGTCAGATTTTGTGAGCCTTTCCCCGCTTATAGGGGGAATTTGGGTTGTCTTTGTATCTCATGTACTCAGATATTATTGTATCAGTCCTGGCTTTTATCCCAGGCACAGCATGTATGTGGGATCCCTCATTGTATTTTTATCTGGCTCATGTTCATGCCGGCTGTACTTTATGGTTCGGTCCCTTGTTTACTGGACACACTATTCTTTTGTACTTTGTCTCGGTGGGCATAGGTATGCCTCCCCCGCTACCTTTTAGCACAGGTACCCTCTCATAAAAAGAGACTTGTTGCACCTGTAAGTCTCATCTCCTCAGGGTCTAGTTCTTCAGCACATTAGACTACCTTCCATTTCTCTCTCTGACTTCCCTTTTGATGTCTGGTGATTGAGTTCTTACAACGTACTTCGGTCATACGATTTGCTCCTAACACTCGCACGCTGGGGGGTAATCTGTTACACCATTTTTTGGTCATCTAACCTATTATCATTAGATGGACCCAAGTACACCATGTAAGACCAATTTTACCCTAAGTAAAATTGCTTTCACTATGTAAAATAACTTAATAAAACACATTTATTAGGTTGTTTATGGTCTAAACGGGAAACCCCAAAAAAGGAAATATTAAACAAACCTATATTTGTTTGATTTTCCTCAAGGAATAATTAATTAAACAATAATTTAATTATTATTCTTGGTCATGTTTAACCCAAAACAAAGCAATTAATTAGATAAATCTTTATTTATCTTATTATTTTCTAGGAATAATTATTTAAATCTTATTTAAATAATATTCCTTGTTAAATTTGACTAAATCACCCATAATAATTAAATAAATCATTTATTTATTTATTATTTACAAATAAAGGGATTTGACCCAAGTCAAATACCTTTTCCCTCGAACAAATATAATAAAATATTCCATAAAAGGTGGATCTAGATTTGGTTAACGTTATTTTAATCATGCACCAAGATCTAGAATGACCCAATATTTTGGTATAAATAGGAGGGTTTTCCCTACCATTATTCACCTTTTGTTTCCCATTAGATCACTTTGGATCTATGCTCTTGGTCTGACTTTGAGCCATTATCATTGTCACATTCTATACTTTTTACTTTGTGAGCTCCCTTTGAGTTCTATGTTTGTCTGGGTTTTCTACACCAACAAGAGAGAGAAATGCTAGATCTGAAGCACTGAGGACTTTCAAGAACCCATCCCATTGAGGAGAATTGGAAACACCTTTCTTGTTTTCCTCTCAGGTGCCCTTAATATAAAAAATTCTTTCAAAAATATTGTTCTTGTCTTGTCTATTGGATACCATGGAGCAAAACCTTATTTTCACTGCTTAATGTCTTTTTATGCATAGATCTGGATTTGTGTAGCATTTGTCTTGATCTACTAACTGTAGATTTGAAGATATTGACAGCCATATTTGATGTTAGGGCTATAAGTTATGCGTAGCTAAAGTGGTCTTTTTTCGTACACTTCGACAAAAGATTCATACTAACAACTCTATTAATGGACAGGAGAAACTGCCAGGATGGGAGCGACTTTGGTCAGATCTTGTGCAGGAGGAGATAAGGCGGGGTACCAGGGATGGATCTTCATCGAAGAATGAAGATGAAGAAAATTGTGCTTTGGCTGCCAAAGCAAGGAAAGGGAAGGAGAAGAAAAATCCTTCTCAATCCGGTGCGAAAGGCAAGAAGCAGGATTTGTCCAAGGTGAAGTGTTTTCACTGTCACCAGCAAGGGCATTTCGCCACTAATTGCCCACAGAAGAAGAAGAATAAGCAGGCTACTAGATCTGCAGCTAGAGAGGGCTTAGCCTCGCAGTTTGAGCTGGATTTTTCTTTGATCGCATGCTTGGTTTCAAGTGTGATGGGATCGATGTGGTTTCTTGACAGTGGTGCATCTTTCCATATGACCGGAGACAAATATTTATTTAGTGATCTAGATGAAAAAGATCTTGGAGTGCACATCGATATGGGCAATGATGGTAGATACAGTGTGACTGGTATCGGGACCATTTCCTTTGAGAGGGAGTCTAGAAAACCTTTCATCTTGAAGGATGTCATGCATGTTCCAAGATTGAAGAAGAATCTGATCTCTGTGGCAATTTTGGAAGACAAGGGGTATGGTGTCATTTTTAGCGAGGGAAAAGCCTTCCTGCGTAGTAAGAAAATGGGTCAAACGAGGAGGATAGGGATTCGAGTTAAGAATATTTATCAATTGCAGGTAGATGGCTGTGCAGAAATTGCAGGCAAAGCAGAAGGAGTGGTGAGTCGGGATGAGGGCGAATTGTGGCACAAGAGATTGGGCCATCTTCACCATGGCACTTTGAAAATTTTACAGCAGATTTCTACCGGGCTTCCCAAGGGTACACTTGCACAGTCAGATCAGTGCAAGGGATGTAATTTGGGAAAATTTGTGAAGACCACTTTTCATGAGAAGCATAGTCGCGCTACGATGATCCTTGAGAGAATTCACATAGACTTGTGTGGACCTTTCTTGGTTGCTTCAACAACAAAGCACAAGAATTATGTGATATTTGTTGATGAATTTTCTCATAAGTGCTGGATCTTCTTCATGCAGAAGAAGAGCGAGACATACTCAAAGTTCTGTGAGTTCAAGGCACTAATTGAGAAAGAGCGGGGGAAACAGGTGAAAGCTCTAAGGAGTGATAATGGTGGTGAATATATCTCTGGTGAATTCAAAGACTTCTGCAGCGCAGAAGGAATTCGAAGAGAACTCATAGCGCCTCATAACCAATAGCAGAATGGCGTCGCGGAGAGAAAGAACAGAACGGTCATGGGTGCTGCACGGGCGATGTTGCATGATCAAGGCCTTCCCATAAACTTATGGGCTGAGGCATGCAACACTACGATTTATGTGCAAAACCGTTGTCCTCATAGAGTACTTGGCATGAGTACACCTGAAGAGGCATTTTCTGGTAAGAAGCCTGATATTTCTCATTTGAAGATTTTTGGCTCACCTGTTTACATTCATATGACGAAAGATGCAAGGAAGAAGCTAGAGCCAACCACAGAGGTTGGGATATTTTTGGGGTACACATAAACACCCCATAATTATCGTGTGTTTTTGCCAGACAATTGGATGATTGTTGTGCGACGGGATACAAATTTCATGAGGAGAAAGCCATGAAGTTGCTGCTTGAGAGGGAACTACACTTGCATGTAGATGAGGAGCTACTTGTTCCTAAAGATGAGCCTCAGGATGTGGATCAGCCACAAGAGGAGGTTCATGGAGTGGAATAAACCACTCATGTAGTGCCAAACATTAGAGGGCGGAAGCGCACTATAGAAGCTGAGCGACTGAATCTTGATGCAGTGCAAAATGTAGGAGCACCTACATCATAGCATAGAAAGAGACAGTCACCTAATCAATTTACTAGATACATGGCTTTGACGAGCAAGTGTATCATGACATAGCCATCCTCTTTCGAGGAAGCTGTGGAGGATCCCGCATGGGTAGATGCCATGGTGGAAGAGTATGATTCGATTGTCAGAAATAGTGCATGGGAGATTGTCCCAAGGCTGGAAGGGAAATCAGTGGTAGTTTCGAGATGGATCTACAAAGTGAAGCAAGCTGCTGACGAGAGCGTCGAGAAGTATAAGGCAAGATTTTTTGCCCGGGGATTCTCACAGATCGAGGGGATTGACTATGAAGAAACCTTTGCACCTATTGCAAGGTATTCTTCCATACAGACCATCCTTGATCTCTCAGCGCAGATGGGTTGGCACATTCATCAAATGAATGTGAAGACTGCGTTCCTCAATGGAGTCATTAAACAGGAGGTGTACATTGAGCAGCCTGAAGGATTCGAAATCTTCAGTAGCGAGTCGCATGTGTGCAGGCTCAAAAGAGCGTTGTATGGGCTGAAACAAGCACCTCGTGCTTGGTACACACGGATAGACAGTTAGTTCACCGGATTTGGTTTCGATAAGAGTGAGGCGGATCCGAACCTATACTAGATTGTGGTGGAGGGTAATTTTTTGATCATTGTACTTTATGTATATGATTTAATACTAACAGGTGATGAACTGCTGATACACTCATGTAAGGCATATCTTGCAAAGGAGTTTGAGATGAAGGACTTGGGCCTCCTTCATTATTTCCTGGGATTGGAAATTTGGTGGCGAAAGTGTGGACTATTTGTGTCTCAAGGCAAGTATGCTCAGGAAATACTGGAGAAGTTTCACATGCAAGGCTACAAGCCTATCGACACTCCTCTTCCTGGTGTTTGGAGGAAAGAGGATGCTACATCGGCAGAGGTAGTGGATGCCACTGTTTATCGATAGTTGGTTGGTTTGCTCATGTATTTAGTCAATACACGACCGGACATATGCTATGCTATGAACCAGCTTTCACAACCTATGGTTAAGCCTACCAAGCTCTTTTGGAATTCAAGCAAGCATGTTTTGAGGTATCTCAGGGGCACATCTGGATATGGACTGTGGTACAGACAGTCGGATGAGTTGAAGCTGCATGGCTTCACAGATGCAAATTGGGCAGGGAGCCCAACGGATAGAAAGAGCACATCTAGAGGTATTTTTAGTATCGAATCTACAGTAGTTTCTTGTTACAACAGGGAAAAAACATGCGTGGCACTCAGTTCAGTGGAGGCTGAGTACATGGCAGCAAGTTTGGCTGCATGTGAGGCTATTTGGATGAGGAAGATCCTGGTTGGTTTGTTCGGTTCTCATTTAGTTCCTACTATGATATATTGTGATAAGCAGAGTTGCATTAAACTCTCGGTTAATCCAGTATTTCATGATAGATCTAAACATATTGACATCCGGTACTATCATATCAGAGATTGTGTGCAGCGGAAAATCATGTTTCTTTCTTACATTCCTACGGAGGATCAGGATGCAGATATTTTGACGAAGGCGCTCACCAGGAGAAAATTCTAATACCATAGAGACAAGATCGGGGTGGCAGACAATCCCTATCTTGTTGAGAGGGAGTGTTGAGATTCAACAAGATGATGAGCTTAGTGAAAAGAGTCGCCTTCACTAGGTGGGTCCGCAGGCTATTTTTGGCGCAAAGTCTATTTTTAGACATGTCGATCATATTCTATGAGTTGCAGGATGCTATTTGTGGATGGTTGGTCAAGTTGGAAAATAGATGGACTTCTATTTTTAGACATATTGGGCGGAATCTATTTTTAGATTGCCAGTCTAAAAATAGATATGTCGAATATTATTAGCTCTTAATAATATTTGGACTCTAAACATTATCTTATTCTCTTGGAGCACTTCAGTTAAGTGCACAAATGTGGCACAACAGCTGACAAAAGGAATTACGCTATTCTCGAGGGTTTACTAGAGCTAATGCATGAGGATTTCAGTTAGAACTCATGTGACAGAGTTTGGTGGAGTTATAGAAGTAGTTGGTGGAGTTGTATTCAGTTTAACTCAGTTAGACTCAGTTGAGCTAGTTGTATCTAGCCTAACTGATTGATACATCATACTAGTGTGAGGGAAAGGAATTAATTAGTTAATTAATTCACTAAATAATAACTCATTAAATAAATCAAAAGAATACATTAGTTAACTACAGTGCATGGCAGTTTCAGTGGAGACCAGTGGAGAGATAGGTGAAAGAGCAAGTGTGACTATCAGTTGTGACTATAGTGATGCATTGATTGCATCCAACACTCAGTGGAGATGCCAATGAGAATTTCACAGCACAATATTGTTGAATTTGATTTCATTCAGAGCCATTATTTAGCAGGGATTGCGTAGTAGAGGCAGGTTAGCAAGTGGCAAAGATCGGTGCATGGATTTGCAAGATCGGGCCTGATTAGTGTGTAGCAATTGTATTGTACTGAGAGCTTGATATGATCAGCTTTGTATGAGGATTGTTACATGATCTCTATGACATATATTATATACATATATTTGGGGTTTTCAGCTTCAAGATTTCCCATTAAAAAATTGTGTTCATATGTGTGAATTTTTATTGTTTCATGTGTGCATTGCAATCTTGATTTTATTTCCGCAAATGATCAATGGTGGAATAGATTCTGTATTTTGCATGAAGTTAAAATAGTGTGAGATGAGTAGAATCTTGGACATATAACACATAATTTATATAATTTCTACACTGCCAAGCACCAACTTGGTCTTTCCAAGGCTCTAACCTTGTCAATTTGAGGCACCAACCTCTAGGGCTCCAACCCTATCTCTGGTACAGGATCCAACCTAGTTTCTTGAGGACTCCAATCCCCTAGGGCTCCAACCCTCAACTTCACTTTGTCAAAATATGTTTGGTTATTATACATGGCTCCAAAAACCTTCTTCAACGAGCCCTAACAATCTTCAGTTATCCCCTCACTTAGTCTCCACGTCACTTCATCAATGAAAACCTTGTCCTTCTTAGAAGGTGTCACCACTACTCTTCATTGTACCCAAACAATTTCTCCAAGGTCACTTCATGATTCCTTCAATGCATCATGGTCTCCAAGAATCTCCAAGATAAACTAAAGCTTCTCAAAAATATGTCTTCAATAATCTTCTGGATGATTCTTCAAGGTATGCTCAAGATCAACTCCAACTTCTCTTCAATATATACAAGGTTCCAAAGGTTCCAAAATAGTCTTCAGGAATATTCTAACAACTTCACAATAGGTCTTCTACAATATATCTCCAAGATATATCTACAAAGTCTTTCCCAATATGTCTTTACAAAACCTTCAGGTCTGCTTCAACTAGATGACTTCAATTCCTTATTTATGCTTCAACTTAGTTTCAAAAGATCTTCACTTTCACTTCAAGATTCAAGACTGCTCCAAATGATGTTAATAGACTGCTCACACATTCTACTTTTGTGCAAGAGGTTTTTTATCTTCCAAGATCAGTCCCAGACTTGATCGTAGAGTGAACCTTAACTGTGATGCATCATCAACCACATCTAAACGTCGATTCTTCCATGGATATTCTTGATCAATGTTTAAGTGTAGGCAACAACATTAACTCAAATTATGTCAAATCCTTCAGAGATGATACACAGGTTTCCCTATTTCATTCCCCAAAAACTTAACCACTTACCTCAAGAATAAGTCTTAGATATATGTTTTATGCACAAATAAACATCCACTTCAACGCAAGTATAGACATCATACCTTCATTTCCCTCCAACTAACCGCAAAGTGAAAAAAATCAATAATATGCAACATACATTTCGATTTCAAAAAAAGAAGTTGCAAACTTAGATGGAATGGAAATTTCCTTGTCTAAGTTGTATAGAAAAATACAGAGTTTCCCAAATATATTATATCCCAATGAATACCACCATAAACATTTTGTCCTTCATAGTGAATCTGACACAAGAATTTCACAGTGAACCCCGCATCAATGAATCACCATTTGAAAGCTTCTACTTGCCTGATCCCAAAATAACATATCTCCTTCGGTTGACGAGTCCTCATTTCAATTAGCAAGTTCACAAATTCTGCATTAATCTTATTTGCATGTGAGTTCTTGAGATGTAATCTCGACTACACACCTTTGCCTTTTTTTTGCTTGTGTCCTCCCTTTTAATTCACTATTCCTCGACTTCTCTTTATTTTTCTGTGTCACTTGTCCGATTTTTTCTCTAGTTAATAGATCGAGCAATTCAATAAGATATCTCTGCGTAATATATTTCACGATGTTCTTCTAAAACCCTTATTCAGGTCCGCACAGCGATTACCACATGTATTTTCTGCAGGTCATCGATTTCATATTTTCTACATATTTCTTTCACGTAAATGTGACTTTTATCTCCTAGCTTATACCTTATATATCTTAATTTCTTTTCGATGGTATTTTCAATGAATCCACTTTCTCGTATATATATATGTATATGCCAGGGGTCAAAATAAAATCGTGTTAATTTGAAGTAGAAGCCGACATCTGCTGATGGGGCTAACTTACAAAATTGGTGTAATGAATTCAACGTTCAACGTTAATGACCAATGTGCAACATCATTATTTTTTATGTATCTTTGGTATATTGGCACCTATGGTCTAGATCACCAATTAAGGCACATGATTGACACTCGAGGACATTATAGTTATTTCAAGGACTTGTTTGGGCAAGACTTCTTCATTAGTGGCCTGACATCTTCATTGATAGCATTGTTATCAACCAAGAGTTATGGCATCATCATCTAGAACCAGGCTTCTCAAGAATATTGACATCTCGGTCAATGCCACATTGACAACAATGACAAAATTGATTAACAGTTTGCTATAAAGAAGACAGTTTCCCCGTTACTAAGGGCTCAAGCAAAGACCAAGAAGAAGAATGCACAACTAAAGGAATCCTCCCCCGCACTAGACATTATGCTTAAATTATCCGAAAAGTATCCACAGGCTCCCAAAACCCTGGCTAAGAAGGATTGGATCTACATGCAAAATAACAAAGTACACATACGGATGAAAATACAATCCAAGGATAAGCTTGTAAAATACATGGAAAAGGTGATGTCTGCTTAAGAACATCTCATCAGTGGAATCAATTCGATGTCGGAGGTACATCACATCCCTTACTTGGGAGCATTGGATACCCAGAGGACAAGAGAGGAGGTGACCCAAGACATCCAAGCATTTCTGGAACCCATCAGGATAGAAGCTATTTCCTAGGACCTCCTGGCCTCAAAGGAAAACATTGATCAGTTCATCATCGCACGAGTTCGGATCTACACCGAGTTGGCCTCCCTATCCAATAAAATCTCTGTAAAGAGGCGTACTTTGATTCCGGACACTCTTGAGTGTTTTCATAGGTTAGGATAAGACATACTCGAGGTCACTCCAATGGCCGCAGACTATCAGGCCTTGCAGACTTACCTCATGGAACATCAAAAAATATAAGTGTCAGCCCTTTCCATCACACAGCTACTCCCTTGACAAGGAACAATGTTACAGTTCGCATATTGCAAACAGAACCAGTTGCAGGTCGCAAATAGGGCTGAGTTGCAGGTCGCGAGTAGGACCAAGTCCCAAGTTGCAACATCACCTAGGTCGCAGGCCATGCCAACAGTTAGGGGCTGAAAGGACAGAGTCACCCAAAGGTCATTTTTTGTTCTATAAGTATTCCCTCTGGGGACATTGTAGTGGACATTTTTTCTGGATTCCAAGAGGAGAAGAGATAATTATATTGCATTGAATGCATGGTTATGAGAATGAATACAAACCAATGTTTTGACTCCACTACTGGATCTGATGAGAACTCATGTGTGATAACATTATGAACATTATGTCTTATGTATCTACTATATTTTATAATTGACTAGTCTGTGTTTTTCTATTGATATATCAATTTTACATTTAAGCTCTTTGGATGTGTCAATGGTATGTAAATATTCCACTTAGGGATGTTTAATGACTTTGTTGTTGATGTCGCTTCAAAATTTCAAAAAATTCTTAAGGAATTGAAGGGTGTTTCAACCATGGAGAACTGTTTATTTTATGGTCAAGAAAGCCTCTTTATGAGCATGACCCTAATGTTGTGCTGCGAACAACATTTCCTTTGGTTGCATGCTTCGAATCTCACTTTTTATTTATAATGTTTCATTTATAGGAGAAATCATCGACCATTTGTTTCGTGTCATTCGAGTAGTCATGCATCCTCTTGTCCACAAGGAACACCTCCGTTCGAGTGATCCAGGTGGATTAAACAGGTACAAGGACAAATGGCTCATCACAGAGGGCTCAAAACTTAAATTGTTTGGATTGTTCTCAAACTAGGTTCAGGTTGAAGATCTCATCATCCTAATCGTGGTGGTGTGAACGGTTCGTCAAACCGAGCTCGTATGTGAAAGTTAGGAGCGGTCAAAGTTTTAGGTTGACTTGGTGACTGGGCAGCCTTAAGTAGGATGCAAATTGGACCAAACCCGACCACTGGATTCCAACACACTCAGGCCAGATTCCGAGTGAAATTTTCGCCTAGTTAATTTTCCTCCTATGGTCAAAAACTGATTTCTCAAAAATGAATTGCTTGTTTAAAATTAAGACAAAAAAATATATATGGGGTGGCGGGCCACCAAACCCGCCACCCCCTCCGATGGAACCCATGACAACATCTTTTATATATATATTGAAGTGTAATATTCCTTTTTCAGAAATATCACAAGTCTATGCCAGAGATGAACTGCGGGGGAATTTACCAGATATGTCACCTTCTAAAGAAGGGTGAGATCCGGAGTCTTTTTGGCCCTTTGCAGACTATGTCTACAGATATGTGAAATTCCCTAGTAGGAATGGATATCAATCCAAGCCTGGAAAATGCATTTTCCAGAAGTGTAGGCAGCAGGATTTGATCCTTGGTCTGGGATCCTTTAAATATATCTATCTAGAGATGAAATCCTGAAGTGGACTAAAAAAAAATCCTTGTAGGAGCTTGAGACAAGCCTCCTTCACCTCTTATCTTTAGAAAAGGGCCCAATGAAGAGGGCTGCAACAACACTTTTCTCAAAAAAGGAAATGACTACGTTATTTCTAAGGAGCTATGTCACATGAATATTAAATCAACGTTTAAATACATATTCAGCAGAAAATGAAGACAAACTCTTGAGAAATCTATTACTTAAAACAAGTAAAGAGTCTCAATGAGACATATGCATAGAAATGGAGAAAACACTGCTTGCATACTCTTATTCTCAACTAAGACTGTGCAGTCTATGGAGGTACTGTAGAAGTAAATACATGTATATGAATGATACAACAATGTAAGATCAAATAAGAAAGTGGGAGCAAGGCTTCAACCCCTGAAAATACAATATAACAATCCTCTAAAAGGATTGGATGAAAACTAGACAAAATGGCATTTTTACCAAAATGCCGGAGTTGCTGGGAAGCTACTGCAACTCAATAGAAAACTGGAAATGAAAGGAGCTTGCTGAATATGATGCCTTTGCTGAAAAAACTCCTTTATTCAATCTTCTAGATGAAAGGTTGATCCTTTCATTGAAGATCTCACCACCCACTAAAGTGCTGCAACCCTCACTGCAAATGCTCTCTATGAACTGCGCAGTCAAGGAAGAGGGATGCTCTTCTGCTGATGGAAAATGATTGGCCTGATGCCAAAGATGATGGAACGAAGATCAAAACTCCCACACTGATCTCCCAAAGTAATGGAGACTCCCTCCTCTGAAATACAATGCTGGAAGTGGTGTTGAGAAACCCTCCCCTGCAACACCCAGCAACACAACTCAACCACGAATGGAGACTGCGCTAGAGCTGAATGGAATGCTTTGGCCTCAAGCCAGAATATGGGGAAAATTAAGAACAAGCTCTTCCAAGAGCTACTCAATGGAAGAGATGGGATTCCCACCCGGGAACACCCAGTGTTAGCAGCATTGCATCTCAGCTAAACAACCAGAGAATGCTCTTGTCTGAGAAGACAAGCAAAATGATAATCAAAAGCATGAATGAGAATGGCTGCTTCCTTCTCCTTTTAAACAAATTAAATATGCTTTGCCATGGGCCCCACACCTTAGGGTTTCCTATCTAGAATGATCTCCTCCTCATGCAAACTGCACTAACCCACCAAGTGAAGCTTATCTTCTCTATTCGCGCAGTAAACTTGGCTTCTTCTAGAATTATCCACCTGCAATTTCTCTTTTCACACATGGGATGTAAAATCTAGTTATCTATTGACCCCTTTTCACATTACAAGGGTTCCTTATTCAGATTTTTATTATCAATGGGTTTTCCTACCCATTTATTCTTCTCCTTAAGAAAAAACAAAAGTTTTTAATGTTCCACAAAATTTTGGAACATTACAGTCCTCCCCTCCTAAATGTTGCTTGCCCTCAAGCAACTTGTAAGGATAGAACTGTAGGATTTCCTCCTCCTCCAACTGTAGCATCCACTTATGATGAACTCCCCATGAAGAATGAGATGTTGTATCAACATAGAATCTCCATACTGCTCCTCTCAAGTAATGTAAAATAACCAATGTGTCTATCATCATGAACATGGAATGTACTCAAGAAGGAAATAAGGTGCTGTCTAGAGGTCTCCTTGAGGCATGGTGTCAAAATTAATTGGGAAGAAAATTCCCCTCATGTGAATCCTCCATCCCCAAGCAATCATCCACAAAAATCTAGTCACCTCCAGATAAGGCAACTATTGAACATCTTCTTCCACCTTGAGCTCCAACAAAGAAGGTGGGCTAAAAATCTGAAAGTGGTAGGAACCATAGCCTACCCCACGCTGTTCATGGCTTCACTTATGAAAAGTGTAGAGTGAAGGCTGCTCTTGGGCTGCATAAATGTTGCCCTCAAGTGGCAAGATGAAGTTTGTATCTCCAAGGATTTTCCCTCCTCCATTGTGAATCAAGCTGCCCCAATGTCTCTCCTTTGTGATGGGAAGGAGATCAACACCATCATATGACTCCCCATCACTCTCATGGCTCACCTCAAGAAGAAATAAGTGTTGCACTATGGTGGCCACCTCATCTCTCATGCTCCCCTTAGAGCATGCCTTGCAAAAAGTATGGGGATCTTCCCCCCCAAAGGACATTTCCATCCTATATGCCCTTCTTCCAATCATGCTCCCAACAATAGTGTGATCTATAGCAGCATAGAGATCTATAATTAAAGTCATGTTGGCTGCCATATGTAGTGAGTGATTGGGGCAATGATCCCTCATATGCAACCAACGTAGCTTGAGTATAAACTGCAATGGATAATGGCTAAAGATGTGGTTCCTCAACCACCGGTTTGCTGCTACATTCTCCTCATGCATTTGGAGAAAATGAGTGATGTATGATGCATGGTGAGCATGTCCTCCAAAATACAAATCTCCCCCAAGTCCATCAAGGGAATGACCATCAAATATGCTCTTGGCCCCAAGTAGACCAAAGAGCCTTTGACAAAGAATGCTCCTCCTTGGAGCATCATCTTGCATATACATGGTTAAGGAATCAACATGTAAATCATATAAATGAACAATATCCTTACCATTTTTTCTACTCATGCAAAGGGAGCAACTCATAGATGAATCTCTCCTCCTCCTCCTAAGGAAAAGAAGTGGCTGTGCCCACTCCTCCAAAAGGTGGTGTGCATATACTGTTCCCATGCCAGTTGTACAAGTGGGAAGGCTGTTGTCCCTCCCTTGCTTCCCCTGCCACAACGCAGGTACTGAAAGGAGAGTGGGTAAGAATGATAGTGAGGTAATGCTACCCTCTTCTTTGATTTTACCCAAAACCCCCAGCACTGCAACAAGTTGTCCCAAGGCCTCCACACTGCTGAAATCAGTGATTGATGCCTCACTGTCTGAAGCATCTATCCTCCTCTTCTGAACCCGTGGCCTCCTTGGTGTGATGTATCCACTCAATGAGACATACTCATTTGAAGATGACTTTATACATGGATGAACAACCCTGTCCATGCTTCCACTGCATAGCTCAATCACCTTCCTAGGTGTAATGACCTCCAAAAATCGATAGAGATGGACCCTCCTCATCACATGGTGTTGGGTCTCTCTTCTATCTTATTCCTGAATCTTCATGGTTTTACACCTCATCTTCCATGACACATGTGAATCATGAAGTGTTCCTTGATCTCCATGCATAAGATCCTAGGGACCTTCTTGCAAAGACACAAGAATCCCTCTATTTGGAGCAAAAGCTCCTTCTTCCTTTGCAAGAGGTACTAGATGATCTCTAGATTTGGCAGCGTTGTTGCCCTTTGCTTCTGCAATAAATTTGGGCAACATCCCAATAATCTGATCCACCTTTGAAAAAGAGATCTTTTTGTTTTGTTGCTCAAAGGTGTGGAATGAAAGTTTGGCCTCCAACAAGGCTTGATGCAAGTTTTCAGCTCCTCCAATGGTTTCTTGAGGTGGTACTGCGTTTCTATGCAAGGGTTTTGTTTGAGTCCCTTGGATTAACTCCATCTCATGAGTTCCAAGAATTTTTTGATCAAATCCTTTCACCAATGACTTAGTGGAATTCGCATAAGAGGAGGCTTTAACATTCTCAAAAGAAATGGACTCAAGTTTCCACCATGCATGAGCCTTACCTCTTAAATGCAGCACTACAACCTTGATGATTTCTTCTTCTAAAATGTGGTGCTGTTGTTGGAAGGTGTTTGGCTCCTCCACCCAATCTTTGGCTGAATATGAAGGTGAACTTCTAAAAGTAGATAGATGGAATCTATCTTGCTGCTCCTTCCCCTTCACCTTGCTCTTGCAAAACTCAGAAAAAGTGGGCTGATTTCTGAATCCATGAGTGTGAGACTCATACTCCTTCAAGAAATCACTAAGGGTTTCCTCCTTAGTCAACTTTCCTCCTTCTTTCATCTCCCTCACAGGAATGCTGGGCTTTTCACTGCGCTGTTCATCATGGTGTGTGGTTGCATGCTTACCCTCACCATGTGCAAATCTATGGCTTCCTTCAGTTTCAAACCCTCTTTGAGACTCTCCATCAATCTTCCTCCTAACCTTTCTGAAATATTCATGTGTGCCTTGCATAGATTTGGGAAGAAGACTTGTGAGTATTTTCTTCTCCTTTCTTCCAAGAGATGGAGTCTCTCTCCTGCTCAACTCCTTATTTTCTTCTAGATGAGAATAGGAAGTGCAGGGATCTTCCTTTTCTGTTTTCTCTTCCTCCTTGGGGAGGCTCTTCTTCTTTTCAAAAATGGATAAGATCAATCTCATCCTCTTCATGTTCTGTTCTCTTTCTTGGGCTTTGAAGGCCACAGGCTGAGCCAAGAAATATGTTTGATACCACTGTAATATTCCTTTTTCGGAAATATCACAAGTCTGTGCCAGAGATGGACTATGGGGGAATTTACCGGATATGTCACCTTCTAAATAAGGGTGAGATCTGGATGCTTTCTATCCTTTTGCAGACTCTATCTATAGATATGTGAAATTCCCTCGTAGGAATGGCTATCAATCCAAGCCTGGAAAACGCATTTTCCAGAAGTGGAGGCAACAGGATTTGATCCCTAGTCTGGGATCCTTTAAATATATCTGTCTGGAGCTGAAATCCTAAAGTGGACTCAAAACAAATCCTTCTAGGAGCTTGAGACAAGCTTCCTTCACCTGTTATCTTCAGAAAAGGGCCCAATGAAGAGGGCTGCAACAACACTTTTCTCAACAAAGGAAATGACTACGTTATTTCTAAGGAGCTATGTCACATGAAGATGAAATCAACCTTTAAATACATATGCAACAGAAAATGAAGACAAACTCTTGAGAAATCTATTACTTAAAACAAGTAAAGAGTCTCAATGAGACATATGCATAGAAATGGAGAAAACACTGCTTGCATAGTCTTATTCTCAACTAAGACTGTGCAGTCTATGAAGGTACTGCAGTAGTAAATACATGTATATGAATGATACAACAATGTAAGCTTAAATAAGAAAGTGGGAGCAAGGATTCCACCCCTGAAAATACAATATAACATTCCTTTAAAAGGATTGGATGAAAACTAGACAAAATGGCATTTTTACCAAAATGTCGAAGTTGCTGGGCAGCTACTGCAACTCAATAGAAAACTGGAAATGAAAGGAGCTTGCTGAATATGATGCCTTTGCTGAAACAACTCCTTTATTCAATATTCTAGATGAAAGGTTGATCCTTTCATTGAAGATCTCACCACCCACTAAAGTGCTGCAACCCTCACTGCAAATGCTCTCTATGAACTACGCAGTCAAGGAAGAGGGATGCTCTTCTGCTGATGGAAAATGATTGGCCTGATGCCAAAGATGATGGAATGAAGATCAAAACTACCACACTGATCTCCCAAAGGAATGGATACTCCCTCCTTTGAAATACAATGCCGGAAGTGGTGTTGAGAAACCCTCCCCTGCAACACCCAGCAACACAACTCAACCACCAATGGAGACTGTGCTAGAGCTGAATGGAATGCTTTGGCCTCAAGAAAAAAAAAGGGGAAAATGAAGAACAAGCTCTTCCAAGAGCTACTCAATGGAAGATATGGGATTCCCACCCGGGAAAACCCAGTGCTAGCAGCATTGCATCTCAGCTAAACATCCAGAGAATGCTCTTGTCTGAGAAGACAAGAAAAATGATAATCAAAAGCATGAATGAGAATGGCTGCTTCCTTCTCCTTTTAAACAAATAAAAGATGCGTTTCCATGGGCCCCACACCTTAGGGTTTCCTCTCTAGAATGATTTCCTCCTCATGCAAACTGTGCTGACCCACCAAATGAGGCTTATCTTCTCTATCTGCGCAGTCAACTTGGCTTCTTCTAGAATTATCCACTTGCAATTTCTCTTTTCACACATGGGGTGTGAAATCTAGTTCTTTATTGACCCATTTTCACATTACAAAGGTTCCTTATTCATATTTTTATTATCAATGGGTTTTCCTACCAGTTTATTCTTCTCCTTAAGCAAAAACAAATTTTTTTGATGTTCCACAAAATTTTGGAACATTACACGGAGTTGGTGGGAGTTGAACCCACCACTGGCGGGTCCGCTGGTAAGCCCACGCGGCGGCTTCACATCCCAGCAGCCACACCATATGGCAACGACAACCAAAAAAAGGCGGTGGGGTTCGTGAACCCCACTGCCACCCTTATAATAAAGTGCCACCATATGCACCCAATAAAAGTTGGATACATGGATTTTGGGTGGCGGTATTTGATCCCTTGACCTCCCTTAAACTAATTTACCCATTTAATCATTCGACCAAATGAACTCATTGGTTTATCCGCCCAACAATTCATTATTTAAACCCATCATTTCACCAGTGCTCCCAGGACATGGAGGAGTGGAAAGTGCACACGTTTTTCGAGGTTTATTAATTTTTTTATTACAGGTCATGTGGAACCATGACCCAGAAAAGAGGCAGGCGGAACCTTGATTGAGGCCAACTTTTAGGAGGGCGAAATTTGACTTTGTCCAAATGGGACAAATTTTATGTCATTTTTTCACTACTCAATGCCACAAGTCTAATGGCTTGCTCAATTTCTTCATATGAGTTTTTGATTTTTCAGCCACTTTTGGAAGTGGGTTATGCAGGTGTCAAATTTCCACAAGTGAGCAGTCATTTTCACATTTTTCGATGCCACAATATTGATGGTGTTTTCAGATTCAGCCGTAGAGCAGCTCAACCTTCAGTAAATGTCAGCATGAGGTATTTTATGTGGATTTCATGTACTTCTTCATTTCTTTCTCTTTGAGATGCATTATGTCTTGCAGATCCCGGTTGATACATGAGTCGTGGGATCTTGCCTTGTTTTTTTATTGATGTACTTTCAGCTATGGATTTGTGTTCTGTATGAGATCCCTTTTATGCCACATTGGTGGGATAATCGATTTCATATGTGTATTGTTGAGATCCCTTGTTTTCCAGGATTGGTGGGATACTCGTATTTATTACATGTCAGCTATGGTCATACTGATAGGAGTCTTTCTTTATGTATGAGAGTTTTGCAGTGGGAACATCTCTTAAAGAAGTCAAGCCACTCCTCCATGAGGAAAATTTTTCCATGTATGTCATAGGAAAGCACATCCATGTACATCTTCTTCCTACAACACATAATGCAGCAGCCTACACCATCTTGACACCGAAGCCCGGAGATGTAGTCCCTCTTGGACGAACTCTGTTATCAAGCGACATGTTCTTATGATTGTTGATATTATTCATTTATGTTCCTCTTATTTACAGCTACAATTTTTCATTTCAGTTCATTAACATCTTAATTAAATGAAATTCTAATTATCAGCAGCAGTAAAAGGTCTTAGTTAAGGGTATCAAGATTTTACCCTGGATCAAGTAGTATCAGAGCAGGTATTCTTGCTGATTGGATTACAGGCGTGAAAATTGGACGTTCATTGAGTTGAGCCATGGAGAATTTCAAGGACATGTATGAAACCATGCTCAGGGTGTCCAAGAAAGTGAACATATTGTACGAGCCTTACGAAAAACAAGCAACAGAGAACAAAGAATTGAAAGCCCTCCTACACAAAGAGAAGGAGGACAAACAACAGTTGCAGCTTCAGTTGCAAGCCACAACAGAAGCGTGTGGAGATTGGAAGTGAAACAATGAAATTTTGCAAGCAGATCATGATGCCTTGAAGGCGTTCCTACATCAAGAGAAGGAGGAGAAGCAGCAGTTGCAGCTTCAATTGCAAGCCACGACAGAGGCATGGGAAGATTTGAAACGCAACAACGAAACTCTTTAGAGAGATAATGATGTCTTAAAATCATTCCTACAGAAAGAGAAGGAGGAGACGCAGCAGTTGCAGCTTCAGCTACAAGCCGTGTTAGAGGCATTGACGAAAGTGAAGTGCAACGAGGGCTTACAATAGCTTCCTTCATCTGTTTCACAATCAACACCCAAGGTAAACAATTTTGATTTTGCTTTAGTTTCTTCACATGATATAATTTCAGTTGGAAGTGTGGAGATACCCATCACAGGTATCGGCATGAGACTCCTCACCAATATGGGGTATAGAGGATGAGGACTTGGCATTCGTGGCCAAGGAATAACCAAACCATTGGAGGTTTTCTAGAAACCTCGTTATGCAGGTTTGGGGTACACTGATGAAGGATATTCGAAGGAAATCAATGGAAAAACAGATAATGATGAACTCCCCAAGGAAGAGGAATGATGGGGACACTTTTCCATCATTCCATGGTAGTGCACATTGTAGTGAAGGAACTGAGGTGAGCTCCCATCATCATGATCGCACCAGAGACCACCCTAGAAGGTATACTAAGTCTCATTATTCTAGAGTGCAATTTGATTATAAAAATGTTGATAACCACGGTCGTAAAATATGGTATCGTAAAACTTGTTATTTTGTGGTTTAAATAACCATGTGATTTCTGAGTGCTGGAAGAGGATGGCAGCACAAAGGAGGAAGAGGCATGGAAAGCCTTCTCCCCAATAGGAAAAGAAATCGGTTAAGCAGGTTTCGATGAAAAAGAAATTTTGCAACCATTGCGACCGAAGTGGCCACCAAAGAGCCACATGCTGGAAACTTCATCCAGAGCAGCACCTTAAAGACAAAGTGCTTGTGCATACACCAGTCGAAAGATCGGATCGACAAGAAATTTCACCACAGGAAAATGATCCACTCGCTTTAATAAGTGAGAAGTGGTTCTTCTACATTGTTTTTTCTAGAGATGTTAAGCTTCTCATGGCCATGTTTGTGAATCATTTGTCGCATTTTTATTATGAAAGTGATGATGTCTTTCCATCACTCGTTTAAGAGACCATGATATTTTGTTGGCCTTGTTTTATAAGTCGTGTGTTGGATCTCTTTCATGTAAAACTAATGATGTGTTTCCATCACTTCGAGATGCGAGGATTATGTTTTGGTCATGTTCTATGAGTCGTCTAATGCATTTATTTCATGTAAAAGTGATGAGGAGTTTTTCCATCACTTCGAAATGTGACGATGAGGTCTGGTCTTGTAATTTTGTTGAGGTATGATTTCCATTTGGCTGTAAGCTTGACCACCGAGTACATGTTATAAACTCGTGGCAAGTATGGAAATATTTGGGTAATTGTTGGTCACATTGAGAATGTAATGTTAGTTGCAGCTTCAGGCAGGTCTTGGCATTCCAATTCCGAAGGATAGAAGTGAAGGAGTCTTCGAGGGATGTGCCTTCTCAAACATTTGTGTTGCAACAAATTGCAGGTGATGTATTCGTATCTTGATTCCAAAGCACGTAAGGTAAAGGAATATTTAAGAGATGTGCCTTTCAAACATTTGCGCCACAATAGTTGCAGGTGTTGGATTTGCATCTTGATTCCAAAGTATGTAAGGTAAAGGAAGCTTCAAAAGATGTGTCTTTCACACATTTGCGTCACAACAGTTGCTGGTGTTGGCTTTGCATCTAGATTCCTTAGTATGTGAGGTGAAGGAGGCTTCAAGGGATGTGCCTTTTGAGACATTTGCATTTCTACAGTTGCAAGTGTTGGCTTTGCATCTTGATTCTGAAGTACGTGAGGTGAAGGAGTCTTCAAGGGATGTGCCTTTTCACACATTTTCATTTCTGCAGTTGCAGGTGTTGGCTTTGCATATTGATTCTGAAATACGACAGATAAAGGAATCTTCAAGAGATGTGCCTTTCACACATGTGTTCCACAACAGTTGTAGTTGTTTATTTTGCATCTTGATTTCGAAGTACGCGAGGTGAAGGAGTCTTCAAGGGATGTGCCTTTTCAGACATTTTCATTTCCGAAGTTGTAGGTGTTGGCTTTGCATCTTGATTCCGAAATACGACAAATAAAAGAATCTTCAAGAGATGTGCCTTTCACACATTCGTGCCACAATAGTTGCAGGTGTTGGCTTTGCATCTTGATTCTGAAGTACGTGAGGTGAAGGAGTCTTCAAGGGATGTGCCTTTTCAGACATTTTCATTTCTGCAGTTGCAGGTGTTGGCTTTGCACCTTGATTTTGAAGTACGAGAGGTGAGGGAGTCTTCAAGGGATGTGCCTTTTTAGACAGCATTGCATTCGTTGTAGATGATGGCTTTGCATCTTGATTCTGAAGTATGCCAGGTGAAGCATTCATGTGGGGATGTGCCTTTTAATGACAGTTGAAGACAGTTGATGATAGGTAAATCTTGGTATCCAGGTGGATTAAACAAAGTACAAGTGGCTCAGCACAAAAGGATAAAAAATCAAAGCGTTTGGATTGTTCTTGAACTAGGTTCAAGTTGAATATCTCATCATCTTGATCACGGTGGTGCAAACGGTTCGTCAAACCGAGCTCGTATGTGAAAGTTAGGAGTGGTCAAAGTTTTGGGTTGACTTGGTGACTGAGCAGCCTTAAGGAGGATGCAAATTGGACCAAACCCAGCCACCGGATTCCAGCATGCTCAGGTCAGATTCCGGGCGAAATTTTTGCCTAGTTAATTTTCCTCCTATGGTCAAAAACCGATTTCTCAAAAATGAATTGGTTGTTTAAAATTAAAACAAAAAAAATTATATATGGGGTGGCGAGCCACCAACCCCGCCACCCCCTCCGATGGAAACCACGTCAACATATTTTATATATATATCGAAGTCGGTAGGAGTCGAACCCACCATTGGCAAGTCGATCGGTCTACCCACGCGACGGCTCCACATCCCAGTGGCCACACCATATGATAACAACAACCGAAAAATGGTGGCGGGGCTCATGAACCCCACCGCCACCCTTATAATGAAGTGCCACCATATGACAATAGGAAAATTTATGGGGTTGTGTCGCCCAATACGAGCTCGCACTGTGGGGGGCCCCCCCCTCCAACTTGGTACTTAAAACAAACAAAAAATTGCCTAATAAAAGTTGGATACGTGGATTTTGGGAGGCGGGATTTGATTCCCTGGCCTCCCTTAAACTAATTTACCCATTTAACCATTCGGCCAAACGAACTCATTGGTTTATCGGTCCATCAGTTCATTATTTAAACCCATCATTTCACTAGTGCACCCAAGCCATGGAGGAGCAAAGAGCATGCACATTTTTCGAGGTTTATTAATTTTTTATTGCAGGTCATGTGGAACCATGAGCCATAAAAGAGGCAGGAGGAACCTTGATTGAGGCCAACTTTCAGGAGGGAAAAAAATTGAATTTTTCCAAATGGGACAAATTTTATGTATTTTTTGCACTACTCGATGCCAAAAATCTGATGGCGTGCTCAGTTTCTTCATCTGAGTTTTCGATTTTTCAGCCACTTTTGGAAGTGGGTTATGCAGGTGTCAGATTTCCACAAGTGAGTAGTGGTTTTCACATTTTTTGACAAAACAAGATTGATGGTGTTTTCAGATTCAGCTGCAGAGCAGCTCAGCCTTCAGAAAATGTTAGCATGAGGTATATGGAGTGGATTTCATGTACTTCTTCATTTCTTTCTCTTTGAGATGCATTATGTCTTGCAGATCTCGTTTGATACATGAGTCGTGGGATCTTGCCTTGTTTTGTTATTGATGTACTTTCAACTATGGATTTGTGTTCTCTATGAGATCCCTTTTATGCCACATTGGTGGGATGCTCGTTTTCATATGTGTATTGTTGATATCCCTTATTTTCCAAGATTTGCGGGATACTCTTATTTATTACATGTCAGCTATGGTCATACTAATAGGAGTCTTTCTTTATGTATGAGAGTTTCGCAGTGGGAACATCTCTTAAAGAAGTCAAGCCACTCCCGTTGAGGGAAATTTTTCCTTGTATGTCATAGGAAAGCACATCCATGTACATCTTCTTCCTACATCACATAATACAACGTCCTACACCATCTTGACACCAAGGCCCGGAGATGTAGTCCCTCCTGGACGAACTCCGTTATCAAGCAACGTGTTCTTATGATTGTTGATCTTGTTCATTTATGTTCCTCTTATTTACAACTACAATTTTTCATTTTAGTTCACTAACGTCTTAATTAAATGTAATTCTAATTATCAGCCGAAGTAAAAGGTCTTGGTTAAGGGTATCAAGATTTTACCCTGGATCAAGTATTATCAGCGTAGGTATTCTTGTTGATTGGATTGCAAGCATGAACATTGGACATTCACTAAGTTGAGCCATGGAGAATGTCAAGGACATGTATGAAACCATGTTCAGGGTGTCTGAGAAAGTGAACATATTGTACAAAGCTTATGAAGAACAAGCAGCAGAGAACGAAGAATTGAAGACCCTCCTACACAAAGAGAAGGAGGACAAACAATAGTTGTAGCTTCAGTGGCAAGCCACAACAGATGCGTGGGAAGATTGGAAGCGCAACAATGAAATTATACAATCATATCATGATGCCTTGAAGGCATTCCTACATGAAGAGAAGGAGGAGAAGTATAGTTGCAGCTTCAGTTGCAAGGCACAACAGAGGCATGGGAAGATTTGAAATGCAACAACGAAACTCTTCCTACAGATAAGGAGGAGACGCAACAATTGCATCTTCATCTACAAGCCATGTTAGAGGCATTGACGGAAGTGAAGTGCAATGAGGGCTTACATTAAATTTCTTCATCTGTTTCACAATCAACACCTAAGGTAAACAATGTTGATTTTGCTTCAGTTTCTTCACATGATGTAATTTTAGTTGGAAGTGTGGAGATACCCATCACAGGTACCAACATGAGACTCATCACCAAGATGGGGTATAGAGGAGGAGGAATTGACGTTTGTGGCCAAGACATAACCAAACCATTGGAGGTTGTGCAACGACCTCGTTATGCAGGTTTTGGGTACACTGACGAAGGATGTTAGAAGGAAATCAAGGGCAAACAGATAATGATGAAATCCCCAAGGAAGAGGAATGATGGGGACACTTTGCCATCATTCCATGGCAGTGCACATTGCAGTGAAGGAACTGAGGTGAGCTCCCATCATCATGATCGCACCAGAGACCACCCCAGAAGGTATACTAAGTCCCATTATTCCAGAGTGAAATTTGATTATAAAAATGTCGATAACCATGGTCGTAAAATATGGAATTGTAAAATTTTTTATTTTTTTGGTTTAAATAATCATGTGATTTCCGAGTGCTGGAAGAGCATGGTAGCACAAAGGAGGAAGAGGCATGAAAAGTCTTTGCCCCAACAGGAAAAGAAATCAATTAAGTAGGTTTCGAGGAAAAAGAACCTTTTCACCCATTGTGACCGAAGTGTCCACCAAAGAGCCACATGCTGGAAACTTCATCTAGAGCAACGCCTTAAAGAAAAAGTGCCCGTGCATACACCAGACTTCGAAAGAGCTGATTGAAAAGCAAGTTCTCCACAGAAAAATGATCCACTCGCTTTAATAAGTGAGAAGTGGTTCTTATAGATTGTTTTTTTATAGAGATGTTAAGCTTCTCATGGCCATGTTTATGAATAATTTGTCGCACTTTTATTATGAAAGTGATGATGTGTTTCCATCACTCGTTCAAGTGACCATGATATTTTTTTGGCCTTTTTTTATAAGTCGTGTGTTGGATCTCTTTCATGTAAAAGTGATGACGTGTTGCCATCACTTCGAGATGCGACGATTATGTTTTGGTCATGTTCTATGAGTCGTCTGATATATTTCTTTCATGTAAAAGTGATGAGGAGTTTTTCCATCACTTCGAAATGCGACAATGAGGTATGGTCTTGTAATTTTGTTGAGATATGATTTCCATTTTGCTATAAGCTTGACCACCGAGTACATGTTATAAACTCGTGGCAAGTATGGAAATATTTGGGTCATTTTTGGTCACATTGAGAATGTAATTTTTGTTGCAGCTTCAGGCAGGTGTTGGCATTTCGATTTCGAAGGACAGAAGTGAAGGAGTCTTCGAGGGATGTGCCTTCTCAAACATTTTTGTTGCAAAAAATTGCAGGTAATGTCTCTGTACCATGATTCCAAAGCACATAAGGTAAAGGAATCTTTAAGAGATGTGCCTTCCACACATTTTCACCACAGCAGTTGCAGGTGTTGGATTTGCATCTTGATTCCAAAATACGTAAGGTAAGGAATCTTCAAAATATGTGTCTTTCACACATTTGCATCACAATAGTTGCAGGTGTTGGATTTTCATCTTGATTCCGAAGTACGTGAGGTGAAGGAGTCTTAAAGGAATGTGCCTTTTAAGACATTTTCATTTCTGCAGTTGCAGGTGTTGGCTTTGCATCTTGATTCTGAAGTACGTGAGATGAAGGAGTCTTCAAGGGATGTGCCTTTTCAGACATTTGCATTTCTGCAGTTGTAGGTGTTGGCTTTGCATCTTGATTCCGAAATATGACAGATAAAGGAATCTTCAAGAGATGTCTCTTTCACACATTCGTGCCACAACAGTTGTAGGTGTTGACTTTACATCTCGATTCTGAAGTACGTGAGGTGAAGGAGTCTTCAAGGGATGTGCCTTTTCAGACATTTTCCTTTCCATAGTTGCAGGTGTTGGCTTTGCATATTGATTGCGAAATATGACAAATAAAAGAATCTTAAAGAATGTTCCTTTCACACATTCGTGCCACAACAATTGCAGGTGTTGGCTTTTCATCTTGATTTTGAAGTACGTGAGGTGAAGGAGTCTTCAAGGGATGTGCCTTTTCAAACATTCGCATTTCCGCAATTGCAGGTGTTGGCTTTGCATCTTGATTCTGAAGTACGAGAGGTGAGGGATTCTTCAAGGGATGTTCCTTTTCAGACATCGCATTGCAGTAGTTGTAGATGATGGCTTTGCATCTTGATTCCGAAGTATGCCAGGTGAAGGAGTCATGTGGGGATGTGCCTTTTAATGATAGTTGCAGACAGTTGATGATAGGTAAATCTTGATGCTTTTGGAGGACCAAAAGCTCCTCAGTGGGGAGGAATGATCCAGGTGGATTAAACAGGTACAAGTACAAGTGGCTCAGCACAAAGGGCTCAAAAATTAATTTTTTCTAATTTTTCTCAAACAAGGTTCAGGTTAAATATCTCGTTGTCCTGATCGCGATGGTGCAAACAGTTCGTCAAACCAAGCTCGTATGTGAAAGTTAGGAGTGGTCAAAGTTTTGGGTTGACTTGGTGACTGGGCAGCCTTAGGGAGGACGTAAATTGGACCAAACCCAACCACTGGATTCCAGCACACTTAGCCCAGATTCTGGGCGAAATTTTCACCTAGTTAATTTGACTCCTATGGTCAAAAACCGATTTCTCAAAAATGAATTGGTTGTTTAAAATTAAGACAAAAATATATATATATATGGGGTGGCGGGCCACCAACCCCACCACCCCCTCCGACGGAACCCACGTCAACATCTTTTATATATATACTGGAGCTGGTGGGAGTCGAACCCGCCACTGGTGGGTCCGTCAGTCCACCTACGTGGCAGCTTCATATCCCAGCAACCACACCATATGGTAACGACAACCAAAAAATGGTGGCGGGGGTCGTGAACCCCACCGCCACCCTTATAATAAAGTGCCACCATATGACAGCCGACGGAGTTATGGGGGTGGGTCACCCAATATGGGCCCCCCCACCCCCCCCCCCCACTTGGTACTTAAAACAAACAAAAAAGCGCCTAATAAAAGTTGGATATGCGGGTTTTGGGAGGCGAGATTTGATCCCTTGACTTCCCTTAAACTAATTTACCCATTTAACCATTCAGCCAAATGAACTCATTGGTTTATTCGCCCAGTAGTTCATTATTTAAACCCATCATTTCACCAATGCACCCAAACCATGGAGGATCGAAGAGTGCACACGTTTTTCAAGGTTTATTAATTTTTTTATTGCAGGTCATGTGGAACCATGAGCCAGAAAAGAGGCAGGCGAAACTTTGATTGAGGCCAACTTTCAAGAGGGCAAAATTTTGACTTTGTCCAAATGGGACAAATTTTATGTCATTTTTGCACTACTCGATGCCACAAGTCTGATGGCAAGCTCAGTTTCTTCATCTGAGATTTCAAATTTTCAGCCACTTTTGTAAGTGGGTTATGCAGGTGTCAGATATCCACAAGTGGGGAGTCGTTTTCACATTTTTCGACACCACAAGATTGATGGTGTTTTCAGATTCAGCCGTAGAGAAGCTCAACCTTCAGCAAATGTCATCATGAGGTGTATGATATGGATTTCATGTACTTCTTCATTTCTTTCTCTTTGAGATGCATTATGTCTTGCAGATCCCGGTTGATACATGAGTCATGGGATCTTGTCTTGTTTTGTTATTGATGTACTTTCAGCTATGGATTTGTGTTCTGTATGAGATCCCTTTTATGCCACATTGGAGGGATACTCGTTTTCATATGCGTATTGTTGAGATCCCTTGTTTTCTAGGATTGGCGGGATACTCTTATTTATTACATGTCAGCTATGGTCATAATGATAGGAGTCTTTCTTTATGTATGAGAGTTTTGCAGTGGGAACATCTCTTAAAGAAGTCAAGCCACTCCTACGTGAGGGAAATTTTTCCTTGTATGTCATAGGAAAGCACATCCATGTACATCTTATTCCTACATCACATAATGCAGTGGCCTACACCATCTTGACACTGAGGCCCAGATATGTAGGCCCTCCTAGACAAACTTTGTTATCAAGCGACATGTTCTTATGATTGTTGATCTTTTTCATTTATGTTCCTCTTATTTACAGCTACAATTGTTCATTTCAGTTCATTAACGTCTTAATTAAATTCAATTCTAATTATGAGCCAAAGTAAAAGGTCTTGGTTGAGGGTATCAATATTTTACCTTGGATCATCGAGAAAGGCATATTTAAAGGTAGCCGGACCTATTTTCCGGATGGGATCCCTATCACAAATGATCTAGAGTCTAGTTGGGACATTATACTAGGGAGATCCCCTTACTGTTGGCCGGGAATTTTCCCCATCAACAAGCATATAGCTCCAAATACTTCCTACGTTTCTACAGGGGGCATGGAATACACAAGAAATTTAATACAAGGTATACACCTCAGAAAAATGGTGTATTAGAAAGAAAGAATAGGACCATCATGGACATGACAAGAAGTATGTTGAAGGCAAAGAATTTTCCAAATGAGTATTGGGCAGAAGCCATCTCTTGTGAAACGTATATCATAAATAGATGTCCAACCTAAAGTGTTATGAATGGAGTTCCAGAAGAATCATGGAGTGGAGCAAAGAAATTTGTCACTCACATGAGAGTGTTTCGATGTGTGACATATGCACATGTCCCAGATCAATTAAGGAATAATTTGGACAACAAGGGGGAGAAATGTATATTTCTTGGATACAGTGATGAATCCAAGGCTTACAAGATCTATAATCCATCAACCAAGAAATTAATAATTAATAGAGATGTTCAGTTCATAGAATAAGAAGCTTGGGATGGAAGTTTAGAGAAGACAGTAAATGTGAAGACATGTATTCTCATGAAGAGAAAGAGGAATCGATTGCAACAATCAACTTCTCAAAAATGGCTCCTCCTCCACCTACACAAGCTCAATAGAGCACACCGTAAGAAAGAAATAGAACAACATTTAGAAACCAAGGAAGTGCTTCTCCAAGCACACCATAGGCATCATCAACTCCCTTGAGTTCAAGTGCAACTCCAAGCACATCTTCAGCAAATACAAGAAGACTAAGATTTAGAAATTTAAGAGAAATTTATGAGCAAGAAAAAGTTGATAATAATGCTGGTCTGAATTCTTTATTTGCATTATTTTTTCATGTAGATGATCCAATCAATTTTGAAGATGCAGTAAAATAAGAGAAGTGGATTGAAGCAATGAATGAAGAAATAGGATCAATAGAAAGAAATGACACATGGGAGTTAGTGGACCTCCCACAAGGAAAGGAATTCATTGGAATTAAATGCGTCTATAAGACCAGGAGCACCATTGAAGGTCAGATAGAAAGGTACAAAGCAATGCTAGTTGTCAAAGGCTACAAGCAACAGCAAGGAAGAGACTATGAGGAAACCTTTGCACCAGTTGCAAGGATGGAGACAGTGCGGACAATTTTGTCTATATCAGCACAACAAAAATGGAAAGTTTATCAAATGGATGTGAAGTCAACATTCTTGAATGGAGTGCTGAAAGAGGAGGTGTATGTTGAAAAACCCCCTGGCTATGAAATATAAGGCCAAGAACAAAAGGTGTGTAAGTTGCGTAAAGCTATTTATGGGCTGAAGTAAGCACCACGTGCAAGGTATAACATGATTCATGCTTACCTGGTGGACAATGGATTTGAAAAGTGTGATGGTGAACCCACACTCTACATCAAAGAAAATGAAGGTAAGATCCTTATTGTTGTTTGTTATGTAGATGATTTGATTTTTACAGACAGTGATGTATCTCTCATTGCTGATTTCAAAGCAGTAATGAAAAGTGAGTTTGAAATGACTGACTTGGGGTTATTAGGATATTTATTGGGCCTAGAATTAAAACAAATAGAAAAGGGATTTTTTGTCTCCCAAGCAAAGTATGTTGCAGAAATTTTAAAAAGTTTCAATATGCATAACAGCAAGCCATCATCAACTCCAACTGTCATGGGGTTAAAGTTGAGTAAGGAATATTGCAATAATAATTTCGATTCGATATTGTACAAAATCATGGTTGGTAGTCTAATGTATTTGACTACAACTAGGCCTGATATAATGCATGCAGTAAGTTTGATATCCAGATTCATGGAGACACCCAAGGAGACACATTGGCAAGCAGCAAAGAGAATTTTAAGGTATGTAAATGGAACAAAGGTTATGGTGTTCTATACTCCGAAACTGATGATTTTAAGCTAATTGGTTACACTAACAGTGATTGGGATGGAAGTGTTGATGACAAAAAAATAACATCATGGTATGTTTTTCATTTGGGATCGACAGCCATTTCATGGGACTCGAAGAAGCAACCAATAATTTCATTATCAACAGAAGAAGTTGAATATGTACTAGCAACAGTAGCAACATGTCAAGCAGTTTGGATGAGAAGGATTCCAATGGATTTATGTCATGAACAAGAAAAAGGAACCATAATTTTCTGTGATAACAACTCAACAATCACATTGTCAAATAATTATATATTCCACAAGAGAACAAATCATATTGATGCCAAATACCATTTCATAAGGGAATTAGTTAACAATGGTGAAATTGTGTTGCAACATTGTAGGTCAGATGAACATTTTTCATATATCGTCACAAATCCATTGGGAAAGAAAGGTTTCGTTTATCTCAGAAAGTGTTTGGAAATGATTGATGGTGGCAGTTTTGATTAAGGGGGAGTGTTAAAAATACTCCCAACCACCACCATGAATAAGACTGGCAGCAACCCACACTTCAATTGAATTTTTTTGCAGGAAGGACAAGGCCCAAGTTTCAAATCCGCAGGCGTTTTTTACACAATCCCCACAATATCAGAAACAGAGTATCGGAGCCCAAACTCTGCGTTATTTCTTATCCGTCTTATTCACCTACCTCTTTTTTCCCACAGTTTGCAACTCACAAGATTTAAGGTTTACCTCTTAAGCCTTCGTCGAAACTTAAGTTTCTGCCGATGCAATTCGGTGGGACCCTTATACCTTACCGCATTAGCAAACCACGCAGAAACCTTTGTTTTTTCACTTATTCCTTACCTTTTCACTTTTCTCACTCCCTTCTATTTAAGAGATCTCATACCGCACTTTTCACATGTTACCATTTAAATTCTAAGCCCCACACCAAACCTTGCGATGTTGCGATGCGACATCATCGTCGCACATCGCAAATTATAAATATCGCATTTCACACAACTTACCTGTTAGCCTCTCTCATAAAACAATAATAAATCCAAAATAAATAAATTAAATATTAAAAGTTAGGAATTTATGCCTAACTCTTTAGAATGGGTTTTTCCTCTAAGATAGGAGTTACTTTAGGTAGCTCCTATATTGGTGTGTGTATGGTTGAGAAATTATCTCAACCAAGGTGTCCAAGATAGCACGCATTATCTTGAGACACAATCTCCTCATCTATTTAATTTTAATATTACATTCTTTTCATAATGAGAAAATATATGAGGAAGCCATGAGGCTGAAGCCTTTTCTGCCAATATTTTGTCTATGCTTTGTTATGTATGTTTTATGCATTTTCTGAGTGATTTGATTTTCAACATGTGGTATCAGAGCATATGGCTTGTTCTTTGAGATTGAAACAAGAAGTGATTGAAGAATAGTGTGCATATTTAGAACTTGGCGTTCTTGGTTGCATCATGAGTTGTTCCATTTGGTTGGATTATTGGAAGCCATAGGCTATGGTTATGGTTTCGAATTTGGATTGCGAGTTTCCTCGGGGTAGAACGATTGTATCAGTTACTGGTGGAGATGTCGGGAAAAGAAACTAAACCTTCCTATTAAAGATATTTATGACTTCTCCCATCAATATTCCCAAGAGTCATAGTGACAGTGGCATCGCTGAGACATATGTTGAACACGACAAGCTTCGATCCTACTTTTCCATGCCAATACACACACCAATATACATCCACATGACTCCATATTTTAGAAATTCAAAAATCTCTGTGTCCTGACTTGTTGTAGCGAAAATCCAAGGGTGGGTCTCTGTATATTTTTGCTGGAGTGGTGGCCTGCGTGTATCCTAATTCCAATCCCAATTGTGGACGAAATAAAAATTTTACTGGGAGAATTTTCAAATTCAAATTGAAGCTAGCAAATACAGAATAGGGGGAGCGATCCATTAACCAAAGGCCAAGCTCTGCCTGACAGCATTGAAGCAGCCAAGTATTCAAGTAAGTGTTTTTTGATGTGAATTTTCTTAAGATATTTGTGAAGACCTCGTAAGTTGACAAATCATATGGTGCCTAAATCAAATAATACTTAATCTCTCTTCATTAACGCATTACATGGATAAATGCACAATTTAAAAGAGGATAACCTTATTTCACATTTGATAAAGTGACCATAAAATTCATTAATTTTTTTTTTAATGGTACTTAAAAAAAAGGGATTAAATATATTAAAGTTTTTATGGAACTTTAAAAAGGGAAAAATAAGTGATGTGAATAAGGTATCACTTTTTATTTTTAAAACTTTTTAAAGTGATAGGTAGTGGATAATGCTAAGAGAGGATAATGCTATGAGAGGAGTGGAAAAGAGAATTACTTCACTTTCCATATCTTTAGGTTCAAGAATTTGCAAAAATGTTTTTGGAGAGATAAGGAGTATTTGTAATGTTTTTTTTAAGAGTGATATGGTGAACGTTATTTTGTAATTTGGAGTAATAAGTGATTTTTTTAATTTATTTCTTGGAGCAATAAGTTTTTTTGTATTTGGAGTGATAATTTTTTTAAGGAAAACTCATTGTTGAAGGAAAGATTTTCTTCTGAGAAATTGAGTTAGTGAACATCTCAATTTTTACGACGAGTTGCTTCAAAGGGTTGCCAGCTTGACATTTTCCTTACTTTAAGGTGAAACTTGCTTATGTACTCCAAATTTTAATAAAGCATATCTTTTTTGTGGTGAGTGTGTCCTAGATCTTCCCGAAATTGAATAAGGGGATCTCAGGTACACGAAGAGTGTGTTGATAATGGTGCATGCTTCATGTTGTTGCTTATGATTTGTGTCTAATTTTGACGCATAAATGGTTTCATTTAACATACACATAAAGTTCAATGCAAGCAAGCACAACACCTGCAAAAATGTAGTAGCAAGGAAGGATAATTAAACTCAACACATGCATTTGTGCCACTACAACACATAATCAAAGATTGTCAACATCAACATTCTACCTCAACACGTAAGTTAACTCAATACAATCAAGTTAATGAAGCTACAAAATCTAGCACAATCTACATCAACATTCATGCAAATAAATTTAAGAACTTGTAATCAAATTCAAATTTCATTGAATTTTAAGGGTGCATTTTCGGTTGAAACCGACACCCAAGTTTTGAATTTCGTAAAATTAAGTCAAAGTGAATTCATTTTAGTGAGTCATTAAAATCATTGCAAGTTTTTTTGGGTGCTTTTTCGACATTGTTAGACACCCTTCCTTTTAAGCACAATCAAGTGAGTCCATGAGTTTTAACTCTAAAGAAAACAAACAACAAGTTCACATCTCCTACAAGCGAGCGTGAAGTAATCAAACAATTCAAGTGAGCGTTCAAGCAAAGCGATCATCATCAAGCGAGCGTAGATTCAAGAGTTCAAGCAAGAAAGTTCTACAACTCTAGCAAGTATTCAAAGCAAGCGTAATAAGAAACAATACAAGTGAGCATGTCATTCAAGCAACAAATCAAGCAAGCATGCCATTCAAGCAATATAGAAATTGAGCGTGTCATTCAAGTAACAAAATAAAGTGAAACAGTTCAAAGCACGACATCTACGACAAGCATGCCTGAATTCAAGAGAGTGAGTTCAGATGGCGAGAAACATTCAGCTATTACACATTCTTCATAATTTGATCCTCTCAAGTGATGAAGACATGGTGCAAATCAACAAAGAAACTCTTGTTGATCTTTCACGACATCTACAACAAACAAATGAAACCATTGAGTTTCTTCAACTAGAGTCGCAACTACAAAGAAATGAGTTGCAAGAAAAGAGTGATGCTTCCGAGTCTTTGAACCATACAACTAAATATGATTCTAAGTCATTCATTTAAATAGCTTCAAGTGTCGAAGTTGTTCCACTTCAACTTTCTTCCAAGCCAATCATCAAGCCATGGGAAGAAATCCAAAGTAACAGAAATCGATGAGGCTTAGGATATGTCAAAGATGATACCAACTTGCATATCCTAGATTATTCCAAGCCAATTAAGTTCATCAGTGCAGGATTTCTTGAAAAATCACCTCAGCAAGTTTTTATAAAGTTGCAGACAAACAGAAATGCACGCAACCTGAAGTTGCAGTCAAAGCGACATGTTCTCATTGTTAAAGAACCAATCATATGGAAGATCAGTTTTTTGATCTCCATCCTTGTCGCCATTGTGGCAAGCCCAATCATTCCTTAGAGAAATGTCGCAACCAACAACAATCGGCCATATTGAATATACATTATGAATGGATCGATCCTTGGGAATGGTCATCCACAGTCAAACAATTGTCTCAGTTCTACAACTGAATATAGTCACACATAGTGCAACCGACAGTGAAAATAATATGGTACTCTCATGTAGTTGAACGGGGGAGTACACCAGTGAAACACTCCTACACCTGAAGGGGGGAGTTCAGGAATATTTCACAGATAATTGTCTCTCCTTTTAGCTGACAAAGGGGTAAAATGTCAATGAAATTGACAGTGGTTGTCAAACTGAAAGTCGTGACAAAACTAACAAAAGCAGCAGGTGGGCATCAACAAATTTTCCAGTGGGAAGTTGACAACAAAGTAGCAGTGAGTAGTTTTTAGCACAGCAAAAGCAACAATGAGTTGTTTTTCACATCATTAGCCAGTGGGCGTTCAACAAATTTGTGAGTGGAAAAAGGATGCTGATTTCATGCAAAGGACAGATGGATCCTTTTGTAACTTGGCACATGATGGAGTTGTCAATTGAAATTTAGAGATGAATCAAACATGCAGTTGACTCATGGTCTCTTCAGATTGCATTTTTTTCAGCATCCAGCTTTGGCGGTTTTTCAGGCAATGTTCTTCAGGATCAAAATGAGAAATTGGAAGATGGTTCCTCGTTCTTATTTTGGATTTATCATTGAAGGGGGGAATGTTAGCCTCTCTCATAAAAAAATAATAAATCCAAAATAAATAAATTAAATATTAAAATTTAGGAATTTGATGCAGGGGCATTAGGCTCAGAACAACTTTTGTACATAAATAAACATAAGGGGGGTCTCATGTTTTGTTTCCCCTATGTAATTATTTATAATTGGGTTATTTTAGTTAATTTTAGAGGAAAATAATGTAACTATCGGAATGATTAGTGAGCATAGGAAGAGACAGTCCGTCTCTGTCTGTCAGAGCGTTAGTCTAATTTGGAACTATAGGAATTTGAAGGGTTTGTGAGTCATCGAGAATTTCGAATCGATTCATTGTAATTGATATAAAAATAGACCTCTGTGATAGAGTCGAGATTCCTGCATAGACCTGCTTAGAGAACTGCATAGGCTGCCTAGGACTGTAGAATAGAGGAGAAGGGCCAATCGAACAAAAGATCTGGCCGAGCCAGAAGTTGTAAGTAGTGTCACTGTATAATGAAGAATTGTTTCAGTATTATTGTGCATTTGTCGAGTTAAATCACGTGTGAATGTATATATGTTTCTTGATGAAGAATGATGTCATGTGTAATTGGGGGGGCTTGAATAGCTTCTATATTATGGAGTAATGTGTTTATCTCCATTCTGAGTTGTCTGGATTGAATGCACGTAGAGAATCTGGGATTCTGTGTGAACGGTGTATTGTGGATTGGTCGAACCTTGCGAAGGAGCAGGACTCTGTAAGTTGAGTTAAGAGCCTGCCTATGCATTCAGAAAGGAGAGTGTTGTGAATGTGTAGGCGATTGAATGAACCAAGGACTGGTGCATCGATTTACAGAATCGACACTAAACCGTGGCATAAGTAATGCATCACATCTCCACGAAATGGTCGTGCCAAGTTCGTTTGGTATGGCATGTGAAGGATGAACAAGAGGCAGAGTGCAATGGCAGTAAGGCATTGGAGAGCGTGATGGAACCCTGAGGTTAGAGAAGTAACCGGAACGTGGAGTATTGTGGAACCTTGAGAGTGGAACCACGAAGGAGTGAATGGTGAACGTGGTTTAGAGTTGAACTGGAAGTATATCGAAAAGTACAAAGACGGTAAGTGGTATTTACAATTTGGACGTGATCAATGTTAGGAGCTGACACGTGGTCTTGAGCGGGTTAGAGAAACCACTTTCATCGCGTGCCATCGCGCGTTAACTATCGGCGATGGAATGATTGCAATATCGTTGTACACTGTCCGATCTGGAGCTGGCTCATTGAACGATGGTCGCTCATCAAGTAACACGAAGGATAAACACTCATCGCGCATTAAATTCCATGCATAATAGGTCGAGCGATATTTGATCAGGGACTCCGGATCATTTGAAGAAGTGCGATGTGTTGTCCGCCGTTGGATTTGGAAGGTCATTAGTGTAGGGCCCGGTTCTAAAATTATATTCAAACCAAGGTCGTGGAGTTAACCAAGGTATGTGAAATTTAATTCAGTGGCAAGGATTTATTGAGGGCAGCTGGGCTTTTGTTGAAGTCGAGGGCATGGCTGTAGTCAATAGTATCACATTATACCTTAGAGCGTGGCCTAGAAGAACGTTGAATGAGCATAATATTTTAAATCCCGTTGGGGTAAGGTTATAACCCGATGGTTCGGTGTTATGAACACCGTGTGGATGGTTGAGTGCGTTGGTTGTATTGCCAAAGGACATGTTGAGTTTTCCCGAGATGTGAAGATGAATGGGTAATAAACTTTGGATGTAATTTACACCTAGATTGAGGTTGAAATCAAGGGAAACCGGGACTGTGGGTTTACCCCGCCATTAGAATTTATGCCTAACTCTTTAGATTGGGTTGTTCCTCTAAGATAGGAGTTAGTTTAGGTAGCTCCTATATTAGTGTGTGTATGGTTAAGAAATTATCTCAACCAAGGTGTCCAAGATAGCACGCACTAGCTTGAGACACAGTCTCCTCATCTATTTAATTGTAATATTACATTCTTTTAATAATGAGAAAATATATGAGGAAGCCATGAGGCTGAAGCCTTTTCCGCCAATATTTTGTCTATGTTTTTTATGTATGTTCTATGTATTTTCTGAGTGATTTGATTTTAAACATTACCATTTACCTTTTTTCCACCCGCAATTTCGCACTTCGCACATTTTAAGACTTACCTTTAAGCATTTGCAAGTTATCTTATTTATGTTGCAATGCGATCGCAATCGCACGTCACAAGCTTAGGAGGGTAGTGCCCGCAAATTAAATCTTTTAAGTTGCGATACAATCGCAATCGCATATTGCAAATTTTAAAGGATAGCGCTCGCAAGTTAAATTTTTTATGTTGCGATGCGATAGTGCCATCACACATCACATTTGCAAGGATTTATGTTTTCCCGTATGCACTAGTTAAAAGTTATAATCATCGAAATGCAATTTGCGATGAAGGCCCAGATGCGATGGGGTTTCAAAGCTGAAACCTATAACATTTCAAGTCCGGAATTTTATGTTTGTACGTTTTTTTCATGTAGAAATGGAAGAACAGGCAGAAGGACGTTTTGTTTTTTACCTGTCCGTTCCTGCATTGAATTGCATTCAATCTTTAGGCTCCACCCATTTTTTATTAAAAGGAATTTATTTACATATTTTTATGAGATGAATTGAATGAAAAATGGATTCCTCTCCTGTGTGTTTTCACTTTATCTATGTGTGTGTGAATTTTATTTCCGCAATATTGCATTCTCTGTGTTTTGGGGGAAACACATCCCTTTGGTGTTTATTCACATTTTGCAACAAAGAGGACAACAAATCCCTCAATTGTCGACAATTCTTTGTTCTTTTTCGACAAACTTTGGCTCCTGGAGACACAGTGCTGGACCTACAATGACTCGATAATTAGACTTTGAGACTAGTCAAGAGTCTTAGTGACATGAACCCATAGCTTTACTGCATTGATGCCAGGGGTAAAGATTATGAATTTGGCTCTTTAATTGGTGGCTATATGTTTGAATGTTCATTTTATGCAATGACAATGTCATATTTGAGTTCTATGTAAATGCTGTAATGACCCCAAAAAATCCGCAGAATGGAGCTTGGTATGAACCCCATTGATCTTTGCAACATGATCACCATTGTTGATTTTGATAGAGGGTTCACATAAAAAAAGATTGTGAGGTTTACCTAATTCATCAGTCAACCCATGGAGAAGTGGCTTGAGAGAACCAAGTCATTGAGCTCATTGTAGATTTCACCATTTCACTAAATCCAAACCCCATCCCCTCTCTCTTCCTGCGGTAGCGGTGGATCAATTTTTGCTTCTGAGAAGCTGGTTGTGTGTTGATTTGAGCAGTACCCTGCGAGAGGAAGGGGATCAATAAAATAAGCAAAGTGAACACTGGAGAAAGGATGCACATACTCCATTAAAGATGGATTGTAGTTGATAGTATATTGCCCCATTTCATGTCTATGTATGCTCCTTCCTTTCGATTTCCATCATTAAGTGATGGAGCGAGTGAAGGGATATGAATTCCTAGCTTTAAGGAATTTTTTTTAATATTAATAGCTTTGGTAAATAATGCTCATTCAAGAATTTTCTTGATCATTTATCCATGTGGTGATGTACTTGGTATCTATAAGGCTAGCTTATAAAATTATTCCTAGATGTCTAGTCATGCAAATTTATGCAGATTTGTCTTATTTGTCTCTTGATTGGAAGTGTAAAGCATCTTTTGTTGTCATTATTTGTCCTATTTTGTTGCAATTTTTTCTTTTGTGGCTAGTGGATGCACATTTTCAACTTGGTCCTTTTAATATGGGTAAAATATTGGAGGAGCTTCGCGAAAAGAAAGAAGTTGATGAACTTCATAAAGAGGTTCTTCATTTATAGTTAGTGGTAGTTATTTTACAAGCATAAAATGAAACACTTTAAAAGAGGTTGAAAACTTTAGTAGATGAGAAAATACAGAAGGTTGACCATTTGGAATAAACCATGGGAAATATCTCCAGATGCTTGCAGATGAATTTCAAGGGAAGATTGATCTCCTTGATGACTTGCAGTAGGAAGTTGAGTTTTTTTTTACTCACATTTGAAGAAGAAAATAGAAAAGCTAAATAATCAACATGTTATGGAGTTTAATTGTTTAAAGGAAACAATGTTGGAACAACATCAACTCTTGTCTCAACAATTAATTGAGAAGGATGAGTTAATACAAAAGTTGCAAGAGTCTAAGCAGCAACTTGAATTGGAAGTTAGTAGTCTTCAAAAATATGAGATGGAGACGGTTGATGTTAAGGTGAAGAGCTCTCCTTCTTCCACATTGGATAATGTTGATTGTCAAAAGATTGAAGCTGATGATCATGACGTATCACATGCCTTTGTTGCACCCAATTTTCAAAATCATACAACTGGTATTGGATCTCGATTACTGAGAAAAATGGGATATATCGAAGGTGGACTTGGGAAGAATGGATAGGGAGTTGTTGCTCCTATTAACCTTGTAGTGCAGACATCAAGAGTAGGTCTTGGATATGATCTTGTTGCTGCCTCATCACCTACATCCAATTGTGAGGTGCTTGAAGAAAATTTTCCCGATAAACATATTGATGACCTAGCTACTAATGTCATTCAAGATGAAAATGTTGTGGCACCTAACTTCGAGTCCGAAAAAACAAAGACTAAGGAATCTCCACGTCCTCATCAAAGGAAATAATCCAAGCACCAACGTTATTGGTCAACTAGTATTCCAACATTTAGACCATTATAGAAGAAACATGAAAGAATGAATTGTGGACGAGTGCCAACCATCAGTATCATTTGTGGATGGAGCGATGGATGGTCATGGCGTCATTTCAACCAATGCTTGAAGAATTCATATTATCATGTTGCACCAATTGTTCATTGTTGATTTCCATTATTCCCTCAGTTTTGTTTCAAGGGGGGAAATTGGTGGAAATGGAGACTATTGATTCTCGCTCCTTTTGCAGTTGTGTTTTAGGGGGGGCTAATTATATTGTGGTAGTTACCGTTGTCACTTTTTGTGTGACAGCGAAAGTATTCAGACAATTTCAGGAGTGTTGTTGTACAACGTATTATCTGAGATTGTCATACTTGACATGCCTCATTGTTTGTTTGTTGGTTGATGGTGTTTCTTATTTTTGAAGCCTTTGTCCTAGTTTTCTAACAATGCCTATTTTCTCTGGATCTTTTTTGTGAGAAGTTGATAGTGTTTTTCACCCTTGTGCTTCTGCAAAATTCCTACCTTAGAGAGCGAATGACCTTATTGATGTTTCACAGTTGTTATATTTATATTTTGTGTACTTCAACATTTCATACTTTTTCATTGGAGCATGCCTATGTTCTTGTCATTCAGTGGATCGTTATGGGATCTACCATTTCAGCTACATGATAATTTGAGCACTCACATCTTTCTCTCTTTTGGGAGGGGGGAGTTTTTTCCTACGATTTTTTCTCTCTTTCTCTCTCTTATGAGAATTTTTGCATGGATACATAATGAGACCTTGTTTTCAAGACCCATTCTTTGTTTTCTTTCTTATTTAGTTACTCCCTATATTTCTCTTAAGGGGGGTTGTTAGATTTGGATTTTTCAAACGCCTCATTTCCCTATGAGCTAAGTATGGTGAGTTGTAAGCTCACATAGGGACTTGCATGTACTCAGTTGTCGTAGTTATCCTTATCTGCCATTGGGCCTCCTCCATTGCTATATAATGGCGATCTTCTATGTACTTTTACACAAGCTCGTGGGTAACTGGTTGCGCGCCTTATTTGAGTAGTGCCCTACAAGAGGAAGGAGATCAGTGAAATAAGTAAAGTGAACATTGGAGCAAAGTTGCATATACTCCGGTAAAGATGGATTACAGTGGAAGGTATATTCCTGATGTCATGTCTATTAATGCTCCTTCCTTTTGATTACTATCATTAACTGATGGAGCAAGCAAAGCGACATGAATTCCTAGCTTTAAGGAATTTTTTAAAATATTAATAGCATTGGTAAATAATGCTCATTCAAGAATTTTCTTGACCATTTTCCCATCTGATAATGTACTTGGTATTTTTATCGCTGGGGTTATATAACACTTCCTAGTTGTCTAGTTATGCAAATCTAAGTGTATTTGCATGTACCTTATCGTAGTTATCTAACACTAAACCTCCTCCATTACTATATAATCGAGGTTTTATTTATACTTTTACACAAGCTTATGAGTAATTCAATACTCTTACATGGTATCAGAGCTAGCGATGCCTACTCTAATGCCTACCCTGCTGAAATTTTTTGTTTTATTTTTAACGTGATCTAGTTTCCATCTAATGTGATCTTGAATGGATTCTCCATGATGTGATGGGTTCGTGTTTTTTCCAAGTGGTAGATCGGGATTGGTTTTTTTTTTTTTATCACCGCCAATATCTAACACGCCCAATCCAAATCTGGTTTATTCAAGAGTGTGTTGGGTTATTCAATATTATGTTATTTGTTTTCATAGGGGTTGGTGCATTGTTGGACGTTGCTTCCTACCGAAGTCATCCAAAATATGTGTTTTCATTCCCATCGGCTGCAATATTGTCTGATCTCAACGTGTGATCCCTATCAAACTATTTCTGACTATTCCCATATCTCAGTTCAAATCCCATATTGGATAGCTTCTAAAAAGCGTGCAAGCAAGTGTCAATTTTGAAGCTTTACCGTATTGGCATCGTATAATACTTGGACGTTTCATATTTGATCTTTTCTCCCTTGTCAACGCAAAGATTAAGCGCTTCAATTTCAATTGAGTTGTCCATTACTAAAATTTTCTCGATTGCAAACTTTTAAAGCTGGGTAATTGGATTCTTTGCAGCAGTGCTCTCCTAAAATCTTTGCTTCGACAGATATATCAAAACTATAGTCCACTCTATAAAAGTGCTTATGGAATTTGATGGATACATTTGATAATTATGATCATAAATTGTTGGCGGTACAATGGATTCAGGACGTCATACAATGGATCCATTTTGTCATGTTTAGCGGAATTCGCTTGGTGTGATTGAAGAGCAGAGCCAACCGCGGGCGATGGTTGCTTGCCCGAGAGTCTCTACTTCGGCGGCTTGCCTGCACGATTTTATTTAAGAGGGAAAGGCGAGAGCTCCTATGTTCATGTCAAGAGAATTTGGCATTTTGTCATTAGATCGGTGCTTTTAGATCGATGGTCCATTGTTTGCAGAAGAAAGGAGAGACTTAGATCTATATTTTGGAAGTACAGCGTGAAAAACAATGACAAATGTGGCGCCAATCAAGATCCAACTTACTCTTTTTAAGAGTTTTCTGAAAAGTTGGGCGTAAACAACTAACAATGACACTATTGACCTAGGTTTGCAGTCGTGTTTTGATCCAATCGTTGAAACATTCCTTCCAGCGTTGGATTCATTCGAGGCTCTTCAAATAATATTCAACAGTTTTGATCATTCGTCCTTATAAAAAGAAAAGAAATGAATTTAATAACAAGCAGTTCACAGGTGAGTAAAGCACTTGCAGAGCATACACTTTATATTCAATCAATCAATAATACAACAATAAATACATCACAAAAGAATAGGGAGTTGGGAACAAACTCCTGCAACCTAAGAATTAATCCTAACTTAAGGACTTACGTTACAACCATGTAACCATTTATCCATTAATACAATATAATATTAATTATTTTCAACTCTCCCCTTTAATGGAGAAAATATTTATCCATTAATACAATATAATATTAATTATTTTAAACTCTCCCCTTTAATGGAGAAAGGATTATCCTGTATTCCTAAGTTCTAACATCTCTCTAAACAATTCAAACTTCACTTTCCCAAGAGGTTTAGTAAAAATATCAACCACATTGTCACATGTTTTACAATATTCAATAAAGATTTCTTTTGACTGGACTTTTTTTCTAACAAAGTGAAACTGAGTATCGATGTGTTTCATGTTCTTATGAAACAATGGATTGTTTGCTAGCTTAATGGAACTCTGGTTGCCACATTTGATGGCGCTTACCTCTTTCTTCTCTTCTCCTGCATCATGGAGAAGTCTTATGAACCAGGTAGCTTCACATGTTGTTGCACATAATGCTTGGTACTCAACTTCAGCTAAAGATAAAGACGTAATTCTCTGCTTTTCACTGCTCCATGCTATGACCCCAGATCCAACACTAAATTCATAACCTGTGATAGATCGTCGATCATCCAAGTTACATGCCCAATCAGAGTCTGAAAAACCTACTAAAGTAACATCAGATGTATCAGTGTATAAAATACCATAATTACTAGTACCATGAAGATACCTCACCACAGTTTTTGCTACCACCCAATGACTTTCAAGAGGTTTAGACATGAACTGGCTCAACACATTGACAGAGTATGCTAAGTCTAGTCTAGTTGTAGTTAAATATATCAAACTACCAATTAGTTGCCTATACAAAGTTACATTCACCTCCTTAGAGCCATCGTCACTGCACAATTTCATATTCTGCTGCAAAGGTGTAAATGATGTCTTACACTGCTCCATTCTGAACTTTTTGAGCAGCCCTATGACGTACTTCCCTTGATTAAGGAAAGTCTGCCCAGAGTCTCTCCATAATTCCAGACCTAGAAAATAATGTAAACTTTCGAGATTTTTCATTTCAAAAACCTGTGACATCTGCAATTTTATTTCTTTGATTAATGCATCTGCATTATTTGTTATAATCATGTCATCCACATATAAGGAAATCAAAATAATATTTCTATGTTCATCATACATGGTATATATATTTGGATCATTCATAATCCTATGAAAACCATATTGTAGGAAAAATGAATCAATATTCTCGTAACAAGACCTGGGTGCTTGTTTTAAATCATAAAGTGCAATTTTCAATCTACACACTAAATTTTCCTACACTTACTTAACAAACCCTTCAGGCTGCACTAAATAAATATCTTCCTTTAAATCACCATTTAGGAATGCATACTTAACATATAACTAGTGTAGTTTCCACTAATATTTTGTAGCTAAAGCAATTAATATTCTAATATTATTCAGTTTGGCTACAAGAGCAAAGGTTTCTTCAAAGTCAATTCCCTCTTTCTGTGAATAACCCTTTGCTACCAGTCTAGCTTAAAAATTTTCTATACTCCTATCTGCATTGAATTTAGGTTTGTAAAGCCACTTGCAACCTATGGGTATTTTTCCTTTAGGTAATTCAACTAGTTCCCAAGTATTGTTTCTAATAATAGATTTAAATTCCCCATTCATTGCAGCCCTCCACTCATGAGATTGACTAGCTTATTTATAATTTGTGGGCTCTATAACATTTAAAATGTTTGACATTAAAGCATAGTCTTTTAATCTAGTTGGTAGTTGAGTCTGCCTATCCGATCTTCTTGGTAAATGACTCACATCAAATATTTTTGCTTTAGACCTCTGCAGGCTTGACTCACTGATTACATCATCTGCCTCTTCTTCTTTCTGTTTTTTTTGTTGTTATTGTTTGTCCTCACTGCTTTCTTCCATCAACAATGGAATGTGCCATTATTCAAGACTGTTTTCCTTATTTCCTTCCTCAACCTACTCATGAAATATGACATATCGAATTGTAAAGACTGTTGAAGTTTGCAACAAAAAACAATGAAATTGGAATTCAGAAACAAGAAGCAGCACCTACACTAAGTGTGGGACTAGGAGGTCCAAGCAGCACCTACACTAGTGTGGGACCATAGGTCTTAGCAACACCTACACTGGTGTGGGCTAATTTGATACATGCCTATTTTAGTTATCCCTTAATTAAGATGGACAATAAAATGTAATCTAATCTCAAAATAACATGTAAGAGTTAACTGATTGTGATAAACTTAGTTAGATCATGAATTTCGAGTTGAGGGTAGTTGGTGAGGCATGCAGAGTAATTCTAGATGTAACAGAGTTCGAAGTGTAGTGGTGCATTAGTTAATGTAGGTTGTAATCAATTTAACCCAGTTAAGTTAGTTAAAGTCAGTTGTGATAGTTGTAAGTGTTTGATACACTAGTGAGAGATCAAGTGAATTAAATATTATTTAATTCACAATCAGTGATCTCACATGCAACTGGAGATTTACTATTATTAGTTGCATGCATATCAGTTCCAGTGGAGACCCAGTTGAGATGTAGGTGAAAGGGAAGTGTAACTATCAGTTGTGATATTAGCAAGCTACCCAGGTGTAGTTAAAACACCACATGATTCCCATGATACTCAGTGCAATGTAGGAAGGTTGGAATTCCTTATGAATAGGGGTTGTATTCCTCATGAATTGCATGAGCAAGGCAAGATGAAGACAGGCTAAGAATTGGCTAAGTATTGGCCCGGTTTTGTCTAGATCAGTGTGAGACAATTCACTAAATACAATAGGGCTCTTGTGAGAAGAGTTGTATGTAATTGTTGCATGATTCCATGTGGAATATACAATATATGATAGAGGGGTTTTGAGCAGCAAGCTTTCCCTGGGAAATTATCTGTGTTGAGGTTTGATTGATTCTTGGTTTCTTCATGCGATTGGCGATTGTGTTAAGTGATTAAGTATTTAAATTTAGTACATTGTTAGATCAGATTGAATCCAAGATATACATTATTATTGTATAATTTCTACATGGTATAAGAGCACAGGAAATCAAAATTGTGAAGGAGGAGCTGAGCTTTTGACTGGATAGAATTTGAATTTGCAGAAAGAATTTATTGGTGCTACAGTTGATTCAGGATCGAAATGGCTTTCAATGGCTTGAGATTGGAGTATGCACTTGAGGGTAGCTCAAACTATGTTTCTTGAAAGGATAGGATGGAGGCAATACTCGAAGACAATGGCTTGAAGGAATTCATTGACAATGATGTTACTAAACCCATTGTGACAGATGCTACAAATATTGATGCATGACAAAAGAAAGTGGCAAGGGTGAGGGGGATCTTATTGGAGGGAGTACGAGACCAAATTTTCTCAAGCCTCCATGGGAAATCCATACCATATGCAATGTGGAAGGCTTTGAAGGATCTATTTTAGAGTAGAAATGACCATAAGAAATTGGCGCTCAAAGAAAAACTCAGGAAGATCAAGATGGAGAAGAAAAACACTCTTCCGGTATACTTAACAAAGTTTGTCCAATTTCTAGATGAGCTTGGGAATGTAGTAATAAATATCATTGATGATGATTTGGTGAGCCTAGCTCTCCTAGGACTTCCCGAGAGTTTTCATAGTTATCAAGACTCTGTCAATGGAAGGGAAAAGCTGCCAGATTGGGAACGAATGTGGTCGGATTTGGTGTAGGAGGAGTTTAGGAGGAATAACAGAGATGGATCTTCATCTAAGAATGAAGATGAAGAATATTTTGCTTTGGCTACTAAGGCAAAGAAAGGGAAGGGGAAGAAAATCCATTCCAAATATGAGGCCGGTGAAGAAGGCAAGGAGCGCGACATGTCGAGGGTGAATTCTTTTCACTGTCACAAGCATGGAAATTATGCCACAAATTGTCCACAAAAGAAGAAGAACTAGAAGGTTTGAGGATTTGCAGTTGGTGAGGCTTTGGCCTCGCAATTTGAGCTTGACTTATCATTGATCGCATGCATGGTATCAAGTGCATTGGGATCAGGGTGGTACTTGGATAGTGGTGCATATTTCCACATGACGGGAAATAAAGAACTTTTTAGTAGCTTGGAGGAGAAGGATCTCCAAATGCAGATCGAAATGGGTGACGATGGAAGGTACAACACTATCGGGATTGGTATAGTTACTTTCTAGAGAAAATTAGGTAAACCATTGTTATTAAAAGATGTAATGCATGTACCAGGCTTAAAGAAAAATTTAGTTTCAGTTGCAATGTTGGAGGATAGAGTCTATGATGTTGTTTTCAGTGAAGGAAAAGTTGTCCTATGACATAGAGCAACAGGACAAGCCAAGAATATTGGGATTTGTGTGAAGAAACTCTATAGAATTGATGTTGATGTGATTTCTATAGAGCTTCCAACCATTGGGATGTGTGAAAAACCATGCAATTGGCCCTTGAGAGGGATCTGGATTTGCATGCAGGTGAGAGTGAACCTCAAGATGTTGAGCAGCCACATGCGGAGGATCATGGAGTGAAAGAAACCACTCAAGAAGACATTTTCGAGCTAGATGGGTAGAGGGAGTGCATGAAGCTATACCTCCAGGTGTGAGGTGGGGCGATGTGTAAGAATAATCCCAAAAAGAAATTGGGCAGGATCTTAGAAATGGTGCGTCTCATGGATCGAACCTGGATATGAGGAGCCCATGATACATTAGTAGTAGGATCAGTTAGATTGATACAGTCAGATGTTAGGAGGACATAAATCAGAGTGACATGTCGGATATTAGAGCACAGATCAGAGTTGGCAGCAGTGCAAAGTGCATGGATGCAGATGTCAACAACACAGAGAGTCAAGTAGACATGTTCAGTAGTTACCACCAGTCAGAAGAATATGATGTCAGATTCATTATACTGATTCAGTTGTTTGGAGGCTATTCAGTTTTGAAAGTGTTGCATGCAAAGGTTGCATGTGCGAGAAAAACTAGAGAAATGTTGCATGCAAGAATTTCAAGTCACATGCATGAGGTTGCATGTCGCATGCAAAGACATTCCTTTCTTGTTGAGAGGAAGTGTTGAAGTTTGCAACAAGAAACAATGAAATTGGCATCCGGAAACAACAAGCAACACCTACACTAAGTGTGGGACCAGGAGGTCCAAGCAGCACCTACACTGATGTGGGCTAAATTTGGTGCATGTCTATTTTAGTTATCCCTTATTAATATGGACAATAAAATTTAATATAATCTCAAAATAACTTGTAATAGTTAACTGAGTGTGATAAACTCAGTTAGCTCATGAATTTCTGTTGAGGGTAGTTGGTGAGGCATGCAGAGTAATTCTAGTTGTAATAGAGTTCGAAGTGCAGTGGTGTATTAGTTAATGCAAGTTGTAATTAGTTTAACTCAATTAAGTGAGGTAAAGTTAGTTGTGCTAGTTGTAACTGTTCGATACACTAGTGAGAGATCAAGTGAATTAAATATTATTAAATTCACAATCAGTGATTTCACATGCAACTGAGGATTTAATATTATTAGTTGCATGTGTGTCAGTTCTAATGGATACCCAGTTGAGATGTAGGTGAAAGGGAAGTGTAACTATCAGTTGTGATATTAGAAGGTTACCCAAGTGTAGTTAAAACACCACAAGATGCCCATGATACTCAGCACAGTGTAGGAAGGCTGGAATTCCTTGTGAATAGGGATTGCATTCCTCATGAATTGCGTGAGCAAGAAAGGCTGAAGACAAGTTGAGTATTGGCCCGATTTTGTTTGGATCAGTGTGAGACAATTAGCTGAATACATGAGGGATATTATGAGAAGAGTTGTATGTAAATGCTTCATGTTTCCTTGTGGAATATACAATATATGATGGAGGGGTTTCAAGCAGCAAGCTTTCCCCGTGAAATTATCTGTGTTGTGGCTTGATTGATTTTTGGTTGCTTCATGTCATTGCCAATTGTGTTTTTAATTCTGCAATTGATTTGTAGAAGCGATTCAATATTTAAATTTAGTACATTGTTAGATCAGATTGAATCCAAGATATACATGCTTGTTGTATAATTTCTACAAAGAATTTATGAGTCAAAATATTAAACAACTTATAAGCTTCAAACTCAATGAAATATCCTACAAAGATGCATTTCATGGCCTTAGGATCTAACTTCTTCCTATCTTCCTTGGGTATATGGGAAAAACATTTAGACCCAAAAAATCTTAAATGATTCACTGTTGACTTATATCCATAAAGTGCTTGAAAAGGAGTTTTAAAATTAATACATTTATTAGGACTCCTATTTTTTTAAATAAACAACAATGTTGATTGCTTCAGCCCAAAAGCCATTTGATAGAACCTTACCTTGAAGCATAATTTTTGCGCACTCCACAAGGGTTCTATTCTTTTGTTTTGCAACTCCATTTTGTTGCGGAGTGTGAGGCACTGTGAACTGTTGAATAATCCCATGATCTCTGCAAATTTCATGAACTCTCCCAACTTGTATTCTCCCCCTTGATCTGAGCTGAGAATCTTTATGAATTTCCCCATCTGCTTCTCCACCATTTTCTTAAATTGTTTGAAGCATTGAAATGTCTGGCTCCTTTTTATAATAAAATATATCCAAGAGAATCTAGTGAAATCATCAGTAAAAAGTAAAAAATAATATGCACCACCTTGTTACCTATTCTGCATAGTTCTGCATACATCTGTATGTGCAAGCTCCAGAATATCTCTTTTATTCCTATCAACATTCAAAAGAAACTCCTCCCTATGCATTTTCCCTAATTCACATCCATCACAATCTAAATGAACATTATGAAAAGCAAGAAGTCCATCAACCATACCTTTCCTTTGAAGCAACATGAGATTTCGTAGGTTAAGATGATCAAATCTCTGATGCCAAAGATTCTCAGCTGTAAATCCTTTTGAAACCAGAGCTTGGTGTGGCATGCTCTTGACATCAAATCTATACAGGCTTCCCACACGCACTCCTGATGAAATTGGTTCCTTCTTGCTGTCCTTTATGACATAATATGTTTTGAAGAATTTAACTTGCAGGTCCCGATCTGCTATCATTGACACGAAGATTAAGTTCTTCTTGATCCCGGGTACATACATTACATTTTTAATATGTTTGATATCACCGCCAGGCATCATCACTGGAATATCACTGTACCCCTTAATCTCATAACCTCTTTCATCACCTAGATAAATTTTATCTCCATAAGTAGCTTCTTCAAAAAACTCAAACCAACTTATATTACCTGTCATATGTGAAGACGCGCCTGAATCAACGTACCATATTTTGGTTTCATCCTCCTCAAAAGCTGAAAGGGAACAATCAACTTGAAATAGTCAATAATCATGACTTTGACCTTCATCGTCAAAGTGTCCTATGTGCTTTCTCTATTTATTTCTTGCCTCATTTTCCTGTCTCTTAAAGAAAAAATTAGCTTCATGACTAGTTTTCCCACAATAGAAACATTTAATGCCAGAATAGTTACTACTATTACTTGCAGACATACCTCTAAATGGTCTCTTCTGAAAACCACCACCACCTTTCTGTCCTTATGGTTGTTTCCTTTTGTATGGATTCTTCTTCGTCATCAGAGAAAGATCGGCACTCTGTGGTTTCAAATTCTACCGCCACTCTTCTTCCTGTAATAGAATTCTTGTCATCTCTTCGAATGCAGGGGATTTATCCCATGCAAACAAGTCTACGATGAACACTGGTATTCATCCGTCATCTTGTTCAAAGTAATTGTGAGAATATCAGAATCAGACACCATCTCCCCGATGTCACCCGATATGTCCTTCAGGTCCTTAACCCTTGCAATTAATTGAGCAACAGATTCATTCTCCTCCATCCTCATGGAAAACAAATTTTCTTTGAGCGACAAGATGCGATTGGTGTTTTGTGTATGGTATAGATTCTTGAGCGTCATCTAGATCTCATTGGATGATTTACCATCTCTGATATGTGGGATAATATTTTCTTTAATAGACATCTTCAGTAAAACTTTCACCTTATTCTCCCTTTTATCCCAATCTTGTATGAGTGCAACCATACTTGTTTCACTGCTCCACTTCTACTCATCACCACTGACGATCGACCATGTGCTCTCTCCCTCAAGAAACGTTTGTAGCTTGAATTTCCAATTAGTATAATTGGTCCCATCAAGTTTGCTAGTATCGTTTAGATAAGTTTCTATAATTTTTTTCATTATGGATTGATTGGATTCAAAATCCTTTGATCTTTAGTCAATTCTAACCAAGTGAAAAATTACAAGCTACAAAAAAAAGCTTCAACACATGCCAAAACCTTATCACATATGTGCCACCGAGCTGGCATGATTTTTGTGTCCGCAACTCTGATCTGCCACTGATCTGAAAATTTGTTGTGTCTGCTACTCAGATCTCCCACCAATGGGAAAAATATCATGTGTAGAACCATAGAAGATATTAGCATGCCTATCAGCTAGAATGCCTCTATTAGCATTGGAATGACCCCAAAAAATGTGTTGATCCGTACATATCGATGTTACTTTGGCTCCGAAAAACGCATTGATCAACGTTTTTGTGGCTTTGAAAAGCGCGTTGATCTGCTTTGTGCTCAGAAAACTGAGACCTGTGAGAAACTAAATTCCTATTGTGAGTGATGTATTTTTGCATACAACCTAATCCCATGTGAGCATTGAGGCTCCTATGTGCACTCTGGCCACGAAGGCTCTATAGCTGCGAAGGCTCTGTAGCCACGAAGGCTCTGTAGTTAAATCAGGCTCACCTGGTCTGAGCTCTGATACCATGATAAAAACTGGAAATAAAAGAAATGAATTTAATAACAAGCAACTCACAAGTGAGTAATGCACCTGGAGATTGGAGAAACTGGAGCGTGCACTCTACATTCAATCAATCAATAATACAGTAATAAATACATCATAAGAGAATAGGGAGTTGGGAACAAACTCCCACAACCTATGAACTAATCCTAACTTAAGGATTTATGTTACAACCATGTAACCATTTATCCATTAATACAATATAATATTAATTATTTTCAACTCGTCCATCCTACAACTCTTATGAAGATCTTCAATCTCAAATCGGAATTTCTGACAAAGAGAGACGTCTGGGCTAAAAATTTCATAGGTGTTGTACAATTTCAAGACAACCCATGAATAGATTGCCAATATGAGTTTCCCATACGACCCCATATGAGACATACATAAGTAAAGGAAGATGCATCTTTACACGATTTTTAGACGGAATTTGTGCTGCTAGTAGGTTCATTGAATAGAGATTCCACTCCGGATAGTTATCCATATGAACTCCCGAAAAAATTCAACGTGGTAGAAGCGTGGGCATATGTTGAGCATGTATTAAAACGCTTTATGGACACCTATGAGACCACTATAAGAAATAATGAAGATCCAAAAATGATTGCGTGTCTCTATGATCTGAAGCAGAGATCGAAACCTCCTTGGTCCAGGTTGAAAAAACACCCTTCTATTAGAATTTGTGTTTCTATATGCATGCACTAATTAGTCCTTTTTAGAAATATTTATTTAAAAGAAATATTTTCCTTAAAAGTGAGTTTTGACAAAGTCTTTGGGCACACATTCTCTATTTCCAATAATTTTTAAGGGTATTGAGAGCAATTCATATGATTCCTTTTGAAGAATGACCTAATGTGCATTTGTTGCTGTATTTGGTCTCTTTATGATTGGTGTCTATGAGATGCCTAGTCAGATAAATCTAGGTTGATTGGCCTTAATTGTGTTGAGGTTTGGCATAAATCTATTGTTATTGTCATCATCACTCTTTTTTTTGCTTCGTGGCTAGTGGAAACACCATTTCCAATTTTGAGTTTTCAAGATGGGTAAAATATTGTAGGAAATTTGTGAGAAGAAGGAAACAGATGAACATTGTAAAGAGGTTCTTCAATTGCAGTCAGCGGTAGCCATTTTTCAAGCTGAAAATGAAACACTTAAGAATAGGTTGCAAACATCAGTAGTTGAGAAAATCCAAAAGGTTGACCATTTTTAATCAACCATGGGAAAATATCTCCAGATGCTTGCAGATGAATTTCAAGAGAAGATTAAATGCCTTGACAAATATATCAACCAAATATATCAATGAAAAAATAATCTCTATATATACTTAGTAATAAGTTGTATGCCCATTTTGTGAATGCGCCACTTCAAGAAAAGATTCTGCCCTAACCTAATGACAAAATGCCAAGTATGCATTCCTTGCTTCAAATATGCAACTGATCGATCCCTTGCTTCCAGATCTAGGAATTTAAGAAAAAGATCAGAGCTATGAAGGAGTCTTGATACACAAAACACCAATAAGTTGTTGAGTAAATGGTCAGACTTATCCCACGGTGAATATTTTATTGCCAAGAATGTGAGTGACCAAACCATCCTTCAGATCCAAATCTCACTAGAACATAATTATATTCGAATGATAAAGAAACTCCAAAAAAATTAGATGAAAGGAATTGTATGCTCTGATACCATGAAAGAGTATTAATATTTAACATATAAGAGTATTGAATTACTCACAAAACTTGTGTAAAAGTACATAGAAGACCTCCATTATATAGCAATAGAGGAGGCCAACTGTTGAATAAGGATAACTATGACAACTGTTTATATGCAAGTCTCTGTATAAGCTTACAACTCACCATAATTAACTCATAGAAAAATAAGGCCTTAGGAAAAAACCAACTCTAAAAAAACTCCACACCTCGAAGCATAAGTTTATCCTAATACTTCTTCATTGAGGCGTTGGAAAAAACCAACCCTAACAGAGTTCCACACCTCAAAACATAAAATCATCCTAATACTTTTTCCATGGAAAAGAATCTCACACGACATAAAAGATATTAAAGGCCCTGTCTCATTCATTACACAGTGAGTAAAAACCACAAAACTGCACAGAAAGTAAGCCAATGCTTTCATCTTGGACAAGTTAAACCTGCAATAAATGAATTCTAATTACTATGTCAACGCATTACAAATGAAAATTTCTAGTGTCTTACATTTATATTTACGTCGATAGGCGTAACCCCCCTATTGGAATTGCATGATTTAATCATTTTTTAATTAATCATTTTGATTAGATGGTGTAGATTTAGAGATGCCAGTGTATTCTGGTCGTCGCCACTACATCAATAGATGAAATTCAAACAACTAACTTCCTTTCATATCTAAATCACATGTTTAAACCATACTTAAATTAACATTTTACAAAACATGATTAAAAATTTACTATGCTAACCACCACCTATCAAATTAGGGTGAACTCTGGAAAGATACGGGAAGATGAACCAAACTAAACATGTTTGAGAAGCTGGAAGGGAGCGATGCTGTAACGACCCTCGCTGCGAATGGATGTCCTGCCGTTGCAATAGGCCGGCCTGTGTATCACCTGCCATTGATCCGGCGGCCACTGTCTCGGGGAGGCTGAATTCGTTCGTTGGCACAGATGAATACGTATCTCTGGAGATATTGCGGGAAATAGGTCATGAATTTGCGGTGGACTGGTGGGCGTTGGGGATTCTTCTCTACGAGATGTTGTATGGTTACACGCCATTCAAAGAGGTCAATCAGAAGGAAATGTTCTACAATATTCTAATCAAGAAACCCCAGTTCGCTGGACCCTGGATGCCATTGTGCGATCTCATTCTCAGATTGCTGGAAAAAGAGCCAGAGAAGAGACTGGGCTTCTTCCACAGAGATCATCACATCAAAAGCCATGCATTTTTCAGGGGAATCAACCGTGATTCCATTCACAATGTGTCCAGACCTCCCTACATTCCGGGCCTCCTTACCATCGACGAAATGAAGGAAATTGAAGGCTTTGATATTAAAGAATGTGTCGAAAATTTACAGGCAAATATGGCCACTAAAATCAATAGCTATGAGCATAGTAACAAATCAGAGGATTGTAGAGAGGGATCTCGACAAAATTGGGTGGAAATATTTCCAAGAGCCAAAGAAAATGATGCATATGGAGTATTTAATAATATTTGAAACAACAACATTTCTTCTTCTAAAAGTATTGTACTAAAGGCGATTATTAGCTGACCATGTAATTACTGTGAAAGTCATGGTGCAAGCTACGACCTAAATGGGTTCGAAAGATTGTCATCTAATGAGAGAGAACATGGTGAAATAACGCTATATTGAATTGATAACCACTGTATTATATACATCACAATGCACATGACTGTTCACTTATAATGGCTCTGATTTCATGCCAATTAAATTGCTCATTTGGGAGCATTGATAATGCTTTGATGTGTCAGCGAGTTTAAGATCAGCTTGTTTATTACAAGAATACCAAGGTGACTAAGTAAATATATTTGTTCATGTTTGGTTTAATCCACGGCTATGTGGGAAAATAATTTTAATTATAAATAAATAAAAATGAGCAGCAGAATGGTATAATGTTATAGATATATCTTATTATAATCTGAAAGAAAACTTAAATGGAAAGACGTTAGAGGAAAACTTTCATATTTGGTGGATCGATATTATGAATGGTTTGAAACTTAAATTAGGAAGTAGTAATGCAAACAATTAAAATATCTTTAGAGTACAAGGAAGGCAAGTAGAGGTGAATGTAGTGATCTTCCAAAGCTTATGATACTTTTAAAGGTAGAAGCAACATGAGCTAGGTGCCAACTATTTAGACAATAAAAAATCCAAGAAAAACTCATAAGAGATCCATAGTAAGGATTTGAGACTATAGAATAGAAGACAACAACTTAAAGGAGAGACATAGGCAAGCAAGTGAAAACACAATGAAAGGAGAAACTACACTCATCACTTTAAAAGGTGAGACAAGGAGCCATGACCGTTCATTAGATAGATACTGTAGCCAGAAGTCATTATCAACAAAGGAGAAGTGAGAAAAACTCAATGCTAGAAGAGTTCAAGAAATAAAAGCCCCTTGCCTTCGATGGAGAGATAAAAAGGGTTGAAGAGGTAGAAGCTTGATTGTTAGGAATGAAGAAATGCTTTGAGGTGTTTGACTACATTGAAAAACAGAAAGTCAAACTAGTCATTTTCAACAGAGATGGTGTGATAGGTTAAAAAAACATATATTATAATAAAATGTTGTATAGTAGGAGTAAGTTTAATGATTAACCAAATTTCTTCTTTTAAAGAGATTATTATAAATTCCAATGTATAATACCATAGAATATGCACATCCTAATAAATTTACAAGCTATGCAACCATTCACTCTCGCAGTTTTGTCTTTCAGCCAATTGAATCGCATGGGCTGCTAAATGTTTTATGATAAGTTAATACTAAGGTTTATTATGGAAGAAGCGCGGATTAGGAGAAAGATATCCCTACAGAGCTTTGTTGATGAAGAGATTTTTAATCAAAATGAAATATTTGTATATAGTTGTCAGATAAATATAACATCGAAAACTTTTGTTGCATCTCATTTTAATGTAACATTAATTAAATTATAAAGTATCTCAATGCTTAATTTTTAATATTTGCATCTACACTATTTTACATGATGAATATAAATGTTTAGAACATGTAATTCGATAGGTACAAAACTATCATTTCATTGTTATTCTCCATCGTCAATAAATTATTGTTTCATTATGTTTTGCAAACTATGTTCAGACTTTCAATGTCAACGATTTCGAAATTCTTATGGGAAGATTATATTTCCTTACCCAACGTTCGATAAGTATTAGATATAAGAAAGTGTTCGTCATTTGAGAGCTATGTAGAACATTGTAGTTAGACGAAAAGATGAAAGAAGTTTCCTTTTTTCAGATAGGTTAATATTGTTCTTTTATTATCTGAATTTCTGATTTCATACATGAAAGGTTTGATGTGTGATTCAACTGTTGTTTCAAATATTGATAATATTATTATTTTATGTAATAATTTTAAAAATATTAAAGAATATATAATTAACATTACGGTTTTAAAAGTTTTAATTAAGTTATAGTGTTAAAAAATAATTATTATTATTTTATGCTATTTTTTATTATTTTACTTAATTTAAAATTTTAAATATAACTTATATTTAGAATTTTAAAGTTAACTTAAATCTATTTTTTAAGAGTGAAAAAAAAAATTGATCGCTTAATTATTAATTCAATTAAAAGTACAAAATTTAACTGTGTTAACAAATTAAGAAAAATAAAATATAATATAACATAAAATAACAAATTAGAAAAAATAAAATATAAAATAACAAACTCTTTAACTAAATTCGTTCTTAATATTATTAGTTCTCAAACTTTTCTAATTATAATCATTTTATTTAAAACTTAATTATTATAAATAGAAAAAAACTTCATATACACAACTTTAAACTCCATCTTTTATTGAATTATCTAAAAAATAATATACTTATTTAATTAATTAATATAAATAATTACGCCAATAGGCATAACCCCCTATTGGAATTGCATGATTTATTAAAATTATTATTATTTATATGAATTAATAAATTTAAATATTAATATTTTTAACATTAAATATTAATATTAATTTTAATTTTAATACTAATATTAATTATTCATGTTAATATTGTTAATATGAATAATAATATTAATATTACTTTTAATATTATTAATATTTATAAATATTAATTTTAATTTTAATTATTAATTTTAATAACATTAAATATTATTATGGTAAATAATCATGGTCACATTGTGATGAAACTTGACTCTCGGTCCAACGTTATATTAAGTTAATGATGGACATCCATGATTAACCATGGTCTAACATTGCATTGTGACAAATAATGCCTCAATAAGAAAATCAACAATGGTCCAATGTCGCATTATAACAAATGTTGTCTCAATATGAAAATTTATCATGGTCAAACATGGTCCAACATCACATTGTGACAAATATTGTGTCAATATGAAAATCAACCATGGTGAATGGCGGTCAACCTTGTTTATTTTAGGGTTTATAATATCTATTTAAACGTCACATTGTGACAAACATTGTCCCCATATGAAAACCAATCATGGTCAACCATGGTCAATATGAAAATCAACCAATGCCAATCATGGTGTACCATGGTCCAACCTTACATTGTGAGAAATATTGTCTCAATATGAAAATAAACCATGGTCAACCATTGTCAACCATGATCAACCATCGTTGACCATGGTCAACCATCTCAATCATGATCAAACATGGTCCAACGTCACATTGTGACAAAGATTTTCTAAGTATGAAAATAGAACATGGTATAACATTGCATTGTGACATTGTCTAAATATGAAAATCAATCATGGTCAACCATGGTCCAACGTCGTGTTAGTGATGAAGATTGTGTCAATATGAAAATCAACCATGAACAATGATGGACAACCATATTTATTTTAGGGTTTATAATATTTGTCTTATGGTTATATATCTTGGGCTTATAATATTAAACCCTTACATTTAATATTATCACCTAGGGCTTACAATCCCTTGGGATTTTAGTGTTAATTCCTTGCATTTATTAGTCCCTTGGGTTTATAATATCAATCCATTGGGTTTATAATCACGGTAAACCATGGTCCAATGTCACATTGTGAAAAATATTGTTTCCATATGAAATTCAACCATGTTCAAGCATCACCAACCATCGTCAACCATCGTCATTCATAGTCAACCATGGTCCAAAATCACATTATAACAAAGATTGTCTCAATATAGAAATAAACCATGGTCAACCATATTCAATCATAGTCAACCATGGTCAAATGTCTCATTGTGATAAATATTGTCTCAAAATGAAAATCAGTCATGGTCACTCGTGGTCAATCATGGTCAATATGAAAATAAATCGTGGTAATTCATGGTCAACCACTGTCCAACGTCAGAATATGACAAAGATTGTCTTAATATCAAAATCAACCATCGTCAACCACGATCAACCATTATCAACCACTATCCGACGTCGTATTGTGACAAATATTGTGAATATTAAAATCAACCGTGGTCAATAATGGTCAATCATGGTCCAACGTCACAGTGTGACAAATATTATATCAATATGAAAATCAATCATGGTCAAGCATGGTCCAATGCCGCATTGTGATAATTATAGTCTCAATATGAAAATAAACCATGGTCAACCAATTTTTTTTAGGGTATATAATATTTATCTTAGGTTTTATATACGTTGGGTTTACAATATTAATCCTTTGGGTTTTTAAGGGTTTTAGTATTAATCCCTCCTTTTTATTATTGCCTCGGGTTTACAATATTAATCTCTTGAGTTTAATAATATAAGTGATCATATTCCTATGGTATAATATTATTTATAGGGTTTATAATATTAGTCTTAGGGTTTAATATAGATCCTTTGGTTTTATAATAAATTAGGTTTATAATGTAAAATCCTTCAGTTTATAATATTAATCCTTGAGTTTATATTCCTAGGGTTTAATATTAAGCCTAGTATTTACAATATTAATCTCTTAGGTTTATTAATTTTAGGGTTTATATTCCCAGGGCATAATATTCATCCTAGGGTTTAAAGTTATTCATTTGGGTTTGTAATCCCTTCGGTTTTCCATAATAATCCCTTGGGTTTATAATATTAATTATAAGACTCATGATATGAATCTTAGCCATAGTCGATTAATGTCGTTCATGATCAAATGTCACATTCTGACAAATATTGTCTCAATCTGAAAATCACCCATGGCCAACCATGGTCATAGTTGGTCCAACGTGGCATTGTGACAACAATTGTCTCAATGTTTAAATCAAGCATGGTAAACCATGTTTATTCCCCTCGGTTTATAATATTAATAATCATGTGACTTTACCAACGATTTTTATTTAAAATATTGAATCCTAAGATTTATTAATCTATTTATTAATCATGTGAGTTTCTCATTCATTTGTATTTAAAATAATTATTCCTAACCTTCACTAATTTTTTTTGTTTTTTATAGGTATTCCTTGGCCTTGTTGATCTCTTATGTTATTAATATTTTTCCCTTAGTTCCCCCAAATATTGGGGTTTAAATATTAGTCCTAGAGTTTAATACTAATGCATTGTCCAATTTCACAGTATAAAAAACACTGACTCAATATGAAAATCAACCATTGGCTTTGTTGATCTCTTATGTTTTTAATATTTTTTCCTTGGGTTCCTCAATTCCTTTGGTTTATAATATTAAACCCTTGGGTTTATTAGTGCTTTGGTTTATAATATTAATAATCCCTTGTGTTTATTAATTAATTGATTTTAAAATATTGATTCTTATGGTTTATTAATTTCTTAGGTTTTTGAATTTAAAATATTTATTCTTAGGGTTTGTTACTCTCTTGTGTTTTTAATATTGATCCCTTGGCCTTATTGATAACTTATGTTTTTAATAATTTTCCCTTGGGTTTACCAATTCCTTTGGTTTATAATATCAAACCCTTGGGTTTATTATTTCTTTTGGTCTATATTATTAATAATCCCTCGAGTTTATTAATATCTTGAGTTTCAAATATTAAATACTATCGTTTATTAAATTCTTAGGTTTTGGGTTTAAAGTATGTTAATTTCAATGTCATTTTTTTGGTTTCACTTATGGCGGAATTTAATATCACTCTAGTTTATTAATTCAATCGGTTTATAATATTAACAATCAGTAAGGTTGATTGATCACTTGCGGTTTATCATAATAATAATCATGTGACTTTAAAATTCCTCTCTATTTAAAATATTGGGTCGTATTCTTTATTAATTCATTATGTTTTTAATATTTTTCCCTTCGTCTTATTGGTCCCTTACGTTATTAATATTTTTCCCTTGGGTTCACCAATTCCTTTGGTTTCTAATATTAAACCCTAGGGTTCTTAGTTCTTTTGGTTTATAATATGAATAATACGCTGGGTTAGTTATTAGTGTTTATTAATTTATTTGGTTTTTATATTTTTTTAATATTAATTTTATTAATCCTTCGACTTTATTAATCACTTGAGTTTATTAATAATTTTTATTTCTAATACTAATTTGTTGGGTAATATTTTTCCCTTAAGTTCACCAATTCCTTTGGTTTATAATATTAAACCCTTGAGTTTATTAGTTCTTTTGGTTTATAATATGAATAATCCCTTAGGTTAATTATTAGTGTTTATTAATTTCTTCAACTTGAGTATTTTTTTATTAATTTTATTGATCCTTTGCCTTATTGGTCCCTTAGGTTGTTAATATTTTCCCCTTGGGTTCTCATCACTTGCGGTTTATCATAATAATAATCATGTGACTTTAAAATTCCTTTTTATTTAAAATATTGGGTCGTATTCTTTATTAATCTATTATATTTTTAATATTGTTCCCTTCGCCTTATTGGTCCCTTATGTTATTAATATTTTTCCCTTGGGTTCACCAATTCCTTTGGTTTCTAATATTAAACCCTAGGGTTATTAGTTATTTTGGTTTATAATATGAATAATACGTTGGGTTAATTATTAGTGTTTATTAATTTCTTTGGTTTTTATATTTTTTTAAATTAATTTTATTGATCCTTTGACTTTATTAATCACTTGAGTTTATTAATATTTTTTTTTTCTAATACTAATTTGTTGGGTAATATTTTTCCCTTGGGTTCACCTATTCCTATGGTTTATAATATTAAACCCTTGATTTTATTAGTTCTTTTGGTTTATAATATGAATAATCGCTTGGGTTAATTATTAGTGTTTATTAATTTCTTCGACTTGAGTATTTTTTTATTAATTTTATTGATCCTTCGCCTTATTGGTTCCTTAGGTTGTTAATATTTTTCCCTTGGGTTCACCAATTCCTTTGGTTTCTAATATTAAACCCTTGGGTTATTAGTTCTTTTGGTTTATAATATGAATAATACATTGGGTTCAATATTAGTGTTTATTAATTTCTTTATCCATAGTCAATCAATGTCATCCATGATCAAATGTCACATTCTGACAAATATTGTCTCAATATGAAAATCACCAATGGCCAACTATGGTGATAGTTGGTCCAACGTCGCATTGTGACAACAATTGTCTCAATGTTTAAATCAAGCATTGAGAACCATGTTTATTCCCCTCGGTTTATAATATTAATAATCATGTGACTTTATCAATGATTTTTATTTAAAAAATGATTCCTAATATTTATTAATCTCTTTATTAATCATGTGAGTTTCTTATTCATTTGCATTTAAAATATTTATTCCTAGCCTTTACTTTAATCTTTTTTTTTTTATATGTATTCCTTGGCCTTGTTGATCTCTTATGCTTTTAATATTTTTCTTTTGGGTTCCCTAATTCCTTTGGTTTATAATATTAAACGCTTGGGTTTATTAGTTCTTTTGGTTTATAATATTAATAATCCCTTGTGTTTATTAATTAGTAGATTTTAAAATATTGATTCTTATGGTTTATTAACTTCTTAGGTTTTTGAAGTTTAAATATTTATTCTTAGAGTTTGTTACTCTTTTGTGTTTTTAATATTGATCCCTTGGCTTTATTGATAACTTATGTTTTTAATAATTTTCCCTTGGGTTCACCAATTCCTTTGGTTTATAATATTAAACTCTTGGGTTTATTATTTCTTTTGGTTTATATTATTAATAATCTCTTGGGTTTATTAATCTCTTGAGTTTAAAATATTAAATACTATCTTTTATTAAATTCTTAGATTTTGGGTTTAAACTACGTTAATTTCAATGTTATTTTTTTGGTTTCACTGATGGTGGAATTTAATATCCCTTTAGTTTATTAATTCAATCGGTTTATAATATTAACAATCAGTAAGGTTGATTGATCACTTGCGGTTTATCATAATAATAATCATGTGACTTTAAAATTCCTCTCTATTTAAAATATTGGGTCGTATTCTTTATTAATATATTGTGTTTTTAATATTGTTCCCTTCGCCTTATTGGTCCCTTACGTTATTAATTGTTCCCTTGGGTTCACCAATTCCTTTGGTTTCTAATATTAAACTTTGGGTTATTAGTTCTTTTGGTTTATAATATGAATAATACGTTGGGTTAATTATTAGTGTTTATTAATTTCTTTGGTTTTTGTATTTTTTTTAATTAATTTTATTGATCCTTCGACTTTATTAATCACTTGAGTTTATTAATAATTTTTATTTCTAATACTAATTTGTTGGGTAATATTTTTCCCTTGGGTTCACCAATTCCTTTGGTTTATAATATTAAACCCTTGGGTTTATTAGTTCTTTTGATTTATAATATGAATAAGCTCCTGGGTTAATTATTAGTATTTATTAATTTCTTCAACTTGAGCATTTTTTTTTTTAAATACTCAAGTTGAACCAAAAGAACTAATAAACCCAAGGGTTTAAAATATTAAACTCTTTGGTTTATTAGTTCTTTTGGTTTATAATGTTAATAATCCCATTGGTTTATTAATATCTTATGTTTAAAATACTGATTTTTATGGTTTATTAATTTAGTAGGTTTTTTAGTCTAAAATATCAATTCTTAGGGTTTATTAATCTCTTGTGTTTTTAATATTGATCCCTAATGTTTATAATATTTATCCCTTGGGTTCACCAATTCCTTTGGTTTATAATATTTAAACCTTCGGTTTATGAGTTCTTTTGGTTTGTATTATTAATAATCTCTTGTGTTTATTAATATCTTGACTTTAAAATATTAATTGTTAGGGTTCATTAATTTCTTAGTTTTTTTGTTTTTAAATATTATTTCATATGCTGTATTAATCTCTTGAGTTTAATATATTAATTCTTAGAGTTTATTACTTTCTTATGTTTTTGGGTTTAAAGTATTATTTCTAAGGGTTTTTTAATCTCTTGAGATTAAATTATTTATTCTTAGGGTTTTTTTATTTCTTGGTTTATAATATTAATATTTATCCTTTGCTTCACCAATTACTCTGGTTTATAATATTAAACCCTTAGGTTTATTAGTTCTTAGGTTTTTTGTTTTTAAATATTATTTCATATGCTTTATTAATCTCTTTAGTTTAATATATTAATTCTTAGAGTTTATTACATTCTTATGTTTTTGGGTTTAAAGTATTATTATTTCTGAGGGTTTTTTAATCTCTTAGATTAAATGATTTATTCTTAGGGTTTTTTAATTTCTTGGTTTCTAATAATAATATTTATGCTTTGCTTCACCAATTACTTTGATTTATAATATTAAACCCTTGGTTTTATTAATTCTTTTGGTGTAAAATATTAATAATCCCTTGAGATATTGGTAAGAGATATAAACTTATTATAATATTAATAAAATATTATCATTATGTTATAATAGAATTATGGTATAGTTTGAGTTAAAACTATTAATGTATTGAAATAATTTAATAATATATTTTTATTATATATTTTACTATTGAATAATATATATATATATATATATATATATATATATATATATATATATATATATATATCAAGTTAATATATAGTATGTATATAGTTAATATTATTAATATATTGCAAGTAAATATTATATATAAAATATTGTAGTGATTTTAATCATAAATATATAATATTTATTTTGGTGAAATATATGTGGTGAGTAGTGGATATAAGCATAATGGCATATATCAATTATATTGGCGAATGTGGTTGTAAATCTATTTCATATAAGTTTATCAACTTATATCAATCACATTAGTAAATGTGATTGTGCTAATAATATTACATATAATACATATAAAAAATATACGATTAATTTGAATTCACTCATAAATAAAAAACTTAGTCAAAATTTTGAATAATAAGAATCTTTTAAAATTGTGTTATAAATTATTTGTATAGACAATATGTTTGTGGTAAAGGTGCATAACTGTGAGTATATTATCAAAATTTTGAAGAAAAATAATCCTTTTAAGATCGTGTGATCAATTATTTGTATAAACAATATTTCTGTGGTAAAGGTCCATATATAATGTAATATAAGTGTGAGTATAATGTAATGGGTTTAATTCAGATTTCGAATTAATTTGCAATTTTTTTAAAATTATGTACGAAGTTTATTAAAGTTTTGATATAATTAAATATTAAATTTATTTATTTTTAAATGAAATGAAATTTTTTAATTTTGAATTTTTTTTTATTTGTGGATGATTATGTGGTTTAAAATGAAATAAAAATAAAAAACTAAAAATGTATTCATAAATTAGTTATTCAAAATAAATTAAATATATGGATATTTCTATGGTTAATATTTTTTTTCATTATTAATATATTTATTTTTAACAATAAATAACTATTATCCTATAACTAGCCTAGACTCATTTAACTCCAAATTTATCAAGGGTTGAGAGAGATCAAATCTCTAGAGGTGCAAATCTTATTTTTTTAGTTTTTTTATGCAAAAATTGAGAACAATGTTGCTCCTAGAAGCTTGATAGAAGTTGAGATGGATCTAGGTTATATATAATATTTTATTTTATTAATTTAAATTTTTATTTTGATGTATCTAATTCTTTTAATTAATTATAATTAATAATTATTTTTATTTTTATTTTTATATAATTGATCAAGTTAAAATGTTTAGATGGCATAACATAATAGGACATTAAAACATCTCTTCCATAATAGGCTACTTTTGTAAAATTAAATTTATAAAAAATATATTTATAAAATAATTTGATTGTGAAGTCACAAATTGTCTTTGGCCAAGTGGTATTAAATAACCATGATATTGACCAATTGTATTGTAACAAAACCTATTTACAAGTTAATAACATCCATGGTAAAATGAGGCTCAATATCCATGGTTAAAAATCTTATTATATGGTAAGTATTCATTTTTTATCAAATTTTAAAAAAATTACAAAATGATTAGTTTATTTTATATAGTAAAATTGATCATAATATCATATATTTTAATGTGATAGAGGATTTAGATATATCTCAAAAATAATTATAATATTTTTTCTTTTAGATTTAATTAAAAAATGTTATAAATTAAATTAAAATAAAATATTCATAAAATATTTTGATTGTGAAATGACACTGCTTTTTGGCATGTGGTATTGATGAGCCATGGTATTGACCTATACTATTATAACAAAGCCTATTTATGTAACATTCATTAAAAAATTTATTTTCGCATTTATGATAAATATGCATACTTACCACAACTGGATTATTTTGAAGTTACTCAACCACACCTATGTTAGCCCTTTCACATAAATTACAATAATTTAAACAAAGCTAACATAAAGTTCCTAATCCTAAGTCATAAAAACTGTGTTAGCTTTCCACGACAACTTTAGACATGACATGGTTTGCGTTGTCATTGAAATAATATGAATATAACATTTGCATGGTTTGGTAATATATTAACCCTCTGGCGCAATCTCTTATGCTATGTTCTACTTTAATGATCACCATCATAAGTCATATATCCGAGTTAATGATTCCACCGATATTTTTTTGGCATAACACGGATGTTAAATGCGATAAGTACTCGGATATAAATGACCTGAAAGATGTATAGATTTGCGAGGATGCTCCGCATTTTTCGAGGGTCCTACTGCCTCCGTCTTCACCATCGATCTCACTAAGATCTACGGTTGTTAATCTTGGCGGGAAGGGTTTTTGGATATCCACGCCTTTCCGGAATGATCTATCTTTTACCATTTTATTTTCCTTGGATATTTTTCTCGGCTCTGAGGTTGTTACTACCATGATGGTGCTCTATTTCCACCCAAAACACGGCCTCATTTCTACCCTAGTATTCTCCAGAGACAAATGCTCTAATCTATTGCGTAGCAGGAACGGAAGCTCTGGTTTGGTCCACCCAAGATGCCCAAGGGAGCTCAAGCTTTGCAACTATGGCGTTTCTCATCATCCTTCGACGCTGCAGCAGTGTTTTTCCATGGCTTCCAAGCCTTAAAGGCTTCCCGGGCTTAGGTAATCCCTTTTCTCATTTTATTTTCCTCTTGAAAGAAAATCTCTCCGATTAAATCTATATTTGTAATTGTTGAGTTAAGTTTACGTGATTTATAATGCCTTAGCTTTGTTTTTACCTTCAAGGTTTTGGCTCGAGGCATGGAACCCTCATTAAATGTTTTCAACCATAGGTAAGAATTTTCATAGTTCCTTGAATACATTATCACATATCTAATGTGTTGATATTTAAAGCTTTGGCTCCATGTCTCACTACGTATTGTTTTCTCCATGGTTGCAGGTTAGCCTTTATATCTATAGAACTCGACGTTCAAAAATTCTCATGCTACCTTGTGTTTCATCAGTTGCCATTTCTATTGATCTTTCTAACTCGCTTACCAGGTACACCCATGGTTTCTGTCGTAATTTTAACTCCTATCCAGGTGGTTTTCATCTTGTTTTAAACAATGTTATGAAGCCGAGTGTAAATCCTTATACCATTAAAATACTCCCTATTGTTCTTTGTCGAAACAACTTAGTTATCTTTTTAATAAGAATGGTAGCCTATGAATTTTGTATAAAGATTTTATGAGTATTTTTTAGGCCAAAGTATTAGGTCTCATGATATATGATTTTCATTTAATATATTCTCATATACCGTTTAGCAGACTCTTCGTCGTATTTTACTTTGGTATACTCTTTTGATTTGGTTTCTTTGTGGAGAGCACTCCCTCTCGACTGCGTTAATGAGTAATATTTATTATATTTTTGTTTTACATATGCATAAATACCGATTATGTTCTTGTACGCATGGAAATCGTAAAGGTTGTAATATTATGGACATTATTTCTCCGTTTTCTTTTGCTGGTGAACAAAATACTTACCATTCTAGTCAAGTTTATCTTCACAAGATTTTTAGGTAGAATTTAACTAGGGTTTAGTTTTTTTTTCCTTTCTTTTTCTGCTATGTTTATATATCTGCTAATAGTGTCCATACCACTTACAAATTGTCCATGTATAGAGGGTTTAAGGTAGCGACGAGCGCTGAATTGGGGTTTCAACCCTAAACTCAGAGCCAACAACTTACCTTGTTCTTGCCTTAATAATGAACCCGAATGGTTATTGTTCATTAGATGTTATCTAAATGGAAAATACTATAGTTAGGACAAGATTTTGATTGTTTCTTTCTTCGTCAAATAGTTCTTTAAAAAAAATAAGTATATATACATTCTTTTTCTGAAATGAGTAGAAGAATTAAGTCAATAAGTGACATATATATATATATATATATAGATATATATATATATATATATATATAGTTCCACTGTAGTTTCTCTAGGTTGATATGTCGAGTACTGAGAGTTCTATTTTAACTCTCATTACTATTTTATTCTATAGTTTTGAATGATATTACTTCTCAGAAATGTTATTACAATGTTTGTTTCCTTTTATAATAAACTAGTGTTTATTTTTGCAAAGAAGTACAGTAATTATTTCTACCCATAAATCAATATTCCTTCATACAAATATCTGTCCATTCCCAGAATATAAATTTATAGAAATCACTAGTATACCTTCATACAAATATCTGTCCATTCTAAAAAATTAAATTTACAGAATTCACCATACTTGGCGTTTTTCAAAAAATTATCTTTAGCAACACAGCCTATAATAAGTAAATACTAACACACTACTATGTGCATTTTCTGTAACTTCAATACTGAACAGAATAATTAACTTATCTGGAAGTAAATTATTGTTGATGATGTTCCTCCCAACCTTCAAGAGAGGCGATTATGTCCTCCTCTTGCCCCTGTGCTTCCACTCCTGAATGGTACGGGTTAAAAATGGAGATTTCTGTTGTGACCTCAGGACTCCTAGTCCAGTCAATACCAAAAAATTGAATCGGGATATATGAGTGTTTTTCAACTGGTCTCTACCAGCTCAGGAAAATCTACACTCTCCTGTCTCCCAGAACAGAACCCCTACTCCTCACTAGGATCAGTCTCTTATCCCCAGAGGAGTAGGTAACTGTTTCCAACTATCCCCAACCATCTTCTAGTTCTTGGAAAACATTTACCATCAACTTTTACTTTTTATGAGGTTATTTTTCCATAACTAATTTTACTATTCATAATTAAACACTAATGAAAATAACTTTTCAGCAAAACATTAAAATTTCCAGTATTTTCTTAAAACAATAATTAAAAATGTATTTTAACTAGTTAACAAATGGTTATCATTAATGCAGTTGTCACAAATTCCCCCCCTGGAAGTAACACTATCCTCGGTGTTTCACTCTACCTCTGAAAATAGCTCTAGGTAAGCCTCACACACAAATATTTTGTCCTCCCAAGCAGCCTCGTCTGGGCCGAAGTGCTTCCACTGCACTTTAACCTGGGTGATGACTCGCTTTCGGAGCATAATTTCCCTCTGATCAAGAATTTGTTACGGCTCTACCAGAAACTCGCCGTCTGGCTCTACCTGCAAACAACAAAGTTCCTTGTCAAATTCTCAAAAAGAAATCATATTTCAAGTTAGGATTTTTAATTCTATCCTACATGTATATTTTTCCAGTGAATTACGTGCTTCGAATCATGCATATAACGCTTCAACATGGACACATGAAACACATTGTGTACTTGAATGTGACTGGGTAAGGCTAGCCGATAGGCCACGGGTCCTACCCTTTCCAAAATTTGGAAGGGTTTGCAGAACCTGGGAGCCAACTTGGCACAAGAGGTCCACCGCAAGGTACTCCTCTTAGGTTTGGTCCTCACGTACACATGGTCTCCCACTTTGAATTCCCGATAAGATCTCTTTTTATCTGCATAGATATTTTGTCGATATTTTGCAGCCTTCAGATTTTGTCTTATCTTCTTTACTTCTGATTCCATTTCAACAAGCATCTCAGGTCCCAACATAATTTTGTTTCGGGGCTGCTCCAATTTATGGATGTGTGAAATTATCTCCCATACAAGGCCTTGAAAGGACTCATCTTAAGAGACTCTTGATAGCCATTGTTGTAAGAAAATTCAACAAGATGCAAATAGTCTTCCCATTTGGTTGGTTGCTGCATCACATACATGCACAACATGTCCTCCAACACTTGGTTTAATCGCTCTATTTGACCATCTATCTGGGGATGATAAGCTGTACTAAATTTTATTTGGGTCCCCAGACCTGTAAACAGAGTTTTCCAAAATGCTGATGTAAACTTAACATATCTGTCTGAGATAACCATCTTCAGAATACCATGCAACCTGAAAATTTTCCTCATGAATATGTCTGCTATCTGTACAGTCTTGTAATTATACTACATAGGTATAAAATGTGCAGATTTACTCAATCTGTCCACTACCACCATGATGGAGTCATTTTTCCTTTTTGTTTTTGGTAAACCTGTAATGAAGTACAGGGATATAACTTCCCACTTCCATTCAAGCACCGGTATGGGCTATAACAATCCTGCGGGATGTCAATGCTCCACCTTAACCTGATGACACTCCAAACATTTATTTAGATATTCAGCAATATTTTTATGCATACCGGCCCAAAAATATACTTTTCTAATTTCTGTCAACATTTTTTGATATCCTGGGTGACCCGTATAGTTACTTCTGTGGTATTCATTCATAATCATCTCTTTTAAGTCCACACAGTTTGGTACATACACCTTTCCTGTAAAGGTGAACATCTGATCATTATTTATTCCATATTCAGAAGTACTTCCTTGCTTTTTGGTCTCTTCCATTTGCTGCCATAGGAATTGATATTCTGGTTCTTTTTGTGCTTCTTCTTTCACTTGATCTAAAAATTTACTTTCTAGCTGATTGTAGTAAAGCTCATAAACACAATGTAGCTTTCTACGTAGAGCATCAGCTACCCGATTTTCCTTCACGTGTTGGATGTTCATATCAAACTCACTTAGAAATTCATTCCATCTTTCTTGTCTTGAGTTTAAATCAGCTTGCTTGAAATAACTAGTCAAGCTGCTATGATATGTTTTTATCACAAAATTTTTACCCAACAAGTAGTGTCTCCATATCTGGAACACATGTACTACTGCTATAAATTCCAGATCATAGGCTGATAATATTTGTTCATGATCCTTCAACTTTCTTGATTCATAGGCCACTACTTTTCCTTCCTAAGATATAACTGCCCCAACACCCTCTTTACTTGCATTTGTACACACTTCAAATTCTTTGTTGGGGTCAGCTACCCTCAGCACTGGTGTAGTGGTCAAAAGCTGCTTCAACTTTTCAAAACTGTTCTGACACTCAACAATACACTTAAATAATTTTCCTTTTCTCTAAAATGAGGTAATGGGAAAAGAGACCCTGGAAAATCCCTCAATAAATCTCCGATAGTACCCAACTAACCCCATAAAATATCGAATATCTGTCACATTCTCGGGTACTCTCCATTCCATAATTGTCTTAATATTCTCTGGGTCAACAACAATCCCTTCTTCTGATGACATGGCCTAGGTATTGTATTTCTGTTTTAAAGAAATCACATTTGCTGAACTTAGCGTACAACTGGTTTTTTCTTAACATTTCTAGCACAATCCTTAAATTCTCTTTATGTTCTTCCTGGTTTTTAGAATAAATTAAAATGTCATCTATAAATATGAGTACAAAATTATATAGGAAAGGATGAAATATTCCATGCATTAACCTCATAAAGGTTGCTGGTGCATTTGTTAACCCAAAGGGTAACACTACAAATTCATAATGCCTGTACATGGTACGGAAAGTTGTCTTGCATATGTCTTCATCCTTGATTTGGATTTGGTAGTATCCATATCTTAAATCGATTTTAGAAAACATTGTGGCCCCCTTCACTTGATCAAATAGATCATCAATCCTTGGTAATGGATACTTATTCTTAACTATTAACTTGTTAAGCTGTCTATAATCCATGCACATTAGCATGGTTCCATCCTTATTCTTCACGAACAACACTGGTGCTCCCCAAGGGGACACACTCGGATGAATGTAACCTTTGTCCAGCATGTAACTTCATTTTAATTCAGTTAATTCTAGAATGCTCATTCTGTAAGGAAACCTTTACATAGATGATGATCCTGGTATCAGTTCAATAGTAAAATCAATATCTCACCTTGGTGGTAATCCAGGGATACTTTCTGAAAAAACATCCATAAAATCTTGTACCATGGGTATGTTTTCCATCAGAGGTGCTTTTTCCTTAGAGTTAGCATATCCAACCTAAATGGCATATATTTTGCATCCCTTCCTCATACATTTACTCATTTGGGATGTTGTGATTGGACATAGCTGTAGCGGCTTCTTGACTCCCTGAATTTCCTTACATGTTCCATCTTGCATTCTATAATAAATAATATTTTTCTTGTAGTCCACTAAGGTCCAATGTTTTTCTAGCCAATCCATGCCCAGAAAAACATCATAGGACCCTAATGGCAGTATGTTCAAGTCCACATTCAACTACTGTTCTACAATTTCTAATGTATAGTTTGGAATCTTAGCAGTCACCTTTCTTTTTTCTTCTATGGCTAGCTGTACCAGCCTCAAGTTTTTGAATTTCTGTTCTTTCAATTTACACATTTCCACTATTTTGGGACTAACATAACTTAGACTTGCACCTGGGTCTACCAAAATAAAAACAGATTGAGACAGTAATTTAGCTTCCAACTCAATCATCATTGGTTGATAATCTTCCTGTCGATCCTCCAATGCCGCGTTGATATGAGGAATGTTTTGTGCCACATCACCTACTATGGAAGCTTCCTGCAAGTTTACAATTGTGTCATTTCTTGCTTGATATGGGTAGTTTTTATAATAGTGTGCCTCACCACACCCTCAGCACTGTAGAGGTGGCTTGGTCACCTGCCCTTGCTCAGGCTTGTTGGATGCCTCTATAGGCTTCTCTTCTGCTGGCCATTGAGTTCTTTGATGATTTCTGCCAAATTTTTTACAGACATAACTTCAAGCAGAATTCTTAAAAGTATTGCTTTTGGCGCCTTCGAAATTTGAGTTACTTTTCTGTCCTTTCCTTGGCTGCCAAATTTTTCCAACCTCCCCTTTAGCATTGGATTGTTGATAGCACATTTGTGCCTTACGAATGGCTTCATCTGTGGTTTTTGGATTTACAAATTCAATTCTCTCTTTCTTTGTGTTGGAAGGCTGCTCAGAAATCTCTGTACCTTATCCTTTTCCTCTCGAAGGTATGGAACTTATCGTAACAGGGAGGTGAACTTGGTGATATATTCATCCATAGTCATCTATCCCAACCTCAAGTCATGAAATTATTTAGCTTTCTCATCGTAGAAATTTTTTGTTAAATACTTGTCTTTAAAGTATTTTTGGAATGCTTCCCAAGTAACATCTTGTTCCTCAATGCTGCGAACATTCTTTACTTCTTCCCACCACAGAGTGGCTTTCTCCCTTAATTGATATATGACCATTCTGGACTTCAGGTTGTTGTTGTATTCATACACCTGAAAGTACTTTTTCATGTTTATTAACCATGCTTCTGCCACTTCCTTAGCTTCACCATCAAATGTTGGTGGTTTTATTTTCCGAAACTCCCCCTGAAGCTCTACTTTCTACTTCTTAACTTCTTGCTGATTTGACAAATTGCTGGATTCTGCTTCATTTTAGTTTTTCTTTTTGTTGCTTCACTAGGATGGGCTTCTTTCCACTGTGTCAGTGGCGTTGTCTCTTGTTTGTTGTTCATCACCTTCTTGCATACCCCTATCAACACTAGGGTGTTCCATTCCTTGGTTTTGCTTGTCTAACAGGCTCTTAAGTATCTTTTCCTATTCTTGCATTAATTGTTCGTTATCCCTTCGAACTCGCACCATCTCTTCTTATATTTGATGTACTGTATTCAACAGTAAATTGGTTTTATGTTATTATTCCTCCAGAAGTCTACTCGTTTGTTGGTGCTGATCGACACTTAACTGAACCCACATTTCAGGGTTCACAACTGGTTGTGTTTTGGGTTCCCCGGTGTCTTGGGGTGGTTGTTGCATTTTTCCCCTTCTCATGATGTTTCTAAACTTTGTGTGTCAGTATACACACAACTTAATTGTTAGTTGACCCTTAGGGTCCCAGTGTATGAACGTTGCTCTGATACCACTTGTAACACATAGAAAAAAAATTTTACTTTCGAATTTATGATAAATATGCATACTTACAACAACGAGATTATTTTAAAGTTACTCAGCCACACCTATGTTAGCCCTATCACATAAATTACAATAATTTAAACAAATTTAACATAAATTTCCTAATCCTAAGTCGTAAAAACTGTGTTAACTTTGCACGACAACTTTATATATGACATGGTTTGTGTTATCATTGAAATAATATGAATATATAGTTTGCATGGTTTGATAATATATTAACCCTCTGGTACAATCTCTTATGCTATGTTCTACTTTAATGATCACCATCATAAGTCATATATCTGAGTTAATGATTCCACCGAGATTTTGTTGGCATAACACGGATGTTAAACGTGATCAGTACTGGGAAATAAATGAACTAACAGATGTATAGATCTACAAGGATGCTCCATATTTTTCGAGGGTCCTGATGCCTCCATATACACTATCGATCTCACTAAGATCTATGATTGTTAATCTTGGCAGGAAGAGTTTTTGGATATTCATGCCTTTCCAGAATGATTTGTCTTTTACCATTTTCTTTTCCTTGGATATTTTTCTCGGCTCTAAGGTTGTTATTATCATGACGGTGCTCTATTTCCACCCAAACCATGGCCTCGGTTCTACCCCAGTCTTCTCTAGAGATAAATTCTCTAATCTATGGCGTAGCAGGAACAGAAGCTCTGGTTTGGTCCACCCGAGATGCCTGAGGGAGCTCAAGCTTTGCAACTATGGTGTTTCTCATCATCCTTCAACATTGTAGCAGTGTTTTTCCATGGCTTCCAAGCCTTAAAGGCTCCCCAGACTCAAGTAATCCATTTTCTTGTTTTCTTTTCCTCTTGAAAGAAAATGACTCCGGTTAAATCTGTATTTGTAATTGTGGAGTTAAGTTTACGCAATTTATAATGCCTTGCCTTTGTTTTTACCTTCAACGTTCTGGCTCGAGGCATGGAACCCTCATTAAACGTTTTGAACCACAGGTAAGAATTTTCATAGTTCCTTGAATACATTATCACATTTTTAATGCGTTGATATTTAAAGCTTTGGGTCCATGTCTCACTGCGTACTGTTTTCTCCATGGTTGCAGGTTAGCCTTTATCTCTATAGAATTTAGCGTTCAAAAATTCTCCTGCTACCTTGTGTTTCATCAGTTGTCATTTCTGCTGATCTTTCTAACTCACTTACTAGGTGCACCCATGGTTTCTGCCGGAATTTTAACTCCTATCCAGGTAGTTTCTGTCTTGTTTTAAATGGTGTTATGAAGTCGAATGTAGATCCTTATACCATTAAAAGACTCGTCCATTGGGCCTTGTAGAAACGGCTTAGTTATATTTTTAATAAGAATGGTAGCATATGAATTTTGTATAAAGATTTTATGAGTATTTTTTAGGCCAAAGTATTAGGTCTCATGATATATGATTTTATATATTCTCATATACCGTTTAGTAGACTCTTCAGCATATTTTACTTTGGTATACTCTTTTGATTTGGTTTCTTTCTGGAGAGCACTCCCTCTCAACTGCGTTAATGAGTAATCTTTGTTATATTTTTGTTTTACATATGCATAAACACCGATTATGTTCTTGTACGCACGAAAATCATAAAGGTTGTAATATTATGGACATTATTTCTCCTTTTTCTTTTGCTGGTGAAAAATGCACTTACCATTCAAGTCAAGTTTATCTTCATGAGATTTTTAGGGAGAATTTAACTAGGGTTTATTTTTTTCTTTCTTTCTTTTTCTTCTATGTTTATATACCTGCTAATAGTGTCTGGACCACTTACAAATTGTCTGTGTATAGAGGTTTTAAGGTAGCGATGAGTGATGAGTTGGGGTTTCGACCCTAAACTCAGAGCCAACAGCTTGCCTTGTTCTTGCCTTAATAACGAACCTGAATGCTTATTGTTCATTAGATGTTATCTAATGGAAGATACTATAGTTAAGACAAGATTTCGGTTTTCTATTTCTTCGTGAAATAGTTATTTAAAAATAAATAAGTATATATACATTCTTTTTATGAAATGAGTAGAAGCATTAAGTCAATAAATGACACACACACACACACACACACACATATATTTTTTCCATTGCAGTTTCTCTAGGTTGATATGTCGAGTACTGATAGCTCTATTTTAACTTGCATTACTGTTTTATTCTAAATTTTTGAACGATATTACTTCTCAGAAATGTTATTACAATATTTGTTTCCTTTTATAATAAACTAGTATTTATTTCTGCAAAGAAGTATAGTAATTATTTCTACCCATAAATCAATATTCCTTCATACAAATATCTATCCATTCCCAGAATATAATTTTACAAAAATCACCAGTATACCTTCTTACAAATATCTATCCATTCTCAGAAATTAAATTTACATAATTCACCATACTTGGCATTTTTCAGTAATAAAATTATCTTTAGCAACACAACCTATAATAAGTAAATACTAACACACTACTATGTGCATTTTCTGTAACTTCAATATTGAACGGGATAATTGATCCAGATTTATGCAAGAACGCAATAGAATACAGAAATAACCATAAACACAAATATGAAATAGAAATAACACTTCATTTCATTAATATCAAAGAACTGAAATTTGCTTACAGACAGAATGGAAATAAAACTAGCTAGGGCGCTGGTAGCTATCTCTGAGAAGAGATGTGGCGGATACAGGCCTCTGAATTGAGTTAAAATGAGGCTCGAGGGCCTATTTATTATTTATAAACAATGGGAAATCCTAAACAGCCAAAACCCTAACCCTAGGAGATGAAGCGCCAAAAATATGGGCCCCGTTTGGGTAAATTGGTGTTTCAACTTCCTAGGGATGTAACTTTGGCATACAATATTTGTTTGACGCGTACCATGCCTTGTTACAAAGATATATCTGAGGACTACAAATTTTGAGTGAGTAACGTGGTCCATGGAATGATGTTGCTCCCATGTTGCTCCCTGTTTTCCCAAAAAACGTCGTTTAGGGCCTCAAAATGGCTCCAGAAGTTCAGGACCAGAAAAACTGCTAAAAATAGTAAGTTGTGCCGAAACTGAAAAACTAAAAGAGACAATGGTGGGGTCCCAAGTGGAATAGGCGGGTGACCACTAATATCCACCTGGATCATTCCTTCCCCTTAGGAAGCAATGGTCCCCATTGCGTTAAGTTCCTCCATGAGATGAGGAAATTTCTGCTGAACTTGGTCCCTGGTGAACCACTTTCCTTGGTGCAGGAGTTGGCTAGCTTTGATAACCCGATACAGTTGGATCTTCTGTTGGCGAGTGTTCTTGATTTTCGTGTCCATGATACAATCTGTGGTGGCCTGTTCCATGCAGTCTGGGTTTAACTCTGTTGGTGTGAGTTGTTCTGCAATGTCAGAGGTGTCCAGTAGAGGTGGGAAGTAAGGAAAAAGGTGGTACACATTGAATACTGGGTGCAGACCAAGGAATGGTGGAATACTGAGCTCGAAGGAATTGTTCCTTACAGCCTTGGTGATGGTGTACGACCCGTATCAGAGCGGGCGAAGCTTGCAGTGGGGTCCAGTGAGGCGCTCCTTCTACAAATGTAGCCATACTTTATCACCCACCTGGAAGTTGTGTGGCACCCGTTGTTGATCATGGCGTTGCTTGTACTTAGCATTGGCTCTGTCCAATATGTCATGAACCTATTGGTAGATGTGTTGAATGTGCTCGGTGAAGCTATTTGCTTTGTCAAATTCAGACTGCAAATGAGATGAATCGGCCTGAGTAGCTGCAAATGGCATGGCTACGTCAATGGGACATAGTGGCTGTAATCCCAAGCCCACCTGAAAGGGGCTATGGCCAATTGAACTGTGGAGAGCCCGGTTATAACTATGTTGTACATAGGGGAGGCTCTCGTCCCATGTGCATGGATTCTTTGAATTGTACATGCAAAGAATGTGTATAATCATTCTATTGACGACCTCTGTCTGGCCATCTATTTGGGGATGGAAAGTTGTGGACTTGGAGAGTTTGGTGTCCAGCATTGACCAGAGGCTAGACCAAAATGTGTTGAGGAACTTGCTATCTCGATCTGATATGATAGACTGTGGGATCCAAAAGTGCACCCACACTTGTTCAAAGAATATTTTAGCAGTGGCTTCTACTGTGATATTCTTCTTGTAGGTGGCCATAATGGCCATCTTCGAGAATCTGTCAACGACCAAGAAAACACAGTCATTTCCATGCTTAGTAGAAGGCAGGCCCGACATGTAATCCATGGAGATGGATTCCCAAGGTCGACTAGGGGTAGGTAGCGGAGTATGTAGACCTTGCTTCTTGATGGTTGGTTTGGAAATGGCATAAGCAGTGTAGGATCTGATGTGCTTCCTGACATCCTTTTGAAGGTTCGGCCAATAGAAATACTACTGCAGTACTGCTACTGTTTTCTCGACCCTGAAATGCCCAATGACTCAACTATAGTGTGCTTCCCATATCATCTTGACACGCTCACTTGAAGGAACACAAAGGTGTCCTAGGTGACATAAAAGTGCATCTTGGAGGTGAAAATTTGGAACTTGCGTACCCCCCAAGAGTGCCTTGTATGTGTGGCTGAATTCTAGGTCGCTCTCGTAGAGAAGCAGCCAATCAAAAGTCTCGTGCCCATAAGAGTTGAGAATGGTGGTGAGCGCCACGACTGCTAGTCGGCTAAGGCAGTCTGCAACATTATTGGTGCTACCATTCTTGTAATTGATGTTCAAATGAAACTATTGCAGATATGTGGACCACTTCTGATGGCGATCATTCTGCAACTTCCCTTGTGTCTGTATGAACTGCAAGGGCCGGTGGTCTGTGTGGATGGTTGTTTCCTTCCCCAAAATGTAATGCTTCCATTGTCGACAAGCTTGCACAATGGAATACATTTCTTTGTCATAAGTGGGATACTTGCAAACCGTGTCAGACAATGTCTCACTGTGATATGCCACTGGATGTCCCTATTGAGTAAGAACTGCCCTAATAGCATAGTCAGAGGCATCTGTCTCGATATCGAATGGTTTTTGCAAGTCTGGTAATGTGAGCACTGGGGCAGAACAGAGGCGATTTTTCAATTCTATGAATGCCTTCTTTTGAGATTCTAACCAAAGAATTTTTCTCTTGCTCCTCCCTTGGTGACTTGAATCAAGGGCCAAGTGATATGAGAGAATCCCAACATGAACCTACGGTATAAATTAGCAAGACCCAGAAAGCTGCAAAGCTCTGTTATAGTGGTTGAGGCTGGCCAATCCCAAATGACTTGGATCTTGGTTGGATCCACATGCACCCCCCTTTCATCAATAATCTATCCCAGATATTGAACCTGGGTCATGCCAAAAGTGCACTTCTCCAAATTGGCACACAACTTGTGTTGCCGTAGTGTTTTGAGGACTTTTCGGATGTGGTGAAGGTGCTCTTCCCAAGTCTGGTTGAAGATCAGAATGTCATCCAAGTACACCACTACAAATGAGTTGGTGAATGGACGCAAGATGTCATCCATCAACCTCATGAAGTTTGCGGGAGAATTCGTCAACCCGAAAGGCATGAACATCCATTCAAAAAGGCCTTCCTTGGCTTTGAAGCCAGTCTTCCACACATCAAAGGGTTCAATTGGTACCTGGTGATATCCAGACTTCAAGTCAATCTTGCTGAAATATTTTGCACCTTTGAGTTGGTCCATAAGGTCATCAATCCATGGGATCGGGTACCTATTCCAGACAGTGATCTTGTTCAGCGCCCAATAGTCAATACAGAGTCTCCACGTCCCATCTTTCTTCTGTACCAACATGATCGGGCTCCCACAGGGTGATGAACTTGGGAAAATGTGACCTTTCTGCAGCAGCTCCTGAATATGCCTTTTGATTTCATCATTCTCTAGAACAAAGCACTGATAGATCGATCCATTGGGTAGCAGCGCACCTGGGGTCAAATCAATCGGGTGCTTGACCTGACAGTGCAGAGGAACCCCTGTGGGAGAGGTGAAGATGTCCCCGTACTCCTCCACAACCTTATCCATTTGTTGTTGTCATGCAGAGGAGGCCTGTCTGGGATCGTAGCCACAATCTTCTTCTTGCCCTAGGGGTGGATCATCAAGAAAATGAATTTCCTGGTTTGGGAAATGAACTTACTACATTGTTTTGCAGTAACCAAAGAGATAGCGGCAGGAGGTGGTACCTCTAGTATCCTGTACAACTTATTTCCCAAAGTAACAATAACAATGTGAGGCCGAGACTCATACACATCATGACACTTCCACAAGTATAGTTGTCCTAATAATACATCAAAAACATCAATAAGAGCAACGTCACATAATACCTCATCCGTGAAGGGCTTGATGTTATAGGGAAGGCAGCACTGCTCGCTGACGCGGAGATCTTGTCCTTGGTGAAGCCACCCGATGGTGTATGGATGTGGGTGAGCTGTAGTCGGCAAGCCCAATCGCTTCACGGCGTTTGCTGAAATGAGGTTCTTTTGGCTCCCATTGTCGACAATGAACTTTACCGGGGAGCCCTTTACCCACATCTAGGAGTGGAAGAGACGTTCCTCCTCCTTTGGATCTTCCGGTTCCTTCTTCTGGATCTTCATAGTGGCAACAGTGGCGTTGGGCTCCGCAACGATAATCTGTTTCCCTTTGTCATTCCCCTTATCAGGTTCTGATTCAGAGTCGGAGCATGCATCTGACTCAGAATCCCTCATCTCGGCCACTAACGACTGCTTGGCCAAACACTCACTTATGTTGTGAGTGGAGCTGTTATGGAACTCACACCACTTTCCCGTGTCCTTCTTCGGCTTTACGGTGTCGTTCTTTGCTTGTGGCTTCGACAGGTTTTCTTGAGTCACCATGCCTTGGCTCTGTCCTTTGTTCTGCGGTTTGGGAGCAGCTTTCCCTTGATTTTAATTCGCAGATCCAAAGTCTCGCTTCTTCTGTTTGAATTTTTGCTCAATCTTGGCAGCATACCGGTATGCCATACCAAGCGAGGAGATGTCGAGGAACTCCATTTCCTCTTGAATGTATCTATGCAGACAGCTGTGATACTTTAGCACCAGATGTTTCTCTAAATCTTTGATACCCAACTTGGTGCGTAGGGTATGGAATAGATTCGTCATCTCATGCACATCTTGATCCCTTTGTTGTCGCAGCGTGGCCCATTGTATGTACTTGTCCTCATAGCTCCCCACGGGATAGTATTGTTCCTTGATGACGCCTCGGAAAGAATTCCAAGTGGGTACGGCCGAGAACAGAGAGGGTTCTGTCTCATCCTTTTTCTCATAGTGGGTTTCCCACCAGTCCTTGACATGGGGGGCAGCTTTGAGGAGTGCAAAAATAATCATCTCCCTATCGGAAAAGTCATGAACTGAGAAATATCCTTCTAATATATTCAACCATATATCTACGGCATCTGCATCTATTTGACCCTCAAATATGGGAATGTCAAAATTTACTTGTACCTTAAAAGGAGTCGCACCTCTAGATTGGCTGTTGGACACAGATGCGCCGCCGATGGGCAGCCGTTGAAGGATCTGGGAAAAGTTATCCATCATCACATTCCTTTGTTTTTCGAGGGCCTCCTCGAGCAATATTTTGATAGGATCTCCTGCTCCCTCATCTTTCTTTTCGTCCCCCATGGGCATCCGTCGGGGTTTGCGAGGCTGATCTTGCAAATGTTCCACTAGATCGAGCCCTAACTCCTTATACTTCGACCTCGTTGGGGATATGCAAAGAAGGATCGAGAAAAAGCAGACCGCTCTGATACCACTGATTCGGATTTATGCAGGAATGCAACAGAATACAGAAATAACCATAAACACAAAGATGCAGTGGAAATAACACTTCATTTCATTAATATCAAAGAACTGAAATTTGCTTACAGACAGAATGGAAATAAAACTAGCTAGGGCATTGGTAGCTATCTCTGAGAAGAGATGTGGTGGCTACATGCCTGTGAACTGAGTTACAATGAGGCTCGAGGGCCTATTTATTAGTTTAGAAATGAAGAACTGTACTACTCAAAACCCTAACCCTAGGAGATGAAGCGCCAAAACTATGGGCCTCGTTTGGGTAAATTGGTGTTTCAACTTCCCGGGGACGTAACTTTGGCATACGATCTCCGTTTGACGCATACCATACCTTGTTAGAAAGATATATCTAAGGACTAAAAATTTTGATTTCCTCCCTGTTTTCCCAAAAAACGTTGTTTAGGGCCTCAAAATGGCTCCGGAAGTTTAGGACCCAAAAAACTGTTAAAAATAATAAGTTGTGTTGAAACTAAAAAACTAAAAGAGACAATGGTGGGGCCCCAAGTGGAATAGGCGAGTGACCACCAATATCCACCTGGATCAATAATTAACTTATCTGGAAGTAAATTATTGTTGATCATGTTCCTCCCAACCTTCAAGAGAGGTGATTACATCCTCCTCTTACCTCCATGCTTCCACTCCTGAATGGTACGGGTTAACAGTGGAGATTTTTTCTGTGACCTCAGGACTCATAGTCCAGTCAGTACCAGAAAATTGAATCAGGATATCTGAGTGTTTTTCCTCTAGTCTCTACCAGCTCAGGAAAATATACACTCTCCTTTCTCCCAGGACAAAACCCCTACTCCTCACTCGGATCAATCTCTTATCCCCAGAGGAGCAGCTAATTGTTTCCAATTGTCCCCAACCATCTTCCAGTTCTTGGAAAACATTTACCATCAGCTTTTACTAAAACAATAATTAAAAATGCTTTTTAACTAGTTAACAACTAGTTATCATTAATGTAGCTGTCACAATTTACAAGTTAATAATATCTATTGTAAAGTCAAACTTTTTAGGGATAACTTTTAACTTTTTATTATCATTTAATTGAGCTGACATGTAAATATTTACAAATTCTCATGTATTTTAAATTGAAAATTGAGCTGATATATAAAAATGTTTACATACTTACATTACAAGTATATATCTACCCTATACTGGGTTGTAGAGCTCCTCTTGGCACAATCATTTCTTGCTTTCTTTCTATTAATTAAAATTAAATATATAGATTTTTCCATAATTAATCTTTTCTTTCCATTCATTATCATACTTATTTTTAACAATAAATATTTATTAACCTATAATCATTCCTTGCTTATATTTTTTTCGAATAACAATGTTGTTTCACATTTTTCCATTAATATATTTTATTAATCATAATATTTTTTTTATATAGTTTAACTATTTAATTATTAGCAATTTGATAACCCTTCCACCAAGGTTGTGGTTATTAAATCTTACACTTGATATAACTATGTTATATGATCACATTAGTCCCATGAGAGTTATCTACTTTTAGCATAAGAGATAAGTACTAAGCAGCAACACTACATATTACATGTATTATTTCATCTTTTCTAATACACACCATTTATTTGGTGTTCAGTTTATGGCTTGGCTTTTACATTGGTGTTGTAACAAATAACATATTAATTATATATATTTTTTAAGTGTGGTACCTTTATAACTTGTAATTTAAATGTTTATATGTCACTAATTTTTATTTATGTTCAATTATATTTTTCTAAGGATATAAAAATAGCATTTGATAATAAGGAAGTTTTGAAAAAAAAAGAATGCATTTAATTTATATCAACCAAAATCAACTAGTCTAAAAATTCAAAAGACTAGAACAAAAATGAATATATATGTAAATGAAGTGAATTATAACAATTATTTAAATAGGGAAAATTTTAGGGGCTAATATTATGAGGTGGGCTAATTTTCTAGGCTTTTTCCAAAAAAAAAGATTGGCTAATTTCCATTTTTCCTCAAAATGATTCCCCAAATTTTATATCAAAAAAATATTTTACCTTAAAAATCTCTAAAGGTTTATAGAGACTATATAAAAACACTAGAAATTTGAATATTTTTACAAACATATAGCTAAACATAATTTTATCTTAAAAATCTCCAAATTTTTTAGAGACTATATAAAAATATTAGAAATTTGAATATTTTTAGAAACATATAGCTAAACATTTTATAGTTTGTGTGTTAAGTACTAGTAAGATTTGTGAAGTTTTCTAAACTTTAAGAGAAATTTCCATCCTTAAAAATTTCCATATTTATAAATTATATATAAATTAAATCAACAAAATCATCCATATTAAAAAACTTGATGATGTGAGTTACGTTTTTTAAAATATACATAATATAATACACTTTTTAAAGATCAATTAACTGGATTAAATAATATCTAATAACTTAACACTTTAACATCGTACTTATAGTTCAAAAACATGTGACAAGTCAAAATAAGACACTAATTTAAATATAATAAATAAAATTATTTATATTTTTAAAAAATAAATAAATTAGAAATTTATTATTTTATTAATTTAAATATTTTAAATATATTAAATTTAATATATTCTTATATCCATTAATAATGTAGATTTATGTACATCCAAATAATATATCTTTATATCCATTACTATAGACTTATGTACATCCAAATACTAAGGTAAACTGGTGTACATCCAAATTAAGTGCTTTAAGTGCTTGATTTATGTCCCATTATCATGGGATGTTTAATTGAGCCCGTTTAAACATTTACATTAAAATAAAATTTAAAAAAAATTATATTATACTCCGTATAAAAAAAGTTAAGTGATCCCAATGTCATTGCGTTTGTATTCCATGCGAAAATGTATGTATACAAAAAAGCAAAAGGGTGATATTTCCAGAGGGTGAATTTTTTTCTAAGTTATGGATTTGTTTAATTAAGATATGAAAAGGAATGAATATTTAACAAAGTCACCATAATTGAGTTACAAAGTTAAATGTAGTTTAATATTGAATAGTAATAATGGGAGTTGTTTTTAGAGTGATTTTTTGGAGTTTGGAATTAGGTGAAAAAAGTTGAGGTAAAATCTTGATTTTTTTTAATTAAACTGGTTTTTTTGACAGTGTATATGGAATCAGTCCCCATTCCTAAGGCACTTAAATTGTGCAATGTTACCCATTAAACTTTTATTTTCAATAAATTCCAGTCAAAATTTAGAGAAATTAAACGAAAAAACTACCTTAAAACCTTCAAAAAAAATCGCACTATAAACTACTAGGTAATAATTGTCTACATTGAAATGATTAAAGTATAAAAACTATATATTTTATAAGTTTATATAATAAAATTAAGAAGTAACTTTCACATGTTTTAGAGCAAATTCGGCTACTCCAGAATATAGTGGGCTGGCTGTAAGAAAGAAGATGAAAATCAAGGCACTTTCTCTAATTAGCGTTTACGTATTTTTAAAAAATATATGTTTTTTCTTCTTGCAATCATCGTGGGCCGCCTTTCTGCAGTTTCAAGTGCGTATTCTGTTGCTCGCCTTTTAAGTGCATACGAGTGCCATCATTTGGCGGGCTTAAGGTCCCAGAGATGGTATTGCAAAGTATACGTATTAATGGCAATTACTGTACAATCTGGATATTCGGGGTTAATTAAGATTGAGATGCACATCCCTCCGTCTATTGTCATGACACCACCGTTACAGTTACTTCCATGCGGAATAAAAAGTCCCAAAATAGTCGTTTATTAAATTTATAAATAGAACCAGAAAAGACTAAATGGCATTCACTATTGCTGCAGAATTACAAACAAAGACCACAGTTAACCTTTACTCTCTGATGGTTAGCTGATGCCATGACGGACACAAATTCATGTACTCCCAACAATGAAATGAAGATGCAGACAAATTTATTTTCAAAATGCTGATGGAGAAGGAGATGGTGCAGGTGAATTAGAAGGATTCCCAGCTGGATTGAGTTTAAGGGCAGAAATAAGACTCTGCGCGATCACTAAATTGGCAGCATCACTTGGATGGTATTCATCCCAAAACAAATATTTGCTTCTGTCTGGACACAGCTTTGCAGCAGCCACGCAACTTAATGTGGGTCGATATCTTCCAAAACTGCAGCAAGGAGTGTCAGCATTTTCGAAACCTGCATGCGTAAATTGTCATTAATAAACCTGCAAATAACCAATCCCTGAAGCATATTGTAGTAATTTGATGATAAGTATTAAATGTATTGAATTCTCACCATAAGCTTGGGGATTTTCTATAAGGTGGGTGAAGAAAGTGTAACCATCGGCAAAGAGAAAGCGAGCTCCTGGCAGTTTTGAATTTAGATCTGCGATGAGGTTTCCGGTGGCCGCATTAAACTTGACGGCATACTCGTTCAGATTCTGTTGGCAACTACCATCTGTTGTCAATACCCGCTGTAGGGGAATGCAACCCAGAGGTCCCAATCCTGTGAAGAGCAACCTGCGTACACCTAATTGATGTAGCGTCTGCGCCATTTTACATAAAAAAACATTAATTATTAAATGTAGGTCCAGCCCTGATGATGATAGTCTCAAATTTAAGGTTCGGGAAAACTCACGATGAGTTGTTGGCGCAGTGTGGAGATAAGATAGTCTATGAAATCATCGGGAGAGTATTGCCAGGAATCAGCCTCCACAGGCAGCAAATAATTGTTGATGTAATCGTTGCTTCCAATGGACATTAAATAGATGGATTCATTAAAGAACTTCTCCGCTTTGTCATTCCCGATTTTCTTGGCTATAGTCATCTTGGTTCCTTGAAACATCTCTATTTGCCTCCACAGACACAGTCGTTGAATCTACGCAGTCATACACTTAATAGTTGAGAAAATGAAATTAACAAAAAAAACAAAAACCAGAGAAGCGAGTTTTGAGTGGTTATTACAAAAAGATATCCTGTTTCGTTAAGAATGCCTCCGCCACCCGAAGCATAGTTGACACCTTGTTTCAACACGGTGTTCTCATCAGTGGACGGATCCAGGACCGGCGCCGGGATTGGCAACCCTGTTTTCTCAGCTGCAATATTAGCAACACCTAATCAAATCAATACCTCCAAAATGCCCAATATATAAAAAATAAATATTCACAACTAGGGGAAGGGGAAACAAGTTGAATTGTGGAATGGGAGTGTAAGAAATACCAACTATATCACAAATGGTTCGGCCATTGGTGTATCTGCCGGTGGGCATTCCGTTACCATAATCAATGCCATACCATGGATAATTGGACTTCGCTAGACTCCGTGACAGATGATTGTTGTTTCCAGCATCTGACAAAGAGTCCCCGAAAATAAATGATACAGGCTTAATTATCTCTCTTTCTGCTGCTGCACCCGTGACAGCGTATAACGCCATCACCATCATCATTGCCATGAAAAATGTAGCCAGTGCCTCAATCACAAGCCTCTCCATTGTTCCCCTCGTATACACAAAATGCTCTTCTGCAATTGTTGCTTTGTTGGAATTACATGTCGCGATCCTCGGTATTTATAGTAAAAGGTCATGATTTTAGTATTGTTATCCGATAGATAGAGTGAAGGGAAAAGATGGCAAGTAATGGAAGAAAAGTGGAGGAAACGTTGGCATCAATTATCGTTACGGTAGAATTGGTGGATACACCGGATTGTTGAACAACGATTCCTCCAGCTAACAAATCCGAAATTCGGTTTCTATTAGTAGTTAGACGAACTGTATAGGTTTCGTGGACTCTGGTCTTTTTGAAATGGCATGTCCATGGATAATATCGCCCCAACTATTTCCCTATCAATCTCCACTCATGCAAATGAGGCCATGGATCTTCCAGTTTATATAAGGACATTCACAATTGCCCTATTATTTTAGGGTGAATGAGGTCAGGAGTCAAAAGTTTTAAAAACAAATTTTTTTCGGTGAAACCAAATATCTCTTTGTTGGTCGACCACTTGACATATTCGTACCAAAAGTTTGAAAACGTGAGAAATGATATGTCCATGGAGAAATTTCGATTTTAAATTCAATACTTATTATTGAATTTATAACGTCATAAAAATATGTTTAGTTAATACTTACGTAACTACTAATTCCATAATGTATTATCTTTTTTGCATTCCATTGTTATCTTCAATGTATCAATTTTTTAGTGGTAGACCCTAGTTTATAAATTGGTTTTCCAATTGTGTTTGCTTGTCTATTTAATAACGTTTATAAATTGGTTTTTCCAATTGTGTTTGCTTGTCTATTTAATAACTTATTTATGATATAATTCTTGAGAGAGTGGATTTTAAATATTTAATTAATGTTAGATATTTTTATTTTTGTTTGTGAGATGGAGCTGTATATATTTTATTATTTTTTACATGTAAGTGGGTGATTTTTTAAAAGGAATGTATGTTTTTAATTAGGAGGTTCACTCAATTTGTATGTTACCAAAGTTAAGTTATTTTCACTTGTTTCAAGTTTTTCTTTTCTTATTATTCTTATTCATGAATGTCATTTTATATAAGTGAAATATGTATATACATTTGTTTCATGAATTCAAACAAGATTCATAAACAATGTACCCCTCATAGTTATACTCTTCATAGTTAGTTATCTTGCAAACCTTTTAAGTGTTTCCATATACCTTTCTAGGAAGAGAATCCATCTATAGCTTAGAACACTAGCAAATAAATGATTTTTGACCAAAAGTACCAAAGATCATTTGAGAGACTATTAGTAGAAAACTCTTTCTCAAATTTCATTTCGCCATTAAGATATAATGTCTCATTTTCACTAGTCCTATTATTATTAATTATTACTTATTTATATGAAAAATTAGATACTCTTTAATGGATGCAAGTTAATGAGATATATTATTTAATATTTTTTTTTTTTATTCAATGATTATAATTTTTTGTATAGACCTTTTATTTATATAATAATGATCATATTATATGATTAATTGAATCATACTATATGTTGAGATGTAACTACTGATTTACAAGCTATAATTAGGAGTCATAAACAAGTGGATTCTAAGAGTCAACCAAGATATTTAGAACTAATTTGGGTTATGAGATTGGATGCTCCAACTTAAATGCTATAATGAAATATATAATATTTCTGTTATTATTTGGATAATTGTCTTTGATGTTTGTTCTTGGGTGTGTGCATGAAGAAGTGTTAATATTGAACCTTAGACTATACATTAGTAAACATTAGATGAAGAAGGAACTGCATGTGTTCCATAGGAAAAGATGCATTTTATTCCTACATATCAGAAAATACCTCTAAGTTGAGAAAGAGAGGTGAAAACATATCTTCACTTATGAGGTCATATGATGCTATGAGGCCAAGCCATGAGATAACGGTTAGACAATATGGGCATACAATTAAATATTCTTTAGTGGACGACAATTACCTCACCAATCATAAAATAGAGGGAACAAACGTTATTTCACTCATAAACCATTGTTTCCTCCTCCATGTACATACATGTGTATAAGGGTTGGAGTTACCATGGCCTTACACTCTACGCCACTTAGAATTCTTCATCCTAAAATATATGCATGCATCACATGAATTACATTTAGAAATAACTTTTATATAAGGATAGAAGTGCATGTAAATCGAATTATTATTCATATATATAGAGATATAATCATTTAAATAGAAAAATATTTATGAGAAAAAGGATTTGTCTTTAGAAGTACAAAAGTAAGAAAACTAAAATAATTGCAAATTAGAAAAATAAGGTGAAGGAAACACTCATTTTATATTTAAGATATTATATTTAATTTTAGAATGTAATATTATATGAACCATGGGCTATCCACTCACTACTTCCATTGGTAAGATATTAAAGAATGCCTTTAATTTTATTAGATATTGATAAATATCTCTCAAAATATTTGTGTTTAACCATTCTCCCAATATATTTTCCCAATAAAAGAAACTTTTATTTTCACTAGATATCCCTTATTACACCACCCAGTACACTTAAACTCCTTTGTATCCCACATCTTATCCCAACACCTACAATATATTTACTCTATTTTGGAAAATTTTAAAACTCCCTTTATGAATGAATGTGATAAAATATTCGTCAATAAGGTGAAGCGTTTATGATATGCACACACATATGTAATATTAAAAATATAAGGAAAAACTAGTTGCAAAGCAAGTGAGTAAAATACTAAGAAAAAAGTGGCTAGGCGGTGGGTAAATAATACATATATTCGATAATTAAAACTTATGAATTATGCTTAGGTAACATGCATCACTATGAATGATTTTGTTATAAAACAAGATGATGGGTGGTCATTAGAGGCACCCTATGGCTACATTGTTGATATAATGTATAAATTTACAAGAAGAGTTAGTGAAGTAAGGTCTAAATAGTGTCAAATCCTTGATCAAAACTTCTCTTTTTTTTTCTAGCATGTTTGTGACTCGCAAGACTAGCTTGCAAACTAAAAAATCATGACCTAGGGGCATCTAAACCATCAAAGTCACTCAAGGGCTACATCTAAGCTAGTCCACATCAACTCTCAACTTGGTTGGAATTTTATTTAGTGTCTTCTCATGATTTCCATGAGTCTTAGATCTTCATCACTTTACATAATAAGGTCCTCAAAATCTAGTTGTGCTAGTGGGATTTGACTACTTTTTTCTCATTATGATGAAGATTTCATTTTTTTTTCTCTTTTAGAGCTCTGCAATATTTTTTTAGAGAAAGTATTATTTTCCATCACAAATTTTCTATTCATACTCTTTTATTTTTTACTCAAATTTTCAAATGGAATAATAATATTCTTAAAATGGAGTATGGTTGATAAACTAATGGGGCTAAACCAATGTTATCGGAACTGAACCGGTTCTGAAAAACCAGCCGGTCCAACCGGTTTGGAGGCAAAACTGGTCCGAACCGGTCGATTACGACACTAAATCGTTCAGTTCCGTACCAGTCTGGTTCAAACCAATTCAGAAACCGGTTCCACTGGCTCACAAGCCTGGGCATTAAAAAAAAAAATAACAATTTTTTTTTTTTTTAATTATTATTTTTCCGAGTTACTAACGCTACTCTAGGCGCCCCCTAAAGCTACTTAAACACCCCCACCCCCTCAATTTCACTCACACTATTCATTTGAGTCTCTTGCAATTCTTGAGCTCAGTTCGGTGAGGAGAATTCAGAGAGTTTTTTGCAGGATTGTTCTAAGGGAGATTTTTTTCAAATTTGAAGAGCTGATTGGAGTCTTGGAGAGTTGTTGGGTTGCAAATTTTCGAGCTACTTCAAAGTTTTTGTTTTTCCCAAAGATATTTGGGTTTTCTTCAGTGGTTTTTGCAACTCATGGAAGATTTTTTTTTTTTTTTGTGGGGGGGGGGGGGGGCACTGCTACATAGTTGATTTCAAAAGATTTTGGAGCTAATTTTCTCTAAAATTTTAGAGGGTAAATCGAGGGTCATGGGAATCAAGCCATAATCTCATTGCAGACTTGGATGCTACTCATTCTTTAGATGAGGATAAGGAGGATGATCAAGGTGATAATTCTGATGATGATTGATGATTGATGATTTGATCATTGATTTGTTATAGTTGTAGCTTGTAGTATTGTAGGTTGTAGTTTAATACTATGATCTATGATGTTATATTGGACTATAAAGGCTTTTTAGAGCCTGCTTCTTGATGTTTGTAACATTTTTGTTTCAAGGATGTTTTGCACTAAGTGCTATTTTGGTTGTATGCACTATTACTTTCTATATAAATGAGAAATTTTGCATATTTCTATATAAATGGTTTGGATTCATATGGATGCACATGAATATATCTATTTTTTTTTTTTAAATATGAATATTTTATGTGTTTTTGGTAAACCAGTTTTTTCCAGTTTTGGTCCGGTTCCGACTGGTCCCCGGTCCACAAGGTTTTCCGATTCATTGACTAGTTCGGTTCCGAAAACATTCGGCTAAAATTGAAATAAACTTGATAGCAAGATGGGAAATTTGAAAAAAAAACTTTAAACCAAAAATCTAAAACAAGAGGAACTTCTTTAATCTTAATTTTTTTTTTTTTCTTGAAAATAGATATTAATTAAGTTTCTTTTCCAAAATGATAATTGCTTCTAATAAATACATTAGAAGTATTATTTATGAGCACTAGTAAAGATAGTTTTATTCATAATAGAAAACCATTCCTTGTTAGGTGCATTCACAATTTCTAATTTAAAATTTTGTTGGTGTACATAAGCTCTCACCGCGTAGTGGCCATAGTAGTGAGTGCTTACAAGTGTCCTTAAGGAATCCTATGTGCAGGATTTTAGTGTGGAGTTTCCAAGTAGGTCACGTAACTACATTTTTACAATAATTATACGAAGTTTTTAAAAGTTAGTAGGAAAACTGTATTATTTCTGGGTCTTCAGGAATCAAGTGGATTGTTGTACACTTACATCCACGTAGATGAAAAATCTCTTAAAGTGCAATTAATGGTATATATATTCCTATAAAAAATTGATTAAAAGATCTTTAGTTGTAATTCCCTCGGTAGCATGCATAATAATAATTAACGATAAAACTATATGGTTGAGAGTACTATGATTATAGCAAATGAACGATAATAATTTCAGAGTTTGATAGGACTTTTGTATGTGAATACAATTCTTTTAATTTAGTTATATGATAATTCATCGTTAATTATGATACTAGGATACTTATTGTAATAATAGATATTGTTTGGAATAAAAATTTTTAAAGGAAGGAAGCAAGAAGTTGGGAAATGAGCCTTGGGAAATTCATGATATGACATCATTTTGGTAATTTACTAGAAGATACTTTAAATCATGAGCAAGTAAAATGTAATGAATAGAAATAGAAGCACTTTTATATGTGATTTTATTCTTAGTGAATAACACGTGATAAGATACATGTATATAACTTATATAAATAAGTTATTTATATTTATTAATCATTCAAATTTATATTTTTAAAGATAAAGGATTATTCGTAAAGACATAATTTTTTATTTGAGGTTTAATTTATTTAATTAATAATATTTTCATTATGTGAGATTTTTATAAATAAAGTGAAAATTAATATTATGTAAAAGGTATTTTTGCTAAATTGGTATTCATTTCATTTCATGATGGGATAGGTATAGGATACAGAAATTGTAATGTCTATATATATTCGGTGTATGTACACAACTATATTTTGAATAATTGTAAATATAGTTAGTAGCGTGTCAAATAAGAGTTATATGTGGATATGAGAATATGTATTTTTTAAGATAAAATTTACTTAATATAGAAATATTTTAAGTTATTATTTAGAAATTTTATAAAAGTGGAGACATTATTACTTGATATTTTGATGCATATATTTTTTGAAGAAAAAAATATGGCTTAGATAAAAATATGAGAAAACAACTTTACAAATATATATAACTAATTAATGGTAAAACGCTAATTTTGTGTGAGGCTAATGCATCCACATATAGATATAAGATAGATATCCCAAACATATGCATCTTTAAATTGGTTAGAATATGATCATTATGTTACAAGGATTAAGTAAAGTATTCTAGATTAATTTGTTTCACAACAAAATTAACAATACACACTTTCAACAAATTATGGTGATTCCATGCCCTCGGATATCTTAATTGATCATCAATAATGAATTTTTTTCTCAATGAAGAGCCATAAATTGTTGACGTTCTAATTGTAAAAATATCCATCTTCTCACAATCTAGGTCACCCTTATAAAATATCCATGGTACAACATGTTAATTTTCCAATCACTACATTCGGTGTTCTTTAATCCTATAGATATTTCTTTAATTTGGAATGGTCAAATATCTTTTAGATGCATTTGTATCTTTCTTAGTGGAAGAAAATATGATTTCAATCATAATCTAACACATTTTTGAAGGCATGAAATGGATCCAATAAATGTTCAACTTTATTTTCTTTTCAATATTGAAATCAGATAATTTGAAATATTTATTCATGCCTTTTGGCATGCTATTAAGAGGAAATTTGAAATCATCTATATTGATTCTAATAAAATATATTTCTCCATAAAACATACCATCCTCATCAAATTAGTGTAATATCCAATCTTATGTGATCAATTCATTGGTATTATGGTACAATATGGGGGTCATCTTTCAACATGTTCATTTGATGGAAGTAATTTTCTAGCTAAACAACGACTTATTCCTTTCAAAAATACTATTATGAAAAATTTTAAAATACCTTGAATAAATTTCCTCACCGCAACATTAACAAATTAGAAATCCTTTGGTCCTATGTCCTTGACCATAAAAATATGAAAAATAGACACAATGCATCAATATTTGATAATCCCTAATGACTTATGATGGCCCTCCCAAATAGGTATAATTTAAGGCCCATTTTACCATCTATTAGCACTCTGCCAGATTCCCAAGGCTGAAGAAGGAATCCCAACAGAGGTAACCACAAACCAAAATTTTGGCTTGGTAGCTAGCCCTACCAAGTTGGAGAGGGCTCTCTCCACAAGGTCACGACCAAGAGGGCTGGAGGAATTAGGGTTTTTAGGCTAGATATGAGTGTAGGGTTTGTTTTGATTTGATTGGGTTGGGTTTCATTGGATGAATATATTAGCTCAAGGGAGCTAGGTCAGGGCAAATGAGATAGGGTTGCAAGAATTCGATGGGGCAAGATAGGCATAAGGCTTACCCCTTTAAAGATGGTTGTGATGAGATGGTTTTGAGACTGATGAGAAGTTAGGAAGAGCATGGGAGATGTATTCTTCCTAAACAGAGAAAAATGGACAAATTATGATCACTTTCCCAAAACAAAGCATGAGCAAGCATGTGTTCTGCCTATCAACTTGAAAGAGATCATACAATAGAGATGTAATGAACATGAATACAACACATTATAACATATGAAACTGAAGGAAAAATAATGATAAACATCATACCACATGTATCCCAAAAAATAGCTGCAACTCTTCTTTATTAACTGGCCAAAACTGAGTACACTACTTACTTGATCAATAAGCTAACATCCAAACTGATTCCAACCCTTGATAAGAGTGAAGAAAATGAATAAATAGACATAAAAAAAAAATTCACTCATCCTTGGTGGTCGAATCCATGAGGTGAGGAAGAGATCCACAAAGTACTGATATGAAAGTTGAAGTGTAGGATGGTCCAAGTGAGTCATTCCTAATTACATTCAAACTAATTCATTTTGGCTCAATGATAAATTTTACCCAATGAATCTACCCCTAGGTAACTTATCCATAGCATAATTACACTTACCATCATTAATTACATAAGTAGAAACATGGTTTTCTGAAGAACAGTCAAAATTTCAGTGAAATTCCAAAAATATTAGCAAAATGGTCATTTGCGCCCTCACTGTTCCATTTGCGCCCTTTGAGTGTCATTTTCTCCCTCCATGTTCAAGGTCAATTTGGCTGACTTGCGGGTGTACAAATTAGGCCCAAGATGGATTGTTGGAAAGCCCTTCCAGTCCTCTTTCTGAATATGCCTCTAGTTTTGAGAATGAAGCTAATTTGACCCCTCAAAATGTCATTCCCCCAAGACTGGTATTTTTGCAGTGCCTAAGTCAAAAAAGGGGCAGAAAGGTGATATGTAGGTGGTTTTTTGACCTTTTATCATGTCAAATCTGCAAACCAAGGCTGGAAACATGGTTTTTTGGAATGCATTTATCTTTAGGAATCCAATGGTAGCCTTATTTCCCTCAAAAATTGCCCCAAAATTTTTATTAACGCCTAGGGCGATGCGCAAATGACCAAATTTCTGCTAAATGTCTGTTAAAAAATACTCAGAAAATCCTAGATTTTGCAAAAAAGTTTCAAAATGCCTCAAAATTGATAGAATGGCTGATGATTATGTGACTAGGCTTGGAGGGAAGCCTCAGCAAGTATGTCCAATTTTTTCTTCTCTTCCATGGTCAAATCTTCAATATTTGCATTGGCTCATTTGAGCTTGACAATTGCAATTTTCTCCTTCAGAGCATGGTGTTTGAATTTCCTCCTCAATAGGTCATTGTCTTTGTTAGACTTTTCTAGAAGCTTCTCCAAGTTTTGATCGGCTCTATCAAGCCATGGCTACCTGTTTTCACTGATCACTATAGCAAGTTTCTCATTTAGGGTTAGCTAATCGACAAGCTGAGCCTCCCTTTGTCTTTCTAGAGCTAGAGATTTTTTCAGCCTTCTAGTTCTAGGTCTCTTTCTTGGTACTTGTTCCTATTTTTCATCAAGAAGGTCATACTTTTCAAGTGTTTCATATATAATGGCTTTGGCCTTTTCTGTCTCCCTTTGAGAAATGACATACTTGACCTCATAAATGACCTGTTTAGTCTTCAATTTCTCATTCTCCTGCTCAAGGAAGTTTATGACATATTTTGCCCTGTCAAGATTAGTTTGGAGCTCCTTAATCTTGACATCCTTTCCTTTGATGGATGCATCAATGATTTTATTATTTTCATCCTCATCTAGGTTGACAAGCTGAAATTCATGTTCCATTTCATGAAGGTCCTCCTCATCATGAATGACTGCCTCAATCACCATTTATTTTCCTTTGTCCACCTGATTTGTTGTTTTAGAAGGCATGGCCCCTTCCATTCTATGTGGAGCAAACACATGTCTGTGGACTCTCTGGTAGGTTTTTGGCAATGGCTCAACCTCAACCATACTAGCCCACTTAGGCTCAATGTCCTCAATCCTACTAGGTGAACCGATGTCATGATGAGATGGAGATGAAGGAGGTGAAGGGGACTGATTTGATGATGATGAATGTGCTATGGGCTGATATGGAGGGATGTAAGTGCATGGCTGGGATGATGAAGGGACATTTTGTGCATGCTGAGTGGATGGCTTATTGAAAATATCATTATCTATGAAGGTACCCCATGCAACGTTTAGTTGATTGAGATGGTAGAGGACTATGATTTTAATGAGGGAATGATGAAAAAGAATTCTCATTTTTTGTTCATACTCCTTTTTCTGGGCTATGTATGCCATCTTCTCTATGCTCCCGAGAAGATAATAGGGTATGTTAAGCATCCTTACCCTAGTGAAATGCATTAAGAGTCAGATGTGATAGGAATAAAGCCTTGAAATCTACCTTCACATGAAAATTATTTCATGATTGGTGCATATTTTTCAAGGAGGTGAGAAAAGGAAAGAACCTCTTTGTCTGATTTTGGTGTCTTGGCTTTAAAAAGAATTCAAAGTCCTGTTTCTTCAAATTACCTTTCTTGAACCACTTCTCCCCAACATTTGGGACCCTTGTGGTAGCTAAAATAATAACAGTCGATAGAGTAAAAGTGACACCATCTAAAGTAACTTGGTTTTCATGGAGTCTATATATGAAAATTCTAGTCAACATGGGATGTTGTTGGACCCTCTGAATTTTCTCACAAAAATCATAACAGCCAACATGTTTGAATCATGTCACAGTTAATGGAGAAGCCAAGAGTTCCCTAGTGCTGAAAGGTTCAAGTCTGAGTACTCTTCCCCCTTTATGTTTCCTCCTCACCTCTGTTTCCTCTCCTTCACTGAATGATGTTTTTTCTTCCTCTTCTGCCATGGTGTTCTTGTCAAAACCCTAGGGAAGTGGATGGTGTGAAATATGTTTTTAGGAATGGGGAATGGGAAAGGGAAAATGAAGGAGGTGGTGCTAGGGATGTATGAAATGGGGGAAGGGATAGGGAGTAGTATTATGATGATATTTAGGAGGGGATTTGGGGATTTGGGGATTGGGTGCCTAGGTAAATGTAACACCTAGGGCTTAGGGTTTTGGGAGAAAAGTTTAGGGAAAGGGAATTTTGTAAGATAGGGGTTTTGGGAATAGATATTTGGAATTGTGGGAAGGGTATAAAGGTGTAAGAGAGTGTAATTTGGGAATTTTTACAAATGCAATGGGGATACTAGAGTTTTAAACAAATTCAAACACCAAATTTTAACCTAACTTCACAACACTCAACACATGGAATTGATGAAGATGGTATTCAATGGAATTATCTTCTTACTCATTTTCTAGAGGTCGATGAGTGGCTTGATGAAGATTTGGAGATGATTTTTTTTACACTTAAACACGTTTCTGGGCTGTCCTAGTCATTTTCACCCTCACCAGAGCATTTGTACCCTCACTAGAGCATTTGTGCCCTCAACAGAGCGTTTACGCCCTCAACAGAGAATTTTCACCCTCAATAGAGCATTTTCACCCTCACTCAAGCATTTTTTGCCCTCAACTCTGCATTTGCACCTTGCCTTCAGATTTTGCACCCTCTGCTCAATTTTTTTTTGCCAATTTCGCCCAAAAAATTGAATTTTTTCTCTGTTAGAATGCTTGCTTGGTGTTTGGAGGAGAAAAATAAATTTGAAATTATGTAAAGGAGTCATAAATACTTTAGTGAATTTGAATTTGGATATGAAAAAACCACTTTTCTAATGTTTCATTTCACCTTTTTGAAAACATTGTTTATTACCCTTTTCCTTTGATTTTTCTTTTTTGCAGGTTGATGTCACTGAAGTTTGGAACTTTTTATTTTGAATTTTTTTCTCTTCCTTTTGGCATGTGAAGTTTGAGTTGGCAGCTTGGGATAGAACTTATACATATTATGAGCATAAAATTACTTAAAAAGTAAAAAAAATTACATCTCTATTTTGAATAAAATTACTTCTTGGTATGAAAATCATACTCGAAAACCAAAATTACAACTTTAAAAATGATATATGCATGTTGATAAATCCTCTACAGATGATTGAGAAAGTATTATTTATGTTATCCTCACACCTTTTCTGACCTTATTGAGATGAAATGGAATATTTTTTAACCTTGAAAAATGAAACCTAATTGACCTAATGAGACCTTGGATGACTTGACTCCACGTTTGATTTTGAATAACATAATGACATATTGAAATAAGCTTTTAAGATTTTTTTATGCTCAGCAAGACATGAAGGTGGGTCAGAAAATATGAAATTTTGAGGGACAGTGAAGTTTTATGACTAGGGCTACCATCAGTGAATCAAATTTTTGCATGACCTAATGGAATGATAAAAATTTCTGAGTGGGACCCCTAAAATGAATATAAAAAGATGGCAGCTCCTTCGACGTGTCAAGAACACCATAGACCAAGTGCCTAACCATTGGGCCAATATGGTAAAAAACACTTAAACTAAAATCCATGACTAAATATGGACAACTCAATGACACTAACTGACTAAAAATAAAAAAAACTTACTAAACTTATTGATGGCAGCATATCACTGAGACTTGGGGCTTTAAATCCTGATGAAACCATTTGCCTGCTGGAGTCATATGTACAATCATGTGAATTGATCCTTCCAGTGTAACCAGTCTAGCAGATGGCTACTTACTGAAATTATGCTTTCATTTTCCTTAAGCAGGAAAAAAAAAACTAAAACTAGGCCACTCCAAGTGTCTACTGAACATGTGTTTATAGTCCATGAAAGCAAAAAAAATACAAATTCCCTGCTAGCTGTAGAAAATCAGTAAAGGGATCTTCAAAAACATGAAATGTTACCTTGTCTTGAGATCCAACAAAAACAAAAGCACACTCTTCATTCTGATCTGAAAAAACACTTGGTTGTTGATCCATATGAGAGCATAGGGAAGTATGACTTTTTGTTATTTGAGTGTTGGCTGTAAATTCCTCAAGCATGGGAAACTCTGACTTTATCACTTGCACGTTGTCTCTCTTAGACTCATACTCCTCAAATTTCTATTCTAAATCATCTTTGAATAGAAAAAATTCTTCAATATTGCTAAACATGAAAACCTTATCCTATTCATGAAAGACATCGGTCTATGTTAGCTGATATCCTTGTAGGAAATCACCATTATAAATTGGTTTAATCAAAAAAATTTCCTGTATAGTTTCATCAAACTCCTCATAAAAATTATCTTCATATTGATCATACTTAGGCAAATCAGGTTTAGGAGAAACTTCATCAAATATGAACATTGAAAAATAATATTGTCTTTCTTCATGCTGATCTATAAATCTAGTTTCACGATTGTCCTCATTTAAACTTAGGTTTTCATTTTCAAAAGTGGAAGAAGTTTCACTAACACATTCTTGACTATGTGAACACTGCAAACCTACATTAGCTTGGGATGTAATGTGACTATTCAGGAGCTGATCTATCTCATCTTCAGATACAGGAGAAACTTGAGTTTTATAGCAGTTAACATTGGCTTGATGATTTTCACTTTCAGGATCGAGATTCGACATTTAACTTTCTTGGTCTTGGTCTTTTTCATCCAAGGAGGAAACTACTGATTCTTGTTGGGAGGAAAAATCATACAGGGCTTGTATGATTTCATCATCTAGACACTCTTAATCCCCATACAAATTTTCAAGAAACTGAATGAAATTATTGGAGATCTCACAAAAATGATCAATCATCAACAAGGAAGAATTAGAGCTTTGACAATTTTGAAAGAAAACTAAATGAAAGTCCTTTAGAGAATATAAACTAGCAGATGGTATACTCTCATACCATGATATTGCTTTTTCCTCCAAGGTAGCCATAAACATATTCATCAGAAAATATTCAGGAAACTCATTTTTTAGTCTGTGAATATGCAAATGAAATTTGACCAAATGAAAAATAGCATCTTCACCTTCTTGACCTTTAAAATTTTACAGTCTTGATTGCCAATCTATACGAGGAATACGATTTGGAAAACCAAGAATATGATCTCAATTCATAGGAGCATATCTTCAAGTAATAAAATCCATTTTGACAACAATGAGTTCACCAATAATATCTTCAAAATACTGGTTCTTGAAAAGTGGAGTCACCATGAGAATTCTGAACCTTTGGATTCTTCGACACTAAAGTAGCCAGGTGAATGATGCACAACCTTCTTGTGCATGATCATTGTTCACCATCAATAATCAGATCTAAACTTTGTCGTTCTTTCCCAGTGAAGATTTTGATCTTTTCACCTCCTTGACAATGGTGCCAGAATGTTAGCACTCCGCTAGATTCCAAAGGCTGAAGAAGGATTCCCAACATAAGTAACCATAGACCAAACTTGTGGCATGGTAGCTATCCCTACCAAGTCAGAGAGGGCTCTCTCCGTAAGGTCACAGCTAAGAGGGCTGGAGTAATTAGGGTTTTTAGGCTAGACATGAGTGTAGAGTTTGTTTTGATTTGATTGTGTTGGGTTTCACTGGATGAAGATATTAGGTCAAGGGAGCTAGGTCAGGTAAAATGAGATAGGGTTGCAGGGATTAAATGGGGAAATGTAAGCATAAGGCTTACCACTTTAAAGATGAGTGATTAGATGGTTTTGAGACTGATGAGAAGCTAGGAAGAGCATGGGAGATGTATTCTTCCTAAACATAGGAAAATGGACAAATTATGATCACTTTCCCAAAACAGAGCATGAGCAAACATGGGTTCTTCCTATCAACTTGAAAGATATCATACAATAGAGATCTAATGAACATGAATACAACACATTATAACATATGAAACTGAAGGAAAAACAATGATAAGAATCATACCACATGTATCCCAAAAAATAGTTGCAACTTGTCTTTATTAACTCGCCAAAACTGAGTACAATAGTTCCTTGATCAATAAGCTAGCATCCAAATTGATTCCAACCCTTTCTAAGAGTGAAGAAAGGCACTAAATGGATATAAAAACAACATTCACTCATCCTAAGGGGTTGAATCCATGAGGTGAGGAAGAGATCCATAAAGTACTGAACTAAAAGCTGAAGTGTAGGATGGTCCAAGTGACTCATTCCTAATTACATTCAAATGATTCATTTTGACTCAATGATAAATTTTACCCAATTAATATACCCCTATGTAACTTATCCATAGCAGAATTACATTTACCATCATTAATTACATAAGTAGAAACATTATTTTCTGAATAAAAGTCAAAATTTCAGAGAAATTCCAAAAATATAAGCAAAATGGTAATGTGCACCCTCATTGTGCCATTTGCGCCCTTGCAGTGTCATTTGTGCCCTCCATGTTCAAAATCAATTTTGGCTTACTTGCAGGTGTCCAAATCAGGCCTAAGATGGCTTTTTGGATAGCCCTTCCATTCCTCTTTCTGCATATGCCTCCAGTTTTGAAAATGAAGCTAATTTGACACCTCAAAATGTCATTCTCCCAAGACTATTATTTGCACAGTGCCTAGGTCAAAACAGGGGCAGAAAGGTGATTTTTAGGTGGCTTTTTTATCTCTTCTCCTATCAAATCTGCAAACCAAGGGTGGAAACATGGTTCTGGAATGAAATTTTCTTTAGGAATGCAATGGTAGCCTTATTTCCCTAAAAAGTTCCCCAAAAATTTGCATAGTGCCTAGGGCGCTGCTCAAATGACCAAATTTATGCTAAATGCCTATTCAAAAAAACTCAGAAAACCCGTTTTTCAAAAAAATTTCAAAATGCCTCAAAATTGGTAGAATGATTGATGATGATGTGACTAGGCTTGTAGGGAAGCCTCAGTAAGTATGTCCAATTTTTTCTTCTCTTCCATGGTCAAATATTCAATCTTTTCATTGGCTCTTTTGAGCTTGGCCATTGCAATTTTCTCCTTCAAAACATGGTGTTTGACTTTCCTCCTCAATAGGTCATTGTCTTTGTTAGCCTTTGCTAGAAGCTTCTCCAAGTGTTGATTGGATCTATCAAGCCATGGCTCCGTGTTTTCACCGATCACTATAGAAAGTTGCTCATTTAGGGTTACCTAATCAACAAGCTCAACCTCCCTTTGTCTTTCTAGAGCTAGAGTTTTTTTCAACCCTCTAGTTCTAGGTCTCTTTCTTGGTACTTGTTCCTATTTTTCAACAAGCAAGCCATACTTTTCAAGTGTTTCATCTAGCATGGATTTTTCCTTTTCTACCTCCCTTTGAGCAGTGAAATAATTGACCTCATTAACGACCTTTTTAGTCTTCAATTTCTCATTCTCCTGCTCAAGGAAGTTTATGACATATTTGGCCCTGTCAAGATTATTTTGGAGCTCCTTAATCTTGACATCCTTTCCTTTGATGGATGCATTAGTGATTTTTTCATTTTCATCCTCATCTAGGTCAACAAGCTGAAATTCCTGTTTTGTTTCATGAAGGTCATCCTCATCATGAATGATTGCCTCAATCACCTTTTCTTTTCCTTTTCCCACCTACTTTATTGTTTTAGAAGGCATGTCTCCTTCCACTCTATGTGGATCAAACACATGCTTGTGGCCTCTCTGGTAGGTTTTTGGTAATGGCTCAACCTCAACCATACTAGCCCACTTAGGCTCAATGTCCTCAATCTTGCTAGGTGACCCAATGTCATGATGAGATGGAGATGAAGGAGGTGAAGGGGACTGATGTGATGATGATGAATGTGTTATGGGCTAAGATGGAGGGATGGAAGTGGATGGTTGGGATGATGAAGGGACATTTTGTGCATGCTGAGTGGATGGCTCATTGAAAATATCATTAGCTATGAAGGTACTCCATGCAATTTTTAGTTGATTGAGATGGTAGAGGACTATGATTTTAATGAGGGAATGATGAAAAAGGCTTCTCATTTGTTGTTCATACTCCTTTTTCTGGGCAATGTATGTCATCTTATCTATGCTTCGGAAAAGATAATGCGGTATGTTAAGCATCATTACCCTAGTGAAATGCATTAAGAGTCAGATGTGATAGGAATAAAGCCTTGAAAATATACCTTCACATGAAAATTATTTCATGATTATCTTCATCATTGGTGCATATCTATCCAGGAGGTGAGAACAAGGAAAGAACCCCTTTGTCTGATTTTAGTGTTTTGGTTTTAAAAATAAGTCAAAGTCTAGTTTCTTCAGATTACCTTTCTTGAACTACTTCTCCTCAACATTTTCGATCCCAGTGGCAACTGAAATAATAACAGTTAATAGAGTAAAAATGACACCAGCTAAAGTAACTTGGTTGTCATGGAGTCTAGATATGAAAAGTCTGGTCAACATGGGATGGTGTTGGAACCTCTAAATTTTCTCAAAAAAATCATAATAGCCAACATGTTTGAAGCATGTCACAGTTAATGGAGAAGCCAAGAGTTCCCTAGTGCTAGTAGGTTCAAGTATGAGTACTTTTCCCCCTTTATGCAGCCTCCTCACCTCTGTTTCCTCTCCTTCACTGAACGATGTGTTTTCTTCCTCTTCTGCCATGGTGTTTTTGTCAAAACCCTAGGGAAGTGGATGGTGTGAAATATGTTTTTAGGAATGGGGAATGGGAAAGGGAAATTGAAAGAGATGGTGCTAAGGATGTATGAAATGAGAGAAGAGATAGGGAGTAGTATTATGATGATATTTAGGATGGGATTTGGGGATTTGGGGATTGGGTGCCTAGGTAAATATAACACCTAGGGCTTAGGGTTTTGGGAGAGAGGTTTAGGGAAAGGGAATTTTGTAAGATAGGGGTTTTGGGAATAGGTATTTGGAACTGTGGGAATGGTATAAAGGTGTAAGAGAGTGTAATTTTGGAATTTTTACAAGTGCAATGGGGATACTAGGGTTTTAAACAAATTGAAACACCAAAGTTTAACCTAAATTCACAACACTCAACACATGAAATTGATGAAGATGGTAGTCAATGGCATTAGATTCCTACTCATTTTCTGGAGGTCGATGAGTGGCTTGATGAAGCTTTGGAGATGATTTTTTTTACACTTAAACACGTTCCTGGGGTGTCCTAGTCATTTGTGCCCTCTGTTGAGCATTTTCGCGCTCACTAGAGCATTTGCGCCCTCAACAGAGAGTTTGCACCCTCAACAGAGAATTTGCGCCCTCAACAGAGCATTTGCGCCCTCGCTCAAGCATTTGCACCCTCAACTCTCCATTTGCGCGCTGCCTTCAGTGTTTGCGCCCTCTTCTCAGTTTTTTTTTTACCAATTTTTCCCAGAAACTCAAAAATTTACTCTGTTAGAATTCTTGCTTGGTGTTTGGAGGAGATAAATAATTTTGAAATGATGTGAAGGAGTCATAAATACTTTAGGGAATTTGAATTTGGATTTGAAAAACCCACTTTTCTAATGTTTCATTTGACCTTTTTGAAAACATTGCTGATTACCCTTTTCCTTCGATTTTTCTTCTTTGCAGGTTGATGTCGCTGAAGTTTGGCACTTTTCATTTTGAATTTGTTTCTCTTCAGTTTGGCATGTGAATTTTGAGTTTGCAACTTGGGACAGAACTTATTACATATTATGAGCATAAAATTACATAAAAATTAAAAATAAATTACTTCTTTGTTTTGAATAAAATTACATATTGGTATGAAAATCATACTCTAAAACCAAAATTACAACTTTAAAAATGATATTTACATGTTCATAAATCATTTGCAGATGATTGAGAAATTATTTTTTAATTTACTCTCACACCTTTGCTGACCTTATTGAGATGAAATGGCATATTTATGAACCTTGAAAAATGAAACCTAATTGACCTAATGGGACCTTGGATGACCTGACTCCATGTTTGACTTTGACTAACATAATGACATAATGAAATGAGCTTTTAAGATTGTTTTATGCTCAGCAAGACATGAAGGTGGGTCAAGAAATGTGAAATATTGAGGGAGAGTGAAGTTTTATGACTAGGGCTACCATCATTGAATCAATTTTTTGCATGACCTAATGGAACGATAAAAAAAAATTAGTGGGACCCCTAAAATGAATATACAAAGAGTGATTTTGATCATTGATGGAAGAATTCGAATTCTGACACTAACACCATCCTTTGGTGTGTTTAAACCTCTCCTTATGCATTTGATAATGTCTTTTTCAATTTATAATGGGTGTCTAGGAAGGTTAGGAGTTATTTGCAATATCATGTGGCCTAATTCATTAAATGTGTAGTACATTGAAGATTCAGTATGCCGATCACGTTGGAGACCATCATGAGAGAATCAAATAGGTGTGTTCCTTGCTATGGGTTCACCATAACTTGGTTGGCTCATGAGAAGTTACTACCTCTTTGTGGTTGTGAGTACACCAAGGGACCATCTCCACATTTTTAGGAGTTTTGGAGGGAATTAAACCTCTCTTTCAAGGAGATTTCCCCTCACCCACTTTTTGTATAAACAATGGAGCTTAGAAGCTTAGTAGGGATTCAAATTATGGAGTAAAGACAATGATTATGATAGAAGGAGACTTTTTTTTATTATTTTATTTGTTACGTTACATATTTAAACATTCTTGAGGTTAATGAAAAGCATTATTTTGTTCTCAACCCGACTTTGCTTCAAGGGACCTAAATCTCCTTGGGTAAGGGCCCAACCCAAGTGCTCAAGCCCCTCCCTTTGTACATTTATTTTGCATGCATTTAGTCTAACTATGATTTTTCTACAAATCTTGTCTACAAGAAAAGCATTGTCCTTGCAGGCTGATAATTGAGCTCCTTATTGAAGCTTGGTTGTGTACCCTATGATGATAAGCACAAAAAATAACTTTTTTATGAAATAAATAATTTCCATTCCAAGATAAACTCATCCTTTCCACTACCATTTTCTTTTCTACAATTAGTGGTTTAATAGTTTCTTAATCATCTTTTTTTATCATTTGAACATGAAATTTGCTTGAAAATGGAATACACTGGTTCATAGCATGGAATGGAATCATTTTAATGCTTTATCATCAAGTTTCCCTTCGCTACTCCTCATTTATGCAAACTATCTATATGTTTAAAATTTCCTCACCAAGCTACAAGAAATTTCTAGTCTTGTTTCGTTCGTGCACAAGTTAGTTCATTAAGTGGTCCTGAGCATGGTAACGTCTCATGCACCCTTCTATAGACTTCCACCACCTTTCTCCCACTTCAAACTGCTCCTAGATCCCATAATATTTCTCTTAGATGCTTTCCTATAACCAAATAGAGCATCTTGTAGCAATCTTGTAATAGCACATAGGTTTCCCTAAATCGCTTCCAAAATTGCATCCAAGGTTTGTCCCTATTTTTTCGTCACTCCACAATGCCATTTAAGCCTTGAATATGGATTTCAGAAGATCAGAGACCCTTTAGGAACTTCGCTTTTATAGTTTTAGTATCATTTTTGCAACTAGGTTATACTGCTTATGTTATTTGTTAGATAGAATGAGATTGATTTACCTTCAGCATTCTTAAGCATTGGATTTATCTTCTTGCAAGTATAATAAAATTTACTTTAGTACTTTAGTGTTTCATTTTTCCATTTACTTTATGAAAAATAAATTAGGGTTTCATTCTGTCCTTTACTTTTGCAAAATAGATTATTATTTCATTTTGTCACTTACTTTTTGTAAAATGGATGAGCATTTATTTTTTTCATTTACTTTCATGTAATCACATTAGGGTTTCCTTTAAGTCGTTTAACTCTTTGCAATAGAATATATCATATTCCAGTCATTTCTTTTCTTGCAAATTTAAGATAGGATTTTTTTCTATCTATTAAAAATTTCAAGTATTTTCCTTGTAGCATAATGGTCTTTGTGCATCTTCATTCACTTCATTGCATCAAATCAGCCTAGGTAGAACATTTACTTCTATACATATAGTATTCATACCTCTTAATTTTGTACAAAATTTGAATTAATAATTAAAGTTTGTAGCCTTGGGTGTTGCAACATTATTTTTGTAATATTGGGGTTCATCAACTTATAAATAGTAAAATGATTTAATTTTTTCTAATATAAATGTAGGTCTTAACCCTATACAGAAATTATTTGCAAACGAATCTTAAAGACAGAAAATAAAAAATAGCGAGAGCATAAAACATAAAACATATATACACAGATATTTTCCCCTGGATCCCAAATCGGGACTACCAGCTTGATTTTTCATTATTTTCCTTTTAGTGTTACAACACATATATATACATGTCGAAGCAAACTTAAACCCCAATTCATTAACCCTAGATTAGAACATAATCGTAGTTCCCTTAACTGGATCTAAAAAATACGAAATGCCGAAAACCATCTTCCCCCAAAACCATGTGCAAACCCATGCACAAAACCATGGGTGGGTCCACGTGGGACTAATCGTGGAAATAATGTAGCACATACCTAACAATAAAGGTTATACCTAAGAAAGGTATGGGTGGTCCTTCAACTGGTTCATTTGATGGAAATGATGGTATAGCTAAAAAATGACTTATTTCTTTCACAAGCACTTTTATGAAAATTTTTAGAATACCTTGAACAACTCTCCTCACCACAACATTAACAAGTGAAAAATCCTTTTGTCTTATATCCTTGTAACATGGACCCTCTCACCCTCTTATACTATCTGAGGTTGTAGGTGGTGTTAGTTATGGCTCTAACCCAACCTCCATTGTATGTTATGGAGATGGAGTTACAAAAATATTCTTTTTCCAACATCGTTAAAACTAAAAACAAATACCACCATCACATTCAACTCATTGGAAGAATTCAAGCGATATAAATTGTATCTCAATCAAACTCACAGATTGAAATTTATTCCCAATTGAATTGTAGCTATTCATATTAGGCCACGTAAGAATTGAGCTTCCAAGTGGCTTCAATTTGGGACTTCCACATTAAAATGACATAGAAACATCATCTTGGTACTACCCCGTGGTATACACATGAGGCATTTCGACGAAATAAGATAACTTGAAATTTTTATTGATGCTTTTTGTCTATCAAGAGGAAATTTGAAATCATCCAAATTGATGTCAATAAATATATTTCTCCATTGAACACATCATCCCCATCAATTTCGTGCAATATTAAATATTTTTTTATCAATCCATTGGCATTATGGTACAATATGGGGGTCATCCTTCAACATGTTCCTTTCATGGAAATGATGGTCTAGCTGAAAATGACGTGTTTCTTTCACAAACACTCTTATGAAAAAAATTTGAATTCGTTGAATAAATTTCATCATCACAACATTAACAAGTTAAAAGTCCTTTTGGCTTATGCCTTGCACCATAAAAATAAGAAAAATAGACACAGTTCATCAATACTTGAAAATCCCTAATGACTTATAAATAGTAAATGATTTTAATTTTTTTAATATAAAGGTTATACCTAAGCAAGGTGTGGGTCATCCTTCAATGTGTTCATTTTATGGAAATGATGTTCTAGCTAAAAAATGACTTATTTCTTTCATAGACAGTTGAAGTCTAACAAGGAATTGCAGCACACACACTAGTGTGGGACCAACAGGTCCTAGCAATACATTAGTGTGAAGGAAAAATTAATTAATTAATTTGGTGCATTGTCTAATTTAATTTTCCCTTAATTAAATTGGACAATAAAATGTAATCTTATCTCATGATCACTTGTAATAGTTAATTGAGTGTGATAAACTCATTTAGCTCATGTATTTCGAGTTGAGGGTGGTTGGTGAGGCATGCAGAGTAATTCTATTAGTTATGGAGTTCGAATTGCAGTTGGTGCATTAGTTTAATGCATGTGTAATCAGTTAACTGAGTTAGGTGAGCTAGAGCCAGTTGAACTAGTTGTAACTGTTTGTTGCACTAGTGAGACATCAAGTGAATTAAATATTATTTAATTCACAATCAGTGATATTTCATGCAACTAATGATTTACTATTAATAGCTACATGCATGTCAGTTCCAATGGAGACCCAGTTGAGACAAAGGTTAAAGGGATGTTAACTATCAGTTATGTGATTAGTAGGTTGCCCATGTGTAACCAAACATCCAATGGATTTCCCATGATTGCTGCGTAGTTTTGGAAGGCCAAAATTCCTAAAGAATAGGGATACCATTCATCAGGCCCAAGTAAGGCAGGTTGTTTAGAGGCTGAGAATTGGTTAAGTGTTGGTGAGTTTTTTCCAGGACAATGTGAGACAGTTGTGAGAGTGCAGGAGACTCTTGTGAGAATAATGCATTGTAATTGTATCATGATTCCATGGTGAATATACAATAGAATATAGATGGTTTTTGAGCAGCAAGCTTTCCCCGGGAAATTATCTGTGTTGTGGTTCAATTTGATTCTTTCTTTTCTTCATGTGATTGGCGATTGTGTTTAATTTCTGCAATTTATTTGTAGAAGGATTTAGTATCTAGCTTTAGTACATTTTTGGATCGGATTGAATCCATTTATATACATATTTTTGTATAATTTTGACATGTTATCAGAGCACAGGAAATCACTATAGTGGAGGAGAAGCTAAGTTTCTGACTGAATAGAATTCAAATTTGTAAAATGTATTCTTGGTGCGACAGGCGATTCAAGATAGAAATGGATTTCAATGGCTTGAGATTGGAGTATGCACTCGAGGGCGGCTCTAACTATATTGCATGGAATGATAGGATGGAGGCAGTACTGGAGGAAAACGGGTTGAAATAATTCATTGACAATGATGTTCCCAAACCCGATGTAGCAGATGCTACAAATATTTATACTTGGAAAAAGAAGGTTGCAAAGGCAAGGAATACGAGACCACATTGTCTTAAGTCTCCATGGAAAAGCGACACCATATGCAATGTGGAAAGATTTGAAAAATCTATTTCAAAGAAGCAATGATCATAGAAAATTGGCACTGAAGGATAAACTCAGGAAAATCAAACTGGAGAAAGGTGTAGGTTTTAACCCTGTACAAAAATTATCTGAAATGAATCTTAAAAATAGAAAATAGACAATAGCGAGAGAGTAAAACATAAAACAGATATACACATATATTTTCCCCTGGATCCCAAATTGGGACTACCAGCTTGATTTTTCATTATATTCCTTTTAGTGTTACAACATATATATATACATGTCGAAGCATTCATAAACCCCAACCCATTACCCCAGAATTAGAACATAACTGTAGTTCCCTTGACCGGATCTACAAAATTCCAGGGTATGAAAACCATCATGCCCCAAAACTATGTGTAAACCCATGCACAAAACCATGGGTGGGTCCGCCCACCGAAATATAGGGTCCGAATAAAATTTCCCTAGGCACTATCTTAGACCCCAAATAGGGGGTTTTTCGCCTCCCTACTGCACTTGACACAATGTATAGGGGGGGGCTATCGCCCCTCCTATGACACCCCCCCCGCGCGTGCGACTATTCATGGAAAGAGTATAACACATACCCAACATTCTCCCACTCATTTTTTTCTTTCTGCAGGGGGCCACATGAGAGCTTAGTCATTAGTCCATCTTTGCAACACCCATTGTTTCTCTACACCAAGAGAATTTATGAGTGCTCACAGACTTCGTCAATGCATCTACAACATTCTTCAAAGTGTCCACCTTTACCAACAACACCCTTGTATCCTCAACCATATATCTCACAAATTGATATTGAACAACAATGTGCTTTGTCTTTGAATGATAAGCAATGTTCTTAGCCAAGAAAATTGCACTTTGGCTATCACAGTCTATTCTTATAGCTCGCTACACCAACCCCATACTTGAACACAATCTCTGCAACCAAACTGCTTCCTTGCTTGCATGAGTGGCTGCCATGTATTCTACCTATGTAGTTGAAAAAGCCACTACAGACTGTCGTTTACTCATCCAACTGACTGCACCTCCAAATAGGCTAAAAACATGCCCAATTGTAGATCATTTTTGGTCCAGATCTCCAGCCCAGTCTGAATCAACAAAACCACAGATGTCCAAAAATCTGTCCAATCCTGATATTCCTTGGTAGCACAAACCATAATCACTAGTGCCACACAAATATCTTAAAACCCGCTTCATTGTTGTCCAATACTCCTTCCCTAGTTTTGACATAAACCCTCTCAACACTCCCACTGCATGTGCAATGTATGGTTTAGTACAAACCATTTCTTACATCAGGATACCCACTACACATGTATATGGAACACGATACATATCCTCCTCTTCTTCTTGTGCCTTGGGACACTGTTCAACAGATAGCTTTACACCTACAAGAATAGGAACCTTCACCGGTGTACTATCCTGCATATTGAACCTCTGCAATATAGTCTCGACATACTTCCTCTAGTTTAACCAGAGATTCCTCTTTACTCGATCTCTCTTAATTTCCATGCCCAAAATATAGTTTACAACACCAAGATCCTTCATGTCGAATTTGGAGAACAATTGGGTCTTCAAATCCTGGACAATTTCTTTGTCATTTCCAATCAGCAATATATCATCCACATACAAGACCAAATAAATAACATGGTCACCAATTAATTTAAAATAAACACAGTGGTCCTCTTTGCTTCTAGTGAAGCCAAGTCCCCGCATATAGGTATCAAATTTCTGATACCACATCCTTGGTGACTATTTTAACCCATACATAAACTTTTTCAACCTGCATACCAGTTCTAACATAGTTACCAATCAAATAGGTAACTGAACTAGTACCTACTTTTTTGAGGTAGCAAGAAAAACACCCAATTTTGAAAAGTGGTGATGCAGAATCACTTTTTTTTTTGGAGCATGTTTTTGGCAGTTTAATTTTTTTTTTTTTTTATGTGATTCTTTTTATGTCGATTTTGAATAGTGATAGTGTATCATCACCCACTTTTTTTTAGAGGATTGATTTTGACACTATACATTTTCTAATGTCTTCTTCTTCCCTGAGATGTTTATTTTTAAGTGCATTTATGTTTGTGTTTTAAAAAGAAAAATTAAATATTTTTAAAATAAAAATTTGTAATGAAATCTTCATTTTTTCACATAAATAAAAAATTGAAAAAATGGTCAATATTATAAAGTTTATATTTTCTATATGTTTATGTATTGTTAATTAATATTTCAACGCACATCAAATAATTTTTGCTAAAAAACCAATATTTTTAACCATATGACAAAAAATACACATTTTCAATATAAATAGAATGCAAAAAATACACTTTTAAAGACTTTTTGTTTAAAAAAAAAAAAAACATGTTAAATAAACTATTTTTTTGGGAAAATCTTAACAAAAAAACTTAAGAAAATAGCATTTTTATTGAATTTTATGTCAAAAAATTATAGTAATCACAGGTTTTTTGCAAAAAATAAGGATTCTTCTCATAAAATATCAAAGTCTAAACATTACAAGTAAAATTGATTAATAGATCTCAAACCTGAGCTTTATTTGCAAGCATAACTTAAATATCATCAACAATATCAATTAATCCATGTTCAACATCTTCTAGAACATCATTGATGTCTTCTTACGCAACATTCCTGCTTCATTTTGGTTATTGTCATCTTCTAATGGGTCTTTCATGTCTGCAAATCTTCCAAAGTGTCATTTTCCAATCATTTCATATAATGGTGGTTGAGGTTCCTTTTTTTTTTTTTTTGCCACACGTGATTCATTAAAATCCCCTTTCCTCAAACCAACTTTCTGCTTCGCATCTGGAACGAATTGAAGAGCGTTAATTCTTTGTTGAATAAATTTGTATTGCACTAGATATTTCTCAATGGAAATGCAATTTCTTCCTTTTTGTAGGCAACATGCTAGTGTTGTACCTAATCATTAAGCACAAAAGAAATAAATAAGAAAATTAGTATAAACACATAAAAAGTAAAAAATAAAAAATTTAAATTCAAATTTGTATAATAAAACTTACCTGAACCTGAGAATAAATCCAAAACCCAATATCCTTCATTTGAACATAGCTCTATAAGATAGTTAATCGATTCTTGTGGTTTTTGATAAATGTTAACTATATCTCCTTTTGCATCATTATCCTGATATGTTAGTTTTCTTACAACTGCATCTTGAACCAATACTTGACTATGAATCTTCCTATCTACTCGATTCATAATAATACACTTATAGCTATCCTCATTTGTCCAACATTCAACATGGATGAACTCACAATCATTTATAATAGGTTGATCTTTGGAAGAAACAATATTTGACTTCTGCCTGTAACATAACATAGTAAAAATTCAATTAAATTGTACATAAATAAAAAAATTTAACAGTAATCGAACATACAATTTCAAAGTCTTACCATGTAAGCTGCATCCTTGAGTTTGTTTTTCCCTTGAAGCTTGTTAATAACATTGCAAACTATGTGTATGAATGAAATGTCACAAATATCCAAAGTGGTTATGTTGTCACTTCTTGAAAACCTGTAATCACTTTACTAAATTATTGATAAGTATATGGTTCACTATCATATTCAATGTTTGGGAAATTGAAACCATGAGGAATGTATGCAATAACTAGGGCATATTCCCTTTTAGGTATTAGTTTTGCAATGTCTTCATAGTCACCTTCTATTATTTTATATTGGATACTGTCGAGCCCGTTCCAAATGAAATGATTAAGAGTAGGATCAAGTTCAACATTCATAAGACGCTTCTTTCTCATCTTTTTCAACTTAATTTTTTCAATAAAGCTTTTTGAAAGTATCTGGTACTCCATTTCCATCCTTCTTCGACATCTTTAATGACATAAAAATATATATGTATAAGTAATAAAATAAAAATAGTTTAAATATGAATAAAATGAATATATAAATCAACATACCTTATTGAATGCAATAAAAAAATATTTAAGTGTTGTTGTAGAAATTTCTTCTGGGTAGTGGTGCACAACATCTTCCCAACTGTCTTCATTCAACATTTTAACCATATGTTCTTGTATTTTCATAAAAATATTTTGGCTGAATAAATAAAGTTAAAATTGTTAATATAGTAACATGTATAACAAATTCTACCAACAAAATTATGTTTTATTTAAAAGAAAATTATAATGAAAGGAAAATAATAAATAATTCAAGAAACTAACTTTTGAAATTATGCGCACATTTCATCCATTGATAATTCACCCGACTTCACACTGGATAGTACTGATTTGACTAATTTCTTATCCTTCACTCCTTGCATTGTTCTCCAAGGTGTGATAGTCATATCCTCTAGAAGTTGCTTCATTTCAAGACCTGTCTTACTGTTGGTACATATTATGGGTTTACTCTTTTTAACCTTCTGATTTTTTATGCAAATATTCTCCCACCACTTAAAAATCTCATCAATCAAATCCCATATCTCCCCAGTTCTAAATGCCAACCGAAAAATGTTATCCATGCTTCTGAATATATTTAAATGCATTTTTCCATCTTTTGCTTTGATTTTTTCATCAATTTGATAACATGTTTCCATTAAACATTCCTTCCGAAATGTTAGACTAACTTGTGCCTTATCCCCACCACATTTTTCTATGAATTAATTATGAATAAATCTGAACCTTTGGGTGAAAGTCATTTTCATTATGTACTCATTATCTGCATTATGAGCCCATGCCACTAACTTTTATTCTGTTTCTGTTAAACCAACGTAAATTATGCATTTCACTGTTTGAAAAATATAGTTATTGGGATATTCCTCAATCAACTTTCTTTTAGCCTCTACCAAATGGTTCCCTCTAATTACATAATATTTATAATCAAAACATTTTGTCTTGTCAAATGCTTGTTTGTTGGGAACCTGACGTGGATCAACAAGAACCACATAATCCACCACATGCGCATATGGATTGAACCTGAACAATGTTTTTAGATTATGTACATGTAGGTGATGGGCCTTTCTAATTTGATATTAAGATTATCTTTCATCTGGCCTATAAAATTGGCTGACATTAAGCTCAAATAGTTGGCCACCAAGAATTAGTTTATTCTTCCTCAACTCAAATCGCATGGAATTTTGTTTTGTTTTAATAATTCCATCCTCTAACTCAGCACCTGGTGCTATTATTTCTCTGATTTTGTTAGAGCTTTCAGTCTGTTCTTCACTGCTGCTCATGACTTTTACACGTTGACCAAGATTTTATTTCCTGTTCTTATTTGTTAACATATCAATTATTTTATAAACAAGCTCTTCATCATCAGGTAAAAGAGAGACATCTTTGGCCATTTTTATTTTCGGTGTCTGATTTGTTTTCTCCTTTTGCACAACAGTTCTAATCTCCTTCTCACTAATTCTATCATAATTTTTGGTTTCATGCTCCACATCTTCAAAAGCAACATGTTTAGGTTTACTAGATTGACCCACCTTAGTGACTCTTGGTTGATTCCCTCTTTCTACTATTGTAATGTCACGAGCTATTGATCTTTGCTTCATTCTCCTTTCCTCTACTTTGTCTGTGTGGAAAGTGTTGATCACACTCATAACATTTGGATCCATATAATAAATACTTTCAAACATGTTTGAAAGACCCGCAACAAAATCCTATGAAACAAAATAAAACATGTCAATGATCAATAATTTATAAAAAATTGAATGATCCTTACAATAATGCATAACAGAAATATAAATAGGCATACTTACAATGTTATTTGCAATGTTGTTTTAGATTTCTAGAGACAACTTTGTAGATATTTCATTTGTGTCATACTTGACCTTTGATAGACGATTTAACATTGTCACGTTTATTAGCCTTCTTTGCAAGAACATAAATAGTGTTTGTATTCGGCACCATACATATGTCTCGTACTATTCCCATCACTTCATATGGTTCATTTAAGTCAATCATACCACAAACCAGATAGATATGTATATCAGCCTCTGTTTCATTGTCTTCCAGATACCATGAGAAATTAGTTTTATTTATTTCCTTAGCATTCTTCCAATCAGAAATAAGCTTTAATGAACCTGGTGGGCCACTTGCTTGACTTTTATTAGTGTGTGCAACAATGTCCTTATTGCATCCAATAGTATCCATAGTACGTCCAGCTGCAACTTTAGATTTACAGGAGTTCTTCAAAGTCTAAAACATCCATAAAATCTTTTGATGAAATTTCCTAATATATATATATATATATATATATATATATATATATATATATATATATATATATATATATATATATATATATATATATATTAGTTAATGAGAAAACACATAACTTAGTTAATCAATTTTGTATTTTAAGTTTGCCAATATAAATTTAAAATTTACCGAAAAATAATGTCTATAAAATAAATTAAAAAAACAAAATTTATTTGTAAAATTAAACAAATTGAAAATAAACCAATAAAATAAACTATATAATTTTTTTTATTTAAAAAAAAATAAAAATATATATATATATATATATATATTATAAAAAATTTAAAATTTGTTTTAAATTGAATAAAACAATTTAAAAAAAATAAAAAATAATTTCAAAAGTTTATGTTTAATATTAAAAAAAGAACACAAAAAAATAGTTAATGTTTAATAAATGTTAAAATTAAGTTTTTTAAAATTAAAAAAAAAATTAATGTTAATTTTTTGTTTTAATTTTAATTGTTTTGTTTTATTAAATATAAACTTAATAAATTAAATTTTAAAATTTCAAATATAATTAATATAATTAAAACATATATTTTAAAATTTAAATTTTAAATTTTAAAACTTAAAATGTTATATTATATTTTGAAATTTCATTTTAAAATGTAAAATTTTATTTTGAAATATTTAAAAATAAATTATTTTAAAAATTTGAAAAAAATTAAATATAAAATAAATTTTAAATTTTAAAATTATAATTTAGTTTATAGTTATAACTATAAAATAAATTTTAAAATTTAAAATTTATATAAAACAACATTAAAATTATATATTATAAAAAAAATTAAAACTTATATATTAAAAATTATATATATTTTAAAATTTAAAAAAAAATATATTATATATTTAAAAACTATAACATTTTAAATTTTATATTATATATTATAACATTTTATATTTATGTTTAAAAAAATTATATATATATATATATATCTATATATATATATATATATATATATATATATATATATATATAATCATTTTATATTTAAATTTACAAATAAAATAAAAATAAAAAAAATGCATTCTTGCACCTGTCGGGGGCTGGAGGCCCCTGGAATTGACCTCCACCCAGCCAAGGGCTAGAGGCCGACTAGGCAGCCCCATGGAGGGCTGCCCAGCCAGCCTCCGGCCCCCAGCTGGGCGCCCAAATTTCTATTTTTAAAAAAATAAAATAAAATAAAACAAATAGTATAAAAAACATTATTTTTTTTAAATAAAACAATTATAATAAAAAAATAATTGGTGTTTAATATAAAATATAATAATATAAAATTTTAAATTTTAAAAATAAATAAACAATTAAAAAATAAATAAAATATAATTTTTAAAATATAAAAAGTTAAAAAATTAAAAAATAAAATAAATAAATAAATAAATAAATAAATTTAAAATTAAAGATTAAAATAACATTTAAAATTAAAATATAAAATGAAAAGAGTCGGGAGAAAGTCATACAAAGTGACAAGAGAAGAAAAGGCTGAGAAGCAAAAAATGCAAGGCAGTCAGGCCACGATTGAGATGTCCATAGGCAGAAGCAATCGAACCAGGCCTAATAAAGGCCACCCCTCGGCAAGTAAATAATGTGTATTGTCTCTTGGAATTGCAAAGGCTTGGGGAACCCCACAAAAATGGAAGCAGTGAAGAACCTCCTGATATCTAATACCCCTGAGTTCCTTTTGCTCTAAGAAAAAAAAATTGAAGGGGCTGCCCTTCTAGAGATTAATAAATACAAATGGACAACAAAAGTTGGGAAAGTAGTCAGTGAAAAGGGTACTTGTGGTGGGCTTGCCACTCTCTGGAAAGCTCATAAATTCCATCAAGTAAACTCCTTTGAAACTAAGCATTGGATCTTCACTGAGCTCCAACATATTGTGAGTAATACCTCCCTTGCTTTCTTTAATCTTTATGTTCCAGTTATCTACATTGAAAAGAAGGATTGTTGGTAAACTCTAGTTGATTTCCTTGAAGCCTACTCTCCCAAGAATATATTTCTAGCGGGAGACCTCAATCTAGTCTTCGAACCTAAGGAGAAAAGAGGAGGAAACTATAGCAAAGACCCCATCCTCCCTCTTGTTGAAGAGTTGATCCTTGAATGGGACTTACTAGATTTTAAACCCAAATCAGGGCTCTACACATGGTCAAACAACAAAACTGGGTGTGAGCACATCTCTGCCCTGCTTGACAAATTTCTTCTCCAGAGCTCCCTCCTCTCTGAGAACAACATAATCTCCTCCAAAATTGTGCTTAAACTTATTTCTGATCATAAACCTATCTTACTTCAGCTAGAAGAAGAGGAAAACTTGGGTCCCATTCCATTCTGGTTCAACCCTTTATGGACTAAAAGGGATGGGTTCTAGGAGACTATATTGAAAGCATAGTCCACCCCAGTCAGTGGCTCGACTAGCTATGTGTGGGAACAAAAACTCAAAGCCACTAAATCAGCACTGAAAGAATGGCTTAAAAAACCTTTTTGTTCTTCTACAAACCTTAGAAAGCAGGCCACCGAGAAGTTGTTGTATCTGCAAATGAATATGGAATAACATGAAACCACTTCCTCCGAAATTCAGCTTGAGCAAGCTTCCCAAAAAAGCTCTTTCCAGGCCTTCAGAATTGAGGAAGAGACCTTGAGGCTTAAATCTCGCAATCTTTGTCTCAAATATGGAGATAAAAATACTGCTTTCTTCCACAAGAAAATCTGCATCCACCTCCTAAGAAATCACATTGCAGAAATCACCTCCTCGGATGGGATTGTGCATAAAGGAATTGTTACAATACGTGAGGCTGCTACCTCTCGCTTTCAACAAATTTATATTGAAAGTGGAGATTTTAAAAAGGAGGAAACTTCATAATTCCTCTCTCATATCCCAAGGCTGATTAAGGAGGAGGACAACCTCAATCTTCTGAGACCCTTCACAGAAGAGGAAATCAGCAAAGTCGTTTGGGCAACGGAGCCAGATAAATCCCCCGGTCTGGACGGATTCTCCATTCACTTTTACAGAATTTGTTAGGATATTATAAAGGTTGATCTGATTAGAATGATAAAGGGATTCCAGCAGAAAGCCAAAGTAGGGGGATGCACAAATTCAACCTTCCTCGTTTTGATCCCTAAAGAAGCGAACCCTATCTCTTTTGATCGTTTTAGGCCAATTTTTCTCTGCAATGCTTCATATATGATCATTTCCAAGCTCTTGGCAAATAGGATCAAGCCTATGTTAGAAAAGATTATCTCACCCAATCAAGGTGACTTTGTCAAAGGTAGGCACATCTTGGACAATGTGGCTCTGGTGCAGGAAACCATCCACTCCAGCCTCCAACGCCATGAAAAAGGGATGATCATCAAACTTGGCATGGTGAATGCCTTTGACTGGGTAAGACATTCCCTTCTTCTTCAAGTAATTTCTACTTTTGGTTTCAACTCTCCTTTCATTAAACTAATCAGTGCATGTATTGGAGAGTCGTGGATTGCCCCCTTGATAAATGGCAGGCCAGCCAGTTTCTTCAAGGCCTCGAGGGTGTCAGACAAGGCTACCCTCTATCCCCCTTCCTATATATCTTGATGGTTGGCTCCCTCAGCCGGAAGCTGTCTGCTGAGAAGACTAAAGGCTCTCTTCCTGGAATCAAGGCTGCGAGAGACACTAAGCCTATAAACCATGCATTGTTTACAGATGACTCCCTTCTCCTGGGGGGTGCTTCCATTAAGATTGCAAGGGCCTCTAAAGAGGTTATCCACAGCTTCTGCAGAGTCTCTGGAGCCTTAGTCAACAGGAGAAAAAGTGCATTTTACAGTTGGGAGATTGACTAGCACACCATGAATCGGATTTCCCATGTTCTCAGTTATGTGGGTTCTGAAAGCTGGGATAAAATAAAATATTTGGGCATGCCTTTGACTAAGGGTTTTAAAAAGGCCCTTCATTTGGCTGAGATCCTCAGCAAAATCAAGGAAAAAAATGAAATTTTGGGGCGGACAATGGCTTACCACAGCTGGATAGCTTATCCTGGTGAAATTTTTCCTCTCCTCGCTCCCTTTATATCAGGCTACTTTTCTTCTAGCCCCTAAATCAATTACTAACCAGCTCTCAAAGCTCCTAAGAAACTTTCTTTAGCAAGGCGGTAAGGGAAATAAAAAAAAAATCCATTTGGTCAGTTGGGACATAGTGAAAAGAGCTCTTACAGATGGGGGCCCGCAAGTAAGAGACCCTAGTTTGGCCAATCTGGCATTGGGAGGGATGATCTAGAAAATCTTCTCGAATACCCGACACCCAGTTAGTCAAGTCCTTATCAAAAAATACGTGCATGGTCTCTCTTTGTTACATATGGATGAAGGAAAAAATAGGAAGGGTACTACTCTCTAGAAACTCTGCAGTCGTAGTTGGGAGTTCTTCAAAGACCTCCTCTTCAGGATTCCAGGTAGCGGAGAAAACATCCGCCTTTGTGACGATAATATCATGGGCCACCATCCACTCAACTCAGTTCAAGAATTTGTAGACCTGCGGCAGTGGCTCATCAATCATGGGATAAACACTTTGGCTAGCATTTCGTCCTAGGATGCTGATGGACATTGGATTGCCTGGAACATTTTGCGCCCCCCAGAATGGCTCCTCCCTCAGCCATCTATCCTCTTAACATCGCTTGTTGGCCTCGCTCCAATCCATCGACGCTCACAGGACAAATGGGGTTGGGGAAAATCCGATCAGTACTGTGCTATGCTTGGATTTTCTGCCCCCCATCACAACATTCCCCTCTATTCCCCTTCTCTGTGGAAGTAGGTATGGGATCTCGGCGCTCTCCCAAAGGTGAATTTTTTTACTTGGATTCTCATCCACAACCGTGTATTGACAGGTGAAAACTTGCTCAAATGAGGTATCGTAGGCCCTCATCAATGCCCACTATGTTGCGCAGCGTTGGAGTCAATGGAACATATGTTCTTGGAGTGCGAATTTTCCAAAAATGTTTGGGTTTATGCGCTATTTGGGATAATTCTCCATCCCCCATCGCTGGGCCTGATTTCAAACCTCTTCATCACGTGGAAGGAGCATTCTTCTCATGAATTGCGAACCAAGCCCTTGTGGAACACTATCTATTTCACAATTTCCAAATTTTTTTGCTGGTAGATCTAGTTGTCCAAGAACAATGTCATTTTTAATAGCAGATCTTGATCCTGCATGGTGGTGGCTGCCAAGGCGATAGCCTTGCTTATTGAATCCTTGTCAAATCTCCCCTACAAGAAAGACAAAAATCTCTCCTTTGACATGATAAACTAGATCGTTGCGCCTCTGAAGTCTAATCTTAGTATTAAATCTTTCTCTCAACCCGGTAATAAATCTGAGTGGAGGATGCGAATTCCTGAGATTGATTTTAAAAATTGTTGGAAGTCCCGTGATAAAGCCACAGTATTTTTTAATGGTGCTTCTAAGGGTAATCTGGGTATCCCTGGAGCTGGGGGGGTTATCTATCCTTGGATTGGGAAAAGCAAAAACAGTTTCAGTTGGGGCCTTGGACAGAACTCCAATAACCAAGCAGAAATTTTAGCTCTGATCAAAGCCTGTCAGATCACGCATGAGCATGGAGAAAAGGACATACAAGTTTTTGGAGACTCGGAAATCTTGATCAAGATCATGAACATAGGAGATCAATTCAATAATCCTGCCCTCAATAAGACTTTGCAAAGACTCAGGAAAGTGTTACAAAAATACACTTCCAGCTCCTTCTTCCATATCCTCCGAAAATTAAACAAGGAATTTGATGCAAAATCAAATGCAGGTTGTCTTCTAGCCCAAGGAGATCTCTCAAAAAATGATGATGCTCCAATTTGGTCTCCGATACCTTAAGAATCAGCAATTAAAGAACATAACTTGTCTCAAAGGGAATTTTGGAAAAACAGATTATGTATCAAGGGTTGATTAGGCTACGACTCGACCTATTCTCATAAATAAAAAATATATCCATTCTTGTTTAAAAAAATAAAATTAAAACCACCAAAATTTATTTTATTTTATTAAAATTTTAAAAACAAAAGCAAAATACTAAAATTAGTTAACAATTAAATTGTTTTTTTAATGTACAAATATATTTATAGTTTAAAAAAAGGCTTAATATAAACTAAAACTATCTGTATTTTTCTTTAAATAAAAATAAAAATAAAATATCTAATAATATTTCTAAAAATAAAATTTCATGTTTTAAAATAAAAATAAAAAATAAATTTATTTTTTCAATTTTTCTAGTTGCACTTTTAGAAAAAATAAAAATAAAATAAATATAACTGTTTTTTGATGTGCATGGTCATTTTTTGGTTTTTTATTTCATGGAGGAACCCAATAACCCTAAAAAAGAAAAAAGAAAAATCTAAATTGTCCTAAAAACCATAAAAAATTGAGTTTTTTTGTTTTTTTGTTTTTGTTTTTGTTTTTTTTTTTTTTTTTTCACTAAAAAAATATTAAAAAATTATGGTTTTCGAACCTAAAAACCATAAAAAAATAGTTTTGGAACATAAAAGCCAAAAAAAAAACATATTTTCCCCAAACTCATCTTTAAATGGAAAGAAAATAAGAAAACTAACCTTTGAAATGCGAAAAACTCCTATTACTAATGCAAACACAACGCCTCCACAAAATTATCAATGCCAACACAGCGCCTCCACTGTGAATGCAACGCCGCCATACAAAGTGACCAATGCCAACGCAACGCAACACCTCCTGCTCCAACAAAAACCAGAAGACTTGATGTGATGTGATGAATAGAAACAAGTATTCTTATTATATAGCGAATATTGTATGATTGGTTCACTGTTTAGCGAATGTGGGATTAAAATTTAAAATTTAAAATATTTACATGTAGTTAATTATAGTTAATATTATAGTTAAAATAGTTAATATTTGCATGTAGTTATTATAGTTAATATTTACATGTAGTCAATGTTAAATCATTCAAATAAGGAAATTATTTTAGTTTGGAAGGCATGCATGAAAGAAATATTTTGTGGACATTTTGAATAGAAAGTACGGTGAAATATTTCAAGAATAACAGTTTATTAAAATATTTTGAAATATATTTTAGACGAATATAATCTAGTATTAAAATTAAAAATTAAAAATATTTACATGTTAATATTTGCATGTAGCTACTATAGTTAATATTTACATGTAGTCAATGTTAAATCCTTCAAATAAGAAAATTATTTTATTTTGGAAGGCATGCATTAAAGGAATCTTTTGTGGATATTTCGAATAGAAAGTATGGTGAAATATTTCAAGACCAATAGTTTATTAATATATTTTGAAATATATTTTAGGCGAATATAATGTGGGATTAAAATTTAAAATTTAAAATATTTACATGTAGTTAATTATAGCTAATGTAGTTAATATTTGCATGTAGTTATTCTAGTTAATATTTACATGTAGTCAATGTCAAATCATTAAAATAACAAAATTATTTTAGTTTGGAAGGCATGCATGAAAGGAATATTTTATGGATATTTTGAATAGAAATATTGGGAAAATATTTCAAGACAAACAATTTATTAAAATGTTTTTAAATACATTTTTGACAAATATTTTTTACGAAATATTTGAAACAAAAATTTTGAAGGGAAAGTTTTTCACAAAATTTTTTGGGGGGGGATTTGGAGGGAAATTTTTAGCCTTTAAGCTATATAATGTAATTGGGAGAGGAATTTGTATCATTCAACATCTTCTTGTTGAAAGCCATGGGTTCTTTTTATAGCAAATTTTTTCTTTCTTCAACATCAACATCTTCGTCATGCAACATCTCTATTTAGATTGATGAATATAACAGGAGTTCGTTCACCATGAATAGAGAGTCAAAAATTTGACTTGGTCATAGTCCTAAGGATGATGAGAACATAATTGATGAGGCACAACAAAAATAAATTTCTGTAAATCCTGAGTCAGTTATTCCACTTACTCTTAATACTAAGGATTATGAAAGCAACAGTGATGAAGGGCATGATGAAGAATTTCCAGAGTTAAAATTTTCACTTCATCCTAATCTTAAGGATTATGAGGGCACCACTGATGAATGGGGAGATGAAGAATATACACTTCGTCCTAATCCTAAGGATTATGTGAGCACTATAGATGAAGAGGGGAATGAAGAATTTGCAGAGTCAAAATATCCACTTCGTCCTAATCCTAATAATTATTCTTGCACCATTGATGAAGAGGGGGATGAATTTCCAGAGTAAAAATTTTCACTTCATCCTAATCATAAAAAATATAATAGCACCACTGATGAAGAGGGGATGAAGAATTTCCAATAAATATAGATTCAAGGCACCCACTTATTCCTAATCCTAAGGATTATGAGAGCACTAGTGAGGAAGGGGAGGGGCGAGATGAAGAAATTCTAGTGAATACAGATTCAAAGCTTCCACTTAGGCCTAATCCCAAGGATTATGGGAGCACCATTGAGGAAGGGGAGGGTGAAGAGTTTCTTGCAAATGATAATTTTAGAGGCACATATCTGAATAATGCATTTTCTCTAAGTGATTGTTTCAAGAACACTCATGGTGATGAAGAATTGAATCCTCCCAGGGAAGAATTTGAAAGCATTGATCAAGATGGTGAAGAATTTTGTCTGAGTCAGGGTTACAAAAGTGCAGATGATTCTTGTGAAATGTTTTCTTCAAGTGAGGATGGTAATGAATATTTTCCAGGCACTGATGTTGATGAATTTCTTAACTATGTTGAGAATGACGATAGTTGGGATAATATTCCTCCTAATGGTGATGAAACTACTTCTATAAAGGATAATGGAATGATGAAGCCATTGCAAGAAAATATTGTAACTAGGAGTAGGAGTAGACCTTTTCATATCAATCCAAAACATTCCAGTTATACAAGGGTGAGGACAACATATCTCACAAAAATAAGTTTTGTCGTTCATTTGATTTCAAGTGAATGTTGTCGAAAGGATTGCTTGAAACATATGGATTTCAACTTTTCTTTGGAGAAAAGGAAAATATATTTGTCAATGAATAAAAGCATTCAAAATTAATATTTAGTGGGTTACATTCAATATACACTAGCATGTTATGATTATCATATTGGGAATGTATTTCTCTACAGAAATGCTTTCAAAATGTTGCATTTAATTGGTAATTGTCGTTTGTCAAGAATCCAATAAAAACTGGAAAAGGATCCACATATTATTCAGAAGTACGTTATAAATGAGAGGTTGGGCCATTATCAAATACTACTATGTCATGGCTGAAAGACTTCTTTTCAAAGCATGGACAGTGTATGCCAAATAAAGACACAATACATATTCCAGATAATTTCTCGAGACGAGAAATATTCAGCTTATACAAAGATTATGCAGAAACTTCTGAATTCATATTCATATTTTACAAGGGTATGGAAAAATGAATTCAACATTGTTCGTATTCCTAAGAAGACAAGGATGGGGGTTTGTAGCACATGTGATTCTCTTAAAGCAAAAAGAGATAAAAGGTCAAGGGGCAGAAATAGGTATGCATTCAAAACATTATTTTTTAAAATTGGATAGTTATCAACTATGAAAATATATTTATTCATATGTTTCTTTTATTTTATGTACAAATTTAGTTGTCAAAGAACTCCAAGAGCATCGCAATAAGAAAACAAGTGAAAGGAAAAAAGTGTATAAACATCAAAGGAAGTGTTATGATAATCCAAATAAATATCTGAGTTTGATAATTGATGGCATGGACCAAAAGAAAACACTTATGCCACATTTTGTTCGCACTCCAAAAAAATTACAGGAGGAAAATTTCATTCAGTTTCACTTGTTTGGTTGTATGGTCTTTAATGAGAAGATGTTTCCAAGGGTTTTTTTTCACATCTTCAAATATTCGTAATGATGCAAATATGACCATAACTATAATCCATGATGTGGTTACTCATTGGTCTGGTGTTATTCCTGAAGTTATGTTTGTACAATTAGGCAACACAAGCAGTGAAAACAAAAATCAAGTTCTTTTTGGGTATCTAAACATGCTCGTTGAATTGGGAATTTTTAAAAAGATAAATGGTGTTTTCCTTCTTGTTGGGAATACTCATGATCATATTGATCAAATGTTCCGTTATTTTTTAGAAACATTGAGGAGGAAAGGTGTTGGGAGCCTGCCATCATTAATTGAATGTATTAAGAAATCCTACATTCTAGAGCCTGTTTTTCATGTGTTGGAAGAAACTATTGACATGCGAAGGTTTATTTTGGGATCGCATGGTGAGGAGAAATGCATTGAACAACTTAACAACATTAGATTCCAGCATCAATTTTGTATCAAAAAAAATGATGGGATAACACTTATATGGGGCAAGAAGTATTCAACTATTGCATAATGGGGACCATCATCAGGTTTATCATTTTTGAAGTTCATTCCAGAGCGTCTAATATTTTCATCAAAGATATTGTTATTACAGTCAGTTGTTGAACTCCATAATGCACGAAGGCATAATAGAGACATAAATTGTTTTGAATGTCTAGAGGAAATTAAAATATGTGTTAGAGATACATATGAATACTTCAATGTTGCTGATTTAGTTTGGTGGGAGTCTTTTTTCAGTAATCAAAGTGATATGATTTCAAGATCAATAAATGAGGATATGCTTTTGAAGACTCCATTTTTTTGGCCACAAAATATGCCAGATGAACATGAGGAAACACACATTGTTGAACAAAAATAGTCTCAAGCTATTATTAATTCTCCATAGGTAGAGGAAAGATAGATATATATTGGTTATATAAGATCACGTGCACAACGTGAAGCCATGGAAGACCTTTACACGGGTTATGTGCAGGATGTTAAGGATTTCCAAGGTTATAAAGGTCATTAATGAAAATGAAGATATTACAGTTGTTAATGTACATTGGTATGCCACAAGTACCAACCCTTTCAATGTTGTGTACAAGCCAGAGATGGTAGTTGAAAAAAAAATTGGAAAAAAGAGAAAAAGAAAGGGTACAAATATAAATTGTTGCTGCAAAAATTTCTTAAAATTGGAGGATGTTGACATACTTGTGTATGAATTCAATTTTACAAAGAAAGGAACTCTTCGGTTGAATAACATAAATATTTTGAAGAAATTGCTACCAGAACAATTACTGCTGAGATGGGACTTTGCAGAATGTAGTCGCAGATTACAAGACATTTGAACTCTGAAATGGTGGGAATGCATGTTGACTTAGATGGAGCATTAGTTGATGAAAGAGAAGAACATGGATCATCTTCATCTGCATCGAGTCATTCATCTGAAGATGTAGGTTCTCATGTTGTGCGAGAACCTATAGTTGATTTTGAATAGCTGTCTAAGACACTTTTATGTAATTGATGTTTATATAGTAACTTGAAATAAATATTTTGACTTCCATATGATTTTCATGAAGTTATGAGGCATTTCTATGTTTGTTGGATTATATGTTTTAATTATGAAGAATATATTTCTTTAGAACATCCATGACGCAACAATGAATTACAAAAATAATTTATGTTAGATTCAATATACCAATGTTGATATTTTGATTAAAAGTAAAAAAGAAAATAGAAATTAATGTTGAATTTTTAGATTATACAGTGATATTGACATGATATTATTTATTGTTACCATTTGGTATAATATACTTTTAAAATTTTTAAAAATCATATGCCTCATTTAAAGGGGACACATTGTTTTGATGGTTGATTTTTAGGTTTTGGTTGCAATTAGATTTAAATTTGTCTTAGGCTAAGATTGAAAAGAGATATATTTTTATCCTTTAAAATTAAAATTACTCTTTGAATAATAAATATTTCATTTATTTGTTCATTTTTAAAAATTGTTTAAGTCATATAATTTCTCCATAATTTCATGGTTGAAGTATGTTGAAAATTTAAGATTTAAAAACTTGAGATTTACAACTTGTCATTAATGTTTTTATGCGCTACAAAATTTTATCTTTAATGTTATGGTTGAAAACAATTACGATTTTAGGGTTGTTTAGATTCAAGATATTTTATCTTTAACAACGTGGATGAAAATTGTTCGAAATGGTAAGGCCTTCAGACATGATTTTGTTTATCTTTAACATCATGTATCCAAATTTTTAGAATTTTATGATTTTTCAATGTCCTAATATATCGTCTTTAATTCCATTGTTACAATGTGTCAAAAGTGTGACACAATGTTTTTTTTGTTATTCCAACATCAACTTGTTTTGTTTCGAGTGTGTTTTTTCAATCCTTTTTTCAAGAAACAATTTCATTTTTAGCATAATTTAATAAAATGATGAAATTTGACCTTGAGAAAAAACAAAATGCCTTTTGAAATACACACTTCTTGTTTTTGGGGCATTTTTTCATGTTTTTTATTCTTTTTGGGCTAGAGCTCCCATTTTGAGGTAATAGTTCCCGTTTGATCGGTAACTATGTTTTCTTTCTTACCCTTCATTACAAAGCCTTCAGGTTGCTTCAAGCAGATCTCCTCTTCCAGATCCCCATGAATAAATGTTGTCTTCACATCCATCTGTTCTACCTCAAAATCAAATGTAGCAACAACAGATAAAAGTAATCTAATAGAAGTAACCTTGGAAACAGGAGAAAAAATATCACCAAAATCAATTCCCGACACCTGGGTATAACATTTTTCTACCAACCGAGCTTTATATTTCTCCACCTTGCCTTCTACATTCATCTTCTTCTTAAACACCCATTTTCTCTCGACGGACTTCCTTCCAGCCGAAAACTCCACCAGATCCCACGCCTCATTTTTGTGCAAGGATGCCATTTCATCAACCATGGCCTCCTTCCAGAGTTTTCCATACTATGAATCCACTTCCTTCCTGACAGTTATGGGATCATCATCAGTGATAGTTAAAGAAAAATTTGAACATAAAGCAGATGGACTATACCTTTATGGTTTCCTTCTTTCCCTAACTGATCTTCTCACAGCTGGAGTTTGTGGCTCTTCCTCTTGTGAATATTCTTTGTTTGTAGAGTTTGATTGATCCTCCTTTAGCTCAATCTCTATCTTCCCATGTTCCTTCAGTAGGAATTCATGTTTAACAACATTTTTCACCTCTATAAACACCACATCTCGATTGTACACTACCTTCCTTGTTTCTGCGTTCCAAAGCTTGTAACCTTTTAAACCATCCTTATACCCAATAAAGATGCACCTTTCAAATTTATTATCTAACTTGGTCCTTTTCTCCTTTGGAACATGTACATATGCATCACATCCAAATACCCTCAGATGTGAAAGAGAGGGTTTCTTACCAGTTCATACCTCATGTGGAGTCTTATCCTCCAACGTTGATGAAGGTGATCTGTTAACCAAGTAACATGCAGTCTCTATTGCCTCTACTCAGAATTCCTGTCCTAACCTGGTACCATTGAGCATGCTTCTTGCCTTTTCCATCAGCGTTCTATTCATTCTTTCTGCAACTTTGTTTTTCTGAGGTGTGTATGGAGTAGTCTTCTGTCGTGCTATACCACACTTCTTACAAAACTCTTCAAATTCCTTCTTGCAGAACTATCCACCATTATTTGTCCTTAGCTCCTTGACATTCTTCTTTGTCTGGTTTTCCACCAGAGCCTTAAATTCTTTAAACTTTTTAAAGACTTCACATTTCTTCCTCAAGAAATATATCATGTATTCCTTGAGAAGTCATCTATGAGTGAAACATTGACACATACTTACCCAATGATGGAACCGACCAGGTCCAACACATCATTGTGCACAAGCTCTAATATCTTGTTTGCCCTCTTAGCACCAGAAGGAAAACTCACATGATTCTGCTTCCCATATACACAATGTTCACAGAAATCGAAATCCAGAGAGAAATTGGATATACCTTCTACCATACCATTACCATGTAGTATCCGAAGGCCCTTCTCTCCAATATTTCCCAGCCTTTGATGCCATAGCATGGTATTTTCTCCAGAGACCGCCAAGTTTTCCACTCCACTTTCAGGAACCACAGAACTATTGCACCCATCAATAACAATGCTACCCTGAAGCTTGTACATATTTCCAATCCGAACTCTTCTAGGTATCTTTCTCGAACACTATTTTTACACCTACATCATCCCTCTTGCTTACATAAATTAGATTTTTGGTCAATGCAGGAATATGCAAAACACCAGGAAGTGTTCTAATCCTTCCACCTTGTAGCTTTAGCTTGATTTTTCCACGTCCGACGATTTTGGCCTTCCTATCATCCACTAAGATGGCATCACCACCATAATACTTCTCATACTCGCAGAACCACTCCCTATGGGGAGTGAAGTGAAAGGATGCACCTGAGTCAATCAACCATGCCTCATGATCTACGTGTGTATTTGAAGAAGAAGCCAAATACACATCCCCACCTTCCTCTGAGGTGGTTTTTTCCTCTACAAAAGGAGCATCATTAGATCCATTTCCTTTCTCAGGAGCTTTAGATCTACAGTCCTTTTTGTAGTGCCCTTCCTTTCCACATTTCCAGCACACCTTTACAAAATTTCCTAGATATTTAGATCTCCCACTCTGTTAGCACTATAAATGTTAATAGTCTGAACACCATTATATTACTGTTTTTGAATTTTTTCTTGTTCCCTAGACTATTTCAAAGTTCTAATAATCTTCAATAAAATCCAAAAAGAGTCTCAAAACCAAAAATATTTTTAGTTTTATAGGTGGTATTGTGTCATAGATTCATAAAAGTTAAAGCCATTATTTTAACTAAGATCAGAGTCAAAGTTATTGGTCATTTTAGTAATAAAATAGTATCTACTCTTTCTGAAATAATAGCTACTCTTTCTGAAAAGGTAGTTATTTATTCAGGAGTTTGGTTTTGGTTTCATTGGTGACACAGAGATAAAAGTAGTTATTTCCACGAAACTACATAAGGAGTTGCAATGAGCATTTTTTAGAGAAAGAATCACTCTCCTTTGAAATCAATTGAAGATATTCTATATTATGAGATATTATTCTTTTTAAAAAGGGTAATTATTTCTTAATTAGAAGTAATATTATAAAGGAGTGATTATATTATTGGTGGTGCTAACCTATAGCTACTCATTATAGCTAAAGCAGAAAATGAGGTACAAAGTATCAATTTATTAATGATATAGAGGAATGATATATTTTATGGGGTGACTTGGCTCTCGGATTTGAATCATTTCAAATCGCGTCAATTAAACCACACCATGATTAAATGTGCGCAGACTCCAGAGGATTACGTTCATTTTTTTTCATGACTGAGTTCTCCAAGAAGGTTACAGCTAATAGTGTTACATGTTCCAGCAAGCAACTTGTCATCTCAAGCAAGAAACTAGGGCTGCGTGTAGGGTTTCTATCTCTAGTTTGAATAGTTGTGCATAAAGGAGGAGCTTAAGTGTAAATCAGGATGGGTAAAGGTGGAAAATTTAACCGCTCTGAGCCAATGAATACTAGATTTGTCGACCACAAAACAAAGCCCCAATTTCAAGCAGCAGGCTGGTAGAGGTTTCTACAGAAATTCTCAGGGGAAAATGTAGTTGTTGCATAGGCCTTTGCTGGAAGTTTTGAAGGGGAGAAAGTCAAGCTTGGAAGAAAAACCTTTAAAATCAACGATACCATTAGAGCTAGGGCTACTCAGACTTCAGCTACTGGAGAATGTTGGTTCAAAAAGAAAATGATGTGATCAGATATAAGTTATTTTCTCAAACCTGAGCATGTAAATGTCAATTGGACTCCTACTGTGCATATTTCTTGTTTCAGGCCAGAATGGCAGCATGTCATAACCACTGTGCAATGCTATATAACTCGTGAGGGAAGATTCTCTATTTTTCATCAATATCAAGTGAGATTTCTGTCTCACATCTCAGGTGCCAAACCTATGAATTTGTCTTTATTTCTCTACAAATCCTTGTTAAAAATGTCTTTGAAGTTACAGAAGATCCCTAATTATTCCCTGCGTAACCTCTATCATGGAGGATTAATCAAGATTTTGGTGGTCTATCACCTTAAGAAAAAGAGAACTACCTAAGAAAAATTTCTAACAAATGAAGGATTTGGTAGTATCAATTATAGGAGGAGGGTAGGGAGACCTAAGAAACAAAATTTCCAAGAAGAACAAACTGGCTCAACACCTATGCCAAATAGTTCACAAGCATCTCAGTATATTCCATCAATGAGTAGAAAAACTAGAAGTTCAACTAAAAGAGCCAGAACTGAATCTGACACTCCCTTACCAATGGTACAACTAGAAGAAAGCATTTATACAAGGAAAACTTCAAAATAACCCCAAACTTTAACATCATTCAAAATATAACATGCAATTAGATTCAAGCAAAGTAAAACACAGCCTAATAAAGAGGTTAAATCTACAGGTGAGGAAAACATAGCCTCTTCATCAAGACATAAAGGCAAAAGGAGATTGATCTTAGCAGAAGAAGCTTCAGAGGATGTCAGCCCTGAAATACCAGTTCAACACTCTGTTCTAGAAATTGCAGGAGAGAAAGAAGAAAACAATAACACCCCTTCAGTAGAAGAACCAACATTAGATGAATTATTTTCTTCTCTTAAGACATCCAAGACATATACCAGAAGAAAGGACAAGAACATTATTTACTCCTATTAACCTTTCAAAGAAGATTGTACTAAAGAGGATTTCTCAGAGACAGAGTATGAGGCAGGTCAGCCTAGTAATATGATGCAGAGAATAAGAGTGTTTTCTTATATTCCCAACCCATACCTCAAAATACCTCACACTGGGCCTAAAAACAAGCTAAGACTAAAGAGCAAACTCATTACTAAAATATGAAATTATAAATGTTGATGAAAACCCAGGAAATGAAGCAAAGAAGACCAGAACCCAGAAACAGAAACATGTGGGAAAAGGAAAAGCTAAAAGACTCTCTAAGGCAGAGTCTCTCAAAATCTTTGCTTCTATGCTTTATTTTATTTAAACATTTAAAGAAATTCAAAGAAGAAGAAGCACACATTTTTGGATTAATCAACAAATGCAGTTATTTACGGGGTTTCCAATAATAGCTACATGTTTATAAAAGGTAGCTATTATTTCCTAAATTTTTGTATAAAGGATGTGGAGGGAGTTTTTGTTCAAATCTCGAAGGATGATATTGAGGGGTGATTGCATACATGCAATATCAATAGAAGAAGCTGCTACCAAGTGTCAATTAATCAAGTTCTCTTCCAAATGTTAGTTTCAGATGACAATTTTTGCACCTTTGGGAGAAATATCTAGATGTCATCTTCAATTGTTAGTTTGACTTTTTGAGAAAGTGGTTATACCAGAAAAGAGGAGCAGTTTGCCACATCGCACCAGCCACTTCAAACTATATTCCATAATGTTGTTTTTCATTATTATGTTTCACTACTTTGTATTATGGTTAAGGATAGGCTTCACCTTATGTATAGTAATATGATAACTCCTCTATTATAGATTCACACTTTTTGTGGAAAAATCAGCATAATATCTCTTGTACATATATGATGAAACTCAATAGAGAAAAGGTTGGTGGTTTGTGAATCTTATACTCATGTGATCAGTATACTCTTTCAGTTAATGATATTGAAGAACACTTTTGAGGACTTATTACTATCTTGATATGTGTATTATTGATCCTTCTTATGTGTTTCCAAACCTAAATCTCTTTAGTTCCGGTTGGTAGTTTCAATGTTGTTATATGTTTTTATGAGCCTCTTGATTTTTTTATGCACCTTATCAATTTTTATCAGTCTTACTTAGCAAGCTTTCTTGATGAGATGTGCATAATAACTGGTTAAAGAGAATTACTTATGACAATGACTTTTAATTATGTTCAATAAGATTATTGTAAGACTTATGATAGCATTCTTTTATTGAATATATTATCAGACTGGTTCTTGTGTTGTTTTTAACCAAAGCAGTGGATTTCTGCCTTGCAGGCCTGCTTTGCTTTATGTTAGTCCATAATTTATTCCTTCTATATGCTACAAACTTAACTTTTTCTACCATATCAGGCCTAAATACCCTCATTGGTGTGACAGTGAATTTATCTGAAATCCTTTTCATTGATTGAGAGCTTTAACCATCTACTAGTTATATAATTCATATCATTAAATTCCCTAGAGCTTAGGATGTGACTGTTCAAACACTTGAAGTAGTCCAAGTGCCGATTCCAGTGCTAAAAACTTTTGGTGCGTCTGTCGCGAGATGAAGATTCTGAATTCAGTATTCTCCCGCAGTTATTACATGAATGCTTAGTACTATTTTTTAAAGGTGAATAAAAGCTAGTCTCTTTTATTGACTGCAAATTGTTTCCCCTGGCGACTCCACAAAGAGGCTGAGGGGTTTCAAGACCTTCTACTACAAGAATAAATCAGAGATCACCTACTATGACTCCAGTTGTTGACCCAGAAAATATCATAAAAGATGCAAAAGGGAAATAGAAATCAGCTAAAGCTACATCTCAGTCAATGAAGAAGGTACATACAAAGTACGTTCCAAAGAAAAAGGTACCATCATCTACTTCATAATCAAAAGAGGTTTCAGTTTCAAAATATTCTGCTGAAATATCTCAAGTTAAAACTGCTTCCCTAAAAAATAAAATAGATGATGTTAACCTAAGTTCAGTTGAAAGTATCTCTCAATCATCATTTAGTAAATCAGAGATAAGTACTATTCTAATGAAAGAAGAAAAAGTAGAGGTTTTAAGTGTCAGAGCAGAAAATAAGGAATTTGAAGACTTTGTCCTGACAGAAAGGGAATCATAACAAGTATTGGAAATTTCACTTTTTCTCGGTAGGGTTGTTTTAACTGAAGAATATTTTTAAACCATTCTAAATTTTCTTCAAAATCTTCCTCAATATCAATCCTCTTATACCCCTTAGTACGATTATTTTCCTTTGTCTCTAAATCCAGCTGTTAGTTCATCTTCTTCTCATCAATTAGAAGGGAATGTTCCTCAAGGTATGACTTTCAATCTATCTAAGTTTTTAGCTCAGCAAAACAAATTCGAAGTTACCTCATCCCCTCAGGAGACTACATCTTAATCTGATTCTTCTATAGAAGGTGAAACAAAGACCTCCTCTCTTCATCTCTTTGAAAATCCACTATTTTCAATACCAAAACTTGAAGAACGAGCCCAAGAATTCTAATCTTCTGTTATTCTAAAGCAGATTCAAATTCCAAAAATTGTAATTCCTTGTTCCTAAACAACTACATCAACCAGTCATCCATCAATTGTACATCAGCAAGCCATGGCTCAGCCTAGCCTTACAAGGATGCAGCAGATAGTTGCTGCAAGATATGCACCACTTGCTCTTCCTCAACCTTTGCATCCGTTTCCTCAAGGGGATTATCTAAAATATGTGCCAAAATACACAGGAGATGGAGAAGGAGTTTATGTTGAGGAACATTTGGTTGCTTTCTATAGTTATGCTGATAACCAAAACATTAAACATGAAGATTTCTGGTCAAGACTCTTTGTTCAGAGCTTGGATGGAGAAGCTCATAAATGGTTTTGAATTCTTCCACCAAACTGAATAACTGGAATAGATGAATTGGAGGAAGTATTTGTGAAACAATGAGATGATAGAAAAGATTATGTATACTACCTTACAGAGTTTGGAACTCTAAAAAAGAAGATTGATGAGTCATTGGCATATTTTATGAAGATATTTAATAAAATTTATCAAAAATTTCCTGAAGAAATCAAACCTCCTGAAACCATAGCTATGATAACTTTTTCCAATGCCTTAGATTTTGAGTTTGATTTGTGGTTAAGAGTTGAGAAAGCACAAACATTGATGGATATGCAAGAGGTTGCAATTGGAGTGCATTCTAATCTCATGGCCTCAAATAAATTGAAAATGGAAGAGGAGAAAGAAACAAAGGACAAAAAGAAAATGAAAGAAGAAAAACCTTGTTCCTCCAAAACTTTCACGGCAGAAGAAAAGATTGATCAACTATCCAATTTGATTAAAGAACTTGCTTCTATGATGAAGAAACTGGAGTTAGAGAACAAACCTACTGCTAGAGCCAATCAAAATGAAGCCAATAGAAATCATGCTCCCTTCAGAAGACCTTTTCAGCCTCAAAAAATCTTACAGTGCCCAAGGAGGAATGTTGATGATCAAAATGTTTAGCCTCCACTGAATAATTTTGTCGAAGAATAGCAACAAGAACATGAGGAAGAAAATGAAGACATAAATCTTGTAGGAGAAACATCACAGTCAACTTGTTTGAATTCGTAAGAATATGAAGGTCAGTCAAGGATAAATATTTTTTCAGATGATGAGATTGCTCAAATTCATGTGCAAAATGAGAAAAAGCGGTAAGAAACTCAATCCAGAAATTATCCTCTAAGGTCGAAAGGTCTTGTCCAACAACCTCAACAAAAATCAGATTTTGATAAACAAGCTGCTACACAAAAGGAAAAATTCAATGATGTCCCTCCACCTCCTAATCCTGCCCCAATCATAAAAATTTCTGCAAAAAATAAATAATTGTCTCCTCTTTATTATAGTTTCAAGTCAAAGCTGAATAAAATCAAGATCCCAGTTCCACTTCTTGAATGTTGAAAAATACAGCATACAGAGAGTCATTTAAAAGTTTGTTACAACCACCTCTCGCTCCTAATTCAGTGAATCTTGAAGATGAACATCCTACTATCTACTTAGGCAGCCATGTCCAAGATGAAAATGATGATAATTCACTGCCTTTCTATCTTTCACTCAATATACATGAAAAATTGTTGCATAACTGTTTATTAGATTATGGGGCTTCTCACAATCTAATGCCAAAGAAAGTGATGGATGAATTAGGATTATAAATCACTAAACAATACCATGACCTATACACTTTTTATTCTAAAAGAGTCAAGTTTTTAGGAGTGATTAAAGACTTGGTTGTTTCTCTTACCCATCTTCCTATGAAAATTTTAGTGATGGAAATAGTAGTTGCAGATATACCTTCTAGATTTGGGATGCTTATTTCTAGATCCTCGTCCAAAAAATTGGGAGGCACCCTTCAAATGGATATGTCATATGCCACAATCCCAATGTTTGGAGGGGAATTCAAGAGGTTGTATAGGGAAACCTAAATGGCATATATCATAATTGATCAACATAATCCCTCAAATCATTCTATATATGCAGAGGAGAAGGAATTAGGGTCCTCCATATTACACCTTGCTGCTGATAATAGCAATTTCCAGCCCAAAATCAGTGAAAAACAACATTTGCAAGATACAAATAAGCAACATTTAGAAGGAGGACAGATCTGGAAAATATACTTTGTGGAGCCTCATCAAGAGAAGGATCGGGAGCTGGTGTAGTTCTCATTTCTCCCACTCATCAAATGGTAACTTTATCATATAAACTGCAATTTTCTACCACTAATAACACTGTTGAATACGAGGAGCTTGTTTTGGGTATGAAGGCGCAAAATATTTGGGAGTTGAATAGCTAATTTATTTTTGTGATTCGGAATTAGTGATAAGGAAGGTGAGAAATAATTATGAAGTGAAAAATTCCAAATTGAAAAATTATATAATGAAGTGTGGGATTTTATTGAGCATTGTTTTTCAGCATTCAATTTAAATTTTGTCACTAGAGAGGAAAACAAAATGGCAGATTCACTAGTTATAGCTGCTAGTAATTTTAAAGTTCCTCTTGATGTCAAGGCAACATATGATGTTCAAATAAAAAACAGACCTTCCATTTCTGACAATATAAAATACTAGCAAGTATTTGAAGATGACAAAGAAATTCAGAAATTTTTGGAATGTGTAGAAGAGTTTGCAGACATCCAAATTGATAATGAGAGGGACATTGTTGAAAACCAGAACAGTAAGTCATTCAAAAAGACCATGGCTGGGAAAGATATTATTGATCTGAAAACTAACTACATTCCTAAAGGCCTAGTTCCTTTAGAGAGGTTGTTTAACAATAATGATGTCTTTTTAAAGCCTGAAAGTAAAGCAAATGGAGAGAGTACAATTGACTGCAATATTGGTATAGAAGATCAACCTAGATTAGTTAAAGTTTCTAAATTTATTTCTGTAGAAACTAGAACTAAATATGTCAAGTTCTTGAAACAATATGCAGACACTTTTACATGGTCCTACAATGATTTGAAGACCTATGATAGAGATATAATGGAACATAAAATTCCTCTGAAAGAAGAAGCTAAGCCTGTAGCATAGAAGATAAGGCATATCAATCCCATGTTGCTCCCTATTATTGAAAAAGAGATCAGGAAATTATGGGAAGAAAAAATATTTATGCCTTTAATATTTTCCAATTGGGTAGCTAATACTGAGTCCCGGTTCAAACGAAGAATGGTGAAATTAGAATTTTTGTTGATTTTCGCAATTTGAACTGGTGTTCACTGAAGGATAATTATCCATTTCCCAAAATGGATTGTATTTTGAAGAAAGTTGTAGGCTCTAAGAGATTGTCAATGATATATGGATTTTCAGGGTATAATCAAATCTCAGTTGATAAACAAGAAAGAGAGAAGACAACATTTACAACACCCTGGGGAACATTCATGTACAACAATATGCCATTTGGTCTAATGAATGCAGGCATAACACTTAAATGGGCAATGGATATTGCCTTTGCAAGAGAAAAAGACAAATTTGTATTCATTTACTTGGATGACATTACAGTCTTTTCAAAATATGATGAAGATCATTTGAAACATTTGAAGCAATTTTTTGACAAATGCAAAAAATTTGGTTTGTCCTTGAACCCAAAAAAGTCCTTCTTTGTTGTTTAAGAAGGAAAATTATTGGGGCACATTGTGACAGAAAGCGGTATTCATAAGGAAAATTATTGGGGCACATTGTGACAGAAAGCGGTATTCATATTGATCCAGGGATATTTGAGGCTATTCAAAAGATTGTTTTACCAAGGAATAAGAAATAATTACAATAATTTTTGAGGAAAATTAACTTTCTGAGGCATTTTGTCCCAAATTTTGCAGAGCTAATCAAACACATAAATGTCTTACTGAAAAAAGATGCAGAATCAAGTGGTGAGATGAAGCAAAAAACTCTTTTTCAACAATCAAATCTACCTTGACTGAAGCTCCAGTTTTAAACAGCCTTGATTTTGAAAAATATTTTCTGATTTTTTCATATGCTTTTGAAGAAACAATTGTAGATTTTCTGTTACAAAAGAACAAGGAAGGCTTCGAACAGACTATTTCCTTTTTCAGTCGTGCTTTAAGAGATGTTGAGTTAAAGTACAACTTGAGTGAAAAACAAGCATATGCACTAGTTAAAGCTTTAAAGTCTTTTCGAGTTTATGTGTTACATTCAAAACGTTTTTCTTTTGTACCAAATATTACCAAATATTATTGTCAAAGATGTATTTCTGCAGCCAGACACAGATGGAAGGAGGGGAAGACAGTTAACCAAGATTCTAAAATTTGATATTGAGATCAAACCTACTAAATTGATAAAAGGACAAGGCTTAGCTCACTTAATGGTTGATCAAATTGCAAAGCTTTAGATCTAAAAATGGAGGTAGCTGAAGAAAAAGATGGATAAGGTATATCCGATTATCCTGAAATATTTCATTCAAATTGGTAAAAGGATTTAGTGTAGTTTATGTTAAACTTCAGTTGTCCCCCAGAAATGGAGAATTAAAAAAGAAGGGCTTTTAAATTGAAAGCTATTAATTATTTCATATCAGTGGAAAAACATCTTTACTGGAAAGACCCTGTGGGAGTCTTATTAAGATGTGTAGATGAAGTTGATTCACAGAAAATTATGTCAGAGATACATGCAAGGGTGTGTTGCAGACATTTGTATTGGAAATCTACTGCAAAATTTTTTTTAAGAGCTGGCTATTATTGGCCAACTCTTTTCTCTGATGTTTTTGCCAAAGTCACGACTTGTGTTGAAGGTCAAAATTTTGCTGGTAATCATAAGCTACTATTGGAACAGGGTCTCCTACGAGCTGCAAAACTGGTCCATTTTGAATACTTTTGATTAGATTTAGTCTAGCACAGGGTTTTTGGGGTGGTTCAAAGCCCCGAAAGCATTGTAATGGGTAAAAGGGTAAACCAGGGGTCTGAAAACCATGGTTTGTGGACCATAGGAAAGTCTAGGCTAGATTATTATAAGTAGAGGAACATTTTGTATTGTAAGGTAGAGAAATGAAGAGTTATTGATGTGAATTGTGGTTCAAGTTATCTGTTTGGGTTTTTGGGGAAAGGGCTCGTGCTGGCTGTGTGCGCGGAGATCCAAGTCCAGCTGTGTGCAGACCCTGTTGTTGTGTGTGCAGGCTAGGAAGGGAATTGTAAGAAGGAATTGATTAATTTATGAATAAGAAAGGTTGATAGAGAACTGAATCTGTGAGTACTCTTTGTGTGAATCATTGGTAATTACTGCATTGTGTGTTTTCTGTATTTAAGCTGCGAATATCTGTGTAAGTGTTTTTTCTGTATCTAGATATGTTCTGTTCTGTTTATGAAATTTTGTGCTACAACCATAAAAGCATATAATTATAGATCTAGCGCACATGGATGCGAATAGAGACCCACTTGGCCCTACGTAGAACAAGGTGATGTAGGTATCACAAGGCCAAACGCAGCTCTGCTTTCCTTACCTATCTTTTCTCAGGGTGCGGAAACCTGGTTCGACCACCCACCCATACTGCTTCGGGTGAGACTTTGACCTATGCAAGTAGGTCATTGCTGAAAGGGCCAGTAGTATAGGGGTTTTTTGGCAAACCTTGAGCTCCGAACCTGGTTCAGGACCCCTCGAACCAACAACTACTTCCATTACATCTTATTCCTATCTTAGTAGATTTTCCTTTCCAATAGTGGGGGTTAGACTTCATTGGATAAATTCATCCACCTTCATCAGGACAACATAGATGGATTCTTACATCTATAGACTATTTAAATAAGTGGATTGAATTTATTCCAAATAGGAATGCCATTGACACGGTATTAATCAAATTTCTATTGGAAAATATTATGTCTAGATTTGGTTGTCCTCAGAAATTGGTGACTAAAAATGCAATGGATTTTAAATCTACTAAGATGAATAGTTTCTGCCATAAATATATTTATTTGACTCATTCTACACCTTATTACCCTCAAGGTAATGGGTTAGTTGAGTCATCCAATAAAATTTTGGTGAGAATCATTAAGAAGATGTTGTCTGAAAATAAGAGAAATTGGGACACTCAGCTAGTTCATGCTCTTTGGTCAGAAAGGGTAAGTAGCAAAAGATTAATTTGAATTTCTCCCTTTCAACTTTTTTATGGTACTGATGCTTTAATTCCATTACAATTAGCCCTTCCTGTTATGAAGTTTCTGTAAGATGAAATTGATGATGCAAATCCAATTCAAAGGAGAATGCTGCAGCTGATAGAAGCTCATCAAATCCGAGAATCGTTGATGGAAAAAGTACAAAAATACCAAACCAAATTCAATTTTTTTTTTGACAAAATAGAAAATTAACAGTTATTCCAGGAAAATGATTTTTTGTTGTGCTGGGATGTCAGAAGGGAAGACCATGGAAAGCATGGTAAGTTCGATAATTTATGGTTTGGGCCATTCCAAATTGCTCAAGTTTTGGAAAACAACACATTTCTGCTCAAGCATCTAGATGATGATCAACTGACTGGAGGTCCAGTTAATGGTCATTTCCTTAAAAATTTCTATGTTTGATAAGTTAGTTAGTCATTCCATTGTAAATATCCGGAGTGATGTGTCAATAAAACTCTATGCCCAATGGTACTTGTGTCTGAAAATATTGTTAGTCTTGAGTCCAGTCAATGAAAGGTCAGTTCTAGTCATAAGTTCCTAAAGTTTTATGAGTCTTGAAAGTTTTAAGGCACTGAGTCTACAGTCCTTGAAGCTTCACAAGGAAGACTTCATCCCCAATAGGAACCACTATTAGCACTATAAATGGTAATAGTCTAACCATTATTGTTTTTTAATTTTTTCTTGTTCCCTAGCCTATGTCAAAGTTCTAATCATCTTCATTAAAATCCAAAAAGAGTCTCAAAACCAAAAATATTTTCAGTTTTATAGGTGGTATTGTGTCATAGATTCATAAAAATTTAAAAACATTGTTTTAACTAAGGTTAGAGTCAAAGTTATTGGTCATTTTAGTAATAAAATAATAGCTACTCTTTATGAAAAGGCAGCTATTTCTTCAGGAGTTTGGTTTTGGTTTCATTGGTGACACAGAGATAAAAGTAGTTATTTCCACGAACCTACATAAGGAGCTACAAGGAGAATTTTTCAGAGAAAATGTCACTCTCCTTTGAAATCAATTGCTGACCTTATATATTATGAGATATTATTATTTTTAAAAAGGGTAATTATTTCTTAATTAGAAGTAAAAATATAAAGGAGTGATTATATTTTTGGTGGAGCTAACCTATAGCTACTCATTATAGCTGAAGTGGAAAATGAGGAACAAATTATCAATTTATTAATGATACAGAGGAGTGATATATTTTATGGGGTGACTTGGCACTCAAATTTGAATCATTTCAAATCGTGTCAATTAAACCACACCGTGATTAAAGGCGCACATACTCCAGAGGATTACGTTCACTATTTTTCATGACCGAGTTCTCTAAAAAGGTTACAGCTAATACTGTTACATGTTCTAGAAAACAGTGTGTCATCTCAACCAAGAAACTAGGGCTGCGTGTAGGGAAACTATCTCTAGTTTGAACAACTATGAATAAAGGAGGAGCTTAGGTGTAAAGAAGGATGGGTAAAGGTGGAAAAGTTAACCACTCTGAGCCAGCGAATACTAGATTTTTCAACCACAGATCAAAGCCCGAATTTCAAGCAGCATGCTAGTATAGGTTTCTATAGAAATTCTCAGGGGAAAATGTAGTTGCTGCACAGGCCTTTGCTGAAAGTTTTAACGGGGATAAAATAAAGCTTGGAAACAAAACCTTCAAAATCACTGAGACCATTATATCCAGGGCTATTCAATGTTCAGTTACTGGAGAATGTTGGTTCAAAAATAAAATGTTGCAAGTAGATGTAAGTTCTTTTCTCAAACCTGAGAACGTAAATGTCAATTGGACTCCTGTTGAACCTCATAATTTTCCTTTCTCTGACATCTTTTCTCATCACTTTTCCTTACCTTTTTATAAATCCATAAACTCCAATCAATGATAAATGAAATATTTTATCTAAGAGAATGTGTTTGAATGATCTCTATGTTATATTTTGATGTTTTTGTTATTTGAATGGATTTTTGTAACTCAGCTACAGAACGCATCCTATTCTGCAGCTAATTGTTGTTTCCACAGCTAATTTAATGGTTTGATAGGTTCCGAGGAACGAATAAAGGAATGAGTCACATGGGAATCTTCAGAATGATCCACATATGGATCTCATCCTATCCACCTGGTCGAATTCAACAGAAAAAGGTGCCTATGCTCGTGATCAAAGTGCGGTCAAAGGACGTGATCCGAGAATGAAGAAATATCGATTTTCTCTTATGTAGAAAATGGCGAGTTAACCAATTGTATTTTGCCTCTATGTTTCGGTTGTAATCACCATCTGTAGGCAGAATTATCTCATGACAGTAACATTTAATTTTGTTTAAATGTCGGTTGTTTGAAGACCGAAGATAGTCTTAATTTTGTGAACAATGTGTATGCTTTGAGACTCTTCCCTTTTTCATAATACGAAGGCTTTGTTCATGGTTCCAGTTTTAATGCATGTATATTTTTTGAGGATCTCAACCTATTCTATCGCAGAGGGCCCCTGCATAAGAGGAGGTTTTCATTAGTTTTTTTAGTTTAATTTCATTAGCTCTATTTTGAAAATTCATAAGTTAGATTTATATTGTTTTGCAGGTGTTCTTTAGATTAAATTGTTTATCATTTCATAGATTAAATTCATGAATTATTTCTTAGAATTAGTTTTAGAATGATTGTATAATATTTTTCTTACCAAGAACATCTCAAGAAAGTAGTTTCTCTATTTTCCAAAATTGGATTGTTTGAGGCATTAGAGCACACAGTTAACTTAGTATTCTTTACATGTTTTTACATTTCTTTCTTAGATTAAAAACCTCAATTAAATGTATAATTAGATGCTTGTAAATCATTTCAAGAAGGTGACTTTGTCATTCCTCCATATTGAATGATTGAGTATTTAAAATATACAGTAGTTGAGCTTTTCTTTACATGTTTTTACACTTCTTTCTTAGATTAAAAGCCTCAATTAAATGTATAATTAGATTCTTGTAAATGATTTCAAGAAGGTGACTTTGTCATTCTTCCATATTGAACGATTGAGTATTTAAAATATATAGTAGTTGATCTTTTCTTTACATGTTTTTACACCGCTTTCCTATATCAGATCCTCAATTAAATGTATAATTAGGTGCTTGTAAATCATGTCAAGAAGGTGACTTTGTCATTATTCCATATTGAATGATTGAGTATTTAAAATATACCGTAGTTGAGATTTCCTTTATATTGTTTTTAAATGCTTTCTTAGATCAAATATTTAAATTAAAGTGTAATCAATTGCTTGTAAATCATGTCAAGAGGGTGAATTTGTCATACTTCCAAAATTGGATGATTGAGTAGTTGGTCATGCAGTAGTTGCTTTTTCCTTTGAATTTTCTTTCATTTAGATTAGCATTGTCATTTCAATTCTCAGTCATAAGATTTATATTTCAATCCATGGAGTATAACTAAATTAAGATAGATTGGAATTAGCTTTAAAAGCTCAAGGTCATTAGAATAAATATTATGTTTTTAGATCATATTCTAACCATTTAAAGTTTGATTCATTTTTATGCAAATTATAATAGTTAAAGAACACTTCCTTTTCTTCATTCTTTCAAAATTACTTTTAACATTTAAACTTCATTAGATTTAGTTGATTCATTTCATAGTTTTCATTCCTTAAAATTAACCGTTATACATAAAGAACAAAACCCCCCAAAACAACATAAAAACATACACAACGAAGTAAGAAGAAGGTTAACTAAGCATATATAGTGCACCACACTTCATCATATTACTAACCTCGGTTGATGATTTATCCTAAGAAATTTAAGACACTAAATTGGCTAAAAATTTTGGGACCATTGCCGGGGAAGCATAATTAGGTAACCTCATTTCTTACATCTAAAAAAATTATATGCATAGAGAAAGATATTCTAGGGGTAGGTTCATAGCTAGAGGCGAGAGTTTAATTCCAACAACACCACTCACTCCACCTAGACCATGTAGTGCTACACCACCATCTCAAACTCATATTCCATACTTCATTAGACATAGACTTCCTGAAGTCTTAAGGTCAGAAATCCAATCAGGAGGATCTCCTACTTCATCCACTGAGGCCATCTTAGAGGAAGAAGATCCTAGATCTCCAACAGAAGGAGTAACCTTTTTCACCTTTACAGGAGAACACATTTTAGCTGAAGAGTTAGAAATTACTAGCGGGGAAGAAGAAGAAGAACCTTTCTTCAATATCCCATTGATAGAAAAACCAGAGGAAGATCAATTAACTTTACAGTTAGAACCTTATATTAACTCCGAGGAATCCACAATGGTAAGAGAAGGAGAAGGAGAAGGAGAAATTTTAAATGGAGAAAATTTATTGTTTGGAGGAGGAAGAGGTGGACGACAAGGTAGAGGGAATAGAGGAGGAGGTGAAGGAAACATAAGAAATAGGGAAAATGATAGTTCTTTTGGATTTCCTATAATTGTTGGGGATAAAAATGGCACAATGAAAAATATTTCACCTTCCATTCTTCCAAATTTCCATGGATTAAAGAGTGAAGATCCTGAAACCTTTTTGTTTGAATTTTAAGTTTTGTGTAGATCTTATGATTACTTACAAGAATATAAAAAACTAAAGCTATTTCCTACAACACTGAAAGGATCAACTTTATAATGGTTCATGGGTTTAGTCACACAGTCTATTAGGACATGGAATGACATGAAAATAACATTTTTAGAAATATATTTGGATTATTGCATACCTATTGATCGGAAATATGAAGTATTCAAGATGATGAAAATAGAGGATGAGAACCCTGAGGACCTAATTGAAAGATTCAATTATAACATAAAAAGAGCTAAAATGGAAAACTTATATCAAGATACTTTGAAAGCTCTTTTGTTAAAAGCCATTAGATATGAGTGGATAGAAATTCTCAACATGATGGGGAAGGGTGATATCTCTCAACTCACATTACCTGACATTGCTGAATTATGTATTCATCTCTCAAGGAGAAAATAAAAAACTGGGAAAAATCCAAGAGATCCTTCTATTTCTAGAGTGAATAAATCTGCAACTGGGACAATAAGTAGGGAAGAAATTGGAAATATTCTTGATGAATTTAAAACGGATATTTTAGGGAGTCTTAGTGAACAGATAGACACCCTTAAATTACAAAACAAGAAGAAAGTAAAAACGGATGCCTTAGTTATTTTCTGTCCTAAATGCATAAAGAAGCATGCTTTAAGAGAATGTCCTCTTGATGTAAAATTCATAGAGCCCTGTGTGATTTGCTCAGAAAATCATGAAACTAAGAGTTCCCCTTCAATTCCAAGTCTTAAGGTTGTTTTTCAAGAAGAAGTAACTTCAAATCCAGTAGAACCTCTTTTCTTTTTCTCTAGAAGACCATGGCAGGGGCCACAAACTCAAGGTTTTAACAACCAAATGTATACTGAGCCCCCACCAAATAATTGGAATTCTTGGCAACAACCTTGGTCACAACCTAAACCTTAGGCACAAGGAATGAAAAATCCCTATGGTAGATATTCTCAATGCTACCAATATCCTCCATCTTATCCAAACTATCTTCCCAACAAATTCCTCAACAGAATCGACATCCCCAAATCCAAAACCAGAATCCACAACTTTCATTACCATTTCAACAAAGACCAAATCAACTACCTACCCAGCCATTGCCAAAACCGAATAATAAAAATCCTCAAAATGCTTACATTATAGAAGGACAACAATTTCCAACTTACATGGTTACTCCACTAGATCTTAATGATGTTCAACTTAGATTTGTTAGAATATTAGAGAGGAAAAAGCCTTTTGTTGTTATTCAAGAACAAGATAATTTTGAAGAAGTTTCTCTACAGCCAAATAATTTTTTTGAAGAGGGAACTTCTTTTCAAAACCAGAATTGTGAAAATGAAAAACAAAAAGAACCAACAAACTCAACTCGTCATAGAGAAACCATCAGTATCTATTTCTAACCCTCTTTTTCCTGAAATATTATAATTTGATAGAGGGGTAGAAAAACATATAATGTTGCCTAATTATGATTTTCTAGATGAATTGAAAAATGTCTGTATCAAAATTCCTTTGCTACAAGCCATTAAACATATTCCAATTCTATCCAAAACATAAGAGAGTTGAGCATGACGAAACCAGGAAGAAAAACAAAAGAAATAAAAAGAATTCAACTAGTAGGAAAAATTGTAGACATTATGATGGGAAAAATTGCCATACAAAAATATTTAGATCCAAGAAGTCTAGTTGTAAAAACACATATCAATGGTATTGAAATTCAAAATACATTGATTTATTTATGAGCAGCTATAAACATCATGATCAAACAAACCACGGAATAACTCAAGCTTTCAAATCTTCAGTATACAACTACATTACTGCAATTAGCAGACAGATCAGTAATCAAGCTAGATGGTGTATTAGAAGAAATTTCATTATCCTTAGACTCTTGGTAGTATCCGGTCAATTTTATGATTTTAACCTCCAAGAAAAATCTAGGAGGACATCCACTAATATTAGGAAGACCTTGGTTGGCTACAGCTGATGCTTTCATTAGTTGTAGATTTGGTGACATGTATATATCTGATGGAATTCAACAAAGAAATTCACTCTATATCCTCTAGCAAAATTAATCACAGAATTAGAAGATAAAGAATGAATTGATGATGACAATGATATACAACCTCTCTTTACTATTTCAAGTATTAGTGAAGATAGTCAAATCTTAAATTCAATAGAAAACTTTGAATCATCTTCAGAATATGAACATGATCATTTTCAAGAACAATGCAATATTGAATATTTGTCATCTAGGTAGATGTCTCTATATTCTATGGAATATTTTGGTAACTCTATAGTTTAAATCTTTCTAGGAAAATCTTTGAACATAAACAAAAACTTGGAAAGATTACAACAGGAAAATTTAATCAAAACATTATAACAACATTCTTCTATATATACATGGGAATACACTGACATGAAAGGAATTAGTCCTAAGACTTAAATACATCATATATACATTGAGGAAAATTTTAAACCTATGAGACAACCTCAAAGAAGGATGAATCCAAATGTTAGGGAAATTGTGAAAGAAGAATTGCAAAAATTGTTGAATGTAAAATTCATTTACCCAATTTTAGACAGACAGTGGGTTTCTCCCTTAGTAATTGTACCTAAAAATAATGGTAAGTGGAGGGTATGCATTGACTATCGAGAGTTTAATAAAGCTACCCTAAAAGATCATTTTCTTTTACCTTTTATAGATCAAGTATTGGATACATTAGCAGGAAAGAAGTATTTCTCATTCCTGGATGGTTTTAGTGGTTACAATCAGATTCTGGTAGCACCTGAAGACCAAGATAAAACCAAATTCACCTGTCCATAGGAAACCTATTCCTACCTAGTACTTCCTTTTGGTTTGTGCAATGCACCTGCAACATTCCAAAGGGCGATACTAAGAATTTTTTCTGATCTAATACATGATTGTGTGGAGGTATATATGGATGATTTTACAGTTTATGGGAATTCATTTGAAGAAGCTTTAGAAAATTTGGAAAAGTTTCTTAAAAGATGTAAAGAAGAAAATCTTTCATTAAGTCATGAAAAATGTTTTATGATGTTTACTGAAGGAATTGTTTTAGGACATCAAATTTCGGGAGATGGAATTAAAGTTGATTCATCTAAAGTTTAATTCATCTCCAAATTATCAATTCCAAGTTGTCAAAAGGATGTTATAAGTTTTCTAGGATTCACAGGGTATTATAGAATATTTATACAAAAATTCACTAAAAAAGCATCCCCACTCTTCAAATTGCTTACCAAAGATTGTGAATTCAGTTGGCATCGTGATTTCCAATTGGAATTTGAAACTTTACAAACAAAAATTTCTGAAGCACCCATCTTAAGAGGTCCAAATTGGAAACTACCTTTTCCTATTTCAATAGATGCTTTAGATACAGCTCTGGGAGCTGTATTAGGACATAGATATTGGATCCCCTAGGCCATCTATTACACAAGAAAAAAATTGACTCCTGCTAAGTTAAATTACACTTTAGCTGAAAAATAATTCTTAGTTTTTGTTATTGCTTCTTCAAGAATTCAATATCACCATTCTAGACCGACCTAGAAAACAAAATACAGTTGTCGATTTCTTGTCTAGAATTCAAAATGTCAAAAATGATACTCAGGTAGAAGATAATTTTGCTGATGAATATATTTTTTCAATAACTATTAAAACTCCTTTGTTTTCAGATATTGACAATTACTTAGTCACATGAATGTTACTTGTACACTTGTTTCCTAAAGAGAAAAGAATAATTATTTAGACAAGTGAACTTTACTCATGGATTAATGATGAATTGTATAAAACAAGTCTAGATCAAATAATCAGAAGGTGTGTTTGAGAAGATGAAATTGCTGAGATTCTCAAGGCATGTCATGATGAACCCTGTGGTGGACACTTTGCTGATAGAAGGACTGCCTATAAAATCCTTCATTTAGGATATTTTTGGCCATCCAACTTTAAATATACTAGGGAGTATGTCAAAAGGAGTGACATTTGTCAAAGAATGGGAAAACTTATTCCTACAGATGAAATGCCATTACAACCTCAGGTACTCATCAAACCATTTGTAAAATGGGCCCTGTATTTTTTGACCAATCAATGCACCATCTAATCAAAAGAAATATATTTTGGTATGTATTGATTATGTCACTAAATGCGTAGAGGCTAAGGCACTTTCTTTAGCTAATGAAAATGTTGTAGTTAAATTTATTTTTGAGGATATTTTCACTCGTTTTGGTGTCCCAAGAGAAATTGTGACAGATCAGGGAACCCAGTTTACATCCAATTTGGTGAAGCTCATGGAGAAATACAAGATTAAGCATAGAAAATCCACTCCTTATCATCCCCAGTAAAATGGTCAAGTGGAGTCTACCAATAAACTAATCGAAGTAATTCTCACTAATATTATACATCTACACAGGAAGGATTGGGAAAATAGGCTTCCTGAGGCCTTATGGGCCTACCGAACCACATGGAGGAATACAAAAGGACATACTCCCTATGAACTTGTTTATGGGAAGCAAGTCCTATTTCCTATATACTTTCATATCCAAACCTTCAAGATGGCATTCCAATTGGGGCTTGACTTATCAGAAGCCCAGAAGCATAGATTGGAGCAAATTAATGAGATTGATGAAATCATGCAAGATGCAGTTCAAAGAACCAGTATAGTCCAATAACAAAGGTCCAAATGGCATGATAAATATATAAAGGAGAAAATGTTTCAAGCAGGAGATTGGGAACTTTTGTTCGATTCAAAGTTCAAATACTTTCAAGGAAATTTTCAGACTCATTGGCTTGGGCCTTGTGAGATTGAAAAAGTCTTTAACAATGGAGAAGTCAGGATAAGGACAACTAATGAAGAAAATGTACCTCTTATTCTGAATGGACATCGATTAAAAGTCTATCATAAGCCGATTTCAAAAGAAGAGTTTATCAAAATTTTCCAAGATAATACAGATATGAAGTTAGTGAAGCAAAATCCTTCTTCTTCCCCAACTTAGTCTTTTTATTTTTCATGTCTAAAAAAAGGAAAAAAATATAGAGCATATATATGTGTGTGTGTGTGTGTGTGTGAATATATATATGTGTGTGTGTGTGTGTGTGTGTGTGTGTGTGTGTGTGTGTGTGTATATATATATATATAGATATAATTCAAATAATAATAATAATAATAATTGTATAAGTTTGAAAATCAATCAATGATTATCATCCTTATACAGAAAATATAGGAAGAAAATTAGAGTTTTGACATCTTATATTTTACATTCCATTTTTCCCAAAAAAAACTTTGTCCCCCCCCCCCCCCTTTTTTTAATCAATAAAAAGTAGTATATAACTACTTTCATTCTGCACTTTCCATTCCATTCTACAGCTGACATTCCATTCTGCAACTAATACCACATTATGCAGCTCTGTCACATTTTTACAACCTACTGAGGCAAGAATATTGAGCACAGGAAATTGAGAACTCCATTTGAAGATCATAATGCTAAAAGATGCCTGAAGAATTAACAGCAAGGAAATAGCAACAAAAGGTTAGTTCTAAAGGTAAGTTACATAAATATATTTAAATAAGAAGGTAAAAAACATTAGCATGTATAACGTAGATGATCACATGTTGCCTCTATATGTCATCATTTGATTTTATTTGGACTCACATCATGGCATAGAACGGCCACTCATCCATATCATGTTTCATAACGGTCCATAATAGAATCCCCCATTTATGATTAAACGATCATGTCCAATTTTCGTAACCTATTCATTTATGTTTCTTAAAGCCCCATCAAGTATCCATTTCATTCATATTTCCCTACAAATCCTCGACGTCCTTCACTAGATCTGCAACCCAATTCACTTCATACAGAGATGGACAATTCTGAAGGCTAGACTCTTCACGATAAAATACATGAGTTTGAAAGTCATGACTAAATGAGTGGGAGCTAAGTACATGGAGGGTTATCCTCAAATTAAATAGATGTTGCAGAAGGCTAAGTCGCTCAAGTTTATAGAAAAAATTTATGGTTTCCACAAATAGATCACTAAGTATTTTGTGAGGTATTTTGATGGAACAAAAGTCGAAATAGGAGACATAAAATTTTTAGTGATCGAGGCATTCATAGTTGAAGCTATAGAGCTCCCAAGAGTTGGCGAAAGATGGTTCAAAAAAAATAATTTCACAGTGAAGCATGGAGAGTTTTCCTAAAAAATCCAATTATGGATACTTCTGTTTACAAAAAGGGCATTCCTAGCTCAGCACTCAAGAACAAATGGAGAAACATGCTTTTAATTTTGTAGAAGTTTATCACTTTTGAAGGAAGATTTGGGTGCATGTTTATGTATCATATTCAGTTGTTGATGAAATTTTTGGAGGATGGTGAAATAAATATCCCTTTCTTTTCACTGAATAGTTTAAAAAGAATGTCTACAAATGTCTAGAAGAGAATTCAGTTTATAGACAACACTATGCACCATCATAGCTTGGTAAAAATGCTTCTTGAATTTCATTTGAAAAGTATAGGAGATTCTTGGGAGAATTTTCTGATCAGAAACCATTTACAAGATGAGCTAGAGTAGCCTAAGGAAGACAAGACTAGGAAAATTATAAGAAGGAATATTGATACAGGCATTGAAGACAAACCTTCACCTCCACTAAAAAAAAATGAAGAGGAACTTACCCTTGTGGAGTTGATGAAAAAAAAGAAGCATGGTAGAGTCAAGAAAAGAGGTAAAATAGAAAAGAAGAGCAAGGTTACAAGTGAAGAAAACTTAAACCCTCTACAGCCAAGGAGAAGCTCTAGAATCCGATGGTCAATGAAGAAAATACCATCACAAGAAACAGAGTTTGTGAATTTAGAGGAGGAGCCTCTAGTGCCATCACCCATAAATGTCTCTCCTCCACATAGCCCTATAAATTATCCTATACATAATTTTGAAGGTATTCCCAGCAGAAGATCTACAGGCATAGATACAACACAATAAGAGATATATGACTATTTAGAGTCATTGGAGAAAAGGAATGCAACAGTGAATCCAGAACCACCTATCAATCCACAAGAACCTATGGTTAACACCCTTAAACAAGAAATATATGAGATAAATTTATTGAATAGGCATATTAAACAGGAGAATGAAGCTTTAAAGCAACATAACCAATTGGAGAAAGTCATTAGTGATAACACCAGCCTGCATTTGGGACTGTGGTACAAAAAGAACATAAAATTAAAAAGAAAGAACAAATCACTGAACAATATAGTCATCAATCTCAAATACAAACTCCTTATGAGGAAGCCCAGGATGGTAGTCACCTCAATGAAAAGCAAGAAGATAAAAATGGATGTATTAGCAGAAGTGTCTGAACAAATGCAATAGGAGAAGGAATTTCACATTTTTTATAATTGCGTGAGGACATGCAATGGCTTCTTAGTGGGGGTATGTTGAACCTCAGAATTGTACTTTCTTTGACATCTTTTCTCAACACTTTTCCTTACCTTTTTATAAATCCATAAACTCAAATCAATGATAAATGACATGTTTTATCTCAGAGAATGCATTTGAATGATCTCTATGTTATATTTTTATGTTCTTGTTATTTGAATGGATTTTTGTAACTCATCTATAGAACACATCATAGTCTGCAGATAATTTTTGTTTTCGCATCTACTTTAATGGTTTGGTGGGTTCCAAGGAGAGAATAAAGGAATGAGTCACATGGGCATCTTCAAAATGATCCATATATGGATCTCGTCCTATCCACATGGTCGAATTCAACAGAAAAAGGTGCCTATGCTCGTGGTCAAAGTGCAGTCAAAGGACATGATCTGAGAACGAAGAACTCTTGATTTGCTTTGACGTAGCAAATCAAGAGTTAACCACTTATATTTTTCCTCTATGTTTCAGTTGTAATCGCCATCTGTAGGAGGAATTAGCTCTTGATAGTTACATTTAATTTTGTTTAAATACTAGTGTTTGAAGACCGAAGACAGTCTTAATTTTGTGAATGTTGTGTATGCTTTGAGACTTTATCCTTTTTCATAATATGAAGGTTGTGTTCATGGTTCCAGTTTTAATGTGTGTATAGTTTGCTAGGATCTCAACCTATTCTATCGCAGAGGGCCCCTCCACAGGAGGAGGTTTTCATTAGTTGTTTTAGTTTAATTTCATTAGCTCTGTTTTGACAATTCATAAGCTAGATTTATATTGCTTTGCAATTGTTCTTTAGATTAAATTTTTTACCATTTCATAGATTAAATTCATGAATGCTTGCTTAGAATTAGTTTTATAATAACTGTGTAATATTTTTCTTACCCAGAACATCTCAAGAAAGTAGTTCCTCTATTTTCCAAAATTGGATTGTTTGAGGCATTAGAGCACATAGTTACCTTAGTTTACTTTACATGTTTTTACATTTATTTCTTAGATTAAAAACCTCATTTAAATGTATAATTATATTCTTTTAAATCATGTCAAGAAGGTGACTTTGTCATTCTTCCATATTAAATGATTGAGTATTTAAAATATACAGTCGCTGAGCTTTTCTTTACATCTTTTTACACTGCTTTCTTAAATTAAAAACCTCAATTAAATGTATAGTTAGATTCTTGTAAATCATGTCAAGAAGGTGAGTTTTTCATTATTCCATATTGAATGGTTGAGTATTTAAAATATATAGTAGTTGAGCTTTTATTTACATGCTTTTACACTGCTTTCCTAGATCATATCCTCAATTAAATGTATAATTAGATGCTTGTAAATCATGTCAAGAAGTTGAATTTGTCATTCTTCCATATTGAATGATTGAGTATTTAAAATATACAGTAGTTGAGCTTTCCTTTATATTTTTTTTAAATGCTTTTTTATATCATATCTTTAAACTAAAGTGTAATCAATTGCTTGTAAATCATGTCAAGAGGGTGACTTTGTCATACTTCCAAAATTGGATGATTGAGTAGTTGGTCATGCAGTGCTTTCTTTTTCCTTTGAATCTGCATTCATTTAGATTAGCATTGTCATTTCAATTCTTAGCCATAAGGTTTATATTTCAATCTATGGAGTATAACTAAATTAAGATAGACTAGAATTTACTTTAAAAGCTGAAGCTCATTAGAATAAATACTCTATTTTTAGATCAGATTCTAACCATCTAAAGTTTGATTCATTTTTATGCAAATTAGAATAGTTAAAGAACACTTCCTTTTCTTCCTTCTTTCAAAATTATTTTTAACATTTAAACTTCATTAGATTTAGTTGATTCATTTAATAGTTCTCATTCCTTAAAATTAACCTTTAGAAATAAAGAACAAAACCCCCCAAAAAAACATAAAAACATACACAACAAAGTAAGAAGAAGGTTAACTAATCATATATAGTGCACCACACTTCATCAAATTACTAACCTTGGTTGATGATTTATGTTAAGAAATTTAAGATGTTAAATTGGCTAAACAACTCCTACTGTGCATATTTCCTATTTTAGGCCAGAATGGCAGCATGTCATAACCATTGTGCAACGCTATATAACTTGTGAATGTAGATTATCTAATGTTCATCAATATCAAGTGAGATTTCTGTCTCACATCTTAGGTGCCAAACCTATGAATTTTTCTTTATTTCTCTACAAACCCTTGTTAAAAATGTCTTTGAAGTTACAGAATATACCTCTATCATAGAGGCTTAATCAAGATGTTGGTGGTCTATCACCTTAAGAAAAAGAGAACTACCTAGGAAAAATTTCTAACAGATGAAGGATTTGGTAGTATCAATTCTAGGAGGAGGGTAGGGTGACCTAAGAAACAAAATGTCCAAGAAGAAAAAATTGGCTTAACACCTGTTCCAAATAATTCACAAGCAGCTCTCTCTATTCCATCAACGAGTAGACAAACTAGAAGTTTAGCTAAAAGATCCAAAACTAAATCTGTCACTCCCATACCAATGGTACAGCCAGCGGAAAACGTTTATACAAGGAAAAATTCAAAATAACCCCAAATTTTAGCATCATTTAGAAGATAACATAAAATTATATTCAAGCAAGGGAAAACTCGGCCTAATAAAGAGGTTAAATCTACATGTGAGGAAAACATAGCCTCTTCCTCAAGAAATAAAGGGAAAAGGAGATTGATATTAACAGAATAAAATTCAGAGGAAGTTAGCCCTGAAGTACCAGTTCAACACTCTGTTCTAGAAATTGCAGGAGTAAGAAGAAAAAAATAACACCCCTTAAGTAGAAGAACCAACATTAGTTCAATTAGTTCCTTCTCTTAATACATCCAAGACATCTACCAGAGGAAAGGACAAGAACATTATTCACTCCAATTCATCTTTCGAAGAAGACAGTACTGAAGAGGATTTCTCAGAGACAAAGTATGAGGAAGGTCAGTCTAGCGGTTTGATGCAGAGAAGAAGAGGGTTTTCTTATATTCCCAACTCAGACCTCAAAATACCTCACACTAGGCCTAAAAACAAGCTAAGACTGAACAACAAACTCATTACTAATCCTAGGTTGAAAGATGAAATTATAAATGTTGTTGAAAGTCCAAGAAATGAAAAAAAGAAGACCACAGCCCAAAAACATAAACATGTAGGAAAAGGAAAAGCTAAAAAACTCTCTAAGGCAAAGTCTCTCAAAATATTTGCTTCTATTCTTGATTTTATTTAAACATTTAAAGAAAATCAAAGAAGAAGAAGCACACATTTTTGGATTAATCAACAAATGCAGATATTTACAAGTTTTCCAATAATAGCTACTTGTTTCTGAAAGGTAGCTATTATTTCCTAAATATTTGTATAAAGGACATGGAGGGATTTTTTGTTCAAATCTCGAAGGATGATACTGAGGAGTAATTGCATACATGCAATATCAATAGAAGAAGTTGTTGCCAAGTGTCAACTAATCAAGTTCTCTTCCAGATGTTAGATTCAGTTGACAATTTTTTCACTTTTGGGGGAAAGAGCTACATGTCATCTTCAGCTGTTAGTTGCACTTTTTGAGGAAGCGGTTATACCAGAAAAGAGGAGCGGCAGTTTGCCACATCACTCCAGCCACTTCAAGCTATATGCCATCATTTTTTTTTCTTTATTATGTTGCACTACTTTGTATTATGGTTAAGGATAAGCTTCACCTTATGTATAGGAATATGATAACTCCTCTAGAACATATTCACGCTTTTTGTGGAAATATCAGCATAATATCTCTTGTATATATATGATGAAACTCAATAGGAAAAAGGTTTGTGATTTGTGAATCTTATACTCATGTGATTAGTGTACTCTTTTAGTTAATGATATTGAAGAACACTTTTGAGGAGTTATTACTATCTTGATATGTGTATTGTTGATCCTTCTTATGTGTTTACATACCTAAATCTCTTCAGTTCCAGTTTGTAGTTTCAATGTTTTTATTTGTTTTTATGAGCCTCTTGATGTGTTAATGCACCTTATCAATTTTTATCAGTCTTAGTAATATTTCTTGATGAGATGTGCATAATAACTGGCTAAAGAGCATTCCTTATGACAGTGACTTTTAATGATGTTCAATAAGATTATTGTAAGTCTTATGTTAACCTTATTTTATTGAATATATTATCAGACTAGTCTTGTGTTGTTTTTCATCAAAGTAATGGATTTATGCCTTGCAGACCTACTGTCCTTTCTGTTAGTCCATACTTTCTTCCTGCCATAGGCTACAAACTTATCTTTTGCTACCATATCAGGCCTAAATACCCTCATTGGAGTGACAGTGAATTTTTCTAAAATACTTTTCAGTGATTGAGATCTTTAACCATCTACCAACTATATAATTCAAATCATTAAATTTCCATAGAGTTTAGGATGTGACTGGTCAAGCACTTGAAGTAGTCCAAGTGTTGATTCCAGTGCTGACACAATCGAAACCTTATTTATGTTTTTGTTTTGGGACCTTCCTCTTACAGATAAGGCATCTCCATTCTGGCCCTCCATATTTCTCCATCTCAATTCCTCTTATAGCAAGGCTAAGACAATTTCATCAAATTCAAGGTAGTTGTATTGCTACCTATTGCAATAACCAGACTGTCCCATGAATATGGTGGAGAACACAACAAACTGATGCACTTATCTTCATCTGAGATTTTAATATCAACGGATGGAAACTGACTTACCACAATATTGAAGGGGTTTATATGCTCTATCAGTAAGTCTCCATCTTTCATCCTCAGGGTATACAACCTTTTCCGCATGAAAAATGTATTCACTAGAGACTTAGACTGGTACAAAGTCCCCATATTTTCCCACAAAGTCTTCGTCGTAGCTTCTCCAGATACATTCAATAATATCAAATCTGAGATACAAAACCATATTGTGCTCGTTGCCTTCCGATCCAACTTCTTCCAATATTCATGTGACATTTTTGTTGGTTTAGTACCCGAATCTACCGTGATCCACTAATATTTATCCACCAGCAGATCCTCCATATTGAACTTCCACAACTCAAATCTCTAACCATTAAATTTATCAATCTCTATCTTTCCACTGCTTGCAATCTTCTTTCACCCCAAGAATCGATCTTGTAGATCTCCCACTGAACAGGGTCTACCATAGGCCCGAGAAAAACACCCCTCAGTAGTAAAGGCGTCCCCTTGAAGCCGAAACATCTCTAATACCAAATTATCTGCAAACGAATCTTAAAAACTGAAAATAAACAATAGAGAGAGAATAAAACATAAAATAGATATACATAGAGATTTTCCCCTGGATCTCAATTTGGGACTACCAGCTTGATTTTTCATTATATTCCTTGTAGTGTTACAACACACACACACACAGATATATATATATATATATATATATATATATATATATGTCGAGGCATTCATAAACCCCAATCCATTAACCCTGGATTATAACATAACCATAGTTCCCTTGACCAGATCTACAAAATATCAAGGGCTGAAAACCATCATGCCCCAAAACCATGTGCAAACCCATGCACAAAAACATGGGCGGGTCCGCCCACCGAAAAATAGGGTCAAATTTTTTTTTCCTAAGGCGTTATCGTGCCCCCTGTCGCGCCCCTTCTACGCCTAATACAACGTACAGGGGGGGCTATCTCCACCCCTGTGACCCTCCCCACCTCTCTCGCATGTGTGACTATTCGTGGAAAGAATATAATGCATACCTAACAAAAGGCAACACCATGCCAAAATATTTAACAAACTTTTTCCAATGTCGGGATGAGCTTGGGAGCGTCAGCATTACTGTCGCGAATGATGACTTGATGAGCCTAGATCATCTAGGGATTCCCAAGAGTTGAAATATTTGTCAGGACTCTGTCAATGGAAGGGAAAAGTTGTCAGATTGGGAATGACTTTGGTCAGATTTGGTGCAAGAATAATTTAGGCAGAATTTCAAGGATGGATATTCATCTAAGAATATTTTTCTTTGGATGCCAAGATGAAGAAGGGGAAAGGAAAGAAATTTCATTCCAAATCTGAGTCCGGAAAATATGGCAAGAAGCGTGACATGTCCAGAGTGAAGTGTTTTCACTGTCACAAGCATGGACATTATGCCACTAATTGTCCACAAAAGAAGAATAACAATAAGGCTTCAAGATCTATAGCTGGTGAGGCTTTGGCCTCGCAATTTGAGCTTGACTTCTCACTCATTTTGTGCATGGTGTCAAGTGCAATGGGATCGGTGTGGCACTTGGATAGTGGTGCATCCTTTCACATGACGGGAGACAAATATATTTTCAGTAGCTTGGAGGAGAAGGACCTCTAGATGCATATCAAAATAGGTGATGATGTGCGGTATAGTGCTACCGAGATTGGTACAGTTACCTTCCAGAGACAGTCAGGTAAACCCTTTCAATTAAAATATGTAATGCATGTACCAGGCTTGAAGAAAAATCTGGTCTTAGTTGCAATGTTGGAGGATAGAGGCTATGATATTGTTTTCAGTGAAGGAGAAGCTTTCCTGAAACACAAAACAACAGGACAAGCCAAGAAGATTGGTATTCGTGTGAAGAATCTCTACAAAATTGATGTAGATGGTTGCACAGCATTGATGGGTAAGGCATACAAAGTGGTGAGCTGGGATGAGGGTAAGTTATGGCACAAGATATTGGGTCATCTACACCACGGAGCCTTGAAGGTCATGCACCAGATTTCTAAGGGTCTTTCCAAGGGTACTCTTGCACAGTCAGACACATGCAAGGGATGTACTATGGGGAAGTATGCAAATGCCACTTTTCACAAGAAGGAGAACCGAGCTTCAGAAATCCTTGAGAGAGTTCACTCAGACATGTGTGGACCATTCTCTACTGCTTTGATAGCAAAGCATAAGTACTATGGGATATTTTTTTATGACTTTTCTAGAAAGTGTTGGATCTACTTCCTGGAGAAGAAACATCAAACGTTCTCAAAATCTCTTGAGTTCAAAGCAATGGTGGAAAAACACATGGGGAAGCATGTGAAGGCTCTTAGGAGAGACAATGGTGGTGAGTACATCTCCAATGAATTCAAGAGCTTCTACAGCAAAGAAGGAATTCAGAGAGAGTTGATTGCGCCTCATAAGCCATAGCAGAATGGGGTCGCGGAAAGAAATAAGAGAACAAGTGTGGGTGCAGCACGAGTGATGTTGCATGATCAGGGCCTACCATTGCATCTGTGGGTGGAGGCATGCAACACAACGGTATTTGTGCAAAACCGTTGTCCTCATCGGATACTTGGCATGAGTACACCAGAAGAGGCTTTTACTGGTAAGAAACCTGATGTTTCATATTTTAATATTTTTGGCTCATATATTTATCTACATGTAAGCAAAGGCGCCAGGAAGAAGCTTGAACTAGCAACTAAGATTGGGATATTTGTGGGGTAAACTGAAACTCCCCATAACTATCGGGTGTATTTTCCAAATAGCAGAATGACTGTTGTGTGACAGGATATACAATTTTATGAGGAGAAAGCCATGTGATTATCCCTTGAGAGGGAGATATATTTGCATGCAGAGGAGGAACTCTTGGTTCCAAATAATGAACCTCAAGATGTGGATCAGTCACATGCGGAGGATCATGGAGTGGCAGAAAACACTCATGCAGAGCCATCCACTAGAAATTGTAGAAGGCGCACCACGGAAGCAGATAGATTGAGACTTGATGTGGCAGAGAATGTAGGAGCCCCTATTTCACTGCGCAAATAGAGACAGACTCCAGATAGGTTTACTGGATACATGGCTCTTATGAGCAAGCGTATTGTGATAGAACCATCTTCCTTTGAGGAAGCAATGCAGCAACCAATTTGGGTTGATGCTATGGTAGAGGAGTATGACTCCATCGTCAAGAACATGCATGGGAAGTTGTCCCAAGACCGGTCGGAAAATTAGTGGTTGGATATAGATGGATCTATAAAGTGAAGCAAGCTGCAGATGGGAGTGTGGAGAAGTACAAGGCCATATTTGTGGCTCAGGGATTCTAAAAATTTTAGGGGATCGACTATGAAGATACTTTCGCACCAGTCACGAGGTACTCTTCCATTAGATCTATCCTTGCACTCTCAGTTCATATGGGGTGGCGAATTCATCAGATGGATGTGAAAACCGCTTTTCTCAATAGAGTTATTGAGGAAGAAGTGTACATAAAGCAACCAGAAGGTTTCGATATCTTTGACAGTGATTCGCACGTGTGTCGACTAAATAGAGCATTGTATGGGCTGAAGCAAGCACCTCATGCTTGGTACACTCAAATTGACATCTATTTCACCGGGTTTGGATTCACCAAAAGTGAAGCGGATGCAAACCTGTACTAGATTGTGGTTGATGGTACGCTCTTGATTATCGTATTATATGTTGATGATCTAAATTTGAAAGGTGATGAGAAGCTGATAGCTTCATGCAAGGAGGATCTTGCAAGGGAGTTCGAAATGAAGGACGTGGGACTCCTTCACTATTTCCTTGGTTTGGAAATATGGCAGCGGGATGGTGAAATTTTTGTTTCTCAAGGCAAGAATGCCAAAGAGATACTGGGTTTCACATGGAGATATGTAAACCCATGGACAATCCTCTTCCCAGAAATTGGAGGAAAGAGGATGCTAATTCAAGAGAAGTAGTGGAAGCTACTATCTACGGGTAGTTAGTGGGTTCACTGATGTACTTGGTGAACTCCAGACCAGACATTTTCTACACTGTTAACCAGCTAATTCAAGCTATGGTTAAGCCGACCAAGATCTTTTGGAAGGTGGGGAAGTGTGTTTGATATATCTCAAGGGAACTACAAAGTATGGATTATGGTACATACAGAAAGACAGAGTAAATCTTCAAGGCTTCACAGATGCAGATTGGGCAGGCAGTCCATCAGACAGAAAGAGTACATCAAGAGCAATCTTCAGCATAGGGTCGACACCAGTCTCTTGGTACAGCCAGAAGCAGCAATCTGTGGCACTTAGTCCAGCTGAGGTAGAGTACATGGCAGCAATTCAAGCTACATGTGAGGCCATTTGGATGAGGAAGATCCCGGTTGGTTTGTTTGGTTTGTAGATGGATCCGACTGTGATACATTATGATAACCAGAGTTGCATTAAACTCTTGGTTAATCTAGTATTCCATGATAGGTCCAAGCACATAGACATCGGGTACCACCATCTCAGACATTGTGTTCAGAAGCACATTATGTTACTTCAGTACATTCCCACGGAAGATCAGGATGCAAATATTTTGACGAAGGCGCTCACCAGGACAAAATTTGAATACCATAGAGGCAAGATCAGGGTGGAAGATAATCCCTTTCTTGTTGAGAGGGAGTGTTTAAGTCCAACAAGAAGTTGTAGCACACACACTTATGTGGGACCAACAGGTCCTAGCGATACATTAGTGTGAAAGAAAAATTAATTAATTAAGTTGGTGCAATGTCTAATTTAATTTACCCTTAATTAAACTGGACAATAAAATGTAATCTTATCTCATGATCACTTGTAATATTTAAATGAGTGTGATAAACTCAGTTAGCTCATGTATTTCGAGTTGAGGGTGGTTGGTGAGGCATGCTAAGTAATTATATTAGTTATGGAGTTTGAATTGCAGTTGGTGCATTATTTTAATGCATGTGTAATCAGTTTACTTAGTTAGGTGAGTTAGAGTCGGTTGAACTAGTTGTAACTGTTTTTTTCACTAGTGAGAGATCAAGTGAATTAAATATTATTTAATTCACAATCAGTGATCTGCCATGCAATTAATGATTTACTATTAATAGTTGCATGCATGTAAGTTCCAGTGGAGAGGCAGTTGAGACAAAGGTTAAAGGGATGCTAACTGTCAGTTATGTGATTAGTAGGTTACCTGCATGCAACCAGACATCCATTGGATTGCCCATGATCCTTGTACAGTTTTGGAAGGCCAAAATTCCTAAATAATAGGGATTGCATTCATCAGGAATTGTGAAAGCAAGGCAGGTTGTTTAGAGGTTGATAATTGGCTAAGTGTTGGTCAATTTTGTCCAGGATAGTGTGAGACAGTTGTGAGAGTGCAGGAGGCTCTTGTGAGAAGAGTGAATTGTAATTGTGCCATGATTCCATGGTGAATATACAATATAATATAGAGGGGTTTTGAGTAGCAAGCTTTCCCCAAGGAATTAGCTGTGTTGTGGTTTGATTTGATTCTTTCTTTGCTTCATGTGATTGGCGATTGTTTTTAATTTCCACAATTGATTTGTAGAAGGATTCAATATCTAGCTTTAGTACATCGTTCGATCGGATTGAATCCATTGATATACATATGTTTGTATAATTTCTACATAGACACTCTTTTGAAAAAAATTAGAATACCTTGAACAAATTTCCACACTACAACAACAATAAGTGAAAATTCATTTTATCCTATGCCATTGGAACACTCCCTCCCACCCCCTTGTACTCTCTAGCTATAGGAGGTGTTAGTTATGGCTCTAACCTGACCTCCATGATATGTTATGAATATGGGGTTGCAAAATTCCTATTTTTCCAACGTCTTTGAAACCAAAAAAAAATACCACTATCTCATTCATCTTGTTGAGAGATTTCTAGTGATATAAATTTTATCTCAATCCACCTCTCATGTTAAAATTTATGCCCATTTGAAATTTATCCATTCATATTAGGCCACATCAACATTGATCCTCCAAGTGGATTCCATGTGGCATTGCAACGTTAGAATCAATAAAATCCACTTCATCACAGTACTTCCACATGGAATCTAAATGAGGCATCACCACATAATCAGCTAAATTGAAATCTTTATCAATGTTTTTTGGCATGTTATCGAGAATAAATTTCAAATCATATATATTGATGTTAATAAAATATATTTCTCTATTATACATATCCTCACCATCAATTTAGTGCAATATTCAATCTTTTGTGATCAATCCATTGGCATTATGATACAAGACGGGGGTCAATCTTCAACTTGTTTATCTGATGGAAATGGTGGTCTAGCTAAAAATGACGTATTTCTTTCACAAACACTCTTATGAAAAAATTTAAAATACCTTGAATAAATTTCCTTGCCACAACATTAGCAAGTTAAAAATCACTTTTTCCTATTTATTCGACCATAAAAATGATCAGAATCTGGATAGGGAGAAAACATTTGCTAAAAATCAAAGAGCTTAGAATCACTCCAAACGAGAATGACCAGATAGCTCTCATTTCTAGGAATCTGGCGCACTTTGTTTCATCGAAAACTGACATTGTATGTGAAAGTTAGAGCCTGTTGTCTGCTTGACCAAACATGCAAATTTAAAAAAAAATTCAAACAGGGTGAAAAGGGTCAATTTCTTGGTCAAAGATGTTTTTCCTTTGGTCAATGGGGTGTGACACTTGTCGAATTCTGATTGGCCCAAATTTCTGGTTCGTTGGTAGTTTTTGGTTGGTTTTGAATGGACCAATTAAGTGTTGACACGTGGCTAGCCCGAAGGCCGCCGTGTGCCCTCCCAAAGTTCGAAATTTTCATATGTATGGTTGAATGTCAAATTTATATGGTGTGGCAAAAATTATTGTTGGAGGACAGGCGGAGGTCGGGGTTTACCCCGCGACCTCCCCCACACTACGCACACAGCATACCAAGTCTCCTATACATCGGTTCTTAAACATATATGAAATTCGGTTATATTTTCATTTGCATTTGGTATATAGTGGGGGTAAGTGGAGCCAACCCCTTACCACGAGACCACACCCCAAAATCAATGGCGGAGGCTCAGGACTTAAGCGCAGGATTTAATGATAAAAAACACTTATCTTAACCCTAATCAACATTTAAAATGCGCTAATCCGATTTTAATTCAGATTTGTTTAAAACGTGCTTAGAGCTCCTAACCTCCACTTAAATAGCACTTTCCATTAATTAATATGCAGATTAACACTAAGTGTGTATTATCACTAATTGGCGAGTCCGCTAATTTTGGCACTACCCCAAGTTTTGGCGGGCTTAACTGGAGTTTCTCAATACTTAGTAGATTTTTCCTAGGCCATAAATGGAGCATTTTCGACCAAATTAGGCTCAAAAAGAGTCAATCCTAGATAATTTGGAATCTCTGAGAATTATGGTGCAGGTTGCAGAGGCAAAGAAATACTTTTGTAAGTGTTTTTTCGCTTTTAATATTAAAGAATCCCAGGGCCATTAGGAGAGGAGGCCATGTCTAGATCACCTGAAGACCATTTGCAGAGCAAAAAGAGTCTATTTTGAGGTTTTTGAGTCTTCTGAATCCAATGGAGTAGGTTGAAAAGCCATTGGATCACTGTAGGTGCATGTAATCATATAATTTACCATTAGTCCAAATAGGGCCAAGCTAGTGAAGTAGGCCCATGCAGATGTAGCCCAGGAGGGGTGAACTTCGTTATCAGCTACAGTGTAATGTGTTTGATGTGTTTTACATTCTCTGCAATTTACTTGATGTACATGTGTTTTTAACAGCTAATTAACTCATGAATTTCTCATAAAAGAACATAAAACTTGACACATAAACCCTCTCATAACTCGCTAATTTGAGACGATCCTAAACACATTTATTTTATATTGATGAGGGAGCTAGCACAACAAAACTAGTTTTCCCATATTTATATCAAGTTGGTATCAAAGCACAATTTAGCTCATTTTAGCCCTGAGATGGTTTTCCAAGGTTAGCTAGAGAATTATTTATTGGTTTTTCATTTGTGCAAGGATAATTTAACTGTGTGCAAGTTTATGTGTATCTCTTCTCTTCAGAAGAAGTTCAAGATTGAGGACTCAACTATCAAACCACAACAAAGAAGCTTTTTATGCATTACAAGTGCGATGGTAGCTTCATCAAGCACTATTTCTAAAAATATTCCTTAGCAAGACCCTTTGATAAAGATATGTTACAGAAGCTCTACATCATGAGAGATATGGTGCAAGATTTGGTTGAAGATAGGAAGCAGAACACTATACTTCAAGAGTGGTTGATGGCCATTAATGAGGAGAAGCAAGAGCTTCTTGAAAAGATTCCTGAGATGGAGACTCAGCTCCATGATGCCAAATAAACCCTAGCCAAGTATGTGCATGAAAAAGAGGTATGAAATTCAATTTTATCTTCTATTTCCTCTCAAAATGAATGTTTTGGTGCTTTTTAAAGACACACTAGAGGAATACGGTCCAAATTATTGATGAAGATGGGCTATGAAGGTAAAGGATTGGGAAAACATGCACAAGGCATAGTTGAGCCAGTTTTTGTTGAAGAAAGGCCTAGGTACTTGGGTCTTGGTTATGGAAAACATGATGGAGAATGCTCCAGAGCCAATGAGGCACATGAAGGTGTTCCAAGAAGGAATTTCATTACATGTTCATTATCTCAAGCTTGTGAAGTTTGTGTTCATGAGGAATGCAAAATATTTACATCCACTTTGCAAGAATATGCTCATAAGAATGCAACTAAAGGAAATGGAAAAGAAGAGGATGTTGAAAGCTCTAAATTCATTGAAGCCATTTTTGGTATTTCAAAGAGAGCCACTACCTCATCAATCTCACCTCCTCAAGAAGGCAACAAAGGTGAATGTGAAATGTATAAATCTTCTTTTAATCAAGTTGCTTTTGATTATGATAAACATGGTAAATATTCACATAAGATTTGGAGAAATTTTACATGTTCCTTTCGTGGTTTGAATAACCATAATATTTCAAGATGTTGGAAGAAGATAACCATACACAAGAAACTTTCAAAAAAAAGGATACTGGAAGCCAAAGGTCCATTGGACAATTCAAACCATGTTGAAAAGAAGATGCAATTATTTTGCACTCATTTCCATAAGCAGGGTCATCTTGTAGACAAGTGTTGGACTTTGTATCCAACAAGTCATCAACGAAATTTGAAGAAGGCATACATAGATATTTACAAGGATGGAAAAGAGGATTCCATAATTGATGTGGGTCAGGATGATACACATGATGAAGTGCAGCTGAAATAAATGCCATTGAAATGGTTTGGAAAAACATGGTTAGATTTCTTAACCAATTAAGGCCTTGCATTTATTTTTATGATTGATGCAAATATTTCCTTATTGATGCATTTATTTTCCAATTGAATGTGTTTCTTTTCTCTATAATTCATGATACATGTTTACGCTAGGAAGGTGTTTGAAAGTGGAGTATGTTGACTCACTATTACTGCAGCGAAATTAGTCATTTTAGCTCTTTAAGTACTTGTACATGCCAATGGGATTCTTGTACTTGTGAGAGAGTTGAGAATTGTATAAATGCGTGAGAGCTTGTGTGTGTGAACAGTGGAATTTTTTATAGTTTCATTATGTTAGAACATGCATGAGTGATCGAATTGTGTTGGTTGATTTCTTTGTTTATCATGTATGTTTTTTCAACTTGAGAGTGTTGATAATTTTCACATGCATGAGTGTCGACTTGTGTTGGTCAATTGTGTGTTACATGCATGTCATATCAACTTGGAAGAGTTGATTTTTTCTCCAAATATGAAAGGGAGATGTTGACGAATTGTTTCATAAGATGTGAAATTCTTATTGTTTTGAGAAAATAATCATCAAGTTATTGTACATGCTTTTGTTTGAATTGAGAGTCAGTTGTTTGAAGAGGCATGTTTTGTCGACTTGTGTTTGGTATATGGTTTGTACACCAATATGTAAGAGTACATGGCGATATTCACATGATGTGACATTTGTTGCTTTGAAGGAGAAAAATAAAGAGGTTGTCAAGTTATGTTTCTTGCATGATGTGTTTTTCAAGATTAATGGTTGTGCTTCTGAAAATATGTCTCAGGATTTTGGGAAGGTCCACTCCTGAGCAAGAGGCTCATTATTAGCCTTCATTCTCAAATCATGGCATGAGAAGCATGTCAATACTGGAGGATTGTGGAATCAAGAAGCGGAAAGTGGACAACATGCCAAAACGTTTGCAACCAAAACAACAACCATTGTAGACCATTTGATGTGTTGATGCCAAGAAGCGAAAGAGATGGCGAATGCATTCTTCCAGATGTGCAATTTGGAACGGTGGAGGAAAAAATAACGGTCATTTCTTTTCTTGTGATTACTGATATTAGAACTCATTGATGTAGTTCACTCATATGGGATTAAATTGGAAAAGTGGTTTCCAAGGAAAAGCTTGCATCGAATGCATGTGTGTGCAAAGGAGGAACATGATTCTCAGTGGGAAGGCCATCAATCAGTTTTCCAAGCACTGAGAAATCTCTTTGGTACAACAAGGTGTTTAATCAATCAGCAAGCAGCGAGCAAGTGTTGGATTGGGTCAGCAACGAAAGGAGGACATTGGTTGAAGTGCCAAGCCATTTGCAAGGCAAGCCATGTCAATGAACCCAAGCGATTTTCATGGATATTTTTCCAAGTAGAATCAAATTTATATAACTTGGGAAAGAGAAAAGTATTAAGCTCTCATCATATAACCATATTTTGTGGGTCCACAAGCCTGTCAATGGGAAGGAGTGATCAAAATCTGGATTGGGGGAAAAAAATTCTAAAAATTCAAAGTGCTTAGAATCACTCCAAACCAGAATGACCGGATAGGTCTCATTGCCAGGAATTCAGTGCACTTCGTTTCATCAAAAACTGACTTCGTATGTGAAAGTTAGAGCCCATTGTCTGCTTGAACAAACATGTGAATTTTCAAAAAAAAGTCAAACAAGGTCAAAGGGGTTAATTTATTGTTCAAATATGGTTTTCCTCCAGCCAATGTGGTGATGACACTTGTTTAATTGTGATTGGCTCGAATTTTTGGTTCGTTGGCAGTTTTTGGTTGGTTTTGAAAGGACCAATTGGGTGTTGACACGTGGCTAGCCCAGAGGCCACCACATGCCCTCCCAAAGGCCGAAATTTTCATATGTATGGTTGAATGTCAAATTTATATGGTGTGGAAAAAAATTATTGTTGGATGACGGGCAGAGGTCGGGGTCGACCCTATGACTTCCCCAACACTACGCACATGGCATACCAAGTCTCCTATACATTGGTTCTTAAACATATATGTAATTCAGTTATATTTTCATTTGACGTTGGTATATAGTGGGGGTAAGTGGGGCCAGCCCTGTAGGGATAGCCCCTTACCACAGGACCACACCCCAGAACCGATGGCAGAGGCTCAGTATCTAAGCATGGGATTTAACTAGAAATAGAACTTATCTTAACCCTAATCAACATTTCAAATGTGCTAATCCGATCTTAATTCATATTTTTTTCAAATGCGTTTAGAGCGCCTAACCTCCACTTAAGCTACACTTTCCATTAATTAATATGTAGATTAACACTAAGTGCAAATTAGCACTAATTTTTGGGTCCTCTAATTTCGGTGCTACCCCTAGTTTTGGCGGGCTTAACTGGAGTTTCTCCAGACTTAGTGGATTTTTCTTAGGCCAAAATTGATTAGGTCATAACTGGAGAATTTTTCGACCAAATTAGGCTCAGAAAGAGTTAATCCTAGATTATTTGGATGCTCTGAGCATGATGGTGTAGGCTGTAGAGGCGGAGAAGTACTTGTGTAAGTGTTTTTTTCACTTTGAATATTAAAGAAGCCCAAGGCCACTAGGAGAGGAGGCCATGTCTAGATATCCTCAAGACCATTTTTAGAGCCAAAAGAGTCTATTTTGAGGTTTTTGAGTCTTTTGAATCCAATGGAGCATGTTTCAAAGCCATTGGAGCACTGTAGGTGCATGTAATAAGAGAATTGACCATTAATTTAAAGAGGACCAATCCAGTGAAGCAGACCAGTGGAGATGTAGCCCAGGAGGGGTGAACTCCGTTATCAGCTACTGTGTAATGTGTTTGTTGTGTTTTACATTCTCTGACATTTTCTTGTTGTACATTTGTTTTTAACAACTAATTAACTCATTAATTTATCATAAAAAACACAAAACTTGATACATAAACCCTCTCATAACTAGCTAATTTGAGATGATCCTAAAAATATTTATTTTATACTGATGAGGGAGATAGCACAAAAAAACTAGTTTTCCCATATTCAGATAAAAAAATAAGACAAATAGACACAATGCATCAATAGTTGAAAATCCCCAATGACTTATAAATAGTAAAATGATTTAAAATTTTCCATTATAAAAGTTATACCAAATCAAGGTGTGGGTCATCCTTCAACCTATTCATTTGATGGAAATGATGGTCTAGCTAAAAAATGACACATTTCTTTCATAAACGCTCTTAGGAAAGAACAAACATTATAATACATTGAACGATTTTTTATATCGACCATTTTTTTTCTAAAGGGGGCGGATCGCTTTGAGGTGGTGCTTCAGTACTCTTCTTGTTAGTGGTGAGGATACAATCAAAAGCATTCATTGCATGTCCATAGACACTATTATGAAAAAATTTATAATACATTGAAAAAAATTTATATCGACCATTTTGTTTCTGATGGGGACCTCGCTTTGAGGTGGTGCTTCAACACTGCATGTCCATAGACGATCTTATGAATTGACCATTTTTTTTCTGAAGGGGTGGGGCTCGCTTTGAGGTGGTGCTTCAGCACTATTCTTTTCAGTGGCGAGGATACAATCAAAATCATTCACTACATGTCCAATACTCGTGTTTTCTTCAGCCGTTGCAAGTTCTTTTGTTTCTTCTGTTTACTCAGATTTCTCATCTCATAGTAAGGTATCCACAATGTGTGCGGCCAGAGAATTCATGTTGTGGTTCCACTATGGCCATGTTTTCTCTGAATCATATTCCTGGTGGAAAGAGGAATAGTTATCCATTTCCATACTTTCAATACTCAGCACAACATTCAAACTTTAGGAAAATTTAGCGGGTTTATTTTTGTTGTTATTATTATTCCTTTGGAATGGAAAATACTTGGGGGTCTTTCTACTAGTATAAGTATCACTTGGCATTCTCTTTATTTATGAAACTTCATTGGTGAGCACTTTTAATGTCTTGGTCAAGCTTTCAATAGTTGAAGAATCATTTTTTTAGCCTAACTTGAAGAATGCTAAGACCTCTTGCAAGTCTCTTTAGATTCTTTAGATTCATCATCATTAGTAATAACTCTAATAGCATGCAATTATTTCTCCACTATAGTGATTACTTCTACAAATTTTATATCCAATGTCTCCTTTGGAACTCGTTTGACAAAAGAGGAAATGTTTGTGGGTAAGGAAGTTGTATAATAATCAATAGTGATTGAATCGTGAATTTGTGTGCCCGGGGGAAACTTGTTCAATATGCGATTAAACTTTCAATTGAAATCTTTTACTTTCTCCTTTCCCCCCATCTTACTATTTTCAATATCTTTTAATAACATGGCAGGAGTTTTTTCATCAACAGATTTCTCCAAAAATATCTTCTTAAACTCCCTCCAACCATGGATTGAATTGACAGGAAGACTATGGTACCATGTTCCTGCTCTACATTCTAATGTAAAAGGAAAAATTATATAAGCAACATCATCATACCATACCTCTAACATCCGTAGATGCATTTAGAAATCGTTGATATGATCCTCTCCCTTAGTATTCTTATCTAGATCAAACTTTGATAATAGATTTTCTAGATGTCTAGGAATTTTATGAAGGTTATCCGAAAATGAAATAGGCCCTTGGGCCATCCAATCCAGGTCTTGATTAGCTATTTCTTCGTCTCTTGGTTCCTCCTCCTTTTCAGAATCTGACGAGCCTTCTCCTTCACTGTTTAAATCATCGTTGAACTCAAAATCATCTCACGATGTTCTTCGTTCGAAATAAAAATATTTTCCTTGTAATTTTCGTTAATGGGTGGAAGTGGATCTTGTTGAATTGTGTCTTCTGAGGACTCTGCTAACTCTTCAAGAGTGGAAAAAACCAAATCTTCCGCTTATGAAAATAGTAAATCGGTACGATTTGTTTATTTTTTCTTAGGATGATGTGGGTGATTATGAGCAACAGGGAGTAAACCGATATATTTTGCAAACCAGCGAGTTATAGGTCAAATAGTCCATAGTTGTTCGTAGGTGACCTCATAAGCAAACTCTGGACCAGGTTGAGAAGACCCTCCTACTTAGATAATATGAGTTGGAATGGTGCTCAAAATATTAATACCTTGTCCATAAGATAAATGATTAGGATGTGTAGAGTTATTAGCGATAAAAATTTGTTTCCCTCCTTCTAGCACCAGAATTTTGACGGTGTTGGATGCCACCAACATACAAGGGATCTCCCTGATATGAGGTCTCAATTAGACCTCACACTGTTTGGTGTATGAGTCCCATCCGGAATTTTTCCCGATTGTCATTTACTTAAATATATGCCTTGGCTTAAGCATCTAGCATGAGAGAGAAGTGAAAATGTGCTTTTGAATGAGAAAGAGAGTGTGCTTTATGAATGTTCGATTGTATATGTATCAAGGTTCTTTCGTTGTAGAGGGGAAATAAAGTGAGCCTCTAAAAGAGAAGTATAATACTACTCTAATGGAGACACACAAAGATGATAAAGGCTCGTCTAATATCAAGTGAAATAGTTCACATATATGCAATGATTGTTACAATCATTAAAACACATTTACAATAAGTTAAGCACCAAAGTCACTGAAATAGTCAACTACTTCAGTACATGTGAAAGTGAACATAAATCATAAACATTCGAAAAGTAGTCTTAAAACATATGCAATCCATGTATGAAAATGTGTTTTCCAAAAGGCTTCAAGTATTAAGGAAAATTTCCAAGATATAAGTACATCGAAAATCACTAGCTCCAATAGTGGAGCGTCACAGAGCCACCACTTGCTCCCCAAAAGTACTGACTCTATCTCTCTAATTCCTTGTGGTAGAAGCCAAGGTTAAAATTACTTCGCATGCGTTATTAGGATACTTTTGTAACTTGAGGCATGTCCTTTCACATCCTCGCAACTCTTGACTTTCCCACTCCTAATGACCTTTGGACTTATATAACCTTTGGACTTCCAAATGACTTTTGAAAATACATATGACTCTTGGTATTACATGTCTTTTGGACTTCCATGGTTATTTTTTCCATACATGAATCTTGGAATTCCACTTATTTGTCTTTACAATTATTACATAATTACATCATAACTTCCACATCATCATGTGATGAGGCATGAAAAGTCACTATCATTCACGCCTGGGACTTATAGTGACCGATAACATGGACTTTCTTCAATGGGTGACATGGCTGGCACTCGTTTCTTTGTTCTGAATGCATCTTCCGATCATTGATGTCTTCACCCTCCAAAGGGTATTTGATCTTATGGATTCCTCAAGGTGCTTCGATCATTAATAATTTAATGTGTTCTATATTCTTGAGTGCTTCCTTTTTCTACCTTATTTGCCCGATCTTCTTCATGCATGCTTTCAATGTTGTTCCTGAAATACCCGCGACTACAATCACTCATGACAAGCAACCATCAACCTTAAAATCCCCTACTCTAAAATTATCCATGCATATTTTTCATTCATTCATTAACAATGTTATTTGGAGGAGTAAGGAGAGCTTATGGGTGCAAGGGCGCACTTTGAAAGGTTGAAGGGCTAAAGAGAAGAATCTTTAAGGCTTTAGGGTGCTTACATGCACTCAAGGGAGGGTGCAGGGCACATGTCCAAAGGAAGAAGTATGACACTTTGGGATTACCGAGTGCATTGTGTGCTCAAGGGAGACAACAATGGCACATGGCATAGAGTTGAAGGCTAAAGGGAAAGGCTTCAAGGCTTTGAGGTGCGCTTATGCACTCAAGAAGGTAAAGGAGGGCTCATCGTGCAGTGTTGAAGGATGAAGGATGAAATTTCAGGGATTCAGAGTGCGCTCATGTGCTTAAAATTCCAAGGAGGTTGCAGGGCGCATTGCTGAAGCTTGAAGGGGTTAAGCTTCGAGTTTTCAGGGTGCCCTCATTCCCTTAAGGAGAGTGCAGTCCTTTGGGTCAAAGAGTGCGCTCAAAGGAAGAATTGGTTCTTCAATGGTGCATTTTAGAACAAGGAAGGGGAAAGATGCTTTAAGAGTGAGATATGCGCCCTTAGAGGGAATAAGGAACACTTCAAAACAATGAAGGATTCCCAGTCAAGGCTTAAGAGTGAAATCATGCGCTCCTTGCCTTAATGGGTTCACTTTGCAATTAAAAATTGTCTAAGTCTCGAAGATAGAACATGGGGAAAACACAATGAGTTTAGAGATAAAATCATGTGTGACACATACCAACTCATTAATAAAACTTAAAAAATCTTGAACAATAGTAAATAGACATCAAAACGCCACTTTACATACATTCCCAAAGTACAACGAACAAAGTGTGTGTGATTGTGACCAAAAAGTGTCATTTTACTACAACAAAGGTGTTATGACCATAAAACACACTAAATATGTTCTAATCAATGCGATGATACTTAAGGATGATTAAGAACACTTGAAAAATATAGAATGACTTGAAACAACACTTGACGACCAAGGCGACACTAGATACGATGGCGAAGTAGGCTCCAAAATTTAAATGTGGTAAAATTTTGGAGGATGTTGTAGCAGCGACAACAATTTCCACTCTTCTCTGCCCTTTGAGGACCCAGATTTTGGGTTTATTATCCCTCAATTATTCTTTTTCTCTCGAACTCTTAACCATCATGAAATCCTTCTTCGAGGAAGAAAGGCATCCTGTTAGCCTCGACTCCAGAAATTATGTGACAGTTAGGAAAAAAAGGTAAAAAATTTAAGAAGATATTGAATGTCACAATGATCTCTTCAAACCCTCATTATTCTCTCCCTGAAAGAGAGGATTTAATCCCTCCATTATCTCTTGTATATTTTGGCCCTCTCCCTTCCAAGGAGGATGTCAACTATCCTTCTTCCTAGGTCCTTAGATGGGATAAACCCGACTCCCTTCCCTTGTAATGATTTTGGTATCCTTTGATGTGAGGGGATTGGGTTCTACCACAAAAAGAAGAATCCTCTCCAACATCATCCACTTGAAGAAGCCTAATCTCATCCTCTTTCAAGAGACTATGGTTAAAAAAGAGAAAGACTAGGAATCCTAGTTGAAAATATGTCATGACTAGGTTTTTTATGCCACAAATGTCGCAAGTCACCCCGGATGACTAATCGCCATGTGGGATCCTAATATCCTTAAGCTCAATGCATACATCTCCTTTGTAATGATTTCCCTTTCTAGTTTCTAAGATGATCTAACTCTAGACTTAATATCATCAATTTATATCCCCTTATTCGAATAGGAAATGTTTTTGGGACAAAATTGATGAATGTGTCATGTTAGATCTTAGCTCCTTGCTAATGGAGGGTGATCTAAATCTCACAATGAGCTCTGCAGAATTTTGGGCTCGAAAGGAAAAAATGAAAAATTAGAAGACATTTTTAAAGATATTTTTTACCACTTGTGCTTCAGGATATCACTCCTAATCCCATTCTACCTACTTTGTGGAAAAAACACACATGGTTAGAAGGGATCTTGAAGAGGCTTGATCACTTATTGGTAAACCAGGGACTGCCTACCAAACTGGAAGGTCTACACTCCTAGTCATATAACACTTCAATATCTCACCATGATCCTATTTTTCTCGAATGGAATAGTATTAATGAGAGGAAGAATTTCCCTTTCAAATTTAACCACTCATGGTTAATATAAAAGGGCTTTAACGCATTAGTGAGGAAGTATTGGAACAAAATGGCTCTAGGCTCAATATCTTGATGTATGGAATCCTTGAACTTCAAACTAAAAATCTTGAAGCAACATGTAAATAATCAGAAAGAGGGGAAAATAAGTCCGTCAATAGAGAGCTACTATTCGTAGATGACAATATTAAAGAACTGAACAACCCTTTGGATCTAGAATTCCTCTCAAAATATACTAAAAATAACTTGTTATCTTTCAAAACAAGAATAGGGTAGATTCTTAAACAACAATAGGAGGCATGGAATTTAAAATTTTTAATTACACTTGCCTCGTTAGGGACAAGAACCTCGATACTTCGACAAACAAGCCAAGAAGAAAAGGAAGGATAATTCTATTTAGAGTATGGATGAAGAGGGGAATACCTTCACTTCCCCGGAAGACATTCATAGGGAATTTTTAAGACACTTAAATAGAGAGTATCTAGCCATAGAGGTTCCTTTTTGCTTCCAAAATGAATTTTATCAACATGTATCCAAGAATGATTCACCTAGTTGAAAGTCCCCACATGGAAAGGTCGATCAACAAAGAAGAATTGTCTTGAGTCCTACAATCCATTGTTAGGGACAAAATTACTAGGCCAAATGGATGGACAATCAAACTATTTATTCACCTTTTGGACATCATAGAGGAAGCTTTATTGGCAGAAATTCAGGATTCAAGAAGAACCTGTTCGATTTTGGGTTCATTAAACGATACTTTCATATCGCTCATCTCTAAGGTGACACATCCATCCTCCTTCACAGAATATAGGTTGATTTCTTTATGCAACTCCATCTACAAACTAATTTCAAAAATTGTAGCCAACTGGATCAAAGCATCTTTGTTCAAGCACATCACTCTGCAATAATTTGGATTCTTGGATAATAGGAAAATCGAAGACGCATTGGCCATAATCCAAGATTTTCCACACACAATAAAATCTCGAAATGAGGATGTGTGCCTCATGAAAATAGATTTACACAAAGCCTTTGACAGTGTCAGTTGTGAATCCCTCTAACTGATTCTCCACGGGATTAGATTATGCATTATGATGGTGAACTGGATTATGGCTTTTATTACAATAGTGAGCTACATTGTCGTCATGAATGGGATTCCATTTGACTTTTTTAAGGTATGATGAGGCCATAGACATGGATGTGCTCTCTCTCCCCTGATCTTCCTATTGGTTATATATGGATTGAGTAGGGGCATTAATGATGATAAATCAAACGGAATTATAAAAAGTTGCAGGATCTCCAAAAATATTTACATTTCCCACTCAATGTTTTTCGACAATCCTATATTTCTTGGTCGGATATCTCTTAGTTGGATATCTCCACAACAGAATGGATATATTTTCATAAGATCCTATCTTGTTTTGGAACAACATCGAGCTTCTTCATGAGCAAAGGAAAACTTTTTCTCATTTTGGCCACAAAATAGGAAGGAATAACCAAAGAAATATCAAGCATATTTTAAGTGGCCTAGACTTCCATGGAGGGAGGCTTTAAATATTTAGGATTCCATTTGTAGACAAGAAAATATGAAATTCATGACTGGGAATGGATGATAAAGAAATTTGAGCATAAGATTTCTTTATAGACCAACAAATGGCTCTCTTTAGGGGGAGGTTGATAATGATTAAATCAGTCCTTCAAAATATCTCATTATATTGGATGTACCTATACAACCTGTCGAAAGACATTATCAAAAAAATAAATGCCATCATTTCCATATTCTTATGGGTGGGCCTTGACTACACAAAAAGAAATCCATTTTTTCAATCTAAAATCACTTGCTCATCTCAAAAAAGATGGTGTTTGGGTATTAAGGGCACTGAAAGTTTTTGTATGGCGTTCATAGGCAAGACCTGTCGAGAGCTCTCAAAGGAAAATGCATCTAGCAACAAATCATAAAAGGAAAATACTTAAAAATAAGAAAACAGAGAACTATATCAAGGAAGGAGCCAAGGAGCATAAGAAGGCCTCTTATATTTGGAGAACTATGATGAGAAGCAAGCATTAGCAACTTGAGATGGGATCTCAGGAGAGTAGATAGAATAGAAATTGACCTGGAGGATATTAAAGGGATAAAGGGCATCCTCACACTTTCTATTCCTATTATAGAATTCCTTCACTCCAAAGGCATATACTTTATGAACCAAATTTGTGTTGATCAAAACTCTCCATCTACCACAAGATTATGGCTCAAATCCTCTGAAATGGGAATGCAAGAGAATCTTGCGACAGAATGGTCCCAGTACATCACACATTTAAGTCAAGTTGGTATTGTTTTTTCATATTAAGAAGATAAAATTTCATGGGGTGACAACATGAAAAAATATCAAATAGAGATTTAGGGGATTTATAATTACATTTCCAAGAGACGCTGCTTGTCAGATAGTGCTCCTTGACTACATAAATCATGGAAATGGAACCTTCCAATGAAGCTGAAATGTTTTGTTTGGCTGGTGGCCTGTAATAGGATACTCAGATAGGACAACATCCTTAAAAGAGGATTCCAGGGCCCCAATATGTGTCCATTACGCAATGACAGCGTTGAAGACGTTGTACATCTCTTTTTAAATTGCCCATTTGCAGTCTTGGTTTGGAGAGGGGTGCTACACATCCTCAATATCCGAGCAGAATGGAAATCAAGGTCAATTGAAGGATGTCTATCCCTGTTGTCCCAGAAATATAGGTAAATATAGGTCAAATCAAACTTTACTTCACTACATCTTCTGGGCATCTTGAGAAGCAGAAACGCTAAAATCTTTAAACAATCAATGACGGAAGTGAGACACACCTACATCAAGATCTCAGCATATTTTTCAAAAACTTGAACTTGTTAGGGAGAAACCAATGAAAAGAACCTTTTCACGAAAGGATATATGGGCTCATTACCCTGTGTTTTTCTTTCGATGGAACCTCCATCAACATGATATGTGGCAGCGGGGTCCTCCTAGCTATGAAGCCTCACACCTTTTTCCATTTCAGTTGGTCTCGTGACATTGGCACTAATAACAGAGCCGAATTGTTAGCTCTGTGGGGAGCACTATCATGTGCAACTTGGCTCGCCATTGATAACTTGGCAGTTTTTGGAGACTCGAAAGTGATTTTGAAATGGATCCGGCAGGGATCAATTCTTAGGTACCCTTCTCTCTCCTTCTCCTTCTAGTTGCAGCGCATAAAGTCTCTGACAAACTCCTTCCAATCTATTTCCTTCGCGCACGTCTACTAGGAACATAGTCTAGAGGTTGATTCTTTATCCAAGAAGTGATGCAACCTCCCGCTGGAAAAAATGTTCTACTCGTCCTTCGACAACGACCTTCTCTACAACTCAGGGTCCTTCATCCTTTAAAGACTCCCTCATCAACTTTCTATGGTAATTCCTCCACAGATGTCCTAGATTTTTGTGGTGTTTTCTCTCTTTACATTCAGCAATTTTATCCTCTGCCGTTCCTCCTGTAGCTGAGATCAAAAAATCTTATTTCATTGTTTTAGTTTCAGAAGAGATTAAGTAGAAACAGAGCTTTCGTGTTGTGATCCAAACAGAGTATTTTTTTGGGGTTTGATCCAGTCGAGATCCCAACAGAAGTTGAACTTTTCAAACTTTGAGAACATTCCTGCAAATGTACCTACTTTTATTAATAAAAGTATGATGTTATTTCTCTCTGAAAAAAACACAAAACATGGCTTTACCTCTAATATTAAAATAATGACAATCATGTTTATTAAATTCGCATCTTCACGTGACTTATTTTAGTTAGACTCTTTCAAAGAACTTTTTTAATATGATAAATATATGAACTTTTCTAATCTTATCGTGAATTGTTGTGTAAAAAAACCGATAGATTTACGATTCATTGGAATGGAAATATTATTCCGTTATGTGGATAATGCTTCTCAACAACTGGTGGCTTCCCTAACTTTTCGAACTTATAGGGGGCCGCCAAAACCAGAAAATGCATGCCATGAGTTCTAAGGAGCCACCGACACATTGTTCCACTGATCCACAAAATTGTGATTTACTCAACCGTTTTCATGTTTTTATTGCTAATCAACATTTGTTTTCAATTGAACTTCTTATTCACCATATGAAATGTTCATGGTTTCCATCGTCGATTTCTTGTTAATTGTATACTCTGTTCCTGTTGCATTTATTATGTGCTGCCTTTCCGGAGTTTGTTTTTAGCTTGGCCATGCTATTATCATGTGGTTGTTGGGCACATTTTACAATCAGTATGAAGAGATGAGATAATAAAAAAAAATGGATATAGGTTGTTCTTTCCTGAGGGCACAGAGATAATAAGTTATTTAGGCTGTTCTTAAGTAATAAGTTATTCAGTTATTGCAAACTATTAATACGTATTAATGACAATTGCTCTGCATTCTGGATATTCAGAGTATAAAATTAAGATGCACATCACGGTCTGTGTTGTTAAGATCAACGTAGTTATCAAACCACCATTACTTCCATGAAATATCACAAAATAATAGTATATTAAATTTATAATTAGAAGCAGAAAGACCGAACGTCATTCACCATTGCTGCAGAATCACAAAGATAGAACACAGTTACCCTTTCCTCTGGCATGGGTAGCCGATGTCACTTTTTGTAACATGCATCTATATGAAGAAGACGGACACAAATTCATGTACTCTCAACGAAAACGCAGACAAATTTATATCCAAAATGCTGATGGAGAAGCAGACAAATTTATATCCAAAATGCTGATGGAGAAGCAGATGGCGCTGGAAATGGAGATGGAGATGGTGCAGGTGAATGAGCAGAATTCCCATGATTAATTTTAAGGGTAGAAATCAGACCCTCTGCAATAAGTAAATTGGCAGCATCACTAGGATGGTATTCATCCCAAAACAAATATTTGGTTCTGTCTGGACACAACTTTGCAGCAGCCACGCAACTTAATGTGGGTCGATATCTTCCAAAACTGCAGCAAGGAGTATCAGCATTTTCGAACCCTGCAGACGTAAATTCTCGTTAATAAAAACCCAAACCACCAATTCAAAATAAACCCATGAAACATACTGTAATTTGATGATAATTAGTAATAAATGTATTGAATCCTCACCATAAGCTTTGGGATTTGCTATAAGTTTGGTGAAGAAAGTGTAACCATCGGCAAATATAAAGCGAGCTCCTGGCAGTTTTGAATTTAGATCTGCGATGAGGTTTCCGGTGGCCGCATTAAACTTGACGGCATATTCGTTGAGATTCTGCTGACAACCTCCATCTGTTGTCAGTACCCGTTGTAGTGGAATGCAACCCAGAGGTCCCATTCCTGTGAAGAGCAACCTGCGTACGCCTAATTGATGTAGCGTCTGCCAAATTTCACATATAAAAGATTATTAACAATAGGTCCAGCCCTGATGATGACAGTCTCAAATTTATGGTTGGGGAAAACTCACCGTGAGTTGTTGGCGCAATGTGGAAATAAGATAACTTATGAAATCATCGGGAGCAAATTGCCAGGAATCAGCCTGCACTGGGAGCAAATAATTGTTGATGTAGTCGTTGCTTCCAATGGACATTAAATAGATGGATTGGTTAAAGAACTTCTCCGCTTTTTCTTGCCCGATTTTCTTGGCAATGATCATCTTGGTTCCTTGGAACATCTCTATTTGCCTCCATAGCCACAGTCGTTGAATCTACATGGGTATACAGTTAACATGGGAAAATAATGAAATTAACAACAACAACAACAAAAAAACCAGAGAAGTGGGTGGATGGAATAGTTATTACAAAAAGAGATCCCGTTTCGTTAAGAATGCCTCCTCCACCCGAAGCATAGTTGACACCTTGCTTCAACACAGTGTTCTCGTCAGTGGATGGAGACAGGATCGGCGCTGGGATTGGCAAACCTGTTTTCTCAGCTGCAATATTAGCAACAACACCCAATCAAATGAATACCTCGAAAATGCCCAATATATAACAAATAAATATTCACAAGTTGAATTGTGGAAGGGGGTGTAAGAAATACCAACTATATCACAAATGGTTCGGCCATTAGTGTATCTTCCTGTGGGCAATCCGTTACCAAAGTCAATTCCATACCATGGATAATTGGACTTGGCTAGACTCCTCTGCAGGTGATTGTTGTTTCCCACATCTGACAAAGAGTCTCCAAAAATAAAGGATACAGGCTTTATTTCTCTTTCGGCTGCGCTTGCACCAACGTATAACGTCACCGCCATCATAATTGCCATGAAACATGCACTTAGTTCCTCAATCCCAATTCTCTCCATTGTTCCCGTATACACAAAGTGCTCTGCTGCAGTTGTTGCTCTGTTTGAAGCAAATCTCCCAGTCCCCGGTATACACAAAGTGCTCTGCTGCAGTTGTTGCTATCTCCCAGTCCCCGGTATTTATAGGAAAAAGCAATAAATTTGGTATTGTTGTCCGACACATAGAGTCAAGGAAGAAAAATGAACGAGGAAATCTAAAAACCAATGATTATTAAGGTAGAATTGGTTGATACACCAGACCGTTGAAGAGCGAAACCGCCAACTAACAACTCTGAAACTCAGTGTATTAGTGGTTAGATTAGCTGAATGGGTTTCGTGGATTATAGTTTTTGGAAATGTATGTTCATAGATACCATCGCTCGCAACTCTTTCTCTTGCAATCACCGCCAAAGAAACCAGACCATGCTTCTTCCAGCTAGCTGCTTGATGCACCTTTGCCCTGATATTTTATGGTGAAATGTATTATCTAATTCAAAATTTTGAAAAACAAAATAAAATTGGTGGGTGAAACAAAATATTTTTCGTAGTTATGTGCTAAATTTGGAAACATGAATATGTATAAATATATGTATGGATAAATTTGTATATCAAATTATACAATTATTATTAACTGTGTACTATATAAATTTGTTTAATTAATGTTTATATATTTAATTTTCATAGTATTATTGTTTTTTTATCTCATCGCTATGTTTAATATATCATCTCTGTATCATCTGTAGTTTGTTTATTGTTTTTTATCTCATCGTTATGTTTAATATATCATCTCTATATCATGTCTAGTTTGTTGATAGTGCTTTATTTATGAATTTGTTTTTATCCATTTATATGTTATCTTTGCAAGTCATGCATCCATATTTGATATTAATAATTTTTATAAGAAAAGTAGTTATTTATTAAATAATATAATTATAAAATAATTTTTTTTTTAAGAATAATAGTTATGTATTATATAATATAATTATTATTATTTATATATTTAATAAATATATTAATTTTGAAAAGATATTTTTAATTTTTTTTGTTGTTATTTAGTAGGTCACAATTATTTTAATTTTAAATTTCGGTTTTAGGAATTTAAACAAGGCTACAAGGTAGCTACTACCTGCCACTTAATTTAAATATATTAATGTTGCAATGTGATCTTGAAAATGTATATGGGTAGCTATTACATGCCGCTTAATGCTTTGTAATAAAGTATAGTTAAATTAAATTAGAAATAATTGTTGCAATTTGAGTTTGAGTTTGACCATGTCTATGAAAATTTGTTTTGTAATAATGTTGCTCCTTAATTTAGTTTAAATATAATTAAATTAAAGTAAAAATTTAAAATTTATGGGCTATATAGCAGTAGTTTAAATCTATCTAAATTATAGTAAAACTATTAGATCTGCTATATATGCTTAGCTTATTTTTGGCATTAATATGAGTATGACAGAGTAGCTACTACCTACTGTTTAATGTAAATATAGAAATGTTTCAATTTGAGTTTCAACATGTTTATGAGGATTTGCTTTCTAATAAAGTTGCTAGTTAGTTTAGTTTAAATATAATTAAATTAAAGTAAAAATTAAGAATTTATGTTAGTGTTAAGGTTTACAATCTAATCAATTTAGGTTTTTAGTAAATGGTAAATTGAGGTATTTTGTTAATCCAATTCCACCTAACCACAACAACAATGTCATATTGTCTTGATAATGTTTTTGTTGAGAAAGTCATCTAAAAGCTTTTACATTTTCCTAAAACACACACACACACACACATATATTAAAGAGTAGTTCTTCTTGTTAGATATGTCGTCAAAAATATAATTTATGAATAAGTAATATTTTTTGAAAATTTATAATAAGAAAAATAAATATATTATTATAAGAATTTATAATAACAAAAAATATAAGTTATATATATATATATATATATATATATATATATATAAAAATTTATGGTTATTATTCAAAAAATTTAGATGCTATTTTTACTTAAATTAGAAAATATACTTAAAACATATAACAATGCAGTGAAATTACAATTATATTAAGTAAAAGAACTTTTCTTTCTTATTAAATACTTCTTGTCAATACAGAGTGAAAATAAGTCTTTAATAAAATTATTATAATTAAATATCTATTCAATTAGATTCTCCTGATAATTTTACCAAACTTTAATTAAAATCACACATATTGATAAACGACAAACATGAACATGTGTACTTAATAAAAGCTTTTAACTTCATTAACTTTTAAAATATTAACAATTTAACTTAAACTTAAGTAAAACTTAAATTCTAATAAAAACTTTTCTTATAAATGCTTCGTGTCAATGCAAATACATAATATGTGAAAATAAGTCTTTAATAAAAAAATTATAAGTAAATCTATATTCAATTAGATTCTCTTGTTATTTTCACCTCACTTTAATTAAAGTATATTGATACACGAGAAACATGAACATGTGTACCTATTCAAAAACTTCTAACAATATTTTAACTTCATTAAGTTAAAAAATATTAAATTAGACCAACCTTGGAATAAGAGGTTGGCTCAATTATTAATTAATGATTACGCAATTCTGGTGATGGAAGGATGATGTGACATGGTCCCAATGGTTTAATGGATTAATCTTATGATGTGAAATTTGGCCTTTCTTTGCTCCCACGATGGAAGGATGATGTCACATGGTCCTAATGTTTTAATGGTTTAATCTTATGATGTGAAATTTGGCCTTTGCCTCGTACAATAGTCGACAGAAAGGGCGTGAATTGCAATGTGTTTTGCAATAACAAGTTGAACTTATTAACCAATCAAAAGCTAGATAAATAAATTTAAATAATAGATATAAATAAATAATAAAAAAAATTAAACTTAAACTATGTAAAAACATAAAAAAATTTAAATGACAAGTAAATTAATGTCACTATCAGGAAAAACCTGATGCATAATACCAGCTTGCGGCAGGTATAATAAGTGGATATTCAATGAGCCACCCCACATTGAATAATGATCATATTGCATAATGAAATATAGTTTAATACATTGGAGGTAGAAAATGTGGAGGGCTATTTAAAAATCCACCTTGAAGGCTTAAATCTCGAGGACGATGGTGAAGCGTCTATTAGGTCGAGAAATGAATTAACGTGATTTCATGTGAATTAGGTGGTTTATGACATGTTTCCCATGGTTGTACTATAATTGTAAGTGATAGATAGTTGTTGGTAGGTAATCAATATTTTTAGAACTATAATTTTATTATTTTATTAAAAAAGTATGTGTAAACTCAAATTTTATATATATTTAACTCTGAAATATACTAACACAATATATTAATAAAACTATAACTCCAAAAATATTAATAACCTTCGAAAATTAACACTCAGCAAAAACCAGGCTTTCAACGTTATAGAAAACAACACTTTCACAGTAAGGTAGCAGGCCATCAAATAGAAAATCTGGCCAACTAGAAGTGTAAGTGGATGCTTTTGAAATCGATGACATTTAAATATATTGTTGAAGGATTGTTCCAATTTTTTTGTGAAAATGTTTGTATTCTCGATTAAACTCTGCATGAAGAACATTGAATTCCAGGCACAAGAGTGAAGCTCTGTTTTGTGGATTAATTTTGCTGTCTCTATGTGGATAGTCTCTGTAATTGAATTTTGAACGAGGTTCTGTGTTTGATTAAAGTAGTTAGTGTCGATACCCACACTGAACTTGAGTTGCAGAGTCGTATGTATCCTTGAGAGGGCTGGGGATAAGTAAATGTGCCCCTCTTTGAGGTAATCAAGCGTAGAGAATGAATTCTGAATAGGACCGTAGTGTAAAGCCTTGCATTGAGTAAATGTGAAATTGTGACTGTCACCATCTGTGGCAATGAGAATAGCAATGGTGTATCGGAATCTCTGTAGAGCGATAGCCTGAGGAGTCGTAGAATGCATAGCATAGCGAGGGGTCTCTGAGGAAAAAAGAGTCGAACTACAGTGATGAGTAGTGGAGCTTTTAACTCATTGAATTATTGCGGAGAATCATGAAATCAAGGTATAAAGAATGAGACAGAACCTGGAGCAGCGAGGATCAGAACTGTGAAACAAACAGTAAAACCGGCGTTGAGAAACCGGCGGTCTCGCGCTGGGCAAAAGTGGTAACCAATTTTTGTCAAAAAAACGCGATGTGTCCCAGCAGTTGACACGTAAGGAGGTGGTGGTATTTTAATACCACTCATTTCGTGCAAGATTGGAGTGTTAAACCACGAAGGATAAAAAAACGCGATATCCGCGTTACCCGTCCGATCTACTACTGTCAAGATCTGATGGTGATGTGTTGCACACGATGGACGGAGATTAATGGTGAGGTAAGTACCATGGGGCCGATGTATTGATAAATGTAATGCGATGGTTTGGTGGATAGTAATGTTAATATATATGTTGCGCTGGACGTGAGACTTAACGTCACGACTGTGATTATATTGGGCAAAACAAAGGTCAAGGCTCGTTAAAACATATGTCAATATATCACCATTGAATTGAATTACCATAAAGGGGTGTGCGCATGAAGTTTGTATGTATGGAGCTGCTGTGGGTCGGAGAATTCATTCAAATTATAAGCGCGGATGAGTGAGGAATCAAAGGTTGTTAAAATGGTTCTTAACGTTTGTTAATATATGCTATAATGTGTTGATAAAGCTGAACCTTGTACAATGAGTTTGTACGCAGGGTAAGCTGGAACCTTGGGTTTTAAATAAAAGTCGATGTTTAAGTCCAGGGTGAGAGCCAAGGACTTGGCTAGTGCTTAATTACAATTCGAATTATCAATTAGAATAATGAATGGGTTGTAATAAGGGTGTTAGGCCTTATAGAAGCCTCCGCAGAGAGAATTGTTGTATGGGTTTATGACCTTTTTAAAAACAAGCTTCCACATTATCAAACGGAATGTTAAGAAGGGTCGTGGTTAAACCAAGAATTAGAATATGGGTTAATTATAATATTCGAACACCAATTCGAATAGTTACAAGGTGGGTTGTGATATAGTTATGAATTTGAATTAAAGCGTTGGTTGGGTTTTATAACCTTGGTTAAAGGATAGCTTCCGCATGTATGTCATTGCCAGATTTAAAATTATTTGGTAAACTTGAAGTGCATTGTTTCCTATGCATAGAGAAAGGAGATTGTGGATTCAAAAAGGGAATTGGAAATTTATATATGAACAAAGAGTGCATAAGCAGGTCATCTCGGGCATTAAAGTTAAACCCGGAGGCAAGGGAACAATGCTGTGTATAAGGAACAATTGTGGTAAAGATGGAAGCGAATGCGTGCGAGTAGAGGAAGTGGAGTTAAGGTGGAGTTTATTTATAACAAGACGTTGAAAGGTTGGACGGAACCCTGAACAACGGAACCATGAACAGGGGAGGCAGTTTTGAAATTTAAAATAAGCGGTATCGCGTAGGTCCTAGCCTGGTAAGCTGAATCACGAAAAAAACGTGATTCCATTGACTGGTTGACGCGTGGCCACAAATGGTTTTGGAAAACCATTTATATCATGCGACTTTTGTGAATTAACGCTCATCCATTTAAATCACGCGATATGCGTTCGTGTTCGTTGGATCATTGGAGTTGAAGCGACGATGCGTCCGTCGTTGGATGTTGAGGGAAAGTTAAGGACTGGAACCCATCTCATCGCGCGATTCTGGAGGATTAAAAGGTGTGCACTTTAGTTACGTGATGATCGTCAGATCATCGAATCGAAGGCGAAATGCACACCAGATAAGTATTAATGTGTATGGTTAGTGGTGGAATATAATAGTCGGGGGATTTAAATCGAAGTCCAAGGGTTATAAATGTTTCTTTTAAGCATTTGAGTTGTGGAGTATATATAAAAGTTGATATATATAAGTGGCGATGCTTGGGTTATGTTGGTTTATGAATATGCGAACGTGAGGTAATGAAATAATTCATGGGAACCTTTGATTTGCGGGTTTTTTTTTAGAACAACGATGGAGTCTATGTTAATAAGAATTAAGTATATCCGTTGAGGTATGTATTGTCCCGAATGTTGAAAACCTTGCAAATGTATAAAATTATGTACAAGCAATCTACATTTTTAATGTTTAACTAAAAAATATGAGGGCCGTCAACTATAACTTTGAGAAGTGGGATATGAAAATCTGAAAAAGTGCATAAATATTTTTAACATTTTCGAATTTCAACCATACTCATCCGAAGAAAACACAGCGACAGCCTGCGGCCGAGTTGATGTCGGAGTCGGCCGTCGGCTATGGCTATTAATATTTCAGGTAGCCGAGTTGATGCCGGTAGGTTATGGCTATTAATATTTTTGCATAGACAACTTTACAACTTCGAATATTAATACTTAAATTTAAGAAATCTAAAATCTAAAATTTAAAATATACTGCTCCAGACTAGTACATTAATGAAGTTATAAATATTGAAATATTAATTGCACTGAACTATTCGGGCTTTTTAACTGAACATAAATCTATTTTCACCACATGTAAGCACCAGAACAGAATGTTATAAATATGTTATTCAGTTCCCCTTGCCCAAAATTATAGAAATATTCCGAAAATGCACGGACCTCACTGCTATTGGGGCCTGCCGACGTCATGGTCACTGTTAGACTCTCGTAGTGGGTATGACAGTATGAATGTGCCAAAATGCAGAGATACGGCCTTTACATAGCCGTAGTCTAAAATAGCGGAGATACATGGGACAAATTTCTGCACAAATATCTATGAAATTTGCAATAACATGTTGAATTTTGCAACCAATAGAATCCCAGAAAAATAAATTAAAATAATTAAAATAAATAAATAATAATAAATCTTATAGTTGAACCATGGCAAAAATTAAAAAAAATTGAAAACATATGTCTAATCAAGGTGAATTAATGTCACAATCAGGAAAAACCTGATGCGTAGTGACCTGCAGCAGCAGGTACAATAAGATTTATTGAATATATACTCTTTAAAGTATGATCATTGTGAGTATTTTTATATGGTTTTTTAAGAAGGAAATTTATCTATCACTTATTAAACACCACTTATTAAAGGAACAAAAATTAATATTTTCGACCAACAAAATCAATATCTTTAACTAAATATACCAAAGGTAGATTTAACTAATTATAAAATTAGTAACTCCTTAAAACTATAAACATTTTTATTCTCTCTCCCTAACTTATACTTGTAGTGTTTCATTTTCTATTGGATGAAGTTAAGATTGTTTAATCTGTAAACATTTATGAGATTTATCTTCTAAAATTAAGTTTTAATATGATATGTTCGGTTAGTTATGTGTCATGAACATATTAAGGTTTTCATGGATGTTATTGAATGATTATCATTTTTATATAGATTTATGGTTTTACTATCGTGATTTTTTTATAGATTTATGATTTTGTTATAATGATTGAATTGTTATCATTTTTTTTATATAAATTTACTAATGATCATTCTATATAACATGAATTATTGAATTGCATTCTATGTTGGGATGATATGAATAATGTGAGATGTAAAATTATATTGATGATTTACCAAGTGTGATAAGGAGGGATCATAAGCATATAGATTTAAGAACAAGCTAAAATATTTAAAAAATATTTAAATCAAGTTAAGATGAGGGGAATGGATATCTCAATTTAAGTGCTATGATGGAAGATATGATTATGGATTTCTTTGATTATTTGGATAATGCTCTATGCTCTTATGTGTGTTTAGGAAAAATGGCTAATATTGCAAGCTTAACTTACATATGGTTAAACATTATATGAAGCTTAACTTACATATGGTTAAACATTATATGAAGGAGGCATTTCATGTATGCCATAAGGTGAAGTGAAGATTATTCCTACTTATTAGAATCTCCATTTATGTGGATATGTGGAGTGGTAGGCATATCTTAACCTAGGAGGTCACACATAGGTCACATGACATTGTGAGGCCAAGTTGTGAACCAAGGATCACACAACAAGGGAAGAATAGCATTATCGCTCTCCAATCATAAAACAAGATGGAATAAACATGGCCACATTCACAAAATATTGGTTCTTTTTCCATGTAGAAATATGCTTGTGTGTGTGCACGCATGTGCGACTGTTGTAGTGACCATGTAGTCACCCTTGTTGTTCAATTTCATGATCCAACATAAAGGTATATTTCATGTGCATGTAAAGTGTGTGTGTGTGTGTGTGTGTGTGTGCGCGCGCGCGCGCATGTGAATGCACACACATTTAGTTAAGTGACAATAGTATTCATATAGATGGGGATACATTCATTTAAATAGGAAAATATTTATAATTAAAATTAGATTTCGTTTTAAAGATACAAAAGTAGGAAGTACAGAAATTTAAAGTAATAATACATTAAAAACATTTAAATTAAGGGAAACATTCATTTTCTATTTAAAGATATTATATTTAATTAATAAATGTAGTATCATGTGCATACATATATGTGATTTTAAATATTGGAGGGGGAAGTAGTTGGAAAATGAGTGAGAAAAACATTAAGGAAAGAGTAAGTATGATGTGGATGGGTGAGTATTAGAACATATGAATTATGCCTTATTAACATGTATCATGTGTTATTGTGCATGATTATTAGATGAGGGGTGGTCATGAAAGACACATTCTAGCTAGACATTTAAAATAATGTAGAATTTACATGGAGAATGTGTGAAGAGAAGTCTAAATTGTGGATCCTACATTTTATCTTTGAGAGCTACACAATCTTGTGGTTGGAGGTATCAAATTCCATTAAAAAAAAATCTAATTGTACACTTTTTCATGTAGCCTTTTTATATCAAGGGTTATAGGCAAATATAAGTATCTTTGAGATATTTTAGGGTTATAGGAGAATATAAGTATCCTTGAGATATCGTAGGTAAAATACCTCAATGGTTTCCCCTGCACATAAATCATCCCTGCTGCAACTCCCTCTAACTTCACCCATTTCAATTATACTTCGAGAGCTTGGGATCAGAGGCCCATAATACATACCAAACTATATTTTACCAGCGAGTGAATAAGAAATGGGTGACCACCTGAACTCCCATTCTTTGAGCTTTTGGCACAAGGGGTCGAGGTCAAGAGGTCGTTGATGGTGAGAAATTAACAGTAACGAGGGAAAGTATATATAAACACTAAAAAAATTTATTTCTTGAGAAAAAAATAGTGCAGGGAAATCTAAATTAACTCTCGGACCTCTCACTATGACTGATTTCAGCCCTGGCTTAGGGCATACATCTATGGTGAATTTGTCTCTATTTAAGATGATTTTATCCTCTCAATTGAAGTATATTGTAACATGGTTTTAAGAAATTCTATGTGGAAAATCAAGTCTTTAATTTAGGACAAATTTGAGGTTGTCTTTGAGCCAAAATATGAAGCATAATTTGTGGAGAATTATATTGGTGATCCAAGAGATATAGGCCTTTTTTTAGGTCCTAATTAAACTCTATAGTAGACCTTATAAGGCAGATACCCGAGTCTCGGGTAGAGTATCATATATCCAAAAATTTGAGGTTGAGCATCCTAATCCAAACCTTTGATATTATGAGCAGACTTTGATATTTGTTTATAGTAGATATCGTGTGCTCGTTTATACATTTTGAAACAGGCCTACATAAGAAGTTTGAAGATGACATCAGTCTTAAAAAAATTTGGAATTGGGAGTGGTTGTAATGCCTCCTCCCAATTTTACCCACTTTTGCAAATCTCTCGAAGGTAAACATGAGCTGAGTGTCACTATGATATTACCTAACCTCCAAGTTCCATTCTGGAAGTGGGGCCTACAAACCGATAATAAATTACATCCCTCAGAGACTATAGATCACTCAGGAGCCTAGCAACCACCCCAGGTGATCAATCCCTAATATGGAACTCTTTTTCACAGGGTTTACACCTCAACAACATCCTTGACACATTGTGTCTACAGTTATGAGGCTCCAATCCCACCCACAAGTCTTTCTGCATGAATTTCTAGCCCAAAATTATTTGTTATGTGTATATGGTCGCGAGATTTATGCCACTTTTTCAGGCTAGCCTTCATACCACTGCCCATAACTACCTGTAACTTTCCAAAATCATGTCAATGATGATAAGAATGTTAAAAAATCAAATCTTGAGGAAGACCTTAACAAATACATGCCTAATGTAAGATATACATTTCATCAAACACATGAAAAACATATAAGCTACAAGTCATGAATGCATATTTGATCATAAACTTCTGAATTCATCTGAAATTCACCGAGAAGACTCTATGTTATCTCTAGCTACTTGCAACAACACTGTTAGCACATGAATTCATCAACCATTCAATAAATTATCAAATCATCAGAGAGATTCATAACTAGAGCATATCATGTAACCAAGTATATAGCCAACATATAACCATAATAGAAACTATGAAAAATCAACCATAAGATCACCATAATAACTAGTGCAAGTGCTCATATATCACAATAGGAAAATAGCTCATATTAACATATGAAAATATCAACCAAGTCAGGGACTTCCACATACCACCCGACCATATATTGGTTGAACCAAAATATCTCTTTCATCCAACCACCCTCGTGCCATATTCCAAGCATAAATGTGGGATCATATGGGTTAAACCAAAACAAAACCAACAAGGGCTTCCAAAGACCAAACCATATCAACCCTCAACCATAGTGATCTCACCTATATGGTCCATAAATCACTAACATCAATGAGATTTGACTCTATCCAGGATTTCTAGGCCTCCAAGAACTAGTAATTCAATCCACGACCTCTAGGGAACCCGAGTTGTTCTAGCACTCCATACTATTTTCTTAACCCGCAGGCTCTAGGGACTAGCAACTCAACCCACAGCCTCCAAGGAAACTAGGTTGTTTTAGGGCTCCAGAGAATTTGTGCCAACCCACAATCATAGGAAACCTAAGAACTAATCAAAAACCAAATGGGAAACCCACAACACCGTGGATATCCAAGAAATGGCAAGGCAAGGCTGAAACCACTGTCAATCCAAGAAAATATCCATGTTAGTAACAACACATGACCAAGGAACCACATGCATATACCATGCATCCAAAACCATCAAGGAGATCACACATGCAACCTGTTACATGCAAAGTAATCATGGTGTAGTTGTCAATCCAACTGTTTCCTATTGCTTCCTTTCTTTCCTTCTCCAATCCAAGTTAATGCTAGAGTGATCCCAGGATCCTCCAAGAATGCTCTAAGTGTGCAAGAGTGTGAAAGAATGAACAATATCTCAAGTCAAGACTGTCAAAAAGCTATAACTGAAAAAATAAAAAAAACCATTAATTGTTTCTCTTATGCCTTTTTATCATTGAGGTCTCCCTTTTTCTTCATTTTCCTTCATTTCTCCTCTAATCTCCCTCGCATGAAAATTTGTGTCTCTTCACCTTCATTTTCTCCTATTTTCCTTTATTTTCATAATTAAATGTCAATTATTGCCTCTTTTCCTTTTCCAATTTCTATATCCATTAATAAACCACAAGTGATGCACACTATAATGTTTACCCACCATTCAGCTTGGAATATGTGTCCCATGAAATTGGTATTATTTTATTTACGTCGAAAATCAACAAGGGGTAATCATAAAAACATATTTCGTATGGAGCTTTATAGCATAGCTCACTGCATTATTTACAATATCAAATTGTTGAAACCATGAACACCATATTGCTTATTGGAGCTTTATAACACAGCTTGATGTAGTATCTACAACATAATTCTTATTTGAGCTTTATAACATAGCTCATTACATTATTTACAATACACATATGCATAAACATAAACCAAAAACTATAAATCAAACATTTGTTCAGGTAGTAAATAAGGAAGGATACAAAGCCCGCATCTGATCAATCATCTCCCATGTAGCTTCATCGATCCCAAATCTCTTCCGTTGCACTTTAACTGGCTCGATTTCTCAGTTCTAGAGCATGAGTTTTTTCTATTGCAAAATGCATTGTGGCTTTGGTTGGAATTTTCCCTCTAGTTCCACCTGTAATACCAAACACATCAATCACATGATCAACATCCTGGACATATCTTTTAAGTAATGAAACATGAAAACATCATGGAATTTCATTGTTGGCGACAGTGCAAGTCTCTAGGCCACTGATCCAATCCTCTCAAGGATCTCAAATGCTCACAATACTGTGGTGTCAGCTTGGCACATGATCCAATCCTCAAGGATCTCCTCTTGGGCTTGATGCACAAATAGACATTCTCTCGAACATAAATCTCCTTGAATGTTCTATGTTGATCTGCATAACTCTTCTGCTTGTCCTGTGCTGCCTTTAAATTCCTTTGGATAACCTGCATATCCTGCTCCATCTCAGTCAACATATTCAGTCAAATCAACACCATGTTCACTGGATCACTCCAGCTAATAGGAGTATTACAACTCCGCCCATAGAGAGCCCACACAACTAGGTCAAAGAGCAGCCATGGAGCACATGAGTTTTGAACACAAGACCTCCAGCCTATAAGTCCAACAACTTTCCATTAAGCCACACATTATGTTGTTTCATATGTCCATGGCATAATTTATATTTAAAGTGGTTTTTAATGGAAAAAGGGGTTGGTGGAGCCTACCAAATTTGGTGACTCTACCAGACTTAGAGTTCCGCCTACCGATTTATCATCTCAACCAAACTTGGAGACTCACATTAATGAAACCTCTGCCAAATTTTGTTGACATATATGACACGCGTTAGTTTTTATAACCAATGTTAAAAATTGGCATATTTTTAATATATTTTATGTTTCATTGGGCACTAGGTTAGTTTTAAAATATGCCAATGGTTGTTTCAACTATATAACATAAATATATATTAGTTATAACAAATGTGCCTAGTTGATTGGGCGGAGTTGCTTATAACACCAATGAATTTTTATACTTGGAATATCAACGTGAGTATTATGTGATAAGGTTGACATCCCATGGTCTCAACCCCGGGACTATTGGGCCAACAAATTTATATAAACCAAAATCTTTTCCATTGCACAACAAGCTTTGCTGTTGAAATTCTATGTAGAGCCATTCCTTTTGTAGTAGTGTTAATCCTATGACCAATAAGAAATTTGGAGGCCATTATTGGGAGTTATACTCATCCTTTTTTCAATCTTGTCTTTTGCAACAAGTTACTTGAACCGAGCATAAGCTATTAGAGCTAGCAAGCGATAGTTTTGATGTACTTTTGAAGGCGCTTATTGATGTAACAAGGCATTGCTTTCTTAACATCTTATTAATAAAAGCATCCTCCCCACTTGGAGAATAGGGCCCAGAGACGTATTCCATACAGGATGAACTTTGTTAACAATTTGGTTCTTCACTTTTCTAGCTTATGTGCTTTCTATTCTCCTTTCTACAATTTTTCGTAAGTTATTCATGTTTATATGCTTAAGTTCCTAATTGGTGAATTAATCTTACAAACACACTCAGATAATTTTAAAAACTAAAGTCATTTAAAAGATTCTAGATTTAAATTTTTAGATCACTATCCCTCCCCCCAAGTTTTGAACCCACTGATTACGATGGTAGCTCGGCAACTCGAACAATCTATGTGGAAAAATCCTTTAAAACCCCTGACTCTTGGAGAAAATTAAAATACTCCCTTTTCAAAGAGAAAGTTCTTTCCTTGGTTTGTCTGGGTCCTCCCCTCCTTAGTCGGTCAAAGGAGGCCATTGTGGTGGTTCTACCATCCCCACCACCTACTCCAACCTCAACTATGAGCTATTTATTCAATGAAACGATGACATAGGGAGAGGAGTTAACGAAAAAGGGGGACCTACCAAAAAATTTGGTAAAGTCAAGAAATATTTTCCCCCTAGGGTATACTTGGTTTAATACAAATCAAAACCTCTCGCCTTTCATAAGAAACACTTACTGAAAGACATGAAAATCCGACCATCTGAATTTTTGAGAGCATCTCTTCCACTGCATCCATGGGGTCAAAGGAAATGAGTAGCACTTGTCCTTTCTCAATATTCTCCTTGTTCTTTGGGTGCTCTTCTTGGGTAACTTCCTATGTTGAAAATTTCTTCTCTAATCTCCCATATGTTCAAGTGACCTCCTCTTGAAGTAATATTCTTATTGAGTCTTGATTGATCGAAAAGTATCCAAAACTAGCCTTTGACCTCACCCTCTTCTTTCAAAAAATTATTTAAGTCTAAAATGGACAAGTGTGTCTTAAACATACCTCATGACACCAGTGACATCTAAAGGGACCGCTAAGTATTCAACAGGTTGTGTGAAAACCAATTCGTCCCAAGCTACCACCACTTCGGAAAATAGGACTTTGTGGAGGTCCACTTCAATGAGCGCCTTCGCCACCCTCATATCAATAACAACAACAAATTTTGACACCTTCTCATTGAAGAAAATTAATTTCCCAAATATCAACCCCAACTTTTCCATAAAATAATTCGTCCAAAGAAATTCATGAAAACCAAGCAAAAGAGCCCGGATATGTTGAACAATAAACGGTTTGGTCTTCGGGTTAAAATTTGAGTTCCATATTTTAAACATGTAGCTTGACAAACCCTGGAACCACACCTTTTTATTCACAAAGTTTGCATTAGATTCACTATTAAAAACCACATTGATCCAACCCTTCAATAAAATCCAAACTTGAGGAATATATCCCAAGATCTTCCCCCAATGTTAATCCACCCACTTCTCCAAGCCGTGTTTTGACACCTTCTTCCTGATAAACTTTCCTACCAGACACATCCCATAGAATATCGAAACCTACTCCATGCCAATATCATATCCCAACACCACTCTAAATTCCCCATCCCTTTGTTTTACATACTTACCTCTACACTTTTGTCTAAAATCACACTTCTTTGAAAACCCGCTTTGCTATGTCATGAGATCTGACTATTGGAATTATTTCTCTGGTGCTTTTGTCAAGGGTTTTGTTGGAGGTGTCTCTTTCGCAAATATCACCCTAGATCTCGAGGAGTGAATAATATTTGTCCATAAGTTTTTCACAACACATGCTCCTAGCCCACCACCTCCCTTTTCAAATCCTTGTTGTCTCTCGTCATCGTCGAACTAAAATCAATCTCTTAATAAAAGCACAACAAAGCTAGAATGACAATTTTCCAATGGGTTCTCTCTAGGAGCATGTACCTCTTTTAGAACTTCCTTAAACTCACCACAGAGTCTCTGACACAGCCTATGACTTCCAAGTACTCCTCACTCATCTGAAATGCCACCGGGTACATCTAGTCACAGTCCCTATAATCCACCTTATCTAGCTCATCCATATTATACTCATTTCTACAACTGCACAATTGTTGAAACCTAGCCCTTTGGAACCCTCCCATATATCAAAGTTATTAAATTATAATACACTTATAATTATTATTTAAACTGAAAATTTATTATATTATTAAAATAAATTATATTAAATTATAAAATTATGTAATAAAAAATTATATTATAAAATTCTTAAATTTGATTATTTATTTTAAAATATGTTATATTTTAATTTATTTTCAATAATTTTTATTTTAAAATTATAAATATGATATATTTCTAATTAATTAATTAATTCAATATAAAGTGAATATTAAAATCAAAACGTTAAATTTATATTATTAAATTATAATTCATATATTAAAGTTTTTAAAGATATTCACGTCACCATAAAAAGAATTTACAACCGGATGGATCAGTCATTTGAAGGTCGGATGATATTCATATTAAGAAGAATGACAACGCTTCACACCTTCCATATTCATTTAAGGTTGATGGATATTCATATTCTAACATTTTAACCAAAAAGTTAAAAGTAGAGTGAAGTAGTGATGTGGATGAAAAAAATATAGAGAGCAGCTAAACCAATAGGTTCGAAATTCAACATGTTACATCTTTCCAAAGGGGTTTAGCACATTCTAGAAGTGTGATGCTAAAATTAAGCGTTAAAAAATTGTTAATTTTTTGTACTAAATTTAAAAAAAAATTAATAATATCACAAAATGCCTTTTGTCAAATAAATTACCAGATATCCTAGGGTTGGAGGTTGGATGGTTGGACCCCTGCTGTCAAGACCATGAGTCATGATTACAATGACCGAAAGGGGCGGACACGCTTTGGTGCAACGAACGCCCAAATCAGTGGGCAAGCGATGAAATTTTGGTGAGTGTACGACGAAACGTGCAACGACGCACAAGGCAAACATGCTCCAGCAGTCAAACGAGCATAGGGCGTGCTTGGGCGACCTGTAGGTTGAGCGCCTGGGTGAGCGTGCGCCTTGATAGGTAGCATGTGATGAAAGACCATTGGTCGTGCGACGAAATAGTGTGACGAGAGGTGGGCAAGTGTTCGACGTGTTAAGTGAAAGGCACGAGTGTGACCAAGTACGATGGGAATGGGTAGCACGAGCCAACCTGGGCACTCACATGACTTGAACACACAACAGTGGAAAATGTGATGAAACAATGTGGATGAGCGACAAGATTTTATAGCAGCCAGCGCTTTGAATTAAACAATCGAGCAAATGTGATGAAATTGGTGAAGCCGACGCGTATTACTAAAGGGTCGACCCAACACTTGAGTGTGGGCACCCCTCTATGGGACCACACATGAGCGTATATATAAGCGAACGATGGAGGCAATTTAATCATCATCAAACAAGTCGACAAAGACAAGTGAGAACACATAAGCTCCAGCTCCAACACTTAAAGAGCGAGTTACAACATGGGAAGGTGGTAGGCAGGCCTTGGGCTGAAGTTTCCAACCCAATAATTGGGGTTTCTGCGTTTAAAATAGCAAAGGGCTGAGTCAGGTATTCTGTGACCCGACCGCGTGCAGAGTAGGCTGAGTCGGGTAGCCGAGGGCATCAGTGACATGTAGGCAACGACGGGTGAACACACAGGGTGTATGTAACCCGCGAGCCGAGTCGGGCGATCTGGAGGGTGTCATTGACACGCGACAAGCACGATGGGCAGAGTAGACGTGTGGTTGAGTTGAATCTCAGAAGTTTGACATTGCATAGCAGTGGGCTGAGTCAGGCGAACATGACCCAAGTTGCACGACTAGCATAGCGTCTGGGCAGACTCGTGAAAATCGTCGGCAGGGTGAAACAGAAGAGTGTAAAAATCAAATAAAGCATGCAGGGCATGCACAAGAGGACCCGAAGGCATACAGGGCATGCACAAAGCCGTAGGGTAAACTTGTAATAGTTGTACTTATGATATTTGAAGTATGCAGACTTGAATATTGTATTTGTAAGTTGCATGATTGTTTATGAAACATAATATTGGGTAAACTAATATTATGGAGTTTCCCCTCCCTTGTATGTATGGGCATACATGGTGACATGTGTTGATGTTTGTGGTTACTGAATTTATATCTGCTGCATAATTGAAGAACACTTCAAGATTAATTAACTAAGTGTTGAAGTAAAGGCGTAGTCTACTCACCTAGTATTAACAAAAATAAAAGTGAGGTAGTGTCGCACCCACTTATTAGTGGTTGAAAGAGTACCACGGATATGAGGGTGTGACAGATGGTATCAGAGCTTGTTTTGAAGTGGCTCATTAAAGAAATGATCCCATTGCTACTACGTATCAGGTGGTATCAAAGCTTGTTTTGAAGTGGCTCATTGAAGGACTGATCCCACTGCTACTACGTATCATGTGGCATCGGAGCCCACTTTATATAGAGGCTTTGATGATTGAATTTTGAATACTGAGGATTGAAGCAGGCAGGTACAATTAGCAGGGTTGCAGGTTGAAGCTGAAGCTTGGGATTATCTTTGGTATACTTTTACAAGTTTGATAGGGGCATATTCCAGGGCTGAAGTTGAACCAAGAAGTATATGGTCTTGACTCGTTGTCAAGAAAGACAAATGGAGGGGTATAGTGGAAGAACCTAAAATTTTTGAGGAACCACAGGTGCTCTCACAGGATGTCTTCATGGAGAAGATGTTGGATCATATGGATGAAATGAGAAAAGCAATGGGAGAATTCCATGAAAGGATTGAAGCATTGGAACAAGATAATGTGAAATGGAAGACCGAGTATGATGCATTGGTTGTGCGTTATGAGTACAATGAATGGAAACTTGGTGAAACCTTGAAAGAAGTGAAACACATTGGAGCATCAAGGGATTGTGGTATATATGAGATCGCCAAAACACAAGAAAAGTTGAAAGATGCTTTGGATGAAATAGCTTTGTTGAAAAGAGTTATGGGGAAAGGAACTTTTGTAGGGATTGCCCACGTGAAGATAAAAGAACCTGAATCATATGATGGTATAAGGAATGCAAAAGAACTTGCAAAATTCTTATGGGATATGTAATAATACTTTGAACGATTGGTGATCCCTAATGAAGAATCCAAGGTGAAGATTGTTTCTCAATTCTTGACGAAGGATGTGAAAATGTGGTGGAGAAGGAAGCTTGACCAGATTTCTCATGGTGAAGGCAACGATATCACTGCATGGGAAGAGATGAAGGAAGCTTTTCAGATTCACTTTAGTATACAAGATGATACATGGGATGCAAGAATTATCATTAAGTACATTAAACAGACTGGAAGTCTCCAACAATATCAAAGTGAGTATCAAAGTACTATCTTGGAATTACCAGACATGGCAGAGAAAGACAAGGTATTTAAATTCATTTTTGGATTAAAACCTTGGGTACAAAACAAGGTGAAGAGGCAAAAGGTCAAAACCTTGGAGGAAGCCTTTCCTGCAATGGATAGGCTAATTGAACACTATGATAAGGGGACCAAAAAAAAAAAAAAAACCTGAAAAACCAAAAGAGAAAAAAAGAAGGAAGAATATTTTAGATTGAATGCCAAGTCGAAGAAAAAGAAGCCCTTGAAATGTTGTTTGTGAGGAGAGCAACACACAGTGAAGAATTGTCCTTCTAGGCTGAATTTGGATGCCACAGTACAATCTGAGAAAAGAAATAAAAGGAACTAGCAGTTGGTACTATGCAGGTATTAGGAGCTGCAACAACTGTGGAAGCTATCCCTAGATGTGATCCTGAGAGGAATAAACTCGAGTATGTGAACATGAAGATTGTGAAAGGCAAACTTCTCAATATGGTGGATAGTGGTGCAACTCACAACTTCATTGGGGAGGATACTGCCAGGAAAGTTGGATTGAAATTCAAACCAATCCAAGCTAAGTTGAAAGTAGTGAATTCACCCCCTGATTATGTTATTGGGGTTGTTGAAAAAACACCCATATGTATTGGAGATTCGCACGAAGATGTTGATTTCATGGTAGTAAGGATTGATGAATATGAAGTTATGATGGGCATGGATTTTTTTAAGAAATTTGAAGTTTTGGTGGTACTGCATATGAAGAGGTTATATATTTATGATGCCAGAGAATATGATCCTATAGGTATTCCAACCATGGGTGAAGATTCATCTGGTTGTAAACTAAATACTATGAGTGTGGCAGACATCAGACGAGAAGAATAAATTTGGGGAAGATTGACCATTGCAGAGGACAAACTTCAGGAGTAGGCACCAATCATCATGTCATTGTCTAATAGTATCTTGGAGATCGCAAGAAGACTTGAGGCAATGGAAAAGAAGGAATATGCAGGACCACAAATTCATTTAAAGGGTCAAAAAGCATACATGTTGAGATGGGAAGAGGAAGATCCATATAAGTGGATTGAGCTTATAGCTGAGGAAGAGGGAGATCCTTCGGCCTCCATTTCCACCCCTTCTTTCTAGACTAACATGGGGATGAGGCTAATTTTCATTTACTCAGGGAAGTCAGTTCTCTAACTTTATGAGAAGGTAGTGGAGTGATATGGATACTTGATAACAGGATGTTTCGACAGTCATGATGATGTGGGGAGCATATTTTCTTATGGAGGTGATGTTCGGATGGATTAGCTACCCAACTTATAACCATCATAGGGGGATTGAGCACATGATTTCTTGCAGAGTTATAGACCGGTTTGAGACATGGATCAGATCAAGGGTGATCACATCTAGATGTTGACACAATATTTGCAGAGTTGGTGGCATGGACATGGGTATGTTGGAGCCAACGACACTTTTCGATGGATGTTGCAACAGTAGATTACGATGGGATATTGCAACAATATGATGGTGTTGTTGAGGATGGAAACATTTTTAGAGTGGTGGAGGATGTCACGACCACAAGTCGTGATTGCGATGGGAAAGCGATGAAAGTTTGGTGAGTGTGCAATGAAACACAAGGTCAACACACTTTGGCAGCGGAATGAGCGTAGGGCACGCTCGGCTGACCTGTAGATCGGGCAACTGGGTGAGCGTGAACCTTCATAGGTAGCATGTGATGAAACAATGTGATGGGAGGTAGGAAAGTGTGCGACAAGTTAAGCGAAAGGCACAAGCGTGACAAAGTGTGACGGGCACGGGTAGCACGAGCTGACCCAGGGGCCCACACGACTTGAACATGCGATGGTAGAAAACACAATGGAACAATGTAAATGAGCGACAAGATTTTATAGCAGCCAATGCTTTGAATTAAATAGTCGGGACGACATGATGAACTTGGTGTAGCCGACGCGTATTGGTGAAGGGTCGACCCAACACTTGAGTATGGGCGCCCCTCCATAGGACCACACATGAGCAGATATATAAGCAAACGGTGGAGGTCATTTAATCATCATAGAACAAGTCAAAAAAGACAAGTGTGAACACATAAAATTCAATTCCAACACTTAAAGAGTGAGTTGCAACATGGGAAGGCGGAAAGAAGACCTTGGGCCGAAGTTTCCAACCCAAGAATTGGGGTTTTTGCGTTTAAAACAGCAAAGGGCCGATTCGGGTTTGTTGTGACCCGACCGCATGCAGAGCAGGCTGAGTCGGGTCGCTGAGGGCTTCGGTGATGTGCAAGCAATGATGGGTGGATGTGCAGGGAATTTTTAACTCGTGGGTCGAGTCGGGTGATTTGGAGGGCATTGGTGACCCGCGATAGGCACAACGGGTAGAGCGGAAGTGCAGTTGAGATGAATTGCGGAATTTTGACATTGCAGAGTAGTAGCCCAAGTTGGGCAGACGTGACCCGAGTTGCATGACTAGCAGGGTGTCCAGGAAAACTCATGAACACCGTGGGCAGGGTGAGATGGAGGCATGCAAAAATCAAAGAAAGTGTGCAGGGCGTGTATGACAAGACCCGAATTCATGCAGGGCATGCAGGAAGTCGTAGGGGAAACTTGTAAAAGTTTTACTTGTGATATTTGAATTATGAAGACTTGAATATTGTATTTTAAGTTGCATGATTATTTACAAAACATAATATTGGGAAAACTCATATTCGGGAGTTGACCCTCCCTTGTATGTATGGGTGTACATGGTGATATGTATTGATGTTTATGGTTATTGTATTTATTTCTGCGACATAATTGAAGAACACTTGAAGATTAATTAACTAAGGGTTGAAGTAAAGGCGTATTCTACTCACCTAGTATTAACAAAAATAAAAGTGAGGTGGTGCCGCACCCATTACAAGTTGTTGAAAGAGTACCACAGATACGAGGCTGTGACACCTTCCAGCTGGTTGCTTTATTCTCATTTCTAAAATCTTTGACGTACAGAGTATGCAGCCAATGTTTCAACGAGTAGTCTATCAAATCATATGACAACGATTCGTGAGACTATCTAACGGTGACGAGTTAATTCTCAGGTGGTGAGTTGGTGAGGAAAAAAAATCTAACAAAACTTAGAATTTTGAACCCTGGTTCTCCTTCAACTTCCAAAACGTTTTTGCAACCACATATTTGGCATTTTCTTCAACTTCATTCCAAGCGATTCTGCATCAAGGAAAAGCGGCAGGAGTTGAGAAAGGACTAGCACATTAGAAAAGGCACGGTTTGGCACATTATTTGAATTCATTCTAGATGATTCTACATCAAGAAAAAGCAACACGAGTTGAACTTCGCACATACTTTGTAGGTATTGCAAGATAGACTACATCGAAAATGTTAATTATTTTTCTCAAACTGAAATTAATTTGTTTGATGTTTGATTGAAATATTTGTATAATTTCTAAAACTCCTCCACCATTTTGCATATGTTGTTATAAGGTGAGAGAATTAAGTGTCTTAATCTGTTTTTATATGTTGTCAAGTATTAATCTAGTGAAAGCATTAAGTTTTGGGTGTATAACAGCTTCAGGATTAAGAGGAATCTATGTTGAGTACACATAAGTAAAAAATAATCAATCAATCCTCATGTAAAACTTGGTTATGCCTACTCAAAATTTGGATGGACATGGGTTAAATTTATTTCTTCTCTTTACATGAAAGACTTCATGGGAGAATAAATTTGAGTTGTTTTATTTTTTTCATATGGTCCAGGTTGAATTAGGAGCAACAATAAATGAAATAAACGGCATTGTCTAACCATTCTTAGTTGGTTGGCCTTGACAGCCCCACATTTAGGTGGTGGGGGATTTCTCCCACATGATTGTGGGGTTTTCAAGGCCAACCAACAAAGAATGGTTATACAACACTTCTCCCACCTAAATGTGGGGTTGTCAACACCAACCAACTAATACTGGTTATACAATGTTGTTTGTTTCATTTATTGTTGCTTCTACTTTAGCTAAGACCATATGGAAAAATATAAGATCTCAAATTTGTTCTCACATGAAGTCTTTTATGAAGAGAGGAAATAAATCCCCCACTTGAATGTGGGGCTATTAAGGCCAACCAACTAAGAATGGTTATACAACATTGTTTGTTTCATTTATTACTACTTCCACTTCAGCCTGGACCATATGGAAAAAATATAATAGCTCAATTTTTTTCTCCCATGAAGTCTTTTATGCAGAGAGAATAAATAAATTTAACTTGTGTACATCCAAATTTTTAGTGGGAATAACCAAGTTTTACACAAGGATTGATCGATTATTGTTTACCTATATGTAAACACAAATTCATCTTAATCTTGGAGCTTTGTTGGAAATATGATGCAATATGTTGTCCTTGATGGCAACCTACTCGATGAAGTTGTCCTTGATGGAAACCTGCTTGATGAGTTGCCTTTTTTATGGCAACCTATGATGTTTCTTCAGGTCAGTTTAGATGTGACAGCGAAAGGAATTCCAGTAAGTGCCAGAGAAATGAAAAAGGTAATATTTCACAATGTATACACAGTTTTTATGAAGATAAGTTGTTTATACACACGGGTATGAAGAAGCCAAGTCGTGTATACCTTTTGTGCTCTAAAATTATGATACTAGGGGGATTTACCATCGTATTAGCCCACAGTACTGAGCGTTGTTGCGTCTATTTTATTCCGTCCAAGAATACCATCGTTTGTTGTGTGGTTTTGGCTCATGGTATTGGTAAAGGCTAAATCTATATAAGGATAATAAGATCATAGTGTAAAGGGTGTGCAAATTTTTGGGTATTGATTGAATACTTCACTCTGAAGTATATCTGCATGGAATGGGCCATAGTTTATTGATAGATTTGATAATTAATGCATCTATGAATACAATGATGGATCAGGATCTCTAGACCTGAAATGACTATGTATTTGCTAGATCTTTTTATGAAATTTTTAAATCTGTGATCTAGCGAATGTTTGTTGAATTGAAGGGTAAGATCTGGACTGATTATTTGTTATGGAGAGTTGCGCAGTCCTGTAATGTTTGCATATCGATACACAGGTTCGTCTCTGTAAAATCACGTATATACACAGGTTCAATTAAGCAAAAGCACGTATGGGATCTAGGGTTTTTCTGAAGTATGCGGAAGGAAATTTCTGATCTATCTTGATGTATTCCTGTTATCTATCAATGAAGTCTTCATGTAGATCTGGGTTGCTTGAATACTGTATATGCTACTAAATTGAATATGTACAAATATGATCAATGAGTGAGTAAATATGTTCAATGATGACTGACTAAATAAGGGTTATGCATTACTGAAAATATATCCGACTGAAAGCCTCAGATCTGGTTCTAAGACTGATCATATTTTGTAAATTCAGTATTCTCAGATCTATACGTAGGTTTGTGTGAAGGAAAGCACGTATACATGCAGGATCAGTAAAGTGAAGTAGCATATGTATTTTAAAATAATGAATGATCAGGGTTGAGATTGATTCTGCACACTGATTCTGAATTCTCTGGGTTTATTACTGTGTTCTGGTTACAATGATCTCACTATTATGATTGAAGTTTTGGTTAAGTTTATTATTGATAATCTTTATGAAGAGTTATGTTGAAGTTGTGGGATCGAGTGTGAAAATTGATGAAACGTGGTCTACAGTGGTTCTGAGGGTTGAAGCCTTCAGTATGGAAGTAGAAGCTTCCTTCCAAGAGAATCTGGTGTTCTGATCAAGGGGTTGAAGCTCCCTTCCAGTAGTAGCTGGTAAACGAGATCAGGGGGTTGGAGCTCCCTTCCAGTAGTGGCTAGAGAACGAGAGAAGTTTTCAGCCTTCTGCAGGTATATGCCTCCATACTGATATGAGTCTGCATCAGTACATGATTTTAAGCAGTTTTATTTATAATAAATATTGAAGACAGAGACGACAACAGCAGTGGTTTTCTCCCAAATTGGGTTTCCACCTTAAATCTTGGTTTTCATGTGTGATACTCCTCTGTGATGATTTATTCTGTTATTACTACACTTATTTATTGCTTAATATATGATGCATAACTAATGGTCTGGGTTAAATATTGCTTTTGAATGTTTACCTAATCAGTAAAGATAAGTTTAGCGCTAGTTTTACTATAAATTCACAGTATTGGTTGTGCTAATAAAGTCGCGATAGAATTAGTAAAGAAAGATTATGATTATTGAAAAATACCGATCACGCCCCCCCCCCCCCTTTCCTTAACATTTTTCCAATAATTGCATCAGAAAGGTGTCCTTCAAGAAGAATCACTTCGAAGAAATATCAGCTAAGATGAGCAATCAAGATGGGACATCATCTATCAGGCCTCCTCTCTTCAATGGAAACAATTTAATCTTATATAAGACAAGGAAAAGATCCTATCTTCAGTCTCTTGGAGCAGATGTATGGGCTATAGTTGAAGGAGGTTATCAATATCCAGCATCAGTTCCAAAAGATGCAACAGAAAGAAAGAAATATGAAACCAATGCAAAGGTGGTCAATGCATTATTGGGAAGTTTGACTGAATCAGAAGTTGTCAAAGTCTTGCAGTTGAATACAGCAAAGGAGATATAGGAAAAAATCATTCTGAGCTATGAAGGTGATGCCAAGGTAAAAAGTGATAAACTCCAAACTCTCATAATTCAATATGAAATACTCAGAATGCATAATGAGGAAAGCATTTCTAGTTTTTTTTTATTTTTTATGTCTAGATGATATTGTAAATCGTATGAGAAATCTGGGTGAAGCCATAACTGGCACTACACTAGTAGAAAAGGTTTTAATATCTTTAACTCCCAAATTCGAGTCAAAAGTGTCTACTATTGAAGAGAAGAAAGATCTACAATATCTTACTATTGTTCAACTTCATGTGATTTTGACTACATGTGAAATGAGGAAAGGAGGTCCATCTAAAGTCAAAGAAGTTGTCTTTAGAGCTACTGCAAAAGGAAAGGAAGTAGAAGAACAAGAAGGATCAGGGTATGTTTCAGAAGAATATGAGATAAATTTTGTAAAGAAGCTACAACTTGGCACTGGAAGGTTTAGAGGTAAGCTTCCTTTTAAATTCTTTGCTTGTGGAAGAGTTGGTCATTATGCTGCTAAATGTCCCCATAAAGGTAATCATGAAAAGGGAAAGGAAGTGGAAAAATGAAATAAGAAACGGTTTATCAATAGAAAAAGCTATTATATTCATGAAGATAGTGATGGTCTATCAAATAATGAAGAAGGAGAATCTAATCAAGGTATTAGACTACTCATGGATTTTGAAAAAGACTCTAGTGAGGCTAAAGATACTTTTATGGATGCATTAGAAGAAAATGATTTTCTTGAAGAAATAAATCAACTCAAAATATGTTTGGAAGAAAACAAAATTTCCATAGATACTCTAAAGAATCAGCTTATAGAAAAGGAGAAGCACAATGAGAAATTAGAATGTGAAATATTAAGTCTAAGAAAGGAAATTGAGAAAGTGAAAACTTTAAATCTTAGATTTTCTAAAGGATCTAAAACCTTAGATGAAATTATCAAGGTGCAACACTCTCCTCTTGTAAAGACAAGTCTTGGATATATTAGAGAATCCTCTTAGTATTCAACACCAAGCTATCTAAATGTAGCTAAAGCCAGCCAAAAAAATTTTTTCACTCAGCAAAAGAACAAAGAGACTACCCAAGTAAAGCATGAAAACTTCAATTCAAGGAAGAACAATAACCGAAATATGAATCAGCAGGTAAACATAAATAGAAGTTTTCATGATCGCAAAATTTTTTTCTTTAATGGACAATGTTTCTCATGTCATAATTTTGGTCATAAAGTTGTACAATGTATTGCATACAAAACCATCATGACCAGAGAAGCTAGAAAGCAAGGAAATTGGAATGGAGTGAAGAAGAATACCTACAACAACTTTTCTCCTCTTCAAGGAAAAATTGAATGTTCTTATTGCAATAACTTTGGACATGAAGAATCTGAGTGTAGGAGCAAATTTCAGCCAAAAGAATATATACCCACAAATTCGAAGGTATGGAGAAGGAAGGACTCATAGGTTGAAAGTTGTGGCATTGATTTATTTACAGAAGGGGAAGAAAATAAATGGTACATTGATAGTTTATGCTCAAAACACATAACAGGTGATAAAAATAAACTCCTTTCATACAATGCATTAGAGAAGGAAAAGAATGTTACTTTTGGAAATGACTAACCTGCTACCATTAAGGGTAAAGGTTATTTTTTTCTAAAGGAATGTAGAAATTTGAATAACTGATATGTTATCCATCGAGATTCTCCTGATCACACACTATTTTATCTTCATGCACAATACAAAATCTCTTCTACCATTGATCATCACATGCGGAAATAAAATCAATTGCATGCACACATTAAAACCACAAACAATCACACATATGAACACAGTATTTAATGGGAAATCTTAAAGCTGAAAACCCCAACTATCTATATATTATATGTCATGGATATCATGTAACAATCATAGTACAAAGCTTCTCACAAGCTCTCATGCACACCCTCAATTTCTACACACTATCAAGCTAGATCTAGCAAAACACATGCTCCAATCTTTTTCCACTTGATAGCGAGCCTCTATTGCGTAATCAATGCTATGGGATGGCTTCATTAAATAGATAAACCACCTAGCTTGTACTGCGCAATATTCATGGGCTTCTCCACCTATCTGTGTGTTGCAAATAGCAACAGTATAGTCACAACTGATAGTTAACCTGCTCTTTCACCTATTTCTGCACTGGTCTCCACTGAAACTGTCCATGCACTGAAGTTAACTGATGCATTCTTTAGTTTATTAATGAGTTTATAATTAGTGAATTAATTAATAATTATTTCACACCACTCTCACTAATTTTATCGATTAGTTAAACTAGATACAAATAGCTCAACTATGTTTAGATTAGTTAAACTGAATACAACTCCACTAACTTCCTCAATCAACTCCACCAAACTCTGTCACATGAGTTCTAACTGAAGTATCCATGCAATAGCTCCACATAACCCTCAGGAATAGCGTAGTTCCTTCTGTCAGCTCCTGTGCCACATCTGTGCACTTAACTGAAGTGCTCCAAGAGAATAAGATAATGTTTAGAGTCTCAATATTATTAAGAGCTAATAATATTTGACGTATCTATTTTTAGACTGGCAATCTAAAAATAGATTCCGCCCAGTATGTCTAAAAATAGAAGTCCATCTATTTTCTCCGACTTGACCAACCATCCACAAATAGCATCCTGCAACTCATAGAACATGATCCATATGTCTAAAAATAGACTTTGCGCCAAAAATAGCCTACGGGCCCACTTAGTGAAGGCGACTTCTTTCCACTAAGCTCTTCATATTGTTGCAATCTCAACAAGGAAAAGGTGAAAGATAACACTATTATGTATGTGGATGGAATAAAGCATACTTTGTTGAGTGTAAGTCAAATGTGTGATCAATGTAATGAAGTTGTATTTAGTTTAAAAGAATGTGTAGTTCGTAAACTTGACACAGGAAAAACTGTAATAAAAGGAACGAGAACACCAAGCAATACATACATACATACATACATACATACATATATATATATTGAAAGGTGGCCAAGAGCAATGCTATTTTAGTAAATCTACAAAAAATTGGTTATGGCACAAAATATTGGGACATTTGAGCTTCTCTCAAATAAGTAAATCTAGCAGACTCAAAGTTGTTCATGATCTACCCAACATCACTCTACCTGAAAGTACCATATGCAAATCATGCCAATTTCGTAAGCAAACTAGGGTTCAATTCAATGCCAAAGAAGGATCAACAAGTAAGACTCTTGAACGTATACATACTAATCTATGTGGTCCTGTAAAGAAAAAGTCACCTCGTGGAGAACAATACTACATTCTATTTATTGATGACTTCTCTAAAATGTGCTGGATCGGTTTACCAAAACATAAAGATGAGGCATTTGAAAATTTTAAGATATTCAAACCTTTGGTTGAAAATGAATTATATCTAAAAATAAAATTTCTTAGATCTGACCGAGGAGGAGAATATATATCAGATGAATTCTTTGATTTCTGTGAACATCATGGCATAAAAAGACAATTTTCTGTAGCTGGAACCCCACAAAAAAATGGCATGGTATAAAGAATGAATAGAACAGTTCAATATATGGCTCGTGCTATGCTTGATGAATCTGGAACTCCCGATACCTTTTGGGGAGAAGAAACACATACTGCAATAAATATTCTTAACAAGGCTCATGTTCGTGTGAACAATGATAAAACTCCTCATGAGCTCTGGTATGGTAATATTCCTACTGTAAAGCATTTTAGAGTTTTTGGAAGCAAATTTTATACCAAGAACAATGATGAAAAACTTCGTAAGTTTGAGCCTAGAGCAGATGAAGAAATATTTCTTGGTTACTCTTCTAGAAGTAAAGCATATAAATGTTACAATAAAAAACTTCGGAAGATTGTTGAATGTATTGATGTTATAATTGATGAGTCTCTCACAGCTCCTAAATGGGAAATAACCACAACAATGAAGATGATGATGATGTATATTTTTCCTCATTAAATATAAACAATATAGAAGGAGAACCCAATGAAGCACCAGAAGAAAATATATCTGAAAAGGCTCCATACAGGTATGTTCAAAATAATCATCCATAATCTCAAATTCTGGGAGAAAAGGGAGCAGGTGTCCAAACAAGAAGAACTCTTATAGGATCCCCTAGCTATCTGCCATTCTTATCCACTATTGAACCACATAATGTAAATCAAGCTAGTAAAGATGAATTTTGGATTCAAGCCATGAATGAAGAACTTGATCAGATTGAAAAGAATCATACTTGGGAATTGGTTCCAAGACCTCGTGATAAAAATTCTATTGGAACAAAATGGATATTCAAAAAAAAGTTAAATGAAAATGGAGATGTTATTAGAAACAAAGCTAAACTTGTTTGTAAAGGGTATGCTCAACAAGAAGGTATAGAATTTGAAGAAACATTTGCTTCGGTAGCCAAACTTGAAGCCATAAGAATGTTTCTTGCTTTTTCAAGTTTTCAAAAATTCAAATTTTATCATATGGATGTAAAATCTGCTTTCCTCAATGGTGATCTAGAAGAAGAAGTTTATATAGAACAACCAGAAGGATTCGTTCTAGGAAATGATGAAAAACTTGTTTGCAAACTTAAAAAGGATTTATATGATCTCAAACAGGCTCCTTGGGCATGGTACTACCGCCTTGACAAATATCTTCAACAACAAGGCTTCACAGAGGGATCTGCTGATAGTAACTTATACACAAACATTGAGAATGATAAAATATTGATTATTATTGTGTATGTTGATGACATCATTTTTGGAAGTAATGAAGAGTACATGAGTCCGAAATTTTCTTCTGTTATGCAACAAGAATTTGAAATGTCATTACTTGGGGAACTAACATATTTTCTTGGCTTACAAGTGAAACAAGCAACAGATGGTATATTTCTATCACAAGAAAATATCTCAAGAAAATTCTGAAGAAGTATGGAATGGAAGACTGCAAACATGTGAGTACTCCAATGGTAATTGGATGTAACCTCAGTTCTCATGATGATTCTCCCATGGTGAATCAACTAAAGTATAGATCCATGATTGGAAGTCCGTTTTATCTAACTGGGACAAGACCAGACATTATGCATCCAGTTGGGATTGTTGGATGGTTCCAAGCTAATCCAAAAGAGTCTCACCTTCAGGTTGTAAAAATAATATTCAAATATCTACAAGGGACTCAAGACTTTGGTCAATGGTATCCAAAGAATGTTGATATCACTCTTCATGCTTACACAGATGCGGATTGGGATGGAAATGTTGATGATCGAAAAAGAACTAGTGGTGGTGCATTCTATATGGGGCCCCAATTAGTATCTTGGTTCAGCAAGAAACAAAGTTCTATTGCCTTATCTATAGTGGTAGCAGAATATGTGGCTGCCGCATCATGTTGCACACAACTTCTTTGGATGATGCAGACATTACAAGATATTCAAATAAAATGTTCACTTCCCATCTCCATCCTATGTGATAATACAAGTGCCATTAGTATCTCAAAAAATTTTGTTATGCATTCCAAGGCCAATCACATTCCTATTAAGTATCATTTCCTACGTGAACAAGTGCTTGAACAAAAGGTTAAATTGGAGTATGTTCCCTCCAAAGAACAAGTTGCAGATATATTTACTAAACCTCTTCCCACGGAAGCATTCGAATGTCTCAGACAAAAGCTGGTAATTGTCTCTGCCTCTCTTATCAAATCTGCTTAATTTCAGAAGATTAAATTTGGTACGTTGGTTTCATAAAGGTGAATCGCGTATATACGCAAGTTTTTGTACATAAAACCGTGTATGGTTTTTTCTCATAGAAATTCTCTAGGTTAGTTTTCAGAACAGTCTGTGGTGTTGTTGGGTAATCTCTGTTGTTGTTCCAATATTCATCTTACTGTACCTTTCTTTGATATTTATCTCCTTGATGAAGATGCTTTGATGAATTGGATGTTGAAGGTGTTCAGGATGAACAAATTTAGGGGGAGTACCTGCCTTGTTGAAAAGGAGGCATTGTTGGCATTCTGATTAGTTGTTGTGTCATGATCTCCTTGGTCTTGATTATACAAAATCATATCTGTTATTTGATAAAAAAGGTCATGTTGAGACCTATGATGTAAATGTGTTATATTCAATAATGTAAGGACTTGTTTAAATTTGTAAACCCACTTGGTTGGGTAGTTAATTCAATTATGTAATTCCACTTGGTTGGATCATTGATGTAAGTATGAGTCCTTGGTGATAGGAATGGTCATACTCAGTTGAGTTATAGAGTCATTTACTTCATTTAAAAATATGTCTAAATATTCAGGTTGAACTTAGGGGGAGCATGGTAAATTCAGTGCACATCGGATCTTCAGAGCTCTCCTTTCTACAAGGGAAGAGAAACCTTTTTTTGGTATTGATATGCCGTTTTCCCTTGATGTTAAAGGGGGAGAGTATCTTGGTGTTTGAATAATGTTTATGATTAATGTACCTATCCATTATGGTGATAAAACACCATCATGGTTGCCATCAAGTCCAAAGGGGGAGATTCTTGGCAATATGATGCAATATATTGTCCTTGATGGAAACCTACTTGATGAAGTTTTCCTTGATGGAAACCTACTTGATGAGTGTCCTTTTTGATAGCAACCTATGATGTTTCTTTAGGTCAGTTTAGATGTGACAGAGAAATTAATTCCAGTAAGTGCCAGAGAAATTAAAAAGGTAATATTTCACAATGTATATGTATTTTTTATGAAGAGAAGTGGTGTATACACATGGGAATGAGGAAGCCAAGTCACGTATACCTTTTGCACTCTAAAATTATGATACCAAGGGGCTTTACGATGGTATTAGCCCACATTATTGAGCATTGTGGCATCTATTTGATTCGATCCAAGAATACCATCAGTTGTTGTGTGGTTTTGGCTCATGGTATTGGTAAAGGCTAAATCTATATAAGGAGAAGAAGATCATAGTGTAAAGGGTGTGTAGATGTTTTGGTATTGAATGAATACTTCAATTTGAAGTATATCTGCATGGAATGGGCCACAATTTATTGATAGATCTGAAATAATAATGCATCTATGAATACAATGATGGATCAGGATCTCTAGACCTGAAATGACTATGTATTTGCTAGATCTGTTTATGAAATGTTTAGATCTGTGATGTGGCGAATTTTTGCTAAAGTGAAGGGTAAGATCTGGACTGACTATTTGCTCTGAAGAGTTGCACAGTCCTATAATGTTTGCAGATCGATACGCAAGTTCGTCTCTGTAAAAGCGCGTATATACACAGGTTCAATTAATCAAAAGCACATATGGGATCTAGGGTTTTGTTGAAGTATGCAGAAGGAAATTTATGATTTGTCTTGGTGTATTCCTATTTTCTGTCAATGAAGTCTTCATGTAGATATGGGTTGCTTGAATATTGTATATACTGCTAAATTGAATATGTACAAATCTGATCAATGAGTGAGTAAATATGTTCAATGATGACTGACTAAATAAGGGTTATGCATTATTGAAAAGATATCTGACTGAAAGCCTCAGATTTGGTTCTGAGATTGATCATATTCTATAAATTCAGTATTCTCATATCTATATGTAGTTTGGTGTGAAGGAAAGCGCGTATACACGCGAGATCAATAAAGTGAAGTAGCGTATGTATTTTAAAATAATGAATGATCAGGGTTGAGATTGATTCTGCACACTGATTCTGAATTCTCTGGGTTTATTACTGTGTTCTGGTTACAATGATCTCACTATTATGATTGAAGTTTTGGTTAAGTTTATTATTGATAATCTTTATGAAGAGTTATGTTGAAGTTGTGGGATCGAGTGTGAAAATTGATGAAACGTGGTCTACAGTGGTTCTGAGGGTTGAAGCCTTCAGTATGGAAGTAGAAGCTTCCTTCCAAGAGAATCTGGTGTTCTGATCAAGGGGTTGAAGCTCCCTTCCAATAGTAGCTGGTAAACGAGATCAGGGGGTTGGAGCTCCCTTCCAGTAGTGGCTGGAGATCGAGAGATTGATGCAGCCTTCTGCAGGTAGATGCCTGCATACTGATATGAGTCTACATCAGTACATGACTGTAAGTAGTTTTCTTTATAATAAATATTGAAGACAAAGATGATAACAATGGTGGTTTTCTCCCAAATTAGGTTTCCACCTTAAATCTTGGTGTTCATGTGTGATTCTCTTCTGTGATGATTTATTCTATTATTACTGCACTTATTTATTCTCTTCTGTGTTCATACTATATTATGCATAACTGATGGTATGGGTTAAATATTTCTTCTGAATGTTTACCTAATCAATAAAGACATCTGTGTATAAACTAGTTTCTGTTTGGAAATTTGCATAAATACGCTGGTTGTGCTAAAAAAAGTCGCGTATAGAAATCAATAAAGGTAAAAAGAAAAATATTATGATTATTGCAAATGATGATTCACCCCCCCCCCCCCTCTCAGTATTTTTCCAACATTATACACTCGGAACTTAATGTTATCATAGATTAATGCTCAACATATAACAACAAATTGAGACACTTAATTCTCTCACCTTATAACAACAAATGCAGAATGGTGGAGGAGTTTCAGACAACATACAAATATTGCAATGAAACATCAAACAAATGAAGTGTATACTTCTACAAAGCGACAAGAATATTTTAAAAATGTACTAGATAGCTACTCAACCATACAAGTCTTTCCTAATTGTTCTTTTATTATTAATAGGATGTAATTACGTTGAAATTCATGAGGGATCCTTCCAATACAATATTCTTATGGGCCCAATACAAAAAAACCGATGGACTAGATACTTGGTTGATGGTATATTATAAAAGAGCATATATCACATTTATACATTCAATTATTTTATACATATGGATTAGATGGTTATGTGACACTACATAGACATTATACTTTCTCAAACTCCATCTGTTATGTGACAATAATATTAATTAAAATCATTATATCAATAATGAGATAACAAATAAAAATAATGTAAATCATGAACACATTATGAATACATAAAAATTCAATCTAATTCAAGTGATTGTGGGTACTTTCTACCAAAAATTATGGATCATAAATGCATGGGGATTTCAATCACATTCAGAGAATCATCGGTATACCTCTCATAAGAGTATTGGGATCTAAAATGTAGTTGTAAATGTCCAGTGGGAATTTTGGTTTTTATTTGATAAAGCAATGAATATTAACAGAATTTCCATGTGCTTTCAATATTTAAAAATGGATTTTGAATTAATTGAAAGCTTTTTTATTTTCCCCCAAAGGAATAAAAAGAATCATATTTAGTAAAGGAATGAATATGAATGAGACAGACATATTTAGAATAATACACACTAGACATCAGACAAGATATGGCCATAAGATATGAGATTTGATTTGGGTGATGTCAATTCTTGTCGTTGACAGATTGATTACATAAATAATATTATAATCTCAAACTAGATTTAGGTGACATTGAGATTCCCTCATGATTTCATCAAATCACATAATCTCGTTTACTGCAATATTTTCTAGTGAAGCTGAGATTTTATCTCCTAATCCCATAAAAACAAATCATTTTTTCTCATTTATTACAATATTCATTTTATAGATGTATGCTTATAATGTAATTTATAAGTTGCATAAGACCTCTTTGCATTAACCAATAATCAGGCCATTATGGTTCCAAAATTTTCAAACAATTAATCCTTGAATGGATGATATGAGCCCCCAACTCCACCAGAAAAAAGAACAAAATCTCATTCTTTAAATAATTTTTGCAAAGAAATCTCATTCAGGACTCTAAAAAAGGTTCACTATCTAGCAACCTAAAAAGAAAAAATGTGTATGGACATATATTTGTAGGAAGTTTTGAACAACCATCCATGAACTTTTATGTTGGACTTCAAGTTAAAGGTTTTTGAAGTTGACCAATATAATCCTAATCGTTGGTGTAACTAAAGAAGGAATCCAATCATGGTGGGATTTTTTTTTTCCTGATTTTTCGAGACTAGATTTGTAAAATGGGTTTGACGAGTTCCAATCGAGTAAAATTGAAACCACTTTCAATTAAATCAAACTTTGTGTTTGCAAGGGTAGTGGAGCAAGGGTAAAGGGACATGGGGCAGGAATAATTTAATGGATACCATAAGTTGGGTACATACAATAAAAGCTACAAAAGACAAAAGACGCATGAATAGGGTTGGTCTTAATTTTAAATTTTAAAAATTCAGATAGACACTATTTTATTTTGGCTTTTTTTAATGAAGGGTTTGTTTAATATACACTTGTCAATAGAAGTACATTTTTTTTTATAACTTTTTATCTTTGAAGGGTTACATGAATATATGTCTTTCCAAATTAAATTAAGATCAACCCTTCAAATTTGATCATGCAAACTAGTTCACAAATTGAACGTTGTATAATTGCAATGCAATTAAAAATACCGTAATGAAAATTATTGATTTTTTCATACATGTTTTAAAGGAACTCTTTATTAATACATATTTTTGCATACTAATGTATTAAATAATTATATAAATATGGAGAATGATAAGACACCTCTAACAAAAATTCAAACACTCAATTACATCTAAAATTAAAAAAAAAACAAAGCAAAAAAATTATTCTCCTTTCATCTCCCTTTCATCTTAAAGGGAATTTAATTTAATTAAGTCTCAAAGGTGTGTCATCAAGTACCTATCGAAATGTTAAAATCCAAAAACTTCAATTGTCCAAAGTGCAGTTCTAAACACCTAAGTTAACAAGGGATCAACTGTCGTAGTTGTAGTCCTTACCAGTAGAGGGAAGAAGCATAAAGATGAAATGATAACTGAATTTTCTTTAGTTAATCTGTATATTATTTTTCTTTAGTTAATGCTACTTTTCTTTATTTAATGTCTATGTTGATATCTTATTAGTGCCTATGCCCCATAGAAATTGTCTACTTGAGACATATCTATGGAATTCATCCATTTCCAAACCTCAAAAGTTCCATTTCAAAATTGGCATAGTAAATCTACTAGTAAATCGATTATAAATTGGATAAATGCAGTAGTAGTGCCTATTTAGCATGGTGATTTAATGAAAATTAACAAGAGAAAATAGAAACATCATAACCATTAGCAAAACATTATGTAAATATAAATGTTACTTTGTCAAATTTCGTTATCACTAAAACATAAATAAGTTCATTGATTACATTCTTGAGACAATGTTGTCAAAAACTCAATTATTGATTACATTCAAGCTTTCATTCCAGGTAATGGAGTTGTTATTGTTGCATTGCTTATAACCACATTAAATATATCTTTCACAGACTAGACAGTTTCTGCAATAGGCATTAGTAGATGCATATTGTAGTGAACTTTATTTGTATTCATAGCATGTATCCTTATAGCTTTATGCAATAAGGTATGTATCCTTGTCTGTAAATAAGAAATAGAAATAAAAAGATCAGAAATCATAAATATACACATTTCAGAGTGAAAGACTGCTTGAAAGATGAAATCATAAATGATAAATATACCCTTTAATTCTGCAACCAAAAATAACATAATTGGGCCTGAAAATCAAATAGCTCGAAAATCAGTTAATCAAAAAGACAGAATATGCATAAACAGGTTGCACTGTTCCAAATCAAGGGAGGAAAAAGTATTTATAAATACCTTATTGTCATATATCTCCAACGATTCCAGTATATTCACCAACTGCAGGAGAGGAAGGAGTGAAACTCGCTAGCCAGCATCCAAGATTTCTGTAAACACACCAATTACATGTCAAAAACGAAAAGACAGAATATGCATAAACAGGTTGCACTACTCCAAATCAAGGAAGGAAAAAGTATTTATAGATACCTGAGTGTCATATATCTCCAACAATTCCAGCAGATTCACCAACTGCAAGAAAGGAAGGAGTGAAACTATATACAACACCTTGCTAGCAAGCATCCAAGAGTCCTGTTGACACACCAATTACATGTCAAAAAAAAAATATTATGCTATTGCTGGTACTTTTTCAGTCATTTGTATTATGCTATGTGTAGTTCCAAGAGTCATGTATATCTAGTATAAAGAGTCATGTTTTCGTATAGCATCAATATGTCCTGTGACAATTTTATATTACCAACAGCAAGGTAAGCTTCTAAATGTTTACGAGCCTCTGCATAACTGCTTCATTAGGAACATCTAAAGTTGTAGTGTTAATTCCATCATAGGAATGTAAAGGGAGATAGATATAAAATAGTCATCATATACTTATATCAATCGGTCATATGCTACTAGTATCTATGGTCATAAAGGTATCATAAGGTTGGATTAGCGTCTTTCTCCAAGAACACATGGTTGCTAGAATTTGGAAAGCATTTTTTGTTTTTTATAGCATTTGGGTTTTATTTCAAGGGTCCTGTCTATCCACTATAAAGATTCATGTTTTCGTATAGCATCAATATGTTCTGTGACAATTTTATCTTACCAAAGCCTAGGTTGCGACTGAGCTTTTGAAGTTTAAGGAAAACCTTCTCCTTCTATAAATAGATCCTCAGCCACATACCTACACAGGAAATAAATGATATTAATTATACTAATCAAGAAATGACAACCACTGAAAAAAAAAAACCCATGTGACCAATTATTAATATGAAGGAAAACTTCAGTAAGTATAAATAAACGAAGAGGGAAAAAGTAGAATAATGTTGCAGAAAAACTTACCAGAGCCTAGGTTGCGACTGAGCTTGTGAAGTTTAAGGAAAACCTTCTCCTTTTGTAAATAGAACCTTAGCCACGTACCTAGAAAATAAAGAAATTATATTAATCAAGAAATGACAACCACTGAAAAAAAAAACACCCTTGTGACCAATTTATATCAAATAATACATATAAAGCAAGTAAACTACTTTAATTCAGAGGTAAATATAGGGCTATTACCAGTTATTAGTTCCTTTGATTTCCTGCTCCTGTTCTTGCTATTGTAGTTGTTGTATATTATTTTGGATGGTAGTAGTTGCTTTGATTCTCTGCTCCTGTTGTTGCTTCAAGTAAATGGTTACTGAAGTTTGGAGGCAGTATCATTTCACCCCAAATCATTTTTTTATATCACAACATATGCCATTCAAACATAAAAGAAGTTGGAGTCGGTGTTTTGATATAACTATTTTTTTGCAGTGAATATTTTGATATAAATTTTTTCATTTGTTGAAAAGTATTGCTGAATGAAAAGAGAGGAACAACTTCCTAAGATGTGTGTGGTAGAATTTAGTTGCTTCTAGGCTAGCAAGCATAGTGCAAGTGCATCTCAGTATGTGGGTGAAACTAGTGACCATCACCAATCCATACTACATATGACAATAATAGGAGCAACAACATCATGTGCAATGCGACAATTGAAAATAGAACTGGATACCAAAGTCTTTACAGGGACGTCTTTACTGACTCAGTGAAACTAATGACCATTACCAATCCATACTACACATGACAACAATAGCAGCAACAACATCCTGTGCAATGCCACCACCGGAAACAGAACTGGAAACCAAAGTCTTTACAGGGACGTGAAACAATGAAGGAATTGATCCACTTATGCCACAAGATTGTCCATATGGACTGAATTGAGGAATATTGTGAATCATGAAGCTTGATTGTTTCATGTATCAGGAGCTTATTTCCATGATTTTTCATTTGAGCGCCTGTAATTATCCTCTTTGTGTGTCCTAAAAATGGCAGCAAGAATGATTCTCGCTATTATAGCCAATATCCCTATTAGAATAACCTCCCCACACCAATTTGGAACCATAGTGCACCAAAAATCCCATAGACTATCACTTCACTCCGATGGGTATCGCATTGACACAGTTTGTGAATGAAAACAACACATATTTCAAAAGATCTTAAACAACCAATACTTTCATCCCAAAAACCATTATACAATCATCAGTTTCATTTGAAAGATCAATAAAAGTAGTACTTGTGGCTATTTACTGGTGCGCGCTTGCAAACGAAGCTCTTACAATGTAAACTATGAACAGTGTTCAATATGCTAGACATACCTGTAGCTACAAGAGTAGGTTCAAAGATAAAAAAACTCATTTGAAGAGAGATCAGATTCCTTCCATTGGCTAGTCACTACGTAACTATCATTTTCTGTGTTTCAAATCCACTATCAGCTCTTACCAAGGATGCCATATATCATCCATTTGAACAAATTCAGATAATAACGTGAAACATGGGTGATATGGGTGAAAAAATGCACAATTAGAGCATTTTTCATATGAGTGGTATATTGTGTTGAAATAATGGTTTGGTGCTAAATGGTGTAAAATGCAGTCAACATGTCACTTCAGCAAGATCACCCAAATCTGGAATTTATTTAGTAAATGGAAATGACAGGGTTTGTACGAGTGCCAAGTTTAATTAGATGCCGAAAATTGGGTTTCATTATGTATGTGTGCAATGTAGATCCATAAGATTTGCATATATCCTAAAACGGATGATAATTTTGTGTTGTTTTACATTAAATTAGTGTCAGACAACAAGTTGAAATGAGTCAGAAAAAGCCTAAAATTGATGCACCAAATACTTGGTATAAATTGGCACACAAACCACTGCAAAAAGGGTAATTATGACAACCTATTTCTGCGTAAAAAAATGTGCTGGATAGCAAGCTTATTTTGCTAATTTTATCCTTCGATACACTAAATTGCTGTTGCTGCACACTAGATTAGTGAGATATATCCTAAAATGGATGATAATTTTGTGTTGTTTTAGACTAAATTAGTGTGAGATAGCAAGTTGAAATCAGTCAGAAAGAGCCTAAAATTGATGCACCAAATATATAAATTGGCACACAAACCAGTGCAAAAAGGGTAATTATGACAACTTTCATAATTAGACAACTTGATTATTGTTGCTGCACACTAAATTAGTGAGACAAAAAACTGAAATCAGTCAGAAATTACTGGAAAGACCCCAAAATTGATGCAAATCTAGCTATGTTGGACTATCTTCATGCTTCTTAAATGCAAGGAAATTGATGAAATATGGAATTGTTGATCAGCCCTGGAAATTTCATGAAACAGATTTCTCAATGATAGAATTAACCATTGAAAAATTATGCATAATAATATTTTAGTAAGAAGATGTTACAAATCAAGTATAAAATCTCTAGCAAAAAAGCCATACTAAGAACAGATAAAGCCTTCAATTCTTCAATAAGACATGATCTTTGCTCTAGATTGGCTTGGCGATAATATCATTACTTATATGTAGATTTTATTAGATTTTATTAGCAGCACTTGCAGGATTTTTTCCATGAGCAGATACAGGAATAATACAGACATTCCTGTGCCCCTCTCCTCTTGCCTGTGAAGGTGTTATGTGTAGTTCAACACCAAATCTAGTGTCTTAGGCACTATTCTTGGTAAACATTTTTATAAGGTTCAAAAGTTTTGAGCACCTACTTGATGATAAGCATGAATAACCATCAGTCCAGCATCCTCCCCTGCTGCACCAGCATTTGGTTGCAAAGAGAATGAATCAAACGCAGTAATGTCACAAAGAAGCTTTCCCAAATCTTTGAAAATCTCCTGCAACAGAATATGCAATTTTGAGACTTTTTCAAGAAGGATTTTTTATTATACTAAAACTGTCATCTATATCTTAGTAAAGAAAATGACAGCCGTACCTGATAACCAACAGCTTGATCTTGAGGTGCAAAAGGGTGCATGTTAGCAAAACTTGGCCAAGTAATAGGCATCATCTTTATAATTGCATTCAATTTCATATTGCATGATCCTAAGGGAATCATACTATGGCACAAAGAAAGATCTTTTGCCTGTAACCAATGGAGGTAGCACAATAGCTGATGCTTTGTGTGGTAGCTAGAAACATTCACATATCTCAACAAGTTCTGATGGCTATTATTTGGAAATTGGGGGTTTAGATCGTTATGTTCATTTATGGGATACTCGAACACGAAAACATATTCAGGTACTGCTATTCTGCCAGTTTCATTCACACTCATCTTTTATGTTTCATTTATTTCAAGATTTTCAGGGTCATAGAGGAGTTGTGTCTTGTTTAGCCTTTCGTCAAGGCACACAACAACTTATATCAAGACCTTTTGATTGTACAATTAGGTTGTGGAGTGCAGAGGATAGGGCCTATATGGACACTCTTTATGGTCAACAAAGTGAAATCCTTGCAGTTGATTGCTTGAGAAAAGAACGAGTTCTTGCAAGACAGAAAACCAGTAGATTCAAATCTTACAAACTGCAAGCACAGATTGTAAATTCAAGGATAGTTTGTAAACTTATACTTTTGTTGATAATGAATGACAGAAAGTAACTAGCGGAAATGAAAGCTATTTGAATCCTACCATTCAAATGCTTTTAAACATGGAATGAGAACAATTAAAAGTCTATGAAAATACATATTTTCTTAGACACTTGGACATGGAAATGGATGCCAAAAGAATATTTGATAGATCTTTATTGTTGTAGGTTTTTAGAATGAACAAATTTCTAGATAGATGGGGAACAATGAAAAGTTTACAAAAATATATAATTTCTTATGCATTTGGACATGGAGTTTGTTACCAAAAGCATATTTGTCAGATCTTTATTGCTAAATATTGTAGAATGAACAAATCATCCTTCAAGCATTTAGTGACTTAATCAATAAAAGAAAATAGGAAATAAAAGTCGTGAAATGGAACAGAAGTACGAGAATGCAAAAGGAAACAACAGAGTCCTTGAAGACTGGTTGTTATTAATATGACTGAAGTTTCAAATGATAAAAAAATGGAGTAGATTCATTAGCAAGGCATGAAAAATGAAAAGTACCCATTACAGTCCCCATAACTAAGCACTTTTTGGAGTGTAATTATTGAATTACCTATCCCTTCTCATAGTCAATATTATCGGCATTACAATATAGTTTTTTTCCTTTTCCCCATGCTGCTTTCCTTCCTTCCTCCTGTTCATCTGCTTCTTCAATCTCAACTTCAATTCCACCTTTCTTGTCATATTCATCTTCTTCTTCAATCTCACCTTCAATTCCACCTGTCTTCTCCTGTTCATCTTCTTCTTCAATCTCACCTTCAACTCCACCTGTATTTTGCCTTATATCATCTGCTTGTTTTGCAACTGTTCAAGGAATTCCATAGTAATGTTAAGCATTAAAAATCCTAGTAGAAACATCTATGAGTAAATCCACCAATTTCTAAAAATAAGAGAAGAGTATCAATATTTCTACTTACTTGACAAGGGAGGACATATTATAGTATGTATTTTCCATTTTTTGTTCCTAAAACAATGGAAAAATGGAATAGCGTATTTGTAAACCATTTTGAATCAACCACTTGACAAGGTAGGACATATTCTAAAGCATTTTGAATCAACCACTTGACAAGTTCTAGTATGTCTTTTTCATTTTCTGTTTCTAAAACAATGGAAAAATAGAATAGCTTATTTGTAAACCATTTTGAATCAACCAGTTTAGGAATGTATTCATACCATGTATCTTTATAGCTCTTTTACTTGTATTCATACCATGTATCTTTATAGCTCTGTTACTTGACAAGCTAGGACATATTATAGTATGTCTTTTTCATTTTATGTTCCTAAAACAATGGAAAAATGGAATAAGCATTAGTAAATGCATATTGTAGTGAGTTGTATTTGTAAATCATTTTGAATGAACCAGTTCAGGATTGTAGTCATACCATGTATTCTTATAGTTGTTTCAATTGAAGCAGAAGAATATGCCATATCCAGAGATGCTATAAGGCTTTTTCTATGCATAGATATAGCAGTTGCCCATGTCTTATTGCTCATGTGTTCATGTTAGTATGCATATTGTTATCAAAAGCCATTGATATTGTACCATGAGTGGGATACTTTGCTATTCTTGGATATAAAAGAGAAGTATTCATAATGTATAGGATATTGACTTATTGCATACTGATAAAAGAGGACCGAATGCTAAAAATCAGAATAATGAAAATCTGTCTTTCAGAGCAACATTTGTAAAAATTATGAGTAAAGATATAACAAAGATAGAACAATTCTATTTACAGATGGAAAAAACTGTCAATTTTTCAAAGCATTTTTAGAGATCAAATTCATATGTAAATAATTAAGTAATACTGATGAAGTACCTAGTTCATAATTAAATGCAATTTTTAAATATTAAAGAAAAGGAGGAAACAAAAATTGAGTTGAGTTTACACAATAAAATTGGAAATTTGTCCTTAATCTAGTTCATTGAACATAATGATAATGAAAAGAAATTATGCAACAATACAGTAATCAAAAAATATTGTACAAGAGTATTGTGTAGTATTGTGTACTAAAAACATTTTCCTAATAAATGTACATAAATTGAAAATTGGGTTGAGTTTAGACACAAAATTTTGAAAATTGTCCTTAATCCAGTTCATTGAACATAATGATAATGAGTAGAAATTATGCAACAATAAAGTAATCAAAAAATATTGTACAAGAGTATTGTGTACTAAGTACATTTTCCTGATAAATGTACAGAAATTGAAAATTAAATAGTTCTATTGGAATAAGAGCATAATATAAAGAAACGGATTGGATTCCAACAGCTTCGATGTCATTGGTCTTTGTCATATGTGTAACAAAGAATTAGTTAAAAAGAAAACCATAACATTTTTAATTGAGCAGAGGACATTTTCGAAAGAAAAGATGTTGATTCAAGATGTTAATGTACCTTTCATTTGTTAGCTGACATGTAACAGTTCACTATCTTCATTCAATAGGAACTTGCTGTGAATTCTGAGATCACATAGCATATAGACAATGGTTTCCTTTTCTTGGAAATATTGTTCATATGACATGGGTTTTAAACGAGGAAGTAAATCATGGACTAAAGGTTCCCTGATAGTGCAATGGACAATATTTTTGTGATAGATTCTATTGTAGCATTTATACAATGTTTGTATATGAAAGGGAAATTATTATTGCATTTTGAACAATAAATTGTTCCATTGTTGATTAGTATGGATGAACTGATCACATAATTGCATATTGCACAAACAGGCTCGAATGGAGTTGAGTAAGAATTTGATGCTTTTAGCATACCTTCAACCTGTTTATAAAATCTTCAAAAGTTAATGTACAATATTACATATGAAATTCAAAATTAGCAAAAAGATCATTATTTCTATACTTACGACATGGTTAGATGTCATTAGTTTTCCAAGATTCTTAACTGCATCTGCGTTAAGTTCAGTTATGAAAGTTGACTGGGTTGTTCAAAATATTTCATCTTTTACATCTGTCCTTTTTGTTATGTTTTTGAAAAGGATCAGGGGAAATTGTCCTTTCTGCAATTGTTGTTCCATTGAAGTAAAGTATTGTTCATATGTATCAAACAATTACAACTGCAAAAGAAAAATTAGAATAGTTATATATTGAATTAATACATATTATTTATTAAAAATTAAGTATAAGTGGTATGCAAATACATATTGTTGCACAATCATTTTCAGAATCTCCATATTTGATATGAAATATGTAGTACAATCCAACTCTCTTGGAAGTGTAACAACCGCACCAATTGTACCAATTGGGTACATTTTTGTTCTTTCTGCAAATTTCTTAATGGTTTCATCTGCAATGAAACAATATTATTTGCAGACTTCAGGCATAGTGTCTATAATGCTTGATTCATTTAGAGAAATTATTTTATCACAATCACCACGAACATAAATGATTTTAGGCAGTGTTCTGAAATTTTTAATAGATATACTCCTGCCTTGTATAATTTTATGCTCATGTTGTTCAATTAAATGAGCAAGTATACTTAATGTTATAGTCATATTTCCTTTCTCATCTGTCAAATCAGCCCGTAATATTCGACGGACTTTGTTTTTTTTGTCAAGAAATGTGCTATATTCGACCATTATGTCTCCGAAAAATAATTGTCCAATAATAGGACTGTTCAATTCTTCAATTGATACTTTAACTAGAGGGAGTTGTTTTTGCCTATATAAATTGCTTATTTAGATACTTGTATAAACATTTATATAATGCTATGTTTTTTTTATAAATTGTAGAGCTATAAATAAATTACAGTATAAGATTGCATATGCATATGCATACCTTTTCACTGCATATGCATACCTTTTTACTGCATCATTTTGTAAGATGCTTGATTCTCCTCTTGTTGATTCTTTTTGACTTGTACTAAAAATAGTAATTGCATATTTCAATACAATTTGAATATTATCATATGTATTTTTCATAAGCAATAAATGAAGAGTTTATGATAAGTAAACTATACATATATTGTAATATTATCATATGTATTTTGCATAAGCAATAAATGAAGAGTTTATGATAACTAACCTATACATATATTGTTGTTCGGTTGCCTATAGGGATTGGCTACTAGTGCTTTTTTTACTTGTCCAACATTTTCTAATTTATATAGATTTAGTTGTACATATGTATATTAGTCAATTGTAAAAAGACAATGAATATATAGTGAGCATTAACATTGTAAATTCAGAATCTGGGCATATTTGTATAGTTATCATAAACATACCTCTTTAAACTCTATGATTGGGTTGCACCCTCTACTTGACTCATGTTTTCTATATCCTGAGTAGTTATCCTGTTGCAATTACGCAATTACTATTCTAAATAGCTATACAAAATCTTTTAATTGCAAGAATGTAAGTAATTTGTAACTAGAAAAATTGAAATAAAAAAAATGATGGAGATGATTGTGGGCATACTCTTTGGTAGCTTGTTGTTCAATTTGCTCTTTGGTGTGGTCAATCAGTTTTCCTTGTTCTTGACTTTTTTTACTTTTTCCTTGTTCTTGACATTTTTGACTTGTTTGTTCTTTTGATTTTTCATCCATTACCCTTTTGTTATAAAATAGTAACATATATTTAGTTCAATTTCAAAAACCATATAGAAGGAAAAACTGAACAAGAATATAAAAACCATATAAAAGAAAAAGCAAGAAGTACATACTTTCTTCTTTCATGTTCCATGTTTTTGATATTTTTTCTCATTCGTTTTTTTTCAATTGAAAAGGGTTTTATTGGTAGAATCTGCATTCAAAATTTGAAATTTTGTAACATGTTTCATATGTACATCATAGCCGAAGGACAAGAGATATTGTATCCTGATCAGACCAATATGTATCTAATATGAAAATTTTGTATTGTATATTAGTTATATTTGACCACACATGGTTAATGACTTATTTATGCATGATATTAGTTTTGTTGATAAGAAAATGGAGATTGTAATTGTTCATGTAGCTTTCCAGCTCTTTTGTTTTCTAATTGCATTGTAACATATCAATATTGAAGTCCCCCAATATAATTGTGATATCCTTTAAATCTAGATGACATAAAGCTTTTGCAATGACATTCAAAATATTGTTCAAATTTGCATGTGGTGATGCATATATATTGAGTATTGCAATTTGTGGTCCATGAACTATTATTTTTTCCAACAATGCTTCTACAAGATTCTCTTCAAAGTGGATGTGTTCAAGGATAGTTATATGTTTTTTTATCAGTATCATTAGTCCATGATTAATGCAACTTGAGATGCAATTGAAATTTGCGACGTACTCATTTTGCATAGACAGGGACATATATGTTTCTTGTAAGCATAAAATGTCAGATTGCATTGTGTCATAATCACTGCATATGTCATTAAGATGTGCATGAAGATTATGAGTGTTTAGTGAAAGAATGGAGATGGATCGCAATGATTTTATTGATGAATAGTCATATTCGAATTGCCATTTTGCAGTGCTTTGCAAACGTTGCATTTCACAATTTACTTTTTCTTTAACCTTGAAATTGTTGTTTGCCAGAGCATTTAGCAAATACAAAGACTCTATATTTCTTACACGTGATAGAGCTATGTACACTAATCCATGAACTTGTATTCCAGTAGGATCAAATGCAAGTCTATCCAAGGTTAAACCCTATGACCTATGTATTGTGCGTGCACATGCAAGTTGAATTGGGAATTGTTTCCATATCTTCAGACCATCCATGTTTGGTGACATAAGCATTGCCTTTGATATTTGTAATATTGGTATCCAATCATGTGCTATGTCTGAAGTATACAAATGAGCTATTTTTCTAGATTTTCGATGACCAATATTAAGGTCATGAAACTTAATCCATAGAACATCAACTTTATCTGTATGAGTATATGATTTGGCTATTCCATTTGCATCATTTACTAGTCCATCTTGTGCATCATAATTGCAAGCATACATTTCAATTAGCATGTTCAACTTTATCACAAGTTGTGAAGGAAAATTAGCTGTATGTTGATGCCTTGGAACATTTCAATTATTCTCTTCATCTTCGTCAATTCCATTGATTAAAATTTCATTACCAGGCATGAGTGTTAACATTTTCTTGTTATGCATTGCAACGTCTTTGTTTTTGTAAAATAAGTAGGGAAATATTGGATCATTTGGTACAGGGCGCATGCAAGTTGTATTAATATATGTTATATCATCACATGTTTGACTATTTGTTCGCATTCTATTTAAAATTGATATAAAATTTTCATCTGTTTGTCGCATAGTCATATGCAATTGGAAGCACTTGACATAATCCTTCCAGAAATCATGTGTTATTGTTTGATTATTGATTCTTGGCTTTTCAAAAATTAGTGAGTCTTGAATAGGTTGCACTTGGTAGAAATCACCACAAAATATCATGTCAATGTTTCCAAACTATTTGTCAATATCAAGTCTTGATTTATACTTGTCAATATCACCATTTTGCTTGTACTTAATTCGATAAACACATTTGCATCCAATAGGTTTAACATGTGGAGGACAATCAACAAGTTGCCAAGTGTGGTTGTCTTGAAATGCCTGATATTCATCAACCATAGCCTGTTGCCATGCTTTATGTTTTACTTCCTCTTGATAAGAAGAAGGTTCAGTAAAATCATTTGCTATCAAAGAAAATTTGCCTTCATTTTTTTTTGATCCCCTTGTTCCTATTTTATTTTGTTCATTAGGCCTTACATCTTTCAAAAGTTGAACCGCCCATTTCAGCAATTGATGTTCACTGGTTTGGGCTTGTGAAAAATCACCATCATTAAAAAGAGGGTTGATGTAAACTGATGTCTATTGATCAACCGCAGGTTCTGGGGGCGGAGAGTCATTGTCAGAAGAACTGCTGCTACTAGGAGAGTTGGATGAACTGCTAGAAGACCTGGATGGCACTGATGAAGAAGACAGACTGGATGAATCATCGTCAGATGAAGGAAATTCAAGTTCATACCAACTTGGTGAATTTGGTTGACTTTGTAAATTTCCATTTCTTTTATCAGTTTTTGTTTCTAACTTTTGAAGAAGACTTTCAACTTCTTCAGCACTCTTACTCTCATTTTCATCAAAAATCACATCTCTGCTTACAATAAATTTCCCATTCGACAAAAGTTGGTACCCTTTCTTCTCATCAAAATACCCGATCATTGTGCACTTCAAGCTTCGTGCATCAAGCTTAGTTTGTTTTTCCTTTGGAACTAAGGCATAACAGATAGATCCGAAAACTATGAGATGCTTAACCCATGGTTTGAAGCCAAACCATGCTTCATAAGGTGTGATTCCGTCTAAAGAGGCTGTGGGAGATCTGTTTCTCAGGTAGACAGCTGTATGAACTGCTTCAGCCCAATATGAAGGACTTAACTTTTTGAAAGTTAACATAGATCGCGCCATTCCTAACAAGGTACGATTCATTATTTCTACTACTCCATTTTGCTGCGGAGTGTAGACATTGGTAAGATGTTGTTTTATGCCATTTTCCATGCAATACTTTTTGAATTCATTTGAAGTGAATTCTCCACCGTTGTCAGTTCGAAGAGTGCCAATCTTCTCCTTTACTTCATTTTCAATAAGCTTATGAAAAGTTTTGAACTTTTCAAATGCTTCTGAATTTTGCTTCAAGAAATATACCCATGTCATCCTACTAAAATCGTCAATAAAAAGTAAGAAATATCTGCAACTTCCAAGTGAAGTTGGGAAGGGTCCCCAAATATCACTATGAACCAACTACAAATGCCTATTTTCTTGCCAGGAACTAGTGGGAAAAGTCTCTCGATGTTGTTTTCCAAGAATGAAAGATTCACACTTTGCATTTTCCCTTTTGAAGGTTGGAAGTCCTTTAACCATGCCCTGTTTTTGTAACTGAGAGAGACTGTAAAAGTTGAGATGGCCATATCTGACATGCCATAATCTGATTGGTGAAATATCTGTACTTGCTACACCTGCAAAGTCAGAATGTCTTGGAATAACTGTCCCTTTCATCCTTAACAGTTTTCCATCTTCATAACCTGTCATTACTGTTTGCATGTTCTATTTGACTAAGTTGATTTTAACTAACCCATCTTCCATAATTATTGTATGCCCTGCTTGTCGAATTGTGACTAAGGACAACAAATTTTTCTTGAATGTTGGGACATACCATACATTAGAAATCATTCTTTCTCCGATCCCTAGTAAAAAAACTTTAACTGCACCTTTGCCTGAAGGAGTATATTTGGTCTTGTCAGCAAGATAGATTGAATTCATATGACATTCTTTGAAACTCCAGAAGAAGTCACATCGAAATGTCATGTGTTGAGTTGCGCCTGCATCAAGAATCCATGCATCTTCATAATCACTGCAGAGAAATCTTGAAACTTGTAAAGTTGTTGCTTCTGTGTTTGTGAAAACATATTCAGAACTATCAAGAACATCTTCATCATTTGCAAACTGTGCTGAGTTTGGATGAAATGTAGAAATTTTCTCAATAGAAGTTCTAAAATCTGCTGCATAATGACCAACTTTGTTACATCACCTGCAAACAATTTGACTCAAATCAGTGCCTCTTCCCTGAGACTGTCCTCTGCCTTGAGACTATCCTCAGCCTCTGCTTTGGCCTCTGTTTTGAGTTTGTCCTCTCCCTGGACTTTGTCTTGTGCCTTGATGATATCCTCTGTTTTGATTTTTGCCTCTGCCTTGAAAATTGTTTCTGCCTGAATTGGAGCCTTTGTTGGAATTGTTTCCTCTGTGTTGACTGTGACCATGACCTTGCGCTACTTGATTTGGATTGAAATTACCTCTTCCTTTGTTTCTGGAACTATCAGCTGAGGAGTTTCTTGAACTGGCTTCGGTGAAGAAGACATCTTCCCCAATCTGCTTCTTCTCGAAATTTTTATCATATTGTGCTAACATGTCACTCATTTCATCAAATTTGATCTTCTCTAACTTGCCAGTGACTTGCAAAGTTTCCAAAAAATGAGTATATGATGATGGCAATCCAGCAATTAAAATTGTAGTTAAGAAGCTTTCATCAACAGCTTAAAACCCAGCATTGATGATTTCTTGCTTAATGTTTTTAAGTCGTGAAATGTACTCAAGGACATCGCCACCTTCATTTAATTTCTGTTGAAGCAATTTTAATTGAAGATCAACCTTCTTTGATTCAGGTTGTGTATCAAAGAGATCTTTGAATGTATGTAAATCAGCCCATGCATCAGAGGATTTCTCAATGTGTATGTACATTTCATTACTAATTGAAGCTTTTATAAGAGCCAATGCCTTGGCATCTTTTATTTCCCATTTTGCAAGTGAAGCTGGATCTGTTGGTTTATTTGGCTTAATGTTTCCATCACAAATGCCATGCCATAATTCATTGAAAATAAGAGTGATTTAAATTAGACATCTCCATGTCTTATAAGATTTCACTCCTTCTATTTTATCAGATTCAGAGAACAGATTAATTAACTTTGACATTGTAGTGTTGAAGCAGTGCACCAAAATAATCAAGCACAAAAATCGAGCAACTTGTCACATGAAACAAGCCACGCAAAAAACGATCTATCGGGGCTTGGTATTGACCCTCGTATAATCGTTGAAATAGGAGAAAAATGACTGAGCTTTGCACTTGGCTCTAGTCAATTTCTCAAATATTTACAAGGTAACTTTCAAAATTTGACTTTTACAATGATGCGCTTGCAAAATCTGGTAAAAAAATGTTACCCCCCTCAAAGTAAAATTTCTTTGAGTCACACTTATCTCTCTAGAAACAAATTACAAAAGAAAAACAAATCTCCTTATTACTCCAAAAAATTACAAATAACCTTATTGCTCCATAAATATTACAAAATCCTTATTACTCCAATAAAACATTACATAAAAAAAATATATACTTTATAAAGAACGTGGCAGCTTCAGGTCTGTGAAAGATATTGGGAATTCTGAGGCATCAATGTCTTACTTGGATAACCATAATGAAGCTACAAGACCTGATTCTGAAAATGGATCTTTGCATCAAGGACGAAGAGCTCAGCTGGACCAACTAGAGCTATGATGTGCTTTGCTTCTCATTGCTTTTGCTGCTTTAGATGAAACAAGAAAAATGGGAACAAGGAGTGTTGTTGAGAACAAAAGAAAAACTGCAGATTGCATAGTCATTGCCAATGAATGCCATTGAAACGTACAAACTTCTTCATAAGGTTCCCTGCAACAAATCCATTCACACACAAGACTCTACATTCATCTTGGATTATATCCTCTAATTTGACTTCACCAATGGGGAATGTTACAACTGCCCTGAGAAAACCAATTTACGGTACATATAAAATCAATTAATTGAGGACATGCCGAAGATTAAAATCGATTAATGGCCACACAAAATATTCAGCATTGCATTTAAACCAGTCTGGAAAATTTATGTAAAAAAATAGACTATTTAAATATCAGTAGAACCTCAACTAAATTTCGTGTGGATAAAACTTGGTTGATCAACTATGGAAAGTGTCGGATGAACGCAGATGAAACCTGCGTTATCATTCCATTGCTATACCATTTGATTTCACATAAGAATCATTCTCACGGAGGCTATTTCTATGGCGTTCTTCATTCAATGTGACTTGCTACAATTATATGAATCCACTCCTCGAATACGTATTTCCTCAATTTGTATTCACTTCTTGCGTGGGCTCTTTACACAGTAACATGTCATAATTTAGCTCCTTGCATGCATGAGGACACAGCTCAAACTAGATCTGCATACACAGTTTCGCTTTCTCACCACAGTGACGTTGATGGCGTATAATCACAACAGGAACGCAGCTTTGGTCCCTCACGACGTTAGTTCACTTGTTTGAATCTCTGCGTTAGACATGAACGCTTACTCTGTTGCAACAACCTGATGGTTTTGAAAACCAACATTAACAACAAAGACAGAAGACTTGGATTCTGTGAAGAAAAACTAGCAGAAGGTCTAACAATTCACAGATGATAATTCAATTGCTCACGGATTGCTCGGTTGCTCGGTTGCTCATTGAGGTCAATGATTATCAATTACTCACAAATTGACATAATTCGAATAGTTATGCATCGAAAAAAAAACTTCTACTCGTTACAACGTGCTTCAATCCAACAAGGATGTGGCGAAGAGTAGCCCAAAAACAAAGATACAACACTATTGATGAAACGAGTTAACAAAGATCCTGAACCCCAATTTTTCAAGATAAAGTCCCACAGATTTTGCAGAAAAGTCACCAAAAATATATATATATATTTTTAAATGATTTTAGAATTTACAAATCTAAAATCAATAATAAAATTTTTGTTCCTTTAAAAAAAAAACTTGACAAATTCCATACCAATCATTTGCTAATCAATTCAATGGAGTTTTCCAACAACTTGTAGAGCTGGAATCTCCTCCTCACATTCACTGCAGCATTACCGTAGCTCTGATACCACAATAATGGTCGAAGTGTCCTCAGACATGTAATCTTATTAATCAGAAAAAAAATTACATTTGGAATTATGCAAGAGTTTACACCCGAACAACAAAAACACTCTTGCAATGAGCTATTTATATGCTCAATGTCCTAACTTCCACTAATTATGGATCACTTATTAAATAACAAGTGTCCACTTACATTAAATGCTATTCCAAATAAATAGCTAACAAAAAGCCTAAGATACGACACATTTGGAGAGTCATATCTTGTTACAACAATAAGCTAATTCTAAATGTCTCCATAAAATAATTAAATATTCTAGAATAATAATTATTAATTTAATATCTTAAATTAATAATTATTTTATTCCAACTTTATAAGCTATGATAATATTTTATTTTTTGGATCGTCTAACAATTTGGACATGTTTTATGTTTATGAGTCTATTATCAATAGAATATAAGAACCAACTAACAATCATGGAGGCTTCATCTATGAAAGATAGTTGCAGTTCTTGATATAGCTTTGATAATTTGTCTAATACTTCTTTTCTACGTGGCGAGAATTGAGACTTGTTAAAAGGCATTAGCAATGTAGAATGTATTATTGTTCCCCCTGCATTATATGCAGCTTTTCATGTATATGCTAATATTAGACCCTTTGGTTTCATAGGATTAGTTGTGTTCTGTGACTCATATATTCGTATAAGCATTTGGAAAATTGCTTTTGTTGTCAGTGTTTTGCCTACCCCTGCTCCACCTGTAATAAATAGGTAAGTTGGTTCATTGACGTTTTTTCCTTTTTTTATTCCAACATCTTTTACAATTGCTTGTTTCTCTCTGTTCAGCATTCTTCTGAGTTTGTAATGCTCATTATTTTCCATTAAAAATGGATGAGCAGTTATCTAAAATCCAAGATTGATTCTTTTTTTCATCTCAAATTTTTTTGGAAATTGCAAGTCTGATTACAAATCATATTCCTCACAATGGGAACTATTTTCTTTGTCTCGCATATTTATCTGATTGGTATTCATATAACTATTTATTTCATTTGTTGCAGTCTCTAAATCACCCCATGTTGGATTGATTTTATATATAAATTTAACTTCATTGGTGCAAATTGTTTTTTCATGTAATGTATATGCAACTTGCCATGTAGGGAAGTCTCTTTTCAATGCTTTTTTCACATTTTTCAAAGGAACATATAACAATAATTTATCTCTACAAAATTTTTCAACATATTTTCATTTGTTATATTTGAAAAATCGTATAACATTTGGTTTTTTCCTCTTTGATATGTGTGTGCCATCTTTCTTGTAATTTGATACAAATTTTGCAAGGCAAATTTTGCTAATGGAGCATGGACGTTTGATGTAGTAGTCAATAATGGAATGACACATCACATCTTCTGAATCATTAGGTTCTTGTTTCAAGAGAACAGGCAGTTTAAGCATAAATGTGCATTCATAAACTGGAGATGTATTTATGAATATACATTCTCTTGAACTACAACTCAATGGCAATGAAAGTGCTATATGCACTGCATGTTGAGCTGACATTTTTTATAGATTAAGTAATGTATTTCCAAGTTTATGTATAATTTTCATAGCATCAATTTCATTTCTCTCATGCTCTTTGCGTATCCTTCTAAATGCATTTGTCATGGACTTGTCAATTTTGGTCATATATGAACTACAATATGATGCTGCAACTTATGAATTTAGCACAAATTGTGCATCTGTATTTGCATTCCATATAGCAGGCATATCCTTTGTAAAATTGTTGTTCCAAATGTGAGAAGGTTTTCGTTTCAAAAAAATTGTTGGTTGTTTTACTGTACATTGTAATAATTGTATGTACTCATATTCTGTTACTCCTATTTCTATCAAGAAGTTGTCATGGGTTATTGAATCATTGTAATTTGTTTGTTCCAAGAATTCCAAAAGTAATAATGCTATGTCTATGAGTTTTTTATTGTTTACAGTAATCAGTTCAATGATCATTGTTGATTTCATTGGTGGCATAGGGAAGTTGTATCTACAATTTGACTTTTTTCTCTTTTTACAACTTCTTGTATGGTGATGCTTATGGAATTTAGCAATATCTGGCTCCAAATGGTTTGTATCACATGTTATGTAATTATCAAGAAATTTTTCAATATCTGAATTGCTTTGCTTTCCATATATTGGAGCATTTTATATCCCTAACAGTCCATGTTCATGTTCAGTACCTCAATTTTGAAACTCTGCTATGAAATAGTAGTCAGATATTTTCCTGAAGAATGTACTATCGTGACATATCATTCATTTTACAACATTAATTCTGTGTCTATAGTACTGACTATATGTGACTGGATATTTTATTATATAGTCAATATCATCATCTTCTAATGTATCAGTATCATTTTTACTTTCTTTATTTTTAAACAATGTGACCAATGTCTCTACTAATGGTTCCCATCGATGTTCTGCACTTGTAAATGTCACAAAGAAAGTTGGAGGTCCCAATTGTCGTATCATTGCAAATATGTTTTTTTTAATTTGTTCCAAATAATCAGGAGAGATGCGAATGTTTCTAAAATCTATATATCCAATATCAGATTTCAATAAATTTTCCAAATTTGCTCAATACATGACATATTTTTCTAATATTTTTCCTCCTCTTAGTTGCCCTTTCCTTATTCGTACCCATATGCAAGAGAGTACTTTATCAATAATTATTCACATTGTCTTGAAAAACAAATTTGTTGTGTGATATGAGAAGTCACCACTTGCTTGTAACAATTTCTATTGTACTATTTTCTGGTAGCTAAATCTATTTGTGATGTCATTATCACGTGCATCACCATAGAATAATGTTGGAAAGTTCATTTCTTCTGCATGTTTGTCCTTGAAAATCCCAAGTGTCGTTGTCCTTCAGCATGTGCAAGTTTAATAATCTTGTCTTGCAAATCATATATGCGTTGTGACTTTATTAATCCATGTATCAATGTTTCAGTAGGTGGTTCATTGTTTGTATCACTATTTTTATCACTTCCACTATCACTATTTGCATTTTGTATGATGGTTTCATTATTTTCTTGTAAAATATGGTTCCAATTCTCATTTAACAAATGTTCTTAGCCTTATATAGACTTCTAGAACATAATTCATTCAATGCTTTCATGACAATAATTAGACGCACCTTACCTGTTTGATATGCATTTTTGTATTGCAATCATCTTTTCAATGCAACTGCAATTGTCATTGTATCACTTAGATATTGTGGCAATGCTTTTTGCACAATGTCCATATGAACTAGTACATTGATAATTGATCCTGTTAAGCCAATTTGTGATCGCTTATATCCCCATTTTCTGATTTGTGCAAATGCAATTCTTAGTGACACAAGTCTTTCTTCTAAATCTGAAAGCACTTTTACAGTTGGTAATGGAGTGTTACGTCTTATTTGTTCAGGTCTTGCAAATTGTGGAAGCTTTCCATTTTAAAGTGATCTTTTGCAAGCAACACATATGTTTTCACTTCTAAAGGTTCTATTTTTCAATGTCAAATTCATATGCATTTCTTGCAAATTTGTAGTGAAGCATGTCATATTTTTTGCAAAATGCAATCTGGTGAAAACTGCACATGTATTTCTAGGTGTGTCTTGGACTTTTTTCATAAAGATGTATTTTGCATATTTTTTTCTTTGACGAATTTGTTTGCTTATTATACCTTTTTTATCATTTCCGACATTGCAAAGTCTTTGTTTTAATGCAAGAAATGTCATTCGTGTTTTGTCATTAGAAAATGTTATTTTAAATGCAATTTGCTTAGATTCGTCATGTTTGTTGGCTTCAGAAACATTAATGGATATTTCATTGGATCTACTTCTTGTACGCATGTATTGTTTTGTTTTGTGATAACTAAGCTTATGACACTTAGTTGGACTACTGTATTGTGAATCAGATAGTATCTCATAAATAGGTTGCTTTGTTTCTAATAAACTCTTAGGAAGCAATATATTTTGATTGTTGCATATGTCATTGCATTTGCCTCTTGTATGTATGAATTGTTTTATTTTGTGATAACTAAGTCTAGGACACTTAGTTGGACTGATGTCTTGTGAATCAAATCCTATCTCAGAGATAGATTGTTTTGTTTCTAGTAGATGCTTTTGAGGCAATATGTTATCATTATTGCATATGTCATTGCATTTGCCTCTTGTATATATGAATTGCTTCATATCACTAGATTTTCCTCCTGTACGTATGAATTTATTCATTCTGTGATAAGTAAGCTTATAGCACTTAGTTGGACATACTTGTTGTAAATGAGATGATATCTCAAATTAAACATCATTGTTTAAATGTACTTGAGAATGCATGTCAAATTTTTCATTAGCATTTGTAGATTTTGTTACTACAGGATATTGCAAAATGTTATGATGATCATATTTTTTTTGTATCATTGGCTCATAATGGATGTGTAATGTATCTGATTTGAATGACATGATATTAACAACACGATTGCATCTTGAATGAACATAACTATAACTGACAAAGTTACTAGTTACAGAGTAACAGAGGACCACAACTAGATGTTCACTTTGAATATGATAGATATCCATTGCAAACATAATGGTCCACCCTCTGTTCTCCCCTTTTCATATGGCATTGCCATATTTATGAGATACTATTGCCAGTTCCTATTCATTGTATATTGTATCACATCAACTATCAGATAATGTTCTAAAAAATGCAATGCTTGTTGATTTCTATGCATAGGTGCATTGCAAAAGGATTGGACAATGTAAAGTCGTAAACATTGTGCATTGAATTATGTTGTTACTAAATAGAAAATTTCACTAAAGAGGTTGTCGCCGCAATTAGATGTTGTTTTTTTTTCCATCGTTAATTCATCTAAAAGCATTTTAGATGCAATATGCATCCAATGGTTTTTAATATCTTCGCAAATAGATGACAAATAAATACTAGATTGTTTAGAAATGCATACTGGGAACTTTTGGTAAAGCAATGGTTCATAATGACCACTAACAGGATTTGCATCATGGAAGATAATGCAATATGGGATTGTATTTTGATGTTGATTAAAAAGAAAATATCTTTTCTTTCTTGTGAATGACCGAATTGCAATTGATATATTTAGCCATTTAGCTAACCAATGTATGCAAAATGTATCCCCCCATAGCCCTCGTTCAGATTCCTTTATATTTGTCAATGCAGAACAATGCATTTTACGAAGATATGTATCAATATCAGTAATTCCATGTAACTCGTACAAAAACTCAGATGTTAGTTCATATTGACATGACTCTATTGCTTCAACATTTTTGTTGTTTAAGAAAAATAGAAAATGTTCTATTAATCCATTTCGCAATTGATTTGAAGTATAACGAAAATGTAGAAGCACTTCAAATGAATTAAACAAACAATCTCCTATAGTATATGAAAATGCATCTAATCTAAACAAACCATTGATTTTTAATACACAATCAATGTTATCAGATATAATGCATTGTAATTTCAATTTGTAACTGTCGACATCTATTACTTCTTCCATTATTTCCAGGTACTTATCAGATTTTACCTGTGAAATTGTCTTTGCAGAAACTGAATTACCTTAGCAAATTCTTCTATTGCTCCTATCTACAAATTTCCAAAGAAGATTGATGAAATCAGGAAACAATAAAGATGATTGTTTGAAACAAAATAAATGCATAAAAAGAACAAATCTTTATGATGCCAAGACCCTAGACAAAGGATAAAGGCTAAAAATGTAAAGGGAATAAATTTATGGTACATAGTAAACTTGAATTTTGCAAGGACAAAACTAGTGAATAGCACCATTTCACAAAAACAATACAAACATTTTCATGCTTAGATATGTAGTTTAATTTTTACATTTTCCCCATGATACCACATTGCTTAATATTTCATTCATATGTGATAGCCATGTGGTTATTTCATGTCTGTAAGCCCCAATTTGTCCGTACACTTGTCTGTCAACCCTAATTTTTCCCTGCTTCCTACGCAATGACTTGCCATCACTATAATATAATGTTCAGAGAATACGTGACTCTATGAAGAGAATGAGAGCTAGCATAAGAATCCTCTACTTAGTCTACTACAACCTGTGATGTATATGAACCGAAGTTGAAATATTAAATAGTTGATATGTTAAAAAAATTCCTTTATGTGGCATGGCCTTAATTATTTGTATGTTCTTAATCCACTGCTGCATATGACCTTAATCCCCTGTTTTTCTTAATCATTTTCCGAGTCTGAGCCTAAACAACCCTCTGCCACATCTGAGCCGGAGCAGAAGTTTTTTAAGTCTGAAGATTCTTCCCATGTCCTAGGTACTGATGTCATAGTTTCTACTCTAGTGGAGAAACCCTTTTCCGCCCATACTTGATAATCCCAATCCATGCTGGTAGACACATGGACTTTCACAATGTCCCTTTTGGGCTTTGAGGCCTCTATTAGAAAAATCTGAGTGGTATCTCTGTTTTAATTTTGCAAACCCATTATCTGAAAAACCTACATGAACACCATTCACATCACATAATATTTTAGAAAACAAAATAAAACATTGGAAATGACATTCATTTGTTTCACATGAGATACTGTTGTCATTTCAGAAATGGGATGAAAAAGGATCAGTTTTCTCTCATCATCTGGACAACATGGTTCGGAAGACATGCTCTCTGAAATGTAACTGCTCTCGTGCTGATTTTTTTCCAATTAAGGAGTTGCAAAGGTCTTGTTTTTATTATTTGTTGATTATTTTTCAAATTAAGGAGTTTGAAGATTTGTTTTTACTATTGGTTAATTTGGTTAATTAACTTGTTTTTACTATTTGTTAATTATTTTTCCAATTAAGGAGTTTTAAGACTTGTTTTTACTCTTAGTCGATAATAGAATGTGTTATTTTGGGACTTGATCATAATGATCTTCCCATTATTAATGTTAAATATTAATCTTTCAAAGAGCAGAAAACTTGCTAATCAAATTTCACGCACTGTCCAAGATGATTAGAATAGAAAATGTGCTTCAAATGGGCATTATTTTCCTTAAAAAAAAACTCTTGCATTTTCCATGAAAATAATATTTATTCTTTAATCATACATTTTTGTTTAATTCTATTTCAATAAAAAAAAAAATGAAATGGATGACTGTGATGTGGCTTTGTACCATACCAATCTCAAATTCTCAGAGTAATATTGTGAAGAAGTAACACTGAGTTACTTATCCATCGCATTTGAATTTTACCGAAGGTCCTAAAAAATGAGAGAATAATAGTATGTACCCATTATTCTTGGGTCAATATTTTGCTAGCATCCTATAATAGTCTTGAATGGAAATTTAATCCTCAGGCGAGGTGAGATTACATTGTTGGAAATTAACATTGACAAAATGAACAACAATATTATTACTGTCAAATAAGCAGCTAGAAAACATTGGTGTCTATGTTTTCCAGTAGTGTCTATGCTTCAATTGAAAGATTCTAGTCTCAAATAACATACAAGATTCTAGTCTTAAGTAACAAGTATTCCTTATTTCTTTCATTTAAATATTATTGTGCCAATGTCTGGGCTTAGAAAGTGATGTGCCCAACTAGCTCGTTATTCTAATTATAATTTTTTCTCTTTATTTTAATTATATTTGGTTCTTTGTCATGACAATACTCTTATCGAGTTCCATTTACTTCATCTCATCAGCTTAAATGAGTTTTGTTTGGGTCATTTCGATATTTTTATACCTTGAATAATCATTTTTCAAAATGTGCCGTGAAAAAATTTGCGAGTTGTATGTCTAGAAACATACAAGCACATATTATGGACGCTTAGACTGTAGGGTAATTATGTGTGATCTGTTTGAATAATAACAGTCTAACTGGGGAAGCTTCTATGATTTTGAATTTTCCTTCCTTCACAGATTATTGATATGTATCCAAGGAATCACCCTTTTTATTACTGTTTGAAATCTCAGTTGAGAAGTTTTATGTGGTGTTTCAGAGCCAGTTTTGGTTCAAACTTGTTTGGTTGAAACCCAGTCATGGTAATTGAAATAAAACAGATTTTTGTAGTACAAAAATATAACTAATTTTTTGAAAAATAAAATTGAAATGTCAACTTCATTTTTAACATTAAAAGTTACATTGGGACTCTATTTCAACTCTATTTCAAGATGTTTATGATTCTATCAGCCATAGACTCACCATAGACTTCACACATAGAAGATATAAATTGGGTTGTTTTCAGCTTTCAATGAGCTAAATTGGTCTATTTGGCTTTTCAACTTATATTGAAAAGTAGACCTTGCCTGGGTTCCTCCTACATCCATTTAATATGGGGATTGTGGGATTCTAAACTGAAACCTACATGGGGAATAAGGTGTTTAATAGTGACTGATTGGCAACCTTATTTAAAAACATCATAAGACAATTCTTTGAAGCCCTTCACTGAGTGAGAAAAAATTTAGATGGACATGTACTATTTGATTATAATAGGATGATTTTAGATGGGCATGTAAACAAAATACTTATAAGACACTTGTGTAAACAAAATAACACAGCTGTGTAAATACGTGTGTAAGACATGCAAAATATAGTTCATATGTGGCCTAGGATTCTACCATTTGTCTGTTCCTATGGGCCCACAATCTTACCTCTTATTCCATTTGTCTGCCCCTATGGGTCCATAAACTTACCTCTTATTCCTCTTTGTGACAACTCAACGCCTAATTATGTGGTTTCAATCACGTAACTCCTCACTTCATCCAATCAGTTAGGGCTAACTCCCGATGGACCAATGCATTTAAGAAGGATTCATTAGTAGACGATCCAAGCGTTCCATAGCCCGTTACAACTATAGTAATAAATCAAACAGCAGAAGTGAGGTCGAATGCTAGTCGAGGGTTTTTTTGAGGTCGAATGTTAGTCGAAGGTATTTTTGGATCCTTTTCACTCTCTCCCCAAGGGAGGGCTACCAGCACACCAGCTACAATAAGAGCAAGAAGGCGTTTCCTCCCATTCCTAGTGTAAGCGCTATGGGTAGATTGGCAAAGAGACCATTATGAGGTCTCTCTTCGTACATTCTAAGCATTGTTCATAGCCATGATTCAGTGGAAGAAACTTATAGTTAGGTCCAGGCTTCACTAGCTTTATTTCAGTAAGAGAATTTCACTTAGAACCCTTGAATGTACCATGGCAGTCAGGGGAAGATATGGCAAGAACATTACATACTTCTGTACAGTCGGCAACAGTGCATGTTCCGCCAAAATCTGTCAAAATACCTGGGTTCACCGCTAAAATATATGCCATGGTAAGGAAAGTAGCAGTTCCAGCATGAAATTCTATTGGAAGCCGGTGCAATGCTATTGTTCGGGGCTTGGGGCTTATAGCAGAATGAAGCATGCAAAAAAACCACAAACTGGCTCAGAATCAACTTATAACAGAACGATGCAGGCCAAAAAACCACAAAACGGCTCAGAAGCGACCTTCATAAAATACAGAAAATACAAAGGAAAAATACAAACGAGGATGTTTGAGAGTTGCACCTTCACCTTCGCAGCCTTCACATTCGAAGGTCGGCCTCAGAGCCTCACCTTCACATTCTCGCGTGACACATTCACTGGCTTCAGAGCTTCACCGTCACCTTACCTTCACATTTGCAGGTCGCATAAACTTCCATTCCCAGCCATCATCCTACATAAACTTCTATTCCCAGCCATGTGCAGAGGTACAGAGAAAAGAAAGTGAAATAAAACCTAGTGAGTCAGATCACATCGTTAAAGGAAAAACCCTGTATCGCCTCGAGGAAATTTCCTTATGATAATGGCATCTGTTGACACATGGCTTTTGTCTGTTTCCAAGGCATCTATCTGTTGCTGTTAGCTCAACTAAGCAAGGTAAAGGTAAATCAAATGAGGGTATGCTGAAAACCTACATACATAGGCAACAACTGCATAAACCAAAAGTTAGAAACTTTGCATAAAAATTTAACCGATTGCAACCACTGCCAAGATAGATTAACTTTGGATAAAAAGTTAACCATTGCAATAAGAGTGGCAATAAGAGGTCCCATCAAGAACTTTAGCATAAAAAATTGATTGTTGAAAATAAATATTCCTAAAGTTTGGATAAACAAAATTAGCCCGGGAAAAAATTCGATCAAAGCAACAATTAATTGAAAGTCAACGATCTATCGATCGCTATAGTCCAGGCAGGGAGAAGATGGTTGCATTACGCTTGCACCGAATTGTTAGTGTTATAAATTTGAATTGTTAGTTTATAAGTTATAACTAGTTTTTTAGCTACATTCTATCACAGAATGTACATTTTATCACAGAGTAGGCAGGTATCCCATCTGCCTTGAAAACTTCTATGCCTTGCCATCCCTAATTGGTCCATGAACATAAAACATGTCACAAGCAGGATTCGAACCTGTGCAACATAGTTTATAAGTTATAACTAGTTTTTTATTAATTGATTAAGTTGCACAGGCCTGAGAGATTCCTAGAATTATTATTTTGATAAATTTATGTCATATATACCTTACTACCAAAGCCTACTGGGCTTGAAAATAGATTTAACTGGAAAATTCAAGCCATGCTTGGGCTGGTTTCAGAGCTTGCTATTTGGGGAAGTTGGTCTTCCCCACTGTCAAAAGCTCTTGATGTGGCTTGTTTTCTCACTAATCTTCAGGTTGGAGTAAATTTCATATGAATACATATTTTAAGATAACTAATTGAGATTAACACTTAACAGTTATAATAAAAACCTCCAACTTGGCTGTGAAACTACTCATTTATGCATTATTCCTTGTGAGAGGAGAAAATACCAACACGAGTAGATAGTTGGGATGACGATAGTGACTATGCACTGACAAAGTTTTGCTTAGCGTGCAATGGTATAAAAATTCAAAATTGTGATTGTAGAAGTACATTATCATTTGCGGATGAAGAACTCACTTTCCAGTCTTTATTTCCAATTTTGTATCCATTTGCAGATACATAGTTAAGAAAACCAAAAAACACAGGGTGAAGCCATTTTAAATTATTAGAGGTGCCAAAGCCATTTTAGCACTATAAATAAACTTCTGATTCATGAAAGATAGCCATAAACCAGATAGTCCTAAACCCTAGGTCAGGGAATTTGGCTTAGCTAGCTCATGAACTACAGATTAAAATTGATATTGACCTGTTTTGATAGTTTGGCTTAGTTTGTATGCAAATTTTATAAAGCAAGGTAAAGGTAAATTAAATGAGGGTATCCTTGCTGGCTAGAAACGAACTTAATAGTTTCACTACATCCATCATTGAATGCCAACAACAATCTAGACCTCTAGAACTAAATCAAATATGTTATCTAAGTAGAAGATGGTTGCATTATGCTTGCACCGAATTGTTAGTGTTACCATAAAAAATTGAATTGAGTCATCACCAATGTTATGTGCGAACAAAATAATTCCACGGATCAAAACCCATCCCTGATGCATGCTTCAGATATTGGAATGAAGTCCAACTCAAATTACCCCAAGTACACAAAAAAACTCAGGAAGCAATTATCACTTAAAGAAATACACATTATTCCCAAAACTCTGTTAATGAGGCCAAATGTCAATGTCATAGATGAGAAATATTAGCTCTTGAAAACATATTAATCTCGATCAGTAGAAAACAATCCAACAAAGCATGATTATATAGCCAACAAGAGGGATGTAATCTTGAAAACACAGTATAAGCAAAGGGCCATCACCCATACCATATAATTATAAAACTATAACATGCATCCAAAGCTAAAATATTAGTGGATAGAACTCATACATTCACATGCAAGGTTGCTGGAAAAACATTAGTTGAAGGGATGGGGTTGGCAGAGTTTCAGAATCATCCCTATGCAAAATAGGGGGCAGAAAATGGAAGGTTGTTAGACAAACCTTAGTTTAAGGGACGGGGTAGGCAGAGTTTCAGAATCATCCCTATGCAAAAGATAGAGGGAAGAAAATCCTTGCATGGCTAGTGCTCGGAAAAAAAAGGAGAGTAAAAGCCGGTTTGGAATTAGCTAAAGTAGCCTCCACATGAATCTTTCATACTAGTTTACAAAACAAAAAGAAAATCTCAAGGCATTATCTCGATAGATAAAGTAATTTTGTTAATGAAAAACCAATGTGGGTCTCTTCCCATTTGGAGCCATCCAAAGTAAATTTCCCATAAATTATTTCCTAAGCGATCAATCATAGAAAAAAGATTGGATGGGAATGAGATATACCATAATTATATTACATGATGCAATCTATGATGAGTTATGAGCAGGTAGCCAAAAAAATATAACTGTTCACAGTGGTGAATCTCCACTTCCCATAGCAAATCTACTGGTTGTTAAAACAATAGCCTCTTACATCTATATTGAATTTAGGGGGTTACAGAAGGAATTGCAGCTGGAGAAGTCCCATATTTGACTATTATCTAGCCAAATACTAAAACCAAAAGCAGCATAGCATAACAACAAAAAAACAGGTCCCAGATTTAACTATTATCCCGCCAAATACTATAAAAACAAAAGCAGCATAGCATAACAACAACAAAAAACAGAAAAATAACAACAAAAGTTTACGTACCACTGACAATTCCTTCAATCCTTGTGATAATTCCTTCAATACTTGTTCAGGCAGATAGCTTCTTGGTATATGGATGACAAGGAAGCGAAGACCTTAATACTCATGTAGACAAAATACTTATAAGACACTTGTGTAAACAAAATAACACAGCTGTGTAAATACGCGTGTAAGATATGCAATATATAGTTCAATGTGGCTTAGGATTCTACCATTTGTCTATTCCTATGGGCCCACAATCTTACCTCTTATTCCATTTGTCTGCCCCTATTGGTCCATAACCTTACCTCTTATTCCTCTTTGCGACAACTCAACGCCTAATTATGTGGTGTCAATCACGTAAATCCTGGCTTCATCCAATCAGTTAGGGATAACTCCTGATGGACCAATGCATTTAAGAAGGTTTTAGTAGTAGATGATCCAAGTGTTCCATAGCCCGTTACAACTACAATTATAAATCGAACAGCGGAAGCGAGGTCGAATGCTAGTCGAGGGTTTTTTGAGGTCAAATGCTAGTCGAGGGTATTTTTGGATCCTTTTCACTCTCTCCCCAAGGGGATGCTACCAGCACACCAGCTTCAAGGAGAGCAAGAAGGTGTTTCCTCCCATTCCCGGTGCAAGTGCTAAGGGTAGATTGGAAAAGAGACCATTATGAGGTCTCTCTTCATACGTTCTAAGCATTGTTCATAGCCACGATTCAGTGGAAGAAACTTATAGCCAGATCCAGGTTTCACTAGCTTTAGTTCAGTAAGAGAATTTCCCTTGGAACCCTTGAATGTATCATGGCAGTCAAGGGAAGATATGGCAGGAACATTACATACTTTTGTACAGTCAACAACAGTGCATGTTCCTCCAGAATCTGTCAAAATACTCGGGTTCACTGCTAAAATATATGCCATGGTAAGGAAAGTATCAGTTCCAACCCGAACTTCTATTGGAAGCCAGTGCAACGCTGCTGTTTGGGGCTTCAGGCTTATAATAGAATGAGGCATGCCAAAAAACCACAAACTGGCTCAGAACCAACTTATAACAGAATGAGGCAGGCCAAAAAACCACAAACCAGTTCAGAATCGACCTTCATAAAATACAGAAAATACAAAGGAAAAATACAAATGAGGATGTTTGAGAGCTTCACCTTCACCTTCACCTTCGTAGCTTTCACATTCGCATGTCGGCCTCAGAGCTTCACCTTCACCTTACCTTCACATTTACAGGTCGCATAAACTTCCATTCCCAGCCATCATCCTGCATAAACTTCCATTCCTAGCCATGCGCAGAGGTACAAAGAAAAGAAAGTGAAATAAACCCTAGTGAGGTAGATCACATCGTCAAAGGAAAAACCTTGTATCGCCTTGAGGAAATTTCCTTCTGATAATGGCATCTGTTTACACATGGCTTCTGTCTAGTTCCAAGGCATCTATTTGTTGTTGCTAGCTCAGCTAAGCAAGGTAAAGGTAAATTAAATGAGGGTATGTTGAACACCTGCATACAGAGGCAACAACTGCATAAACCAAAAGTTAGAAACTTTGCATAAAAAGTTAACCGATTGCAATCACTGCCAAGATAGATTAACTTTGGATAAAAAGTTAACCATTCCAATAAGAGGTCCCATCAAGAAATTTAGCATAAAAATTTGATTGTTGAAAATAAATATTCCTAAAGTTTGGATAAACAAAATTAGCCCCGGAAAAAATTCGGTCAAAGAAACAATTAATTGAAAGTCAATGATCTATCGATCGCTATAGTTGAGGCAGGGACTAATAATATAACATGATTTATAGCCTAAAATAATACATCTGAAATCTGGAAAAAACAAAAACAAACACTTATGGAAATGTTAAATTCTACCACCATTCACTAGGAAAATAAATAAAAATAATACATCCATGTGAAATTCGGTAAAGAAACCATGAAAATAATACATCGAACATACACAACATAAAAACGTGGATGGAGCCAAGGCAAACAGAAAATCAAACGGAAAACTATAATAGAAAGTGATTTTGAATTCATTAATTAGCAAGTACAGATGATGGGTACATTAATTACCTTACCTTCTATAAATGACGGGAACGATCCCACTCCTATACTCGGCAATCTTCAGATAAGCAAGCTTGCACCATCCAACATTCATGTTGAGAGTGTGGTTGTGACTTTGGCAGTCCCCTACAAATACCACTACGGATACCCGTTACATTTCATTTTGTAGCGGAGTTCATCCATTGTTGAAAAGCACAGTACTCAAAGCAGTTGTATCAATGCCATAGCCTTGGATGTATATACTAGAGATTCTAGTACGTACACACCCCTTCTCCATATATCAATAATCATTGTACAACTAATTTGTATTCAGAAGGTAAATAAGAAATCAAGTCGTTATTCATATCATTTGTAATGTTTGACTTAGCTACATTAATAAAGTGGTTGAAATATTAATTCTACTTTATAATATTACTGATAATCATATGGATGATGAAAAATGATGCAATAAAATTTGTAAAGCAATCAATCAACAAAACAAAATCGAGTGTGCAACACACACAACTATATTAACAAAGTGGTTGAAATAGGTGGATAGTTGTTATTTTCTACCTATTAATGCTATTGATAAGCATATGGAAGGTGAAAAATGTTGGATCAACTTATTTCAACCACTTTATTAATGTGGTTGTGTTAGTTGTAAACACGCAAGGAGATGATTAGTAGGTCATGGTTGACTATGGATAAATATGTTCATGTTATGGTTGAGAAGGGTTTATTATGGTCAAAATATAGTTGATTATAGTTAACTATGATGGATTATGATTGATTATGGTTCATCATGGTTGTTTATGTTTGATCACGGTTGACAATAGTCAACCAAGGTTTACCATAGTCAACCATGGTGAATTGGCCATTGTTAACTATTATGTCAACATAGTAAACTTAAGTCAACATAGTAAACCTATGTTAATCTAGTCAACCTAGTGGATTATAGTTAACTAGTTAATCATGGCTCACTATGGTTGATCTAGTAATATATTAAATATAAATCAAAACCTAGGTCAACCTAATAAACCTAAGTCAAAATAAATCATCCTTGGAAACCTAGGTCAACTTGGTAAACCTACGAAACTAAGGTTAAGCTAGTAAACCATGGTTAATCTAGTAAACATAGGTCAACCTAGTAAATTTAAATCAACTTAATAAACCTAGGTAAACTTAGTGATAAAATTTATTAATTAAACCTTAAATTTTAACCAACTTTATTATTAAAACCTTAGATTTTAATAATAAAGTTAATAAAAGAAAAGATTGAACTTGATCTGTAAAGTTAGTACCTTCAATTTTTTTGTAGAAAATCCACATAGATTGAACTGATATTGTAATATGCTAAAACAAAATACTTGAATCTATTCTACAAATTGCGGAAACCAATTACGATCGGACAATCACATGAACAAGAAAGATAAATAATTTTAATTGCGCAACAAAAAGATGTATATGGGGAAAGCCTCAGCTAAAAACCCCACTATCTCTATATTGCATAAAGTCAAGAATATGAAACAATACAATGCTTATCTCAGGCTTGAGAGCACTCTACACTATCTCTGATTGTCTCACTCTGATCTGAGCAGGTTTGGTCCAATACTTAACCAATTCCTTGCCCATGTCTAACCATCCTTGCTCATGCATTCCTAATTGAATTGAGTCCATGTTAAGTAGGAAATTTCCATCAATTGATTGTGCAATACATCCAAGGCATCTTGATGACCTCATGCATGACCTGTAGAATTTTCTAATTATAAAATTGATAGTCTACTTCCCTTTCACTCCAATCTCAATTGGGTTGCTCTTAGAACTGACATGCCCAACTATTTATAGAAAGTTATCAGTTATCTAATTGTTCATTGCATGTGAATTAAATCATGTATAATTCACTAGACCTCTCACTAGATCGTCCATCAATTAGAACTAGCTAAATTGATTTTAACTATAATAATTAAGTTAAACAATTATAACTTAAAATAAACTACAATTGGACCCTCTAAAAATTAGAGTGAACTCTACATGCCTCCAGTTTCAACCCCAACTCGACTTGACTGAGCTAAATAAGTCTTGCCAACCCGGTTAAATTGTACAAGCTGTCATGTGATGTGGAATTACAATTTCCTTCTAATTTAAGTAAGAGAAAGATAAATTAGAAGCCCTTATTGTTGCCAATTTCAACACTCCCTCTCAACAAGAAAGGGATTGTCTGGTACCTCGATCCTACCTTTGTGGAACTCAAATTTTCTTCTTGACAGTGCCTTCGTCAAGATGGCTGCATCCTGCTCCTCCGTGGGAATGTATTCTAATGACATAATCTGCCTATACACACAATCTATGATATGGTGATGTCGAATATGCTTGGACCTATCATGAAAAACTTGATTAACCAAGAGTTTGATGCAACTCTAGTTATCACAATAAATCACCTTCGGATCCATCTATCGACCAAACAAACCAACAAGTATCTTCGTCATCCAGATGGCCTCACATGCTTCCTAACTGGCTGCCATGTACTCTGCCTTTGTTGAACTGAGTGCAACTGATATTTTTTCCCTATTTTACCAATAAACTACTGTTGATCCAATGTTGAAGATGCCCCCTGATGTGCTCTTCTTGTCGAATGGAATCCCTGCCCAATCTGCGTTTATGAATCCTTGAAGCTTGACTCCCTTTTTCTGCATGTACCATAGCCCAAACTCTGTAGTGCCTCTGAGGTATCTCAACACATGCTTGTCTGCCTTCCAAAAGAGATTTTTAGGCTTAACCATAGCTTGACTAAGATGGTTAACGTCATAGCATATGTCTGGTCATGTGTTCACCAAATACATGAGTGAACCCACAAATTTCCTGTAGATGGAAAAATCTACTACTTTGCCTGAAGTAGCATCCTCCTTCCTCTAATTTCCTGCTAGAGGAGTCTTTGTGGGTTTTTTTCCCTCCATGTGTAACTTCCTCAAAATCTTGTTGGCATACCTTCCCTGAGATACAAATATCTCCCCATCTCTTTGCCAAATTTCTAATCCCAAGAAATAGTGCAAGAGCCCCATGTCCTTCATCTCAAATTCTCTTGCAAGATCCTCTTTGCAAGACTTGATGAGTTTCTCATCATCCGTCAGTATAAAATCATCGGCATAAAGTAAAATGATAAAAAATTTAACTTCTACCACAATATGGTAAAGGTTTTCATCTGCTTCACTCTTGGTGAAGCCCAACCCGGTGAAGTAGCTATCGATCCTGGTGTACCAACCATGAGGTGCTTGTTTCAGCCCATACAATGCTCTCTTGAGTCTACATACATGCAACTCTCTATCGAAGGTCTCAAAACCTTATGGTTGCTAAATGTACACTTCTTCCTCAATCACCCCATTGAGTAAGATTGTATTTACATCCATCTGATGTATCTTCTATCCCATTTGTACTGAAAGTGCAAGGATGGATCTTATTGATGAGTAGCTTGTGACTGGTGCAAAGGTCTCATCATAATCAATCCCCTCCACCTGAGGGAACGATCTGGCCACAAATATGGCCTTTTGTTTCTCCACACTCCCATCTATTGCCTGCTTCACCTTGTAGATGGCATCACAATCCTACAACTCACTTCCTCTTTGGTCTTGGGACAACTTCCCATGCACTATTTCTAATAATGGATTCATACTCATCAATCATGGCATCAACCCAAATAGGTTGTTGCACTACTTATTCAAAATAGGATGGCTCTATCTCTACACCTTCGCTCATAAGAACCATGTAGCCAATGTACCACTTTGGGGACCTTCTCTTCTTGTGTTGTGATGTGGGTGATCCCACATTCTCTCTAGCATCAAGCACTGAATTTTCAGCCTCTCTGGCGGGCTTCCTTCTGTCTTGGGACGTCTCTGCATGAGTGGGTGCTTCCACTCTATGATCCTTTGCTTGTGGTTTCTCCACATCTATAGGTTCTTCTTTTGCATATAAAATCTCCTCAACTACATGCAACTGAAGCTGCCTCTTAATGGAAATTTGCATGGCCTTCTCTTAATCGAATTTCACATCTCTTCTTACCACTGTCATCTTGTGTGCTGGAAAGTACATCGATAGTTGTGATATGTATCAGTGTACCCCAGAAATATTCCCAACAAAGTTGTTGGCTCTAGCTTATTCCTTGCATCTTTGGTCACATGTAAATAAACTGATGAACCAAAAATTTTAAAATACGACACATCTGGTCTCTTACCTGAAAAAGCTTCCTGTGGTGTACTCATCCAAAGTATCTAATGAGGAATTTTTTTCTACACAAATACTGTTGTGTTGCATGCTTCCACCCATAGATGCAATGGTAGGCCCTGATCATGCAACATCGCTTATTTTGCTCCCACAATAGTTTTGTTCTTCTTTTTTGCATCCCCATTCTGTTGTGGGTTATGAGGTGCTATTAATTATTGTTGAATTCCCTCTGAAGCACAGAAGTTCTTCAATTCATTTGAGAGATATTCCCCACCATTTTCACTTGTAAGATCCTTCACCTTCTTCCTTGTATCTTTCTTGACAAGTTCTTTGAACTCACAAAACTTTCAGAATTTTTGATCTTTCTTCTGCATGAAGAAAATCCAACACTTGCGTGAAAAATCATCTACAAAAATCAGATAATACATGTGTTTTGTTATGGAGGCTGTCGAGAAGGATCCACACACATCTGAGTCAAATATCTAAGGGATCGCCTTTGCTCGATTTTCCTTATCATGAAAGGTGGCTTTGGTGTACTTCCCCAATGTACACCATTTGCATGTATCTTGCTAATCAAGTGCACCTTTAGGAAGTCTTGTAGAAATTTGTTGCATGATCTTCAAAGCGCCATGGTCTAGATGGCCCAATCTTCTATTCCATAACACACTAATGTATCGGTTCTCCACCTTTTTCTTTCATGCTCAAGGCAACACAATGTTCTACATCCAATTTGTAGAGGTTTTTTACTCGAACCCCAATCTTCTTCACCTGTCTCATGGCTTTGTGATGAAGGAACACCTTTCCTTTTCTAAATATCACATCATAGCCACAATCTTCCAACATATAAATAGAAACCAAATTCTTCTTTCAACCGGGAACATACATGACATCTTTTAATGTGAGAGGAGTACCTAAATCCCTATGAAAGGTAATTTTACCTATGCAAGTAGCGTTATACCACTCGTCATCTCCCATATTGATGTGCATCTAGAGATCCTTCTCCTCCAAGTTGCTGAAGAATTATTTGTTGTCGGTCATATGGAATCAAACTCCATTATATAAGTACCACATAGAACCCATCACCAATGACACCATGCATGCAATGAGGGTAAAATCCAACTCGAACTGTGAAGCAAGTGCTTCACCTAACGCTCCTCCTGAGGGCTTCTTGTCAGGCTTCTTGTGCGAACACTTTGTAGCAAAATGTCCAAGCTCATGACAGTGAAAACATTTTCCCTTTGACAAGTCTCGCTTATTGCCTATCTGACCAGTTTCTGATTTGGAATGGGATGCCTTCCCTTTCCTTTTCTTCACATTTCCATCCTAGGCACAATTATCCTCATCATCAATCTTTGATGAGGATCCATTACTGGTGCTCTGCTGAATCTCTTCTTGTACCAAGTCAGACCACAATCACTCCCACTCTGGTAGCTTCTCCCTCCAATTCACCGAATATTGGTAGCCATGCCAGCTCTTAGGAAGGCCTAGAAGTTCTAGGCTAACAAGATCATCCTGGGAAACTATCACACCAGCACTTCCAAGCTGATCTCGACATTCAATGAACTTTTTCAAGGATTTTGGTATCGTATCACCCTTCTCCATATTGATATTTCTGAGCTTGTCCTTTAGTGCCATCTTCATGTGGTCATTACTATTTTGAAACATACGTGTCAAGGCCTTCCACATAGCATATGGAGTTTGCTTTCCATGGAGGTTCAAGACAATATGATCTCAAACTCTTTCTAACAGAATCCTTGTCACCTTTGCTACATTCTTTTTCCATGCATCAAGATTTTGAGCATCCACTGGTGCGGGCCTGGGAATATCAATGTCTATGAATTCCTTTAGTTTTTTTTCCTCTAACACTACCTCCATATTTTCCTTCCAAACTATGTAATTCGAATTACCCTCAATGGAATATTCGAGTCTCAATCCAGAGAAAGACATCTTGATCTACTGCTGATCCTGAAGAATAAATTTGCAAATTCGATTCACCTGTTCAAAACCAACTATGGTTCTTCTCTTCTATATTGATTCTTGCTCTCATACCATGTATAAAATCCACATAATTTCAACTGATCTTGTAATATGTTAAAACAAAATACTTTAATCTATTCTAAAAATTGCAGAAACCAATTACGATCACACAATCACATGAACAAGAAAGAGAAAGAATTTAAATCACACAACACAAACATGTATCTAGGGAAAGACTCAAATAAAAACCCCGCTATTTTTATATTGCATAAAGTCAAGAATATGAAACAATAAAATGCCTCTCTCATGCTTGAGAGCTCTCTGCACCATTTCTAACTGTCTCACTCTGATCTGAGTAGGTTTGGTCCAATACTTGACCAATTCCTTGCCCCTATATGACCATCCTTTCTCATGCATTCTTGAGGGAATTGAGCCCATATTAATTAGGAAATTATTATCAATTTATTACGCAATACATCCAAGGCATCCCGATGACCTCATGCGTGACCTATACAATTTTCTAATTATACAACTGATAGTACTTCCCTTTAACTCCAATCTCAACTGGGTCACTCTTAGAACTGACATGCAAAAACTATTTATATTGAATTATAATCTATCTGATTAATCATTTCATGTGATAAATCAAATTTAATTCGTTGTACCTCTCGCTAGCTCATCCATCAGTTAGAACTAGTTAAAATGATTTTAACTCAAATAATTAAGTTAAACAATTCCAACTAAAAATAAATTGCAAATGGACCCTCTAAAACTTAGAGTTAACTCTACCTGCCTCCAATTTGACCCCCAACTTGAATTGAATGAGCTAACTAAGTCTCCCCAACTCAATTAACTTGTACAAGTTGTCATGTGATGTGGAATTACAATTTCCTTCTACTTTAATTAAGGGAAAAATAAATTAGAAGCCCTTCTTGTTGCCAATTTCAACATTTTTGAATAAATGATAAAAAATATATTGTTAAAATATCCTCAATATTAAAGTCATTTTTTAGCATGTTAAATTAAAAAGTGTGCACTATGGCTGCAAGGAGTTTTTTATTCGCTCAAACTAAGTAACACCCATGTTCATCATGTTTAGGTTATATATTCAAGATTCTATTTATGAAAATTAAGTTCATCTTAATATCCTGGGATTGATGTTATTTAAACTTTCTTCTATGCCACAAAATATCACTTTTTCTAGGGAAGAAAGTCTCCATATACACATATTATCTAAACTCACACCATAAGGTTTTATAGACAGGCATGGTAGTAATAGTTGCTCGAAGTCAGTTTAATATCCCTCATGGCCTCCTTTCCATGGTAAGGAGGAATTATGGAGAAACAAGTGATGAGACACATGGGTGTTTGTTATAGGATGGAATATATCAAATTTATCATTCAACATTTTGTAATCCCTCACAATTGTTGAGAGTGCACTACTCGCCCATTCCCACTCTGATTCGTCATGGTGCGGAAGCGTTGGATGTGTGTGCTACAGTAACATGATCAACAACAAGAATGCATTCACAATCAAGAGGGAATGGCATGTACACTTTTATGACCCAATAAAATCCATAAGTATAGTATAGGAAGTATAAAGTAGAAGCCACTTTCAACAAGGCGATGTCATTAGCCAATATCTGAAATCTTTCTAGTTTGTTATAGATTGGGGAAAATTGATAAAAAAAGGCATATATGTAGTATAATCCCCACTATATAATCCAACAAAGAGTATTCACTAAAGGCATGATGTCCACATTCATTTTTTATAACCCATATCATGTTTAATAAAATACAGAAGAAAAAATTAACTGAAAAGATAAAGTTTTTACTCACTGAAACAAGAAATAACTTAAAAATCTAACTCAGACTTAGAACACCAGATTTACGTGGAAAACCTCATTTTTGGAGAAAAAACACTGGAAAAAGTTTAGTATATTTTTATTGTAACCATGAAAATCTTATTACATTTCACTAGCTTTTATCATCCACAATTTATTTTTACTCACACTTATATAAAAATATCTTATTTCAATAGCATATACAATACCATGAGTTGTGAGTATCATTAGCACTAAAAACTTTGACTTTTATTTGATCTATGCCTATCATCTCACCCCAAATTATCCAGTTACCAAATCACAGTGCCCATCCAACCAACCATGTCGAGCTATGTGAAGTGATAGGAGGTTGTGTTTAGGTTGTGGAATACAACAAAAACGCAACAATGCAGAATTGTATCTTAGATATGAGAATGACGTGAGTAGTGTTGAAGCAATGAGGTGGAATGGATTTATTCAATACTCCCAATGTCAATCATACAAGGAGCTTCCTCCATTATATCTTTCTCAACGGACAAGGTTATCCTCTCACCAAGCCACTTTATAGCTAACAAATTTCTACAACATATTACATCTATGGAAATGGAATGAAATGGTGAACTGGACATACTAAGAATGAAACTAAAGGATGGAGGAATGAAACAAAGAAACATTTATATTAGATTTTCCAAATTTACTATTAAATTTTCTAAGAGAAAAATTGCAAAAGATTAACGTTTGAGACAAATTTTAAGCTCTTAAAAATCCATTTAATTATAAAAAAAAAAAAATCAAATTAAAAAAAAACAATTTTAATAAAATGATGTCTATTGAACAATTAGAGGTCGATTTGAATATAATAATTCTCATCGGAAAATTAGATCAAACCTTTTTTTTCAGGAGAAAAAATGAATTTTCTATTAATGATGAAAAAATTACATATAAATAGTCTCTAGGATGTGATCTATTGGTTAGGTGGGGGAATTCAGTCCCCATAGATCTTGTGGTTAAAACTTGGGTAGGTGTATGCATGAGAACTGCTCCAAGCATGATTTCTTCCGTTGAAAAAGAAAATACATATAGTAAGGGACTATAATAAAGTGTCCATCTGAAACAATGGCAAAGTTACTAACTAATCAAACATAAAATAAATCCATTTTAGACCCAAATTCTACCACCCAATTTTCACTAATGTTAGCCCCCAAAATAAAATAAAATAAAACATAGCATCAAGTTGAGCAGAAAGGAACAACAGAAGCCCAATAGGGCACAAACAAGAACATCCAAACCTCAAAAAAACACAAAAAATGACCAAAAATATGGGGCCTTTCATATATCCAATTGGTCTTCCCGTAGAAGAGTGTCAAAAGCAAAACCCTGAAAATGTATTTGATCCAAATACATGCTACAACCATCTTTTGATATTATGTCCACCTCAATGTTTTTCTCTCTCTATATATATGTGTGTGTGTGTGGGGGGGGGGGGTGTGTGGGAGACGGAGATTCTATGAAATGAGGAAAGAAGAGAGCCAACTAGAATCATCCAATGGGATAGGGTAGGAGCCTGCAAAATAGATCGTTGGTTTTCCCATTCTATGATGACCTTGGAGTCTCCTAAAATGTCGATCTCTTTGATTTCCATCCATTTGGTACAATAGAGAATACCCCAAAAAGCAAGCAATTCCACCCTAGTATTTATGCCCTGGCCATTGCGCCATTTGAAATTATAGTGTTTATCGAGACTCAAATAAATCAACATCCCACTTACACATATTCGAGAAGAAGCAGCCCCATTAAAAAATCCAACTAGAAAATTGTGCCACACATCTTTCATAGAAATGTGTCTAATAATATGCTTAAGGATCAGAGGGCCTTTTTCAAGAAAGTAGGATGTGATCATGATGCTAGTCACCCTCACGCCAGGTACCCTCTGCTCAAAATCAGTGAATTTCTAGCCCTCCATATGATCCAAAATATATAGAAAAGGAGGGCTCTATATTCCTTGTTCTCCCTAAACCACATCGACAAGAAGTAGTCCACCGTGGATTTCTCCCACATAGAGTAGATAGGAAGAGTAGTCAAAACCTCCTTCCAAACTGTGATAGCAAAGGAGCATTGCATAAATAGATGGCTAGTATCCTCCAATGATACCTTGCATAAAGTGCATCTACCAAACCCCATATATCCTCTCTTCAATAAATTTTCCAATGTCATGATTTTTTCATGGACCACCAGCCATTCAAAACAAGTCAATTTCAGTGGGATATCCCACTTCCACACAGCTTGAAACCAACCAAATGTTGGGTTGCATGATTTTCCGTGTGTCAATATGCATAAATGTATTTGATGATGGGCTACCCATTAACAATGAGTCCATTCCAAGTAAAATGGTCTAATTCCTTGGATATGTAAATGTCCGATGTTTTCAAGGGAAGAATATATTCCTCCCATTTTTTTTCAAGGTCCCCTGTGAGGCCAATCGCTTCTGCCTCTTTATAAGTGGTATGCATAATAGTTGGATCTCTATCCTCAATAACATCCTTGAAACTAAATATTCCTCTGTTGTGAAGGTGATTTATTGAGGGAAGAGATAATTGATTGTACCTAGGCATATTTATGATGGCGTCCAAGCCTATCTTTGCAAGTTCACCATTACCCACAAGCCACCTTAGGTTACTCACAAACTAGGCAACAACTTTCATCAAACTCTTCCAAGATAGTGACACCTTCTTTTTTACAGGTGCACCCACTCTGATCTAGGATATCTGGGAATGTTGCTTTAAGTTTTTACTCTTGATTATTCGATGCCATAAAACTTATGTGTTGACCACCCTCCAAAGGTTTTTTATCAACAAATCCTAATTGAAAATTTCCATATCTATAATACCCCACCCACCTGAAGACCCATGTCCGGAGAGTATTTCAAATTTCACAAGATATAACTTCCTCTTGTACCCAACACCCTCCCAAAGGAAGTTTTCCATAATCGAATTGATCCTATGAATAATTGCAAAAGGAAGATATATAATGTGCATCCAATATATCGAAATGCTTTGACGTATGGCATTTATCGATACTAATATGTGGCATACCCCACAAGGAAATCCATTTATTATACCAAGATGCCAGCGTCTTTTCAAATTTCAGTTTCATCCACTTCCAATCACTAACTGAGTATCGATTTGGTTTGATGAAAAAAACAAGATATTGAAATCCATCGCTCTATGAATGAGATGAAATCCCAAAAAGGGTGGCATTTTCCTTACTCACAGGTGACTCCTGGTCTACTGTATAGAAAGTTGACTTCCCAAAATTCATGACCAAACCCGATGCATCCCCAAAATCACCAAGAATGTGGAAAAAAACCTTCCATTCCAAATATGTCCCATGTCCCATCAAAAGGACATCATCAAAAAACATCAGATGTGACAGAGTCACATGTCTTGATAGCTTGTATCCAGAGATAAACCCCCTATATATGTTGTCCGAAATATTTCTACTAATAACATCGATCATGATCAAGAATAAGAGTGGGGACAGAACACAACCATGTTGTAGCCCCCTCGATGCCCTAAAATACTTCGTTGGATACCCATTTATAATAACCACCAAATGAACCGAAGAAACACACTCCATGATCCAACTTACCATCATAAGCCAAAACCAATTTTATGTAGAATCAACCTAAGGAGCTCTGAGTCCACACAATCATAAGATTTGACCAGGTCTAACTTCAAAATACAAGCACCCACCTTCTTGGATTTGACAGAGTGGGCATATTCTTGTGCAATAGTGACAACGTCATGAATCTATCTATGCGCTATAAAGAAAAATTTCTCTAAGGTAATATGTTGGGATAAAACAAGATTAATCTGGTTAGAAATGAGCTTAGAAATCACTTTGTAAACCAGATTGCATAGAGATATAGGGCGATAATCAATGAAATTCCTTGGATTTAAAACTTTGGAAATGAGGGCGATTAAAGAGGAATTTACAGATCCTGAGAATGTGCCTATATGTTTGGATTATTCTACCATATTGACCAAATCCTCCATCATAATGTCTCGAAAATGAAAAAACAACTCCACATGCCAACCATCTGACCTTAGACTCTTGTCTTTTGGCAGGGCTTTAAGAACACCCAATACCTAGTCACTGGTAATCGAAGCCTCCAAGAGACCCCTCCCCCTCTCTTCAATAAACTATGGAAAGAGATTTATAATATCCATTTGTTTATCTGTGAACTCACTCGTTCTAGCATTGTAAATTAAAATAAAATACCTTACTTCCTCCCTTTCAATCTCCACATTTCTTCTATGGGGAATGCCTCCTTCATCTTTAATGAGCCAAATAGCATTTTGTTGCCTCCTGGATGGTGCTCGGTAGTGGAAAAATGAGTATTTGGGTCGCCCTATGCAGCCCATTGTGTTATTCCTTTAACATGCCACTCTGTTTTCTGGTCCATTAGAATCTTCTTCTTCCTGCCCTCCAATTTAGTCAATCTCTCCTTTGTAATAGTAGAAAATTAATATGGATGATTAGGATCTGAGAGATGCCCAACTTTTGCTTCAATCTATGATAACTCATGTAATATTTTTCCTTTTCATTTTCCAAACCCATTTTCTCGCCACATGCTTCAGCAACTTAAGCTTATGGCTCATCGACTCCATAGAAGATACCCAACATCTAGACAAAATGTGAGCCAAGTGGATCTAATCAACTCAGTGAAATTAGATTCCTTCATCCAATGATGTTTGAATTTGAAAGGTAGAGATCACTCCTTAACATCTCCCTTCCCTTCCATGCTAATAATATGGGAAAATGATCTAAAATCATGGAGGCAAGGGACCATGATTTCTGTTTCTCAGTGCCTACAATAAATTTCAAGTGCACAAAAAAAACGACCCAATCTTTTAGAGGTCCCCGTCGACCCAGATCTGCCATTATTCCACGTAGGCCCTAATGATACTAGTTTTATATCCACCAACGCTTTCTGTGTGAATATATCTCTAATGAAAGGCCGCAAAGGTTCTATCTTTGAACATGTTCCCCACGATAAATCACTATCCAAAGTAAATTTAAAGTCCCCTACAAAGATCGAAGATCATAAATCCATAATATCGTTGCCCTCACATCGTTCCCAGAATTGCTTCTGACATGAATATGGCGCGTACACATTAAAAATACACATCCTTCTGATGGCATCGCGCAGCTAACCAGATAATATAATCCCCGCTGAACATTAAAAGACATAATAATCATTTGGGTCATGCCACCACAGGGCCAATTTCTCTAAGAGCCCAGATATGCTCGAGCGCCACATCAACGTGCCCACCCATGCTGCGATCGAGTTCAAAATTAGATCAAACTATGTGAATGTAGAGGGCCCCACAACTTTCAAACTGAAAACTTTGAAGCCACGCCACGAACACATTGATTTAAGTATCCACAAACAAGTGGCATGGGGACGCATGGATTTAAAATTTTATTGATTTTTTTTCACAAAGAAAAAAATGCTACCTTTGTATTAAAAATAAAAGGACAGTACTTTGTATTAAAAATAAAAGGACAGTACATATATTTGATTTCATTCTTAATATTATCGTATCATACTTCTTCTATGCTTGTTACATTATCATTCTTATGCCCATAAATATCTATTCTCCTGTTCTACAAAGAGAGTCTTTTTTTAGCATCAAAATGTAGCTTATAACCTCTACAAATTATTTCAAAAATAAACACTTCCATTGTCTAAAGAAACAAAAATTTCATTAGAATTAGTTTTGAACTAAAATGTTCCTTAAGAGTAGTTGATGTTGCATGTGTTTCCCGTGATACCCTGCTTGAAAACTGAGAAAAAAAATTACTTGTTTCCTTCGAAATACCTCTCTTAGAAAGGAGGGTCGTTGTCCAATTATGTTCTTTGTATATATGTTGGAACTATATATGATTAAAGGTCCTTACCAAGTTTCGGATCCTCATCATCCAATTTGCGAGAATGGGGGTATTGAAATTAGTTTGGTAATTTACCCAGTCAATGAATCGTTTTGCATCTCCATATACATGTATTTTATCTAGCCTTAGCCATTTTTCTATGATAAGAACTCCCCATAATGCTTTAATCTGAGCTTTGTTTTTAGATCCCATTCTACCCTCCCACCAGAAGTGGAAAAATTCACCAGGCTCAATAATTATGACTGCACCACATCCTCATTTCCTTTTATTTCTTTCTCCCTCAAAAAACCCAACCGACTATTCTTTCCAAATATCAATGAATTTGCATTTATTGTTCATATTAGTCTTGGTAACTGGGTCGATGTCGTTCAAAAAATAAACTTTGTTGATAATGTCTTCTCTGGCAATCATAGTTTTCTGTTCGAAAATTCTAGCATTCCTACTTCACCATATAATCCATATGATATATAATGGGAGGGACATGCACTACTTGTGTGATGTGAACCATGACAAAAGACATATGTACAAGGGTTGAATACTACAAGCAAAAGGAAGCTTCATTACCCCATCCCAAATCAGCCTCACTGTAATAGCCCTACTAAAAATCCATGAAAAAATATATAAGACCACGGTCAATGGGACAAGTATTCCAAGTTGAATGGTGGGAAAAACACCCTAGTGGGTATTCATTTCGGTTAATATGGAAAATCAAATTGGAAAAGGAAATGGCATAGGCATTGGAAAGGCATGAGACATTAATTGGCATTTTATTTACGAAAATAATGGAAAACAGGAGAAAAGGAATGTGAAAGGTCATAGGTTGTATGTGAGGAGGAAAATGAAGAAAATATAGGCCTCATTAATAAAAATGATTTTGAGGATCAGTTGGTAAGCTTTTTCTCAGTTTAGTTTTGGAGCTCTCTTCTATTCTCTCTCTCTCATACTCTTGGACACTTAGAGTATTATTGGACCACTCTTAGAGAGTTGGCATACTTGGTGATTTGGAGCAAGAAGGAAAATGAAGAGTAGGAAAGTGCAAGAGGACATCGGGATCAAAATATACAATAGGTTCTGAGTGCAGGTACTGAGTTGCATGTATGATTTCCTAAAGAGTTTCAGAATGCATGGTGTATGCATGTGGATTTTCCTATCCTTTTGATTTCCTGGATAGCCATGGTGTTGTGGGATTATTTCCATTGATTATTTTCTGGTTCGTTCTCATGATTCCTCTAATTGTGGATTGAGTTATTAGTTCCTGGAAGCCTTGGTTGGACAAACAGTCTAGAAGCCCGATGGAAAACTGTGAGTTGAGTTACTAGTCTTGGAAGCCTTGGTTGGACAAATGCTTTGGAAGCCCTAAGTGGGTTGAGTTACTAGTCTTGGAAGCCCTAGTTGGACAAACACTCTGGAAGCCCTATAACAGTTGGGGTTGAGTTACTAGTCCTGGAAGCCCTGATTGGAACAAATACTTTGCAGCCCTGGAACATCTTGGATAGAGATCAATCTGTGATGGTTATTGATGCCCGACCGTGAGATGGAATCACTGGTTTAGGGTTGAGACAGTTTGGTCTCTAGAGCCCTAGTTTGGTGTTGATTGATGTGTTTGATAAATTCCCACATTCATGCTTGGAATATGGCACGATGCTAATCTATGGTTAAGTGGAACGTGGAAGTAATTCTCCAGTTGGTTTTTAAATTCAGTAATGAAGAGATCATTCCTCTGGTATTCGGTATGAAAATGTACTAGTTTATGTATGAATTTTATTGTTTTTATATCCATTGTATTTTTTTTGTTATTGTGTTGGTTATAAGCATGTATTCGATCAGTGATGATGTATGGCTCTATCTATGTTTTTACCTGTAAATGAATACACAATATATCTATGATCAAATAGACTGTATTGTAGCTTATGATGTAGGGGGCCAGTGCTTCTTATCTATTCTCATATAAGTAAGAGACCCCCATGTTTAAATATGTTGTTTATACTTGTAGATGTAATGATTGTGACATGTTTGATAAAATTCATGTCATGGCTAGGAGGTTCTAGATGAGTTCCTAATGATGTGATTGCTTTCATACATTTTTTTTAATTTTTTTTAACCTCTCCTGAAGTTCCATGAAGTTTTGGGAAGTGACATGAGATTTGAAGCTAAAAATGTGGCAAGAATCTCGGAGTTGCAGGCACAAAACTGACCTTTTGCGGCCCTGGCTGTGACCTTTCCTTGGCATTCCCACGACTATAGGTTTCTAGATTCTCCCTTGCCCTTACATGCCCACGGCTAAGGCTTAAATTTGTCAAAAGTCAGTTCCCCCTCATGGTTCAGAGGTATGGGATGTTGGGTTACCTCTTGGAGGTGTTGTTGATGTTTTGCAAGGTTTGTTTGTCGGGTTTCCATTGATTCCACTTCCTTAAGGTCATCTAGGAGGTTGAATCTCATATTAGTAGCCTCTCATTGCATGTTTACCCCAATTGGCTAGTTACTTGGGTAGATGTGGGAAAAGGATGTTAGAGAGTGGTATCAAAGCATGGTTCAACCCTCGAACTGGATGGGTGGTGTGTTGATTATGCGATTACGTTGGTTGCATGCGTGTGTAGTATTTTTGTGGTCTATATGTGCTTGTTTCATCTGTGTTGTGTTGGACATGGTGGTGTTTCCATGGAAGTGTTGATGATGTTGTTGTCAACATGTTGTCATAAGTGTATGACTGGTTATGTGTTTCTCATGCTTGTGTATTGTTCATTCTTGCTTGCTTACATGTTACATATTATACATGCATTTCTTGCTTATGCCAAGGTTACATATTGGTCATGCTTTGTTGTTATCCGTGTATGATTTCTTGTGTGATGTCATATTTTCAACACACATTGGTCATTCATGATTTGTTATACATTTCAAGTGTGTGCATGTGGTCAAGTTTGCATTGGTTTGAGTGAGGTTGTTGGGCATAAGGTCATCGTATGCAATTAGGTCATAATGATGATATTCTTATGTTATGATGGTAATGTGTTGGCTAAGATAGAGAAGGAGATGTAGACCATCAAGTAGCATTGGACCTTGAGGAAAGAGCATATCGCCGTACAATTTTGCATGCTTGGCATGCAGGTATGTGATTCATGGTTGTTGTAAGAAGTAGGGTTACTTATATGTTTTTCATTCTATTGTTATTATGGTTACATGTATGATAAATGTTGGTTGATCAGTGTAGTTATGGCTATGTGTATGTCTCTCATTATATTGATGTTATGATAGATGTTAGTTGCCTAGTGTGACCATACATACATGCATTGGTTAGTCAGGCATGTTATTAACTTGATGATTATGTTATATGTTGTTGATGAGCATGTTATATGTTAACTTGTTGTTGTTATATGTTATTTAACTTAATGATTAATGTTACTACATTAAGATTTTGATGTTATGTGTACCATGCTAATTTGGATTGGCTTATGCAATTGGTTTGGTTATGACATTCAGGTATGATTCGGCCTAATTATGATAGAGTGTTGTATTATGTATAGACTGGTTGTGCAGATGTGATTGCATGCATGAATGAAATTTTTTTATGAGCTTATGATTTGAACATGTTAGTTAGTTACGTTTATAGATATCATGACCTTATTTAGGTTTGAGTTGATGTGTTGTGAATTTATATTTTGCTAACCTAGATTGATTGTGCAGACAAGATAACCTCCCCTGAGATACATTAAGGTATGTTTTTGCTTATGTTGTGTAATTGATGCTTGATTGTTTGATTATGTCATCTATATGGTGCTAAATTTTTGGTGTCCATTATGTCATCTAGGTGATTTATCTAGCATGGTATGTTTATAGTTTGTTTAAATGTTTGACTAATCGCATGATATGAGTATGTGTTTATAAGACTGCATAAAGAAATAATATTATTTTAATATGGTTGTACTAACACATATGTGTTGGGATGAATGATATGTACTTGAGTATAAGTAGGTGATAGTTGTAGTATTATGATTTTGACTATTATTTGATTATGGCATGGTTGTTAGTCTTGGTAAAAGTTGATTTCAAATTGATAGATATGTTTTCTTGATATTTGGTACATACGGATGACATGTGTGTTTAGTTACAGGTCAGCGTTCTTAGCACGACAAGGTAAGATAACTGGTATATTTTTATAATTAGTTATGTGCTGAAAATTATGTGTTTGTGTCAGTTTGATGTAGGAATTGCATGGCCAAGAGATTGCCATGAAATCTTGAAGCATCAGGTTGAGTTTTCCTTCGGAAGCACTAGGGACCCATTGGGATTGATTCATGGTGTTTGTTGCTAGTCTTGTGCTTTTGGTCATTTGTGATGTGTTTGCGCTTGATTTATGATATTGATTATGTCTAGTGCATGGCCATGCCACTTTGTTGTGGTGTCATATTGTTTTTTAGTATTTTTTTTTTTTTTTTCTTCTTGCTTGCTCTTGTTCTTTCCTTTTATGTTTTGAGAGTCTTGGGAATTTGTTGGGAAAGAGGAATTAATGGAGCTCGGGAATATTTGAATGGAATCCAATAGCTAATGTAAGGCCTGAATGGAGCTCAGTGCATGAGTAAGAACAACGGAAGGTAATAATATGATAGTCAGATGGATTGGTTGAGTCCATTGTGGTAAATGGACGGTGGCAGGGTAGTCATGAGAAAGGTAAAGTAAATGGGTATGAGATATCAAATGCCTTGTCTATGTTGGGAACTGTTGTTCTCAACATTGTGCATATTGTGCATGGATAAAGGAATTTCTCTCAACCTAGACCTTATGATATTTGGTAATTATGATGTGATCCATGATTTTTTTGTCATTTATATATGTACACATGTATGTATGTATGTATGTATGTATGTCATGTCTGACAGGGTCTTCATGGATCATGGTTGTTTACTGCTAAATGTCTATATGTATATATATATTTATGTGTGTGTGTGTATGTCGTTGTATAACAGGATCATGATTGTTTTATGCTAATAATTATATATGTATGTATCTATGTATATATGTCACTATATGATAGGGTTTTTAGGGATCATTCTTGTAGAGGAATGATTGCTTATGCAAGTGAATGACATGAAGAGATTCTTGGTCTTATGAGGAATCTAGTAGGAAGAGTAGCTATGAAATTTCTATGAGTTCAGTATCATGTGGACATGAATTGATATTATATGCTTGTACTATGCCTATGTTAATATTATGAATAGGTAATGTTGAGGGGTACGTCAATGAAGTGAAAGCAGTGTGATCTGCGACATGGTAGGATAAACATGGATAGTGGAAAGACACTAGAAGAAAGGTTTCTTATGGGGGTCAATGTGTGGTCTATCGATGTGAAGTACTACTGTTATGTATATGTTTTGCATGTTTTATATTCAGCGATTGTACCTATGGTGATGTGTACATGTAACAAAGATAGTATTGTGTGCATATGATGTTGTATGCCTTTTGAATATATATGGTTTAGTGTATATATTTCATATTTATTTTTAGGTATAGATGGTGATATGTACATGTTGGATATGTGGTGTTTTGTACATTTCATACTGTGCACATGTTGGATATGTAGTGTTGTGCGCATAGCATGCTGTGTGCATGTTGGATATGCGGTGCTATGTACATGTTGTATATGCAGTGTTATGTACATATGATGTTGTGTGTGTGTCGTACATATGGTGTTCGATGCATGATTGTACACGTGGTGTTGTGTGCATGAGGTGTTGTGTACATGTCGTACAAGTGGTTTTGTGTGCAGGTGGTGTCATGTAAATTTCGTGCATGTAGCACTGTTTACATGTGGGTCCGAGTACATGTCGTGTTGGTGGTGCTGTGTACATGTGGTATTGTGTATAGATTGTACAGGTCGTGTGGTGTACATTTGGCATTGTGTACACATTGTGCAAATGGTGCCATATACATGTGATGTTGTGCACACATTGTGCAGGCTGTGTTGTATACAGGTGGTATTGTGTACATTTTGTGCATATGGTACTAGCATAAATGTGGTATTATGTGCATGACATACATGTTGTGTTGCAAACATGTGGTACTATGTATGTGCATGGTGTAGTCATGGTATCACGACATGTGTATTCATTATGTTGAACTATGTGTACGTATATGTATTGTGTTGTAAATTTGATGTAGGCATATGTATTGCGTTGTGTTGTACATCAGGTGTAGGTGTATGTGTTGTATGTCAGTGTAGATGTATGTATTGTGTTGTATTGTACACCAGGTGTAGGTGTATGTGTCGTATGCCGATGTGGGTGTATGTATTGTATGGTGTTGTATGCCTTGTGTGGATGTATGTGTTGTGATGTACATTATGTGTATGTGTATGTCATTGAAAAGAAGCAAAGGCATTGAATTCTTTTAGGGTGTGGCAACCAATATGGTGTGTGTACAAAAAGAATAAAGGCAGAAGTAAGGACCAACGAAGGATAAGTATCGATATTTTTCTTCATTTATATTATGCATGTGATTTACAATTATGACTTATGATGATTATATGTGATTTATTATTATGGTTTACGATGATTGCATGTGATTCATGATTTTAATTTATGATGGTTTCATTTTGAGCTAACCCAATGTGATATGTTTATATATTTGATCAAACAACTAGTTTGACCTGTTGTGATAGGAAGTAAATAGGATTGCAAGTGTACCTTATTGAAGAGCTACCAATGAGGTATGATTTGAAGTTATTTCAATTTATTTTGAATCTAATGGAAATTATGTGCTTGGTACATAAAAGAATGTAATGGCTGGTTGGGATGATTGAAACAGATTGCAAGAACTAGCAGCAACAACAAAAGGAATTGAAACAAGCAGCAATATGTTGGTAAAGCACTTAAAGAGTAGGGCCATTATTGGACAATGGTACCAAATAGTGTCCATTGATTTCCATGAGCATGATATGACTAGTATGATGGTTTTTAGGAAGGTATATGCCTTGGTTGTTTGAACTTCTGATGCGAGGAAACCTTGCCATGGGAAGGACTACCTGGGATGGGGGTGCCAACGGAACTTGGAAGGTGAGTGACTACACAAAAGGGGTGACTAGATTGCCTGAGAGACTGTGTAGCAGAGAAGGGAAGGACGGGGATATATATATATATATTTTTGTCATTAGCATTTCCACATGGAATCAGATGCACATTGGGAGTGTGCCTTGGAACAATGAGTCGGTAAATATTCACTTAGAGGACACCAATGCTAGACATTGGATGCAACTTTGACTTTGGTAGTGGACTATGGACTTCTTGGAAGGAGGTGAATCCTAGTATTAATTTGAGGGTGGAGGTGTGAGCCTCTGGATTCCCTTGCTGCTAATACAGGCATCGCATCCTTCCATTTGTTGGTTGAGAAAATGTGTATATGTGTATGTGTATATTATTGTAAATATTGTATCGAGCTGGACTTATAAAGCCCCATAGAAAGTATGATTATTTTCTGGTCGAAGCAAATGTGATTGTTATTATAAATACCATAATGAGTTGCGTTATAAAGCTCCAGTACACGGTATGATTGTCATGATGATTTTTTCTTTTGAGCAGGTTATTCTTTGTAAATACTACAATGAGTTGTGTTATAAAACTCCATAGGAATTCTTCTTTATTTTAGCAGTTTGTTGGTTTGTAGGTGTCATTGAAACTCGAGGACGATATTTGCCCAAGGGGTAGGGTTTTGTAACAACCCTGGTAAAAATCCATGTAAAAATATATAAGACCATGGTCGATGGGACTTGTATTCCAAGCTAAATGGTGGGAAAAACATGGTAGTGGGTGCTCATTTCGGTTAATATGGAAAAGGAAATGGAAAAGGCATTGGAAGGGCATGAGGCATTAATTGGCATTTTATTTATGAAAATAATGGAAAATAGGGGAAAATTAAGGTGAAAGGTCACAAGTTGCATGTGAGGAGGGAAATGAAGGAAAATAATGGAAAAAGAAGAAAATAGAGTCCTCATTAATAAAAATGCTTATGAGGATTAGTTAGTAAGCTTTTTCTCAAGCTTTTTCTCAGTTTAGTTTTGGAGCTCTCTTATATTCTCTCTCTCTCTCCTACTCTTGGACACTTAGAGTATTCTTGGAGCACTCTTAAAGAGTGTGGTGTACTTGGTGATTTGGAGCAAGAAGGAAAAGGAAGAGCAAGAAAGCGCAAGAGGACATCAGGGTCAGTGTCTACAGCAGGTTTTGAGTGCAAGTACTGAGTTGCATGTATGATTTCCTCACTAGTTATTGCATGCATGGTGTATGCATGTGGATTTTTCTAGCCTTTCCATTTCCTGGATAGCCATGGTGTTGTGGGATTATTTCCATTGATTGTTTTCTAGTTGGTTCTCATGATTCCTTTAGTTGTGGGTTGATTTATTAGTTCCTAGAAGCCTTTGTTGGACAAATGTTCTGGAAGCCTAAAGGAAAATTGTGGGTTGAGATACTAGTCTTGGAAGCCTTTGTTGGAGAAATGCTCTTGAAGCCCTACGTGGGTTGATTTACTAGTCCTAGAATCCCTGGTTGGACAAAATCTCTACAAGCCCTGTAACAATTGGGGTTGAGTTACTAGTCCTCGAAGCCCTGGTTGGAACAAACACTCTAGAGCCCTGGAACAACTTCGGTAGAGATCAATTCATAATGGTTAGTGATACCCAACCGCGAGGTGGAATCACTAGTTTGGGGTTGAGGCATTTTGGTATCTAGATCCCTGGTTTGGTGTTGATTGATATGTTTGATAAAGTCCCACATTCATGCTTAAAATATGGCACAGGGGTGATTGGTTGAAGTGAGACTTGGCTTAGCCAATTTATGGTCAGGTGGAATGTGGAAGTCTCATCTCCGGTTGATTTTTAAATTCATTAATGAAGAGCTCATTCCTCTGGCATTTGGTATGAAAATGTACCAGTTTTTGTATGGATTTTATTGCTATTTTATCCATTTTATTTCTGTTGTTATTGTGCTAGTTATAAGCATGTATTCGATCAGTGATGATGTATGGCTCTATCTTCTTCTTTTTTACCTGTAAATGAATACAAAATGTATCTATGGTCAAATAGACTATATTGTAGTTTATGATGTAGGGGAGCAATGTTTCGTAGCTATTATCATACAAGTAATATACCCCCATGTTTAAATATGTTTTTTATACCTATAGGTGCAATGTGTGTGACATGTTTGACGAAATGTTTGTCATGGCTAGGAGGGTCCATATGAGTTCTTGATGATGTGATTGCTTCCATACCTTTCTTTAATGTTATTTAACATCTCCAAAAGTTTCATGAAGTTTTGGGTTGTGACCTGGGCTTTGGGGCTAAAAAGGTGGCACAAATATCAGAGTTGCAAACACTGAACTGACCTTTTGGGGCCTTGGCTATGACCTTTCCTTGGCATGCCTACGGCTATAGGTTCCTAGCCACTCCCTTTCCCTTACATGCCTGCGGCTAAGGCTTAAATTGGTCAAGAATTAGTTCCCCCTCAGGATTAATGGGTTTGGTAGGTTGGGTTACCTCCTGGAGGTGTTGTCGATGTTGTGTAAGGTCAGTTTGTTGGGTTTTCGTCAGTTCCACTTCCTTAAGGTCATCTAGGAGGTTGAATCTCGTATTAGAAGCCTCTCATCGCATTTTTACCCCAGTTGGTCAGTTACTTGGGTAGATATGGGAAGAGGGTGTTACACTCGCATATTTGCATTTGATCAACAGATTATATGTATCCTCTGCCCCCCTCATGCACATAGGGAAATATACTAGGGCCAATGAAACCAAGCTTTTGTAAGTTGTTCCAAGTTAAAATATGATCATGAGTAGCTAGCCAACAAAAAAAATTTAATTTATTTGGGATATTCCAACTCCATATGTCCTATAGACGCTTATTATAGTTAAAAATCCTCCCAAGCCTTGGAAACTTCAAATAGATTTATTGGACCACATGATGGTTCTTTTGCATCCCCCCCCCCACAAAATCTTATACAATCTTGCTTATCCCCAAGAGTGATGCCAACAGATCAAATCAACGCGATGTATTACCACCATTCCTCATAAGATGTCTCCTGTAACACTAAATCTTCGACCCTTCTCCAACTCTGATGATCAATGTTTTGTTTCCATGGCTAATATATTTGATGTAAGAGGATAATGTCATTTTTATATATGAAATTTAGAAACTGAAAGGATAAGGAATGATTTCCATCCATCCCCATGATGGAATCTAATCCAATTTTGATATTGGAACCATATCCAACCTTCCAACGAATAAACCCCAACATCCATTGAAGAGTGTTCATCATACTTCTCTAGATGTGTGATAAAATATATTTCTTCTTGGCACCATTGCTAATCCATGAAGAGAAAGTTTGTCCACACATGTCTTTTTCCTTAATGATAGGAGACAATACAACATCCCTAGACACTTCCCTCCACATGTTTTTAATGATCAAAGCCTTATTAAATGTGGATGTATCAATGAAGCCCCAACCTCCTTCCTTCATTGGCCTTGCAAGTGTTGACCATCGTACCATATGAATTTTGTCTTGTAATTGTGCTCAAGCCCATAAGAAGCGACTCATGATAGCTTCTATCTTATGGATGATATCCTTTGGCAATAAATAAATTTGAATCCAATATACTGAATTTTTTTGTAGCATTTATTTTAGCATTATCATCTTTCCTCCCATTGTTAACCATCTATACTTCCAAATGTCCAATTTTTTGTGAAATATTTCGATTATCCACGCCCAATCCTAGTTACAGTATCCTTTCGGTTTCATAGTAAACCCAAAGCAGGTGAAACCATCGTCAAATTTTGAAGATGCGACCCCAAATAGGTCACATATATCCTTTGTTATATTCTCCTCACTGTCATCGTGTAACAAGATCAATTTGTCTTCATTCATACATAAACCAGAACCGGTGCCAAATGATTTAATAAGGTCTCTAATGATTCTCCAATCTTCCCCTGAGGACTCCCCACCGAGTAACAGATCATATAAGAACATTAAATGAGTGATGAAAATATTTTTGGTTACTTTGATCCCTTTAATAATTCCATTTTCCTTTGCCACCCTCATTTTTCTACAGAAACAATCAATAACTAAGAGAAAGAGAAATGGTGACAGGGAAAAACCTTGTTCAACTCCTCTATATGCATTGAAAAACTCATAAGGAAATCCAGTAATGATGATAGGAAAATAAATAGTTTTTCAACATGCCAAAATCCATTTAATGTTTAATAGTGACATACCATATTTTATCAAGACCAAATAGAGGAATTTCCAATATATGCAATCATATGCGTTTCTCAAGTCAACATTTAGAAGGCATGCTCTTTGTTTCTAAGATTTAATAGATTGCATCATATCTTGGGAAATACCAATTGCATATTTTATTTTTCTACCTTCTCAGAAACCAAATTGTTCCTCTGTAATATGCTTCGACAATACTTGCTTCAACCTGCTCACAATCAATTTTGATGTCATTTTGTACACCGAATTGCAGAGGGATATCAGATGATAATTTGCAAAGGTTCTAGGTTCCTCCCTTTTGGGGATTAATGTTATGAAAGTCACATTAATGGCCCCCGAGATGAATCCAAGAATCCTGGATTCTTCAGCTACTACCAACATATCAGGAATCATCAAACAAATGAAGTGAATAAATAGTTCTACCCCCCAACCAACTGGCCCTAGGATTTTCTCCTTTGCACACTCCTTCAAAATATTTGTGAGTTCCTCTCTTGTGATTGGTTGACCCAATATGTCATTATCCTCTGAAGTGGACATGTTTGGAACCTATTTAATGAAATTCATTTGTGACCAGAAAGAAATCTCTTGTGCCATGAATTGGCCTTTGAAATATGAGACTATCGCTTGCTCAATGTATCTCTATGAATTGTAAATTTTTCTCGCTCTATCTCTTATCTTCCTAATGGAATTGATTTGTTTCCTAACATTGAAATGCGTGTGGAAAAATATGAAATTTTTATCTCTAGCTTTCATCCATGTTGCCCTGCTCTTCATGTGGATGTATTCTTCCCAGGAACAAAGAATGTCCCTCCTCTTACCCTCCAATTCAATGATCTTGTATCGGTATTCCTCTGTAGAGAATAAGGGGACCTTAGGATCATTATAATAACAGAAGAAAATGTCAATCTCCCTAATAGATTTAGTTTCTCCCTCCTTCTTACCCCTTATCCATTAATGTGCAACCCTTTTCAGCTCTCTAAGCTTTTGGAATATGGATGTCATATGATTTTGCGGAGGACGAAGCAATGACCGAGACCATACATTATGGACATGATCCCAAAAATCATCCATTTTAAGCCATTTCAAGTTGAATGTAAAGCGGTAATATTTCTTTTGATCCCCTCCGTCCCTTGACAACATAATGGGAAAGTGATAAAATAAAAATTATGGAATAATACCATACCAAATATCTATTGGTTGATTAGCCATAGTCCGATTTATCAAAACCCTATCCATTCTTTTCGAGATACCCTCCTCTCTTGTTCTCCCATTCCCCCAAGTGGGGCCAAGAGGATCTGGCACCACATCCATAAGGGGAAAATCCTTTATCAAACCTCTGAAGTATGTTGCCATACTACCAATTTTAGACTTCTGGCCCCAAATCTCTTCCTTCCCCATCATAAAATTGAGATCCCCTATAATGATCATGGAGCTTAATCGAAGGATACCAGATTGAGAAACCTTCTCCTATAATATTCTATGCCCCACATATGGAGCATACGAATTGACAATTTAGACCCTTTGACAGTTTCCCATCATGTGTTTGGTCATGATAATCCTTGCATATGACACAAATACCTGGAACTCAATAATTTTTGGATTCCACATTAGCCCCAGACCACCAAACGATCCATTAGCATCAGTAGCAACTACATGTCATGCAAGGCACACATACAACATTTCCTCCCATGCATTATCTCTGCAAACCATTATTTCTTGGAAAAGGATCAAAGAATTTCTATGAAGCCTAACAATACCCCTGAGAGATCATAATTTGATGGTCGCTCCCAAACCCCAGATGTTCATGGAAATTATAGTCATGGAGCAACCATGTGCATGGGTGCATCCCCTCTAAGGACCTGAACTCCATCAAAAACACAAATAGAGACATTCCCAACCGTGAATGCAAAATCAATGTCTAATCGTTTTTTGTAGATCCAGTCTCTTCGGTAGAACCCAATTCGATCTTATTACAGGTAGAATTTTTTTTATATTTAGGGGGTTTCTTCTTCATATGAGTAAAATTTTTATAATACCGACCACCAGAATCCTAGGGATTATGAAAAAAGGATCTTGTAATATAGAGAGGTTCCAAAATATCATATGAGGACGACATAGTCTCAAGTTCCTTCTTAGGGGAAAATGATCCAGGGGACAACACCATATCCAAAGGCTGAAATGGAAACCCAACATCAAGGGTCAACTTATTGGAAAGAAAGGAGGACACAACTACAGGAAAAAAATCAGGTTTGGGATCCTCACGGCCAAATTCAGTCGGCCAACCCATAGAGGGATGGGAATAATGCAGCGAATCATCATAGGATTTAGGAATGACCGTATCCAAATGTCTAAATGGCATCCCAACATAAAGGGTTGACTTATTGGAAAGAAAGGACAACTTAACAATAGGCTAAAAATGAGGATCAAAAGCCTCACGGCCAATGTCATTTGGGAAACCCACATAGGGATGGGAATAATGCAACACATCATCAAAGGGTTCAGGAGCGATAATATCAGGCATACACCCCACAACCGAAACTATATTAAAAACCCAGATTTACAATTATCAATGTTCAATTTATTGGGACATGGTACCGAATTACCTGTGAGATTCATATTGTCGGGGGACATACAAACAGAAGGGTCGACATGGAGCTCGGACGACGATAATGAAGTGGAAATCCTTTGGCTAGGTGAATCTCTTTTGGCACATGGAGATTAAATATCCAGTGTCGTGAAAGTGCAAGCATCGATATGGCACACCCTAATAGTCAATGAAGATCTTAAAAGAATAAATACTCCACTAAATGTCGAGTTCGAAAAAAAACCCTCTGCCCATCTCAACCTCAATCAGAACCCATGCCATTTTTTTATCAAGTTGCATGAAGCTTCCTTCATCCAAATAATAGAATTTCCCAATACGATTGAAGATCTCTGCGACCACAAACTCATTCCAGGATTCCTGAGTGAAACTTTGTCTGATTTGGCCACGATTCCTCTTGTGGATTCAAAATTTTAATGCTTATCAATATGCGTTTCTGTTTTGGTAAAACACAAAGCCCCTCCGCCCCCTGCTTCAACCCAAACCCACCCCATTTTTGACTTATGTAGTTCAAATAATGGGGACCCTTTCTACAAAATTCTTGGCTAAACACCTTTTAGGATTTTGATTAAGTTAATTATTTTGTAATTTTGTCATTTTTTTTTATCGGATTTCTATTTTGATTGTTTCGTTGAATCTGTTTTTTTCATAAGTTTTCCAACGATACTTGTTTCACTTCATTTGGTCAAACAGTTTGTAAATGGCACTCCTTTGAAGTTTTCATTATTTTCTCGCTTGGGTTAAAAATGTATAAATGTACCAATATTTCAATTCTCATAGTTAAAATAGTCATTCATTGTAAATATTAAATTTTTAGTTCGTTTTTACTATTTTCATATTTTTCCCTAATATCCAAACTTTTTATTTTTTAGTTAACTTATTCATTTTAATGATTATAGCTCTGCCCACCAACCGAACAGTCGTGTTACATAACATTAACCTTACCACATTATATATTACAAACCACCACTTAAAACCTATTGGTAGAACCCCTTACCTTTTCGCATATCGGTGATCGCAGAAATATTCACCACATTCATATGCTATCTTTTTGAAAAGCCGATGCGATATTATATGGGACCCGCCACATCACTCACATCGCATATCTTATTGTTTTATTGCGAAAACATTTATGCTAACCGTCTCTAACTAAAATTTGCGATAAACCTTTAACTTTGCGATTTGCGATTTGGTCCCTACCTGCCACGTTACATGCCTACCGCTCCTTCACTCCCATCGTGCATTGCATATCTTACTTTTTATTGCCGAACATTCATCGCTACCCATCTCCAAGTGCGGTTTGCGATAAGTTTTGACTTTGCGATTGTGATTGGCCTCACCTCTACCAACCACGTCACTTTATTTTACCGACAGTCCCTCCTCTATTACTCCCTTATCACTCCATACTCTCCCTCCACTCCTCCTCTCTCTCTCATGTGGTGTGCATTTTTTATATTTTTTGAATTATTAATTAAAATAAATTATATTATAATTAATATTATATTTCAATTATAATTTTAATATAATTTAAATTATAATATTAATATAATATTTTAATATTTTAATTAATCAATAAATCATTTTTTTATTAATTAGTTTAATTGTATTTTTCAATTAGTTTTTATTAAAATTAATAATGTAATTATAAATTAATTTATAGATAATTATATGTTAATTTAGAATTAAATTATAACTAAATTAGATGAATAATATAATTGCAATTAATTATAATTAATTAATTAATTATCATAATCTAATTTAGGATTATAATTTAATTTAAAATTTTGATTTTTTTTAGCCTAAGCAACAAAAATTTCAGATTTTTGGCAATTTTAATATACCAACTTTAGAGGCTCATAAATGGAGTTTTGCTTGTCCAAATGAGGTCCAGGATAGCTCATTGGAAAGATAAAATGATGGAGATTATTCTTGAAGAGGTTTCATTTCCAGATTTGTTCATTTATTAGGTCTAAAATTTAACAACAAATCAAACTTCGATTTTTTCAACAAAACTAATTTTCTGAGTTTTATTTTTTGCATTTTAATTTGCCACAACTTTTTATGAGTGCAGATTCATTCGTCTATGTTCTCTTTGGCCAATTAGATTAGCACAGACATCAAAATAAATCTTATATTTCATTTTCAATTATTTATTTAATTAAGTTTTAATTGGATTTATTTTAATTTCTAGATTTAACATTTTGATTTTATTTTTGCATTTTAATTTTGTTTCTGATTTGTTTTGCAGAAAAACAATTGAGGAGATGAAAAGAAAAAATCTCAATCAATGAGAAGACTCCAACAATTGAAAAATATGATTTTGAACCAATGAAAATTGATGGATAAAAACCACTCTTCAAACAAACTTTCCTATGAAGAAATCCTTTTGTAAATTTTATAAATAGCAGATATCAAAATGTAATAAGTGGCTTCTCTCCTCTGCAATTCTAGAATTCTTGATGGCACTATTGTCTAGAGGATTTAGAGGTGTAGGGTGAGATGAGAGGAATCTCAGATCTGGGGATTATTGAGGTTTTTCTTTTACATTCTGAGTTATGTATAATGAACAGAGTCTTGCACTACTGTAGCTTTGATTTTGAAAGCAGAAGTTCAAGCATTGTAAAATAATGTTAAAGACCGGAGCTGGAGAAATGGACTTAATAAATTGATATTCATAATACTATTATTTTAAATGCTGGTTTCATTTTCTAATAACAAGAATGTATCAATTTACTGGCATACTTGTGCACTTCTATCGGTATGAGTAATCTGCCTAAATTTATGTTATTATTTGTCTCTACTCTTATGGGTTGAATTCTAATTTCTGAGTAACTATTTACTCAGAAATCTATCGTATAAAACTGATTTATTGGATAGTGATATGTTGTGAACTATTTCCGCATGTTATTGTTTAATTATTCAAGTTACTGATTAAATGATCAATATCATTTTGAAAACTACTTCCTGAGTGTTGTTGATTGATTATTTCAGTTAAGAGGTCTCTAAATAGAATGTGTTTGGTATTCACAATATTAGTTAATTGAATTACTTCGTTAGCTTGATATTAATTTAAAACAAAGATATTTAAATCTCAATTATTTTAAAACATCTTGCTCTCTGTTGGGGTAGATCTATATCTTCCTGATTGAGATAGGATTAAAATAGTTTCTTTTGCTTGCATCTTAGAATAATATTGCATTTAGATTAAATTATACATCCTTAATAAGTACTCTTCCCAAAGAAGCAAAACTTTAATTGTGGCTTGGCTAAGCCCAAATTAGCTTAAGGATCACTTTCTTGTCTGATCGGCAAGAGAAATGATCTGATGTCTCTTTTCCATTAATAGATAAAAGTCATATTTTAAGCCAATGGAGATTGAGAGAAGGTAACTAGACCTAGTTAAACCAGTTGGAGCCACTAGTCCAAATGGAAAAGGAACTGCTTTAAGGTCCGAACCGGGTGGTCATCCCCCATGTTGTTGCAACAAATTTCGAGGCCTCAACATTTTGGCGCTAGAAGGAGGGCATGAGACTTGTTTTCCTTTGAAGTCTTTTTATTCTAATATTTTATTTTTATTACAATGGCTCCTTTAAAACTTCCAATTTGGAGTTGTATTTCTGGATGAGCATCTTCCAATACTCCACCAAAAATAGTAAGACACTTGTCTCAGGTAAAGTTTAATGGTAAGATGAATACTTCTGCATTTGATCATACTTTAAAATTCATTCAAAATTTTTGAAATTCTATTTTTCATGAAATTGATGAAGGTATTTTATGCATGATTTTTACTCTTACATTTTTGGTAAAAGCGAAAAACTGGTGTAAATCACTTCCAGTTGCCTTAATTCACACTTGGAAATAATTTATTACAATATTCCTTTGTAAATTTGATGGATATATCTACAAGCAGGTATGTGATGATTTTGAAGATCTACGAAGGTTTGAAGGTGAGTCTTTAATTGATTTTACCATCAAGTTTCGTTTAAATTGTTTAAATTTAAAACTGAAGATAAACCTTCGAAAAAATAATTACTAGATTGGTTTGAACATATTTGCAACATTCCTTCCATTCATAATCCATGTGAAATTATTCCAAACTTTGATCAATTTCCTTCTAATTTCATTGGCATAAGTAAGAATTCCAATATGGAGGTACAAGCAAATGATGATGAAATGACCTCTATTTTGTATAATAAATTCCTTCAATTTCTGCACATTTCTTACAGTATTGAGAAAGATCAAGGTGCACCTTTACATGTCAATGAATTTCAACCACGAAGCTTGGAAAATTTTTGCAAGAAAATATTAGCAACGGTATTGAAGAAGATACTGCTTTAAAATCTGAAAATCAGTGTGCATTAGAATCAGAAAATCAGATCATAATCTGGCAATTACCAACAGCAATTAAAGTTTCTAATAATACGCAATCTGCTGTAAAAATTTCTGAATTCTCTTACGATGAACAGATTCCAAATTTAGAACAACAAAGAAACATTCTTCAAGAAAGCATAAATATCCAAGTAAATGATCTTAAATCTAAAATTTTCAATGAAGAAAATGCATAAGAGTTTTCAAATAAAGACATTTTTAAATGCATTGTTTCGGATTCATATTTTTCTCTTTATCCTGATAATTTTTCTAATAGCAATTTAACCTCTCTTCACATTAAAGATATTTCAGAAAAAAGAGAGTCTGATCTAAATGAATTTTCGATTAGTTTTTATCAGGATAGAGAATTAATTAATGATTATTCTTCTAGCATTAATGAACATGAGCTTAATATTCCTTCTTGTTTTGATACAATGAATAAGATCGAAGAGAATTCTAATGAATATCTTAACGTCATATATGATAGCTACTTTAACATTGAGGATATTGATTTGTCTTATATACAATTGAATCCTCATGATCAAAGTTTAATCACATGTGAAAATGAAGAACAATCCAATTTAAAAATTGTTCCAAATAGTTCTCATTTTCAAACAAATAATCATACTTATGATTTAAACATTCAAGAAACCATTCCAATTTATTATTTATATGATGATCAAGCTCGCATTCATATTCAGAGTCATATCCTTCTCTCTACTTCACAAGTGGGTATCAACAATCATTCTAATTGCATTATTCTGCCCAATTCTTATGAAAAGGAAATTACTTTAAGTCACTCCCAATTGTGTTGTAACAATAATTGTAACACTAGTGTAAACTATGATTCAATTTTGTTATTTTTTCAACATTTATTTTTAAATTCGGATTTATTTTCTGTTTTTAGTCCTAGATTTTTAGATACTTTGTGCTAGCATATTGAGCAGATCAATATTGAACACTCAATTGATGTATTACCTCATGGGAAAAATGAAGTTTCAAATTATAATTGTGGACATCAAGAGCTATTAAACTTCCAATTTCAATTGATGTTCATTCCTTATCAATTACTTCTTACTTCTCAAGAGCAGTGCAAAAAAGAGAGTGTATTTTCACTTTATGACTAGCAATTTAATTCAATTAATAATCTTCTGTTGGATCTATCAGACTTCCATCCGTTTTTCATTGATCAATTTGAAAGCCATTTGGAAAGTTTTCATTCATGGAAGATCGTTAATAATTTAGCACTTAATCATAACACTAACAAAATCACACAAACCATTGTTTATGAAAGATCATTTTTACAACCTGGCTTGTCAACTTCTCTTTTTAACCTCTCCTACTCAATAATGGAAATCCATCCAGATTTCTATGATCCAATTGAAATTCAGTTGAAAACGACATTTCAAGAGAAGGTAATGGTGAATAAGCTACTAACAATAAAGATACATTCCGCTTTTAGATTTAGTTTTTGTAGTTTAATTTATTTTCATTTTTACTAATGTTTGACATCTACATACATGTAAGAATTAAAATGCTTACATGGTTACATTGGAAGTATGACTATACCTAGTCATGTTTCCTTCATTAAGTTAGAAATAGGAATAGATTAATTTTCTTTTTGTTCGCATTTATTTCATTATTTCAGATTTTCAATAAAACAAGTAATGAATCCAATTACTTTTGGACATCCCATTTCAATTATAGAAAAGCAGCCTAGAGTATTTTATAAGCTTTTGAATTATTTGATCATACTTATTTGTCAAGCCTTAAAATTTCTTGTTTTTCAAAATTCATAACATTGATCATACATGAAGAAATTCTAAAAAAATTCTACTACTTGACAATCTTTGATTCACAAGTAATTTTAAGAACTCATTTTTACCACTCTTGTCTGCTGATTTAATTTTGAAAATGATGTAATTTGAAAAAAATCATTACCTAGCATTTCAGATTAAAATAAGAAGGTGATGTTGAACTTATGAAAATTTTGAGAAAATTTGGGAGAACTTGAAGATTCATGAGGTAAACTTACAATCAAAATTCTTCCAGGTATGTGTTTACAGGTTCATCATCATCTATTATTTATTTTTCTTTCAAAGGTTGCTTCTTATTTCTATTTTGTTTTGTGTACAGATCTTTATTAACTTGATTATGCAGATTTGAGATAAGCAAGCAACCAACCGTTGTTTCCGAATCCGCAACATGTTTAGAGAAGTATTTATTATTTCATTTGAATTTGAAGGATATCTAAATTTTTGCTTATATTGAAATCCTGATAAGTATTAATAAATTGTCAGAATAATCATATCAGATCATTTTATTTCACAACTCTCTTTATAAGAAAGTTCTGATAAAATTAATTTCCAATTAAAAATTTTGACATTTAATTAAAATTATTAAAGAGTTATTTATTATAAAGCAAAGATAAATCACTCACTTTTCTTTTGAATTGAATACTTTAAATAAATCATTGACCCCACATATGGCTCATTATATATTGTAAATTCCATATCTGAGGCACTAAAATGAGCATACACTAAATATATCCGACCTCCTGATATTCTCATTCCCTCCAATCTCCGATGATCTCTTTGTCTGATATCGCATTATATGTATCGCAAAATTTGATCAAAGACAGCTCTTAACAATTCCCGATAAGAAACCTTCGATGCATATCTTCTGAATCAATTTCAATACTCTCGCTCATTTTTCAATAAAATTACTTTGCCAAAATTGCGATGTTCATATAATTCGGACCCAATATTACATAAAAATCATCTTTATATACAGATATTGCATCTGTTTATAAATCGAAATTTTGGTAGGGGCATATATTTAAAAATTTCGATGTCCCGGATCCGATATGAAATTAAAATTCATATAATAAAAATATCGGATCCGTTCTTCATCGCACATTGATGCATCAACGAAATTACATTTCGCATATTGGCAATTTTAATGGTTATTATTAAGACCTCGCTCAGTAAATTATATTAGTTGCGATGCGATAAAAGATAAGGTAAGGATATTCCGATGCGATGCTACACATATCGCATATCACACGAGATAAGTAATATGTTAAACGATAACTTGCAACGAGCAATGTGGAGTTCACTGCGAATTGTGAAATAGAAAAGTTGAAAAATTAAAAAAGAGTTAAGTTTTGAAATCTGCGTGAAGTTAAATTATAAAAGATGCGAAGTGAAAATGTGCATGATTGGTCACTATTTGTGTGGGCTGTAAAACTAATATTCCGCGCATATATTCTGATATTTGCAGTCACGTTGCATTAGTCATCTACCACATTTTCATTATCACAAGAATTATATCGACATTTCATTTCATTCACAAGCTTTAATCTTTTGATATGGTTATTCTCCAATATTGCATTCATCCCTTCGCAGTTTTCCATCGCACATGCTCATCTCGCGACATTGTCATTACAATAATTAGATCACATTGCTAAACTCAAATAAAGCTTTGTATTCAAGATATTTTGATGTGATAAACTTCGATATTTGAATTTCCACTATTGTATTTTAATTATTATAAAAAATTCAATCGCATATTGGCAAAGATGGAAGTCACGGTTTTTAAGTATGTATGGCAAAGAATCTCGCGATGTGAAAAAATCAGCATGGTATTGTGTCGATGATTAATCCATATTTTTAATTTTTCTTTTATTATGAATTTCTCTCCATACTTATCATATAGAGATTCAAATAATCTTTATATAATATTACATTATTCGGGATTCTGAATCAATTTCAATACTTTGTGGCTGATATAAATTCAAGATGAAAGAAACAAAAATAGCATTCATCGCTACAATTCATAAAGAAGCACATATTCACCCTCATTTTTTATGGATTTGATTTATTTCTATTTCCTTGAACATGAAACATTTATTTCTTTTAGTTTATTGCTTATTTTACTTTAGATTTAATAAATAATGATTTTGGGTCAATAAAACTTCTTCATGCTTTTAATTCTAATTAAAGAAAGAAGTTAACTTGCATTGGAGAAAATCATCTTTCTCAGGCAAGTTTAAATGCAGTTCTCCAATGGTCTTCATAAGTCTTTCACACCTCTACCAGATCAGTTTTCGAAGTTCATTTTCTTTTTCCCTATGAGATTCTTGAGAGAAGCAGTAATGATCCTCATCGAATCAGCTAGACTGGGGAGTTTCTGAACCTCTAGTCTGTTTCTTTAAGCATTGTTTTTATTAGAAAATAGTTAAAATGCTTTTATACAGGTTTTACCTTGAAAAAGAAAATTTGCTACAGACAAAAACTTCTCATTCAACATATTATATATCATAACTACTATTCACCTTCTACATTTTGAGAGCTTCATTTTTATATAACTCTGCAAGATAAAAAATTTAAAATCTCAACATAGGAATGAACGTACATATGCTTATTTTCTTTTATAATCCTTTGTTGAGAAATTCATATAAGCGATCTTGTTAGAATTTAGCTTTTAAATCTTGTTTTTCTTTTAATTTTTTCTTTTTTCATTTTTTATTTACTGATTTCTTTTCTTACTTTAGTTTAGGAATTATTTTCCTTTTCTTTTCAGTTTTGATTTGATTTTGGTGAATTTGTTATGATTTATGTGTAATTAATTTTTCTTACCTTACAGTTGCTGACATACATGAGAAATATTTTACTCTATCCATTTAAGTGAATTTCATTTATCATTAAAGACATATTTTTATGGAACCATAAAGTCATCTTGCATTAAAATATTTTTCGTGGAGGAACACACATCTTTTATAAGTTATTGAGTTTACTTTTTCAAGGAAAGAACTGATTTGAGTTTAATTCAATGAATCCCTCCCACCCCTCCACATAAAAATCCTCTGATTGATAGTTGCAGGGAAAGAATTTGGAGCAAACATTATGAAAGTACTATGTCCATTAAACATAAAATCTCTATTACCATCCCACCTCTTTCACTCAAATACATCATAAATAAAAAGCTTGCAAATGCACTTATCAAAAGAGTGATAAAAAGAGGAAGCATGAGAAATACAAGTAAACCAATTGGGGCTATGGATGCTCACTGACAGCGGAACTAGGCTTGTATGGCATAGAAGATAACTTCGTCAGGTATTGTTCAGGCTCGTTGGCAGTGAAGCAATGTCAGAGACAATCACAAAATGGATATATGCTTTATCAAAAAATCCTATCTCTACCTTCTTCTATTTTTCACATGAGGAAAAAAAAAAAATTTCCAAATTTGGATTCATCACTTTTACTCAAGTTTGTTTTAAGTACTTTTCTTTACAAACTCATATTTCTTAATCTATTTCTGTGGGACCTATGGAAATGCTTTACTGTTAGACGATTTCGTGATTTCCATTATTTTTAACCTTTGGGTACATTTAAGTTCATTATCTTTAATCAAAGATAACTGGTTCTTCTCTAGCATGTCGCCATTATTGTGGTAAAACACTACCCCCCATTTTTTACTTATGTACTTCAAATAATGCGGACCCTTTCTACAAAATTCTTGGCTAAACACCTTTTAGGATTTTGATTAAGTTAATTATTTTGTAATTTTGTCATTTTTTTTATTGGATTTCTATTTTTATTGTTTCATTGAATCTGTTTTTTTCATAAGCTTTCCAACGATACTTGTTTCACTTAATTTGGTCAAACAGTTTGTAAATGGCACTCCTTTCAAGTTTTGATTATTTTCTTGCTTGGGTTAAAAATGTATAAATGTACCAATATTTCAATTCTCATAGTTAAAATAGTCATTCATTGTAAATATTAAACTTTTAGTTCGTTTTTACTATTTTCACCTTTTTCCCCAATATCCAAACTTTTTATCTTTTAGTTAACTTATTCATTTTAATGATTATAGCTCCACCTACCCACCGAAGAGTCGTGTTACATAACATTAACTTTACCACATTACACATTACAAACCACCACTTAAAACTTATTGGTAGAACCCCATACCTTTTCGCATATTGGCCATCGTAGAAATATTCACCACATTCACATGCTATCTTTCTGAAAAGTCAATGCGATATTATATGGGACCCACTACATCACTCACATCGCATATTTTATTGTTTTATTGCGAAAACATTTACCGCTAACCATTTGTAACTAAAATTTGCGATAAACCTTTAACTTTGCGATTTGAGATTTGGTCCCTGCCTGCCACTTTACCTGCCTACCGCTCATTCACTCCCATCGTGCATTACATATCTTACATTTTATTGCCGAACATTCATCGCTACCCATCTCCAAATGCGGTTTGCGATAAGTTTTGACTTTGCGATTGTGATTGGCCTCATCTCTACCAACCACATCACTTTCTTTTACCAACAGCCCATCCTCTATTACTCCCTTATTACTCCATACTCTCCCGCCACTCTTCCTCTCTCTCTCATGTGGTATGCATTTTTTATATTTTTTGAATTATTAATTAAAATAAATTATATTATATAATATTATATTATAAATTTAATTTTAATATAATTTAAATTATAATATTAATATAATATTTTAATTAATCAATAAATCTTTTTTTTATTAATTGGTTTAATTGTATTTTTTAATGAGTTTTTATTAAAATTAATAATGTAATTATAAATTAATCAATAGATAATTACAACTTAATTTAGAATTAGATTATAAATAAATTGGATGAATAATATAATTGCAATTAATTAGAATTAATTAATTAAATATCATAATCTAATTTAAGATTATAATTTAATTTAAAATTTTGATTTTTTTAGCCCAAGCAACAAAAATTTCAGATTTTTTGTAATTTTAATATACCAACTTTAGAAGCTCATAAATGGAGTTTTACTTGACAAAATGAGGCCCAAGACAACTCATTGGAAAGATAAAATGATGGAGATTATTCCTGAAGAGGTTTCATTTCTAGATTTGATCATTTATTGGGTCTAAAATTCAACAAAAGATCAAGCTACGAATTTTTCAACAAAACTAATTTTCTGAGTTTTATTTTTTGCATTTTAATTTGCCACAACTTCTTATGAGTGCAGATTCATTCGTTTATGTTCTCTTTGGCCAATTAGATCAGTACAGACATCAAATGAAATCTTATATTTCCTTTTCAATTATTTATTTAATTAAGTTTTAATTAGATTTATTTTAATTTCTAGATTTAACATTTTCATTTTATTTTTGCATTTTAATTTTGTTTTTGATTTGTTTGATAGGAAAACAGTTGAGGAGATGAGAAGAAAAAGATCTCAATCAATGAGAAGGCTCCAAAAAATGGAAAATATGATTTTGAACCAATGAAAATTGATGGAGCAAGACCACTCTTCAAACAAACTTTCCGATGAAGAAATCATTTTGTAAATTTTATAAATAGTAGATATCAAAATGTAATAGGGGCTTCTCTCCTCTGTAATTCTGGAATTCTTGATGGCACAATTGTTTGGAGGATTTAGAGGTGTAGGGTGAGATGAGAGAAATCTCAGATCTGGAGATTATTGAGGTTTTCTTTTACATTCTGAGTTATGTATAATGAACATAGTCTTGCACTATTGTAGCTCTGATTTTGAAAGAAGAAGTTCAGGTATTGTAAAAGACTATTAGAGACTGGAGCTGGAGAAATGGACTTAATAAATTGGTATTCATAATACTATTATTTTAAATACTAGTTTCATTTTCTAATAACAAGAATGTATCAATTTACTCGCATACTTGTGCACTTCTATCGGTATAAGTAATTTGCCTCAATTTATGTTATTATTTGTCTCTACTCTTATGGGTTGAATTTTGATTTCTGAGTAACTATTTACTCAAAAATCTATCTTATAAAAATGATTTATTGAATAGTGATATGTTGTGAACTATTTCTGCATGTTATTGTTGAATTATTAAAGTTACTGATTAAATGATCAATATCATTTTGAAAACTACTTCCTGAGTGTTGTTGATTGATTATTTCAGTTAAGAGGTCTCTAGATAGAATGTGTTTGGTATTCACAATATCAGTTAATTGAATTACTTCGTTAGCTTGATATTAATTTAAAATAAACATATTTAAATCTCAATTATTTTAAAACATCTTGCTCTCTGTTGGGATAGATCTATATCTGCCTAATTGAGATAAGATTAAAATAGTTTCTTTTGCTTGTATCTTAGAATAATATTGCATTTAGATTAAATTCTACATTCTTAATAAGTCATCTTCCCAAAGAGGAAAAAATTTAATTGTGGCTTGGCTAAGCCCAAATTAGCTTAAGGATCACTTTCTTGTCCGATCGACAAGAGAAATGACCTGATGTCTCTTTCCCATTGATAGATAAAAGTCATATTTTAAGCCAATGGAGATTGAGAGAAGGTAACTGGACCTAGTTAAACTAGTCATAGCCACCATTCCAAACGGAAAATGAACTACTTTAAGGTTCGGACTAAGTGGTCATCCCCGATCTTGTTGCAGCGAATTTTGAGGCCTCAACAGTCTCCTACTATTGAATTTCTTTCCCCACCTCTTAAATGCCAAAGTTTTCCATTTTGATTTTCTTTGTTTGCATACGGGTTGTGTTGGATTCACAGTATGCCCATTTTGTTTCCATGTATCATTTTAATTAGCATGATGGAAGACACACTATGATTAATTCATTACCTTGAGTAATTTATTATCTTTTTAATTTATTATTTATGTATTTTGTTTAGTAATGAGAAATAATTGCTTAGAATTTAGTATAAGGGCAACGTGTGATTCTGTTAGTCCTCAATGTGAAGTTGACGTGTCTATTTTAAACTAAAAATAAAATATTCTTTAAGTAAAAAAACAATATGGATTATAATAAAAATAAATAAAAATGAATATGCACGTTATTTTTAATTAAAGTTATTATAAAACTTCAATATTTCTACTCTCTCTCGTAGCCATAAATAATGAAGGAAGATACTTTCATTGTTTATCTTACCAACTACTATGAAGGAGATGAAGATTAAAAAAAAAAAAAAAAAATTATTTTTGAGTGTGACGAAATTATAATTCTTATACATTCTAAAAATATTTCAATAGAAGACTTATATATGCTTATCATAATAAAATATTTTCTTAGTAATTAAAAGTAAAATAAAAAATAAAAAATGAGAGAAATATACCTAATAATATATGACATTTAAAAAATATTATTAAAAAAATATAATACATATAAATCATAAATAATATATATTAATATATAAAAATAATAAATAATATATCAAGCTCAGGTAATATTGAAATGTGTTTAAAATGAAATAAACATTTTAAATTGGACAATGTAATTCATAAATATAATATTTCAATGTTATATATGTTGGAAATACTGAGAGGGGGGGTGAATCAATATTTCTTATCAATTAGCACTTTTAAAATCTTTTCAGAGCATTAGTTTTAACCTTCAATTATCCTTGATGTTTATCTAATAACAATAGTAAACAGTAGAACACAATAGGCACATGAGTTTTAGGTGGAAAACCCCCTCCGGGTCAAAAACCACCGAACACTTTTCTTATAAATTCTTTAATATTTAGCCCCAACTGAAATGAAAGGTACAACTTCCTAGAACTCTAGAAAAGCATTCTTCTCCAGATCCCACTAGAAGGACACCTTAATGCCCTGGTTTCTTCAGTAGTCAACTGAATGAATGCCCGGACATCCTAGACCAACCTACCACCCTGAAGTGTTCACAGGCTCCAACCTGTAGGTGACTTCATGCACCAACCTAGCACCTCCATGCCACCCTAAAATAATTAGAAATAAGACAAGAGTGTGGACTCACGTACCAAGGACAATGATCCATGATGCAATATGATTCACAGTGATTTTCTTGAACTAGACCAATCACCCAATCACACTATGACCTGCAACCCAACCATAACATTATCCAACAATGACACTTATACCTCCCAACATTGCCTCTCCAACTCTAGGTAGATTGACTCTTTTAAAATAATGACTCTTTTACAATTTTAAAATGATTATTTTTACAATACTGACTTTTGACACGACCTAATACTTAGCTTGACACTAGCAGTTGCTGAGGTATTGTTGTGCTTGCTTCAAGTAATGGTACTTTGGCATTGCATTGTCGTTCTAGTATATGTCTAAGTTGTCCTATTGTGTCCTCCTTCCTGCACATGCAAGACCCAAACCAATATACAAACAAAATACTTACACTGTCTTGCAAACCATATGTCAGAGAAATATTCAAAATTCAAATTTAAATATGTTCAACATTTATGAACAAAACCCAATCAAACATACATATAAAATACTTACACTGTCCTGAAAAAACACACGTCAGAGATGATATTAAAATCAAAATTTAAACACTAATCATACATACCTTGTTGTAGTAGACTTACCCTTGACTGTTGATGTGTTGTCTTTACTGCAGTGATCCTTGAATGCATATTTTTCTTGCCTTCTAGAAGCTCGATATTGAATCTATTGTATCTGTGTAATTTCAGATCTCCAAGGTCTGAAATTTCATCTTGTGGTAGCCATATCATTCTAATTTCCAACCCCATAGGTCTGATCAACATTGGATGCTTCAATAAATATTTATGCCCAATCTCCTACGATGACTTGATTATAAACTGGTTTAGTAGAGCGAACTTATACGAAGTTACGCATGTCTTTGTTTCAATGTTTGGTCCTGAAAATGATAAACAAAAAATGAAATCATGTCCTCTTTCTATCACTTTTTACGAAATTTGAATCCAATGCTCAGAGAGAAAGTTATGACAATTTTCCCAAGCTCACCTGTTTGACATGAAATTCAGGAGCTTGCAAAAACCCTAACTTCCTCAGATCATATCTCTGAAAATATAGCAAAACAATATCTAAAATTAGGACACGAGCTTCATCAGGATTTCGCCCAAATGGGTTTTTTGTTTTAGAATATGAAGCTTCACAGAAAACAAGTTATAGCAAAAATTCCACGATGACATGTTATAATTAGTGAAATCCTTACATGAGGAGGATATGAGGGTCACAATTTATATAAATGCTTAGGTTGAGACGGAATTCAATCAAGTGAACGTTGGAGGGATTTTAGGAGCTTAAAAAATGATTAATTATTGACAATTAAATGACCATAACTAATGATTAGTGTCATGCCACAACCCCATGGGGTTTTAGCCTACTAACTGGGGTTACTAACTTCAAACACGAATATCTCTCAAACCGTGAAGAATTACATGGCATGCCATATATCAATGAAAACATCTTGACAATTAGAAACCATCCAAAATATCCTTGAATCAGAATAGAGTAAGTTTTCAAGTCAAAATTCCTATGCAAGATCAGGGTAGCCGCTGGTGCTGCTTGGGTTGACATCAATGAAAACCACTGATCAACAATCTCCCCCTTTGGCATTGATGGAAACACAATTACTCCCCCTGAGATCATGATAACTCTTCCTACAACATTCTCTCCCCCTTTTTCATCAATGGAAAAGGGTAACTCACCCTGACAAACGTCATTCTGTGGACCTATACACACCTCAACTCCCCCCCCCCCCTTTTTTCCTTAGTTAGATAAGAGAAAGAGTCTAATGAGAACTTGGGAGAATCCCAAGTTTTAGGCGAAGATATTAAAATTATTCACGAGGTAATGGTTTGGTAAATATGTCAGCAATTTGTTCCTTTGTGCTAATATATTGAAGCTTGATATTCTTTTCAGTGACCTGCTCTCTAACGAAATGATATTTGATTGGAATGTGATTTCTTTTGGAATGAATCATAGGATTATTAGAGATAATGATGGCACTGGTGTTATCACAAAAGATGGGAATAGGGTCATCAATATTGACTTGAAGATCTTGAAAAGTTTGCTTCATCCAGAGAACTTGAGTACAATAGGCTGCTCCTGTGATATATTCTGCTTCTGCTGTGGTAATGAGATTGAAGACTACTTTTTACTTAACCATGAAACAAGGTAACCACCTAGATAGAATGTTGCTCCACTGGTACTCTTTCGATCATAAACACTTCCTGCCCAATATGCATCTGTATAAGCTTGGATAACTAGATTATTTCCTTTGGGATACCATAAACATATTCTATTGTGCCCTTAAGATATTGGAGAATTATTTTTACGATAATAATATGAGATTATTTTGGTGCTTCTTGGAATCTTTCTACTAGTCAAATTGCCTACATTACGTCTGGCTGAGAATCTGTCACACATAGAAGACTGCCAATCATAGATCTATACAACCTCTGGTCCACATCCTTTGACGAATCATCTAAACTTAACTTGAAACCTATTACCATTGGGGTAAGGACAGTCTTGCAATCTTTCATCTTGAATTTCTTAAGCATTTCCTTGATGTACTTGGTCTGATATATAAATATTCCTTTATCCTGCTGAGATATTTGAAGCCCTAAAAAGTATGTCAGCTCGCTAAGTAGAGACATTTCAAACTCACTTTGGATATTTGTGGAATTTTTTTAACTTAATATGTCATCATTGCTTTCAAAAATTATGTCGTCTACATATACCTCGATAATTGTTAGTTTATCTTGATCCACTTTCACATAGAGATTGTTTTCGATGCTTCCTTTCTTGAATCCTTGTTGATATAGATATCCATCAAGACGAGCATACCAAGCTCTAGGAGCTTTCTTGAGACCATATAGTGCCTCTTTAATCTACAGACATAGTCTTCCTTTTCAGAGAGTAGAAAACCTTCTGGTTGTTCAATGTAAACTTCTTCTTCAAATTTACCATTTAGAAAGGCCGACTTAACATCCATTCGGTAGACCTTGATTTTTCTCGAGCATGCATAAGAAAGAAACATTCTGATATCTTCCATTCTAGAAACAGGAGCAAATGCTTCTTCAAAATCAATTCCTTTAACTTGTGCATATCCTTTGCAGACTAATCTTGCCTTATTCTTGGTAACCTTTCCATCCTCATTCAATTTGTTTCCCAAGACCCATTTAGTTCCAATAACATTTTTTATCCTTTGGTCGTGGAACCAATTCCCAAGTATTGCTCTTCTCAATTTGATCTAGTTCTTCATTCATAGCTTCTACCCAGTGTTTATCTTGACTAGATTCCTCGAAATTTCTAGGCTTAAAAGTTGCTAAAAAATCAAGGTGGGCTTGTTGTGATGAACGAAGTTGTTGACTTCTTCTGGTTCCAATTTCTTCATTTATGTTTCCGATGATTTTATTTGACAGATGATTATTTTGACACCATTCTTTTAAATATTTGGAGAATTTTCTTATACATCCTGCTGATCATTTCTTATTTCCTCTTGGTTGATTGTTTTTTCCTTATTTGATTAGTCTTGTTCTGGAGCTTCTTCTTCATCCTTCACATATTCTCTCTCATATCCCTCAAATTTTCTTAAAGGGACAATCTCATCATCATCCTTTGTAACACAATATTCATCAAAAGTAACATTTATGCTTTCCACTATTTGTTTTCGCCTTAGATTGTAGCATATATAAGCCTTCCTTTTGCACGAATAACCAACTAAAATACCTTCATCGATACGGGAATCGAACTTGCCCAATTTTTTATTTTCTCTTTTGATGTAGCATTTGCTTCCAAATATTTTTAAGTATTTGACATTAGTCGGTCTTCATTTCTATAATTTGTATGGATTCATGTTAGAATTGTTCCTTAGAAAACCTCTATTTATAATGAATACAGTTGTATCAATTGCTTGAACCTAGAATTTATCATCTGATTTTTGAGTCATTTAACATTGTTCTGGCCATATCCTGTATGACTCTATTTTTTCTTTCAACAAATCCATTTTGTTGTAGTGTTCTGGCTATTGAGAATTGCCTTTTTATTCCATTTTCATCACAATACTACTAAAATAACTTGGAAGTGAATTCTCCTCCATTATCTGATCTCAAACATTTGATATTCAAATATGTTTCATTTTCGACCAATTCCTTGTAGATTCTAAAACATTCGAATGCCTCGGTATTTTTCTTTAAGAGGCTAACGACTGTCATTCTGGTCTAATCATTTATCATTAGCATAAAATATAATTCTCCATCTAAACCTTTTGTTCTCATAGGACCACATAGATCAATATGTACTAATTCCAATGGACGTGATGCAAAGTGTTCTTTTTTCTTGAACTCAACTTTTGTTTTCTTTCCATGCCGACAAGATTCACATATCGTATTGGTGGGTTTTGAAATTTTAGGCATTTATCTTACTGCTTCCTTCCTGTTGATCCTGACCAAATTGTCGAAATTTATATGTCCCATTCGTTTGTGCCATAACCAACTTTCGTATTCTTTCGCCAAAATTCATCCTTTAGGTGTCTCATCCAAAATACATATGTCATTTGGAGCTTTTCTTGCTGTAGCCACAATTTTACCAAACTTTCCTTTCCTGATTTCACATTTCTTAGAGTTAAATAGCATCGTGTGTCCTTGATCTCACATTTGTCCAACACTGAGCAGATTATGATTCATATTTTCAACCAACAACACATATTTCGCCAATGCATTCTTGCTTCCAAGTGTGACTGTACCTACTCCTATGACGTTTGAAGACCTGTCATTTCCAAAATAAATTGTTCCATCTCTCTTTTCCTTCAAGGATATGAACTTATTCCTATCTCCAGTGATATGAGTTGAGCAACCACTATCAACATACCAAACGTTTCTGTTGCTTTGAACCTTGAGATCTGTAACACATTTTTCAGTCTTCTTTTTTCCATATTTGTTCATTCTGATTTTGCAAGAATTCCTTTGAGGAAATTCCAGGTCTGCAATCTTAAGCCAGGTTTCAAAAAATTTTACATTTGTAACATTTGACATCATCTTTCAAATGATCAAATTTGTTAATATTATGTTGAGTTCTAGAATATCCATTTTTTAAAGATCTCCCGAAACTATATTTATTCCAAACATACGTGCGACATTCTATAGCTCTATGTCCAAACCTTCCACATGAATAACAATGACCATAGAAGATAGGTTGATACCTGGGAGGAAATCTTCTTCGAGGAATTTTCTTACATGGTTCTTCCTACGAGTCTTGATCCCTTGTGTTGGCCGAAAGGTATACCTACTTGCTAGATTTTTCATATCCATCTTCTTTTGTTGTCATTGAAGGACTTGGATCCTTTTTAGATTTTTCTTTGTAACCAAGACCCGTCTTGTCACTATTTGATCTTTGAATGTTGATGATTTCTTCCAATGCCTTGGAGCTGTTGGTGTAGTTTTGAAGAGAATTTCCATTTTTTACTTTCTTTCGAAGAGAAACTATTTCAACTTCCAATGCTTCTCTTTCCTTGTTTCTTTCCTTTAATTCGTCCCTGAGCGATTCTTCAACTCATTTGTATTCTTCAACCTTGATTTTAAGATTTAGGACATATTCCCTTTCTATCTTTAATTCGTCTTCAAGAGTGTTGACATGCTTCTTCTCGACCTTGAGCTCTTTGATAACCCTGATCACTTCGTTTTGAAATTCAACCTCATTCATCTCTTCTTCTTCGTCTCCTTCTTCGTCAAATGCTTCTTGCTTATAATGCTTAGCCATAAACAATACTCTTCTATTGATTTATTCTTCATTATCACTCTCTTCATCAGATAAGGAGCTATCTTCTTTGGAGAAGAAACTCTTTTTAAACCATTTCTTATTTCCTTTCTTGTTGAACTTCCTTAGACCTTTATTTTCTTTCGTAACAACCTCATTTTTATGAGGACACTTTTTTGCAAAATTCCCAACCTAGCCATAATTGAAACATATCAAGGGAATTTTACCTTTGAATTTACCGGTACTTGTTCTCATTTTTCGCGTGAAGTAGGAAAATTATTTATCTGAAAATTCTTCTTCATATTCTTCGTTTTCTTCTTCCTTACAACTACAAGTTTTCACTTTAGGATTATGCTTGTCCTTACTAGTTTTCTTGGATGTGGTGAATGTTGTTTCTAGGTGATATGTGGCGTCCTCTTCTTCAATCATCATTTCATATGTTGTAAGCACTCCATACAGTTCATCCTTGCTGATATTTTCTAGATTCGAACTATATTCCAAGACAGATACCTTTGGGTTGAATCTTGCCGACAAGGTTCTAAGGATCTTTCAGATAACAATTTTCATGTTGATAGGTTCTCCCAAAATTTCCAATGCATTTTTTATTTCATCAACATGCTATAAGTATGCATAAATATTTTCATCTTCATTCATTTTCAGTTATTCAAAATTTTCCCTGTAAATTTGAAGTTTTGCTTCTTCCACGTTTGAGTCACCTGCATATATATTCTCAAGCTTGCCCCCATACTTCTTTAGCAGTTTTGAAACTCATTACCTTAAGATAGACAGATTCGATAAGCCCACTGATAATGAGATCTTTAGCCCTTGCATAATATACCATATTTTTCTTTCCTTGTTCATCTTGGGTCATTGTAAAGCCTTTTTCAATGATTTCCCATACTCTGTATCCTTGCGCCAACAAACGAACCTGCATTCTTCCACTCCAAAGTGTGTAGTTATTTCCATTGAACAAAGGAACTCTATTCTTAGTATACTCCATGACCTCCCTCCAGTTGTTAGACTACTATTGAAGGAACCAAGCTCTGATACTAATTGTTGGAAATACTGAGAGCAGAGTGAATCAATATTTCTTATCAATTATCACTTTTTAAATCTTTCCAGAGCATTAGTTAATCTTCAATTATCTTTGATGTTTATCCAAAAACAATAGTAAACAATAGAACACCATAGGCACACAAATTTTAGGTGGAAAACCCCCTCCGGGTCAAAAACCACCAAACGCTTTACTAATAAATTATTTAATCTTCAACCCCAACTAAAATGAAAGGTACAAATTCCTAGAATTCTATAAAAGAATTCTTCTCCAGCTCCCACTCGAAGGATGCCCCAATTCCCTAGTTTCTTTATTAGTCAACTGAATGGACGCCCCAACATCCTAGACCAACCTACCATCCTGAAGTGTTTACAAGCTCCAACCTATAGGTGAATTCATGCACCAACCTAGCACCTCCCTGCCACTCTAAAATGATCAGAAATAGGACAAGAGTGTGGACTCCCATGCCAAGGACAATGATCCATGATACAATATGATTCACAATTATTTTCTTGAACTAGACCAATCACCTAATCACACTATGACCTACAACCCAACCATAACATTATCCAACAATGACACTTATACCTCCCAACATTGCCTCTCCAACTCTAGGCAGATTGGCTCTTTTACAAATATGACTCTTTTACAATTTTACAATGATGATTTTTACAATAATGACTTTTGACATGACCTAATACTTGACTTGACACTGCTTCTTTGAACACTAGCAGTTGCTAAGGTATTATTGTGCTTGCTTCAAGTAATGGTACTTTGGTGTTGCATTTTCCTTCTAGTATGTGTCTGAGTTGTCATATTGTGTCCTCTTTCCCGCACATGCAAGACCCAAACCAATATACAAACAAAATACTTACAATGTCCTGCAAACCATATGTTAGAGAAATATTGAAAATTCAAATGTAAATACATTCAACATTTATGAACAAAACTCAACTAAACATACATACAGAATAATTACAATGTCCTGCAAAAACACATGTCAGAGATGATATTAAAATTAAAATTCAAACACTAATCATACATACCTTGTTGTAGTAGACTTACCCTTGATTGTTGATGTGTTGTCCTTACTGTAGTGATCCTTGAATGCATATTTTTTCTTTCCTTCGAGAAGCTCGATATTGAATCTATTATATCTATATAATTTTAGATCTCCAAGGCCTGAAATTTCATCTTGTGGTAGCCCTCTGAGTCTTGTTTCCAACCCCATAGGTACGATCAACATTTTATGCTTCAAGAAATAGTTATGCCCAATCTCCTACGATGACCTTATTATAGACTGGTTCAGTAGAGCGAACTTGTACGGAGTTCCACGTGTCACTTTTTCAATCTTTGGTCCTAAAAATGATAAATAACAAACTACATCTCGTCCTCTTTCTATCACTTTTACGAAATTTGAATCCAATTCTCAGAGAGAAAGTTAAGACGATTTTCCCAAGGTCACATGTTTGACATGAAATTCGGGAGCCTGCAAAAACCCTAAATTCCTCAAATCATATATCCAAAAATGTAGCAAACCAATATCTGAAATTCGGACACGAGCTTCATTAGGATTTCTCCCAAAGGGTTTTGTGTTTCAGCATCTGAAGCTCCGCATAAAAAAAACTTATAGCAAACATGCCATGATGACCTGTTATAAGTAGCGAAATCCTTACATGAGGAGGATATGAGGGTCAAAATTTCTATAAATGCTTAGGTTGAGAGGGAATTCAATCAAGTGAACATTGGACAGATTTTAGGAGCTTAAACAATTATTAATTATTGACAATTCAGTAACCACAACCAATGATTAGTGTCATGCCACCATCCCATGGGGTTTTATCCCACTAACTAGGGTTACTAACTCCAAACATGAATATCTCTCAAACCATAAAGAATTACGTGGCATTTCATATATCAACATTAACATCTCGACAAGTAGAAACCATCCAAAATATCCCTGACTCAGAATAGAGTAAGTTTTCAAGTCAAAATTCCCATGCAAGATTGGGGTAGCCCCTGGTGCTACTTGAGTTGACATCAATGACAACCATTGATCAACAATATATATATATATATATAAAGCAATTAAAAAAAAAAAAATTACACTTAAAATATTTGTCTTACTATTTTATATTTTTTTTGTATTAATTTTGTTTAGAATCTAGTAAAAATTGCTATTGCAAATTTAAAATATGAACCTATTTATATATCAAAAAATGCAATTTATTCAATAAAGAATTACACATGGTCTCTATATATGTGTGTATCCAAACCATTTATATAGCAAGTGCCCAAAAAATGTAAAGGATCACATCCTTTTCCAAATTTTACATTTTGAAAGAAGTTTGAGCATGAAGAAGAATTTGATCCCTCTCCTTGCTAGATCCATGATTGAAATAAATTTATACTAATTTAATTTAAAATTTTATCTCTCCTGGCTAGATCCATGATTGAAATAAATTTATACTAATTTTTTTTTTGTGAATTCCGTAGGACTTGACTTTTCTATTAGATTGAGCAAGTTGCTAAATAGATACAACCAAAATATGCGCCTCAACCTGCCCGAAGGAAACCAGGTTTGTTGGTCATCTTAGAAAGTTAAAAGCTAACCAAAATTGGTATTGTTTCAATCGCTCAGTAGCGGCATGTACAACACGGCTATGACCATAATATTTACATATGAAACTACAATGATAAGTTCAATTGACAAAAAACATACAAAAACTAGAAAACCAGACAGTGCCTATCCATCCGAAGAATCCACTAGGGCTGGGTCTTTCGTTGAGGACCCAGGCATCTCCACCCACTGCATCGCTCGCAACTGCTCCTCGATTCGTCCAATTCTGGCATTCTGCTGCATCTGGGTCTTTGACATGGAGCTCATGTCCTGCCTTATGTGATGAAGGTCAAAGAGAATGGAAGTATGAACTTCCTGGTCCTTCATACTCATCAGTGCTTGAGCCAGAACACACTTAAACTTCCAATACATTTTAAAAGATTGGTGGAAAAGAGAGATCCTGCCTCGAGTACTACCAGGGTCAGTGAGAAAATCCATCATATCTTGCTGCTGTTGAGCGTCAACCTCATCAATAGAATTCTGCTTTTCCCAACTCTGTATCCTTTGTTGAATATGCGGAGGGGTATTAACCGTATATGTGTGGGCCAACCTGTCGATAACCTGCTCATTAGTTTTCCGACCTCTCTTGCTAGGCCTCGTAGAGACATTGGATGGAGAAGTCGGCACTTTCTGCTTGCGTCCAGAAGTTCTGGATTTTGTCATGGTAAAACCAAAGAAGCCTGCTAAATATAACGAGAGAAACAGAGGCTATCGGTGAGGATGTTAAACAAAATCATACGCAACAGTGAGGGCGGTCAGCTGCACGCTAGCAGATCGCATTGATCAAACCCATTGAAAGTAATTAAATGAATAAAATGAAAACACAATGACTTACGCTACCCTACCCTAACATAGCCTGTTTAAATTTACGTTGCTACTGCCTATGGCCAATTGGTCGTCTAAATTAGCAGAGATGATATTGAAGCTAACACAGCCTATACTACTGATGGCAACTATATTCTCGATTTTCGGAATTTAAAATTGAGATGCACATCCTTTCTTTATTCCAATTATTGTATATTCTAGATTTTTGGAGTTTAAAATTGAGATGCGCGTCCTTTCTTGTATTGTTAAGATCAACATGTTGCTCAAACCACCATTCCTTCCTAGGGAAAGATGTCAGAACACAATAATACTAAAATTTATAATCATTCAATAGTACAAACTTAAAAAGGTGGATAACCCTTTCCTCTGGCATGGCAGCTCGAGCTAGTTTCCGTATCTGTAAAATATATATCAATATGAATAGAAACAGAGATAGATTTACTGTCAAGATGGAGATGGAGATGGCTCAAGTGAATGATTAGAATTGGTAGGAAAAATTTTCACAGTAGACATCAGATTCTCTGCAATCACTAAATTAATTTGCAGGATCACTGGGATGATATTCATCCCCAAAAAAATATTTTTTTTTCTGGACACAGCTTCGTAGCAGCCACGCAACTTAATATGGTTCAGTATGCTCTAATACTACAGCAAGGAGTATCAAAATTATCAAACCCTGTATACATAAAGTATAATTAATACACTCACTCACCAATCCAAAACCCACCCCATGAAACATGTTATTTGAATAGAAAATTTCTACGTATTAAAGGCTTTTGTCTCTCACCATAAGCTTGAGGATGCTCTATGAGCTTCATAAAGAAATCGTAACCATCTGTAAACATAAATTCAGTTGTTGGCAGTTTTGAATTTAGATCTGTAATGAGATTTTTGATAGCCACGTTAAACTTGACTGCATAATCGTTGATATTTTTTTGTAAATCTCCATCTGTATCTGCTGTAGGGAAATGCATCCGACAGGTCCCAATCCTGTGAAGAGCAACTTTCCCATACCCAAATTGTGTAGCATATGCATACCCAAATGGTGTAGCGTCTGCGCCATTTTTTATATGAAGATTAATAATAAAGCTAGCATAGATATTGATAGTCTCAAATTTATGGTTTTGTGAAACTCAACGTTAGTTGTTGGCATAATGTGGAGACAAGATAATATATGAAATCATCGGGACTGTAAGAATTTCTTCCCCCACTCACGGTCGATTTTATTGGCTATATTCATCTTGGTACCTTGAAACATCTATATTTCCCTCCACATAGACAATCATTGTGTCTACCCGTGGCATGCAATTAACAGCTCAAAAAACGAAATTAACTTAAAAAAAATAAGATGACCATTTGACCATTTACAGAGAAGTTATTACAAAAAGAGATCTTGTTTTGTTAAGAATGTTGCCTCCACCCAAACCATTGTTGATGTTAGTGTAAGTATTTGTATCCTGTCATCAGTGATCAAAATATTCTTATCATATCATTTTAGGTGTTCCACACAAAAAATTGTTAGAATTTACGATAGAAATAACATATTTATGGAGATGAACAATAACCATAAAAGGAGCCAGAAAAAAATTATAAACATAAACAGAGATTTTTGTCTGGGAAAACCCCAAATCCGAGGCAAAACCGAACCAATGAAATTTCATTAAGTATTGGCCAAAACCCTGGCCAATCTGGCCTAAGCAAGCCTTCACTGCTCACCTCCAAGCTTACATTACAATGAAGTCTTCCCAGCCTTTTATAGGCTCCATTACTTGCAATACCATGGGCTGAAAACCGTGGGTGCACAATACCATGTGCCCCAAAACCACTACTATTTACCCTATTCAACATTGACTCTATCCCGAGTCAAGTTTACCTAACAATTCCCCCCTTAAATTTGACTTGGGGTTTTCTAACTAAATCCAGCCAAAACTGCTAAGTGAGACAACCCGGGTCACTCTAGTCCTTTCCCTCCTCAAATTTTTTACCCAAGGTAGTTGTTAACTTGACAACCCCCTATCAACTAGATCTAACCCAGACTTTACCAGTGATTACCCAGGGTACGCATGCCATAGCAGGTCTTACAGCAATATGCCCATTTACATGCAATAAAATTTGACTCAAATACAAATTTTTTTTTGTTTCATTGTTGCTTTTCCTTATATGACCATTCTCTCTCCTTGCTACCATTGAGTCACATGCTCTTATCTCCTCCATTACACATTGCAACCTTTTTTCCTTGTTACCTTCCACGATGAAGCCATTTACTTAAGCATAGAGAAATTCCCAGTACATCATCGTCATTGCCATTGACGTTGATGTCCAACTCTACTTGTGCCTTATTGGAGCATCTTTGCACAGAGATCAACCCTTCCAAACCTTAGATCAAATCCTCATGAGAGAGTAGCTAGTGCCTAGCTCAGCAATGCACTAAGCACAAAATTCTTGGTTGTCTTTGACATGATGTGTGCATAGATCTTATTGTGCTAATTCAAGCGTTGTCCTCAAAACCTCTTATTCGAACTCTGTGCGCACTCATAAATATTTTTCCATGCCTGTTTATTCTTGACCCGGTCTTCTAAGCACCTTCCATCTGTGCAATGAGGGAAAAATACTAATTCGCTTTGCTGCCCATCTGGAATATCTACATCCAGGCATATTTTATGCCTTAGAGTCCTGAGAATATCCGATGGACTATGCGTAGTCCTGTGGCCATCATCTCGCATTGTCGAATCTTTCCACTACTAACTGCGTTGCTCTGATGTACTTGTGGGCTCTCCATTTCACGCCCATCTCCTTGGGTGCATTGAGAGCTGCTAGCAAAAACGCATGCCTCGCTTCCATTATTGCTCCTCTTGGTCATTGGTGTTAACGCTTTACGCCAGCCTACGATCCCATTCCGAAATCCAACTCTCATAAATGATCACAAAATGATCTTGTGCCTTCATTCTCTGAAAAATCGTTAGAATCATTTCACAGTGACTCTAGATCCATGAAACCGATGGAAAAAAATTATGTCACACACCCTTTAGATGAGTTCCATCAACACACACCATGATTTAATGCTACCACAACCTTCCAAATATAATTTCACGCAATGTGCACTCATGGAATCCTGTATTCAGTGGGAGTATGCTCATGAAATTTCTGAAGTAGCAGCTTCAATCTTTGCGCACGCCAGATATGACCAAATCTAAATTCAGTTGCCCCTTTTATAGCAACACCATACTCCTTGCACCCAGAATTTCAAATTTATTTTGCTTCCTCTTCCACTGTCGGAGCCCTCCATGGGATTCCCTATTATTCCTTTAGCTTGTGCACCCAACACGCATGGCGATCTAGCTTCAAATCTAGATCACCACGCAATATAAACACAAATTTCAAACTTAGTGCTTCCTTTGACGATTTAGGTCGAGCATGTCACTTTTTTGATGTGCGGTCATATTTCTACATCCACCATCTCTCTATATACCACCAGGCCATATAACTCTTAGCAACAAAAGCATCCTTCTGAAGCCAAATATGGCTTTGATACCATTTGTTAGAATTTACGGCGGAAACAATATATTTATGGAGATGAACAATAACCATAAAAGGAGCCAGCAACAAATCATAAACATAAACATAGATGTTTATCCTGGAAAACCCCAAATCCGGGGCAAAACCCAACTAATGAAATTTCATCAAGCATTGACCAAAATCTTGGTGAATCCGACCAAGTGAGCCTTCAACGCTCACCTCTAGGCCTACATTACAATGAAGTCTTCCCAACCTTTTATAGGCTCCATTACATGCAATACCATGGGCTGAAAACCGTGGGTGCACAATGCCATGTGCCCCAAAACCACTACTATTTACCCTAGTCAACATTGACTCTATCCCAAGTCATGTTTACCTAACAAAATTTTTATTCATTCCACTAGGTCATGCAAAAATTTATTCACTAATGGTAGCCCTAAGTCAAAAAATTTCACTTTTTCTAAATTCCCACTACTTTCTGGCTCAATTTCATAACTTGCTAACTGTACATCATCCACAAACCTAATGTCATCATGAAAACCACTCTTTAAAAGTATCATTAGGTCTTTAGGGTTTTTTCATGGTCTCATTAGGTCTTTTAGGGTTTTTCAAGGTTCCATTAGGTCATTAGGGTTTTCATGGTCCAATAAAACTTCATCTCCACGGCATAAGACCAGCAAGTAAAGGGTGATCCAATAACTTCTCTTCACCATGTGAAGATGATTTGTAAAGATAAATTCTTGTTTCAGCATGTAATTTTGGTTTTAAGGTGTAATTTTTAATTTTCATTATGTAATTTTATGTCATCCAAAATGTAATAAGTTCTCATGGTTCCAAGGTAGCTGCATACTCAAGGTTTCATTAGCTAAATTAGTCAAAGTTCCAAAAGGCATCAGTGTTCCTAAACACTTCCCATCACTCCTATCCCTCAAAATCATCATTTTCCACAAGTACTAAACCCTGATTTCCTCTCCCATCGAGCTAGGGTTTGCTATGGAATCTGAGACATCTGAGTAGAGGAGACATAAGTGAGGTCATATCAGCAATTATTAGGCCATTCCTGTTAGCCACCTATAAAATTTGTTATATCAAAAGGTGGCTAAATCATTTTTGGAGCCTTCAAGAAACAAGTTTATTGCTAAAAATGTTATCTCTTGAAGACTCATGAAGACATCACGCCCTTTGTTTAAATCTTCACTGTTGTTTCCATTTCAAACTCTGAAATTATGTTGATTTCATAGAGAAAAGACTGCTGCAAAACACCATTTCTCCCTTCCTTTCACTTCAAACTAACCTTCATTTTTACCCCATTTATTCTTCCACGGAATTCCTCTATTTTCCATTTTTCTCCATTTCCCCTTCATAAGATCCTCTTTACAAGGTTTAAAACTCATTTTTAAACTTTGCCGAAACCACCAAATCCATCAAAAACTGTGAAAAATTTCATAATTTTTTTTTTTTTTCACTGTGTGCTTAAGCCCCTTTTGGGCTAAGCCTAAGCCACTTCCCCACATGTGCCCTGGCGCTAAAACCAAGTGCTAAACTCTTTCAGCGCTTATCGCATCGGCAACAAACAATGAACGCAAGTCTTTGGGCCTTTATAAGACTTTCGATGCGATTGGCCTCTGGTTGTAAGCTCCTGATCCCCTTGTCTCATTCGTAGAACCCTAGGCCTGCAATCGAGCGCTAAACATTGTATAAACCCATCTCCGATGCATATTCCCTTTGTAAATTCATAAACCCACTTTTCCTAAGTTTTGGTCTAAACCTGCCAGAACAATGTTTTTTAATGAAAATGGGTAGATTGAAAAGTCTCACATCATTGTTCTGATGTGATTGAGCCCCGTTGTATAAACCCCCGCCTTCCGCTTCTCTCCATATAAACCTACGGCCGGGACCAAGATTTAAAGTCCCGAAGTGCTAATCGCATCGTAGAAATTCAAATGGGTAGATTGAAAAGCCCGACCTTGTCTTCCGATGTGATTGGCCCTTATGCATATAAGCCCTGGGCCTTTATTTTCCCATATATCCGCAGGCCCCCGCAATCGGGCGCCGAGCCGTTTCATATATATATATATAACCCGCCCAAGCCATTAAAACCTTTGTATTTAGTTAATTTTTTATTTTCATATATTATATATGGTCCCATTCATTCATTGGTCGGAGCCCTTCTCCGCCGTTGATCGTTGGGCCAATCTGATGGCCAGCACTGTATCGCATCGGAAAATTTCATTGGGCACGTTTATATTTTATGCCACCCCCGATTGGTCATTCCCCAATGGTTTCCCCACCATCGATATGATCTGCAAATCAACATCCCACACTCAATCACTTCGGCGCCCTCCCTATCCATTGCCCTGCCGATTTCCAAAGCCCCGATTGCATCTGGGCCATCCACGTGTCCAGATCAATCCTCCCGACTTTGTTTTAAAATCATGTGCCCCACTTCATAATGCTTTATGACCAATCTCAGCCGTTGATCTCTGCAGATCAACGGCCCTTATTAAACCTTGCTCTGCCTTTGCATTATTTCATTCAACCCCCAGATCGCATCTAAGCCATTGATTTGTTCCATCTAACGGCTCATATTAACCCCGACAGGCGTGACCCCTGTGGGTCCTTCCTTCCTCAGTTTTTAATCTCAGCTGTCCAATCCTTGATCCGACAGCCCATATTGAAACTGCCTTTCTCTATCCCCACCTTGTTCCACCCACGCATCTTATCAAAATCGTGCTCGCTCTCCACTATTCAATCTGAGAGCCCAGATCTGACGGCTGACACATAGTTTCGCATAACTTTCAGCACGGGCGTTAATTCCCCAAAATCACGCAATATGGGCAGTATTCAAATGCTACGTGTCAACTGATAATGGATATCGCATTCGAAAATTAAAAACTGCTTTCCTACCCCTTGGCCACGTGAAACCCATGGCTTTCTTACCCAAAACCACTTTCCTCATTTATATTATGTTTTATCGCGTACGCTCCCCGCCGTTGATCTCTGCAGCTCAGATCTAATCTGGCCATACATTATCACCCTCCGCCATATTCCAAGGGGTTTTCGACAAGAAATCTCAACTGTTGATCTCGTGGGCCGATCTCATCCGACGGCCCACAATCACCTATGAAACCCCAATTTTCCTCAATGCGTTTTCCTCCACCCAAAGGGATTTTTTGATATTTTCCTTTGTATTTCTTTTTTTTTTACATAAAGTGGCCATTCTCCATTATAATACCCCGGTTGCTCCTGACCATTGATCTCTACAAGATTAACAACCCTAACTTAATCTCTCCATCACTTGCTCCTAACCACGACCTCTGAAGCAATTTTTTACCCAATAATGGAGGATTTCTTAATTGTTTTTTATTTTGCAGGTGTTGAATGGTTTTTCCATTATATCAAAGGGAAACCAAAGGCTGGGGATGACGATCTCCCACGCATTTGTACATAAATAAAAAGCATTCCACGGGGTTCAAACTTCACGTTTCGTCAATGCTTGATGGGCATTGATGCCATTTATATGAGCCCTTTGCGTCACCTGCACATCAACAAGACACAGAAAATTAAATCAAAGCCAAAGAGTATCAGCGTTGAAGAATTAAATCAAGCCAGAAATGAAGAATTGAAGCTGATTGACACAATTTGGATAGATTACAGCTAAGATCAAAATCAAAAGCCTAATCTATTAAATTAAACACAGTTAAAGACAAATCAAAAACATTTATCAGACAGAGGACGCCTCGACTGCCACATCAGAGGCAAATTGATTCCTCTCAGCTAACTAATGCCACCTGTAGCCTCACAACATTCAACAGAGGCCAAGTAATGACTAGAACAGAGGATATTTGCCTCACGACGGCCGAACAGTTAATTCAACCGAAGAACTTATTGCAAAAAATATCTGCTGAGTTACTACAGAGATGACACAGAAGCCTTAAAGTCAACAGAATCATCCCACCAAGCTTAAATACTTAATGTAAACCAATTAATACAGGAAAATATCTGTAAACTTCTCCATTGAGCCCCTCAAAGGTCGAGAAGTACTAAATCTGTATTAATTGAGCCCTTAGATATTTTCTCTTTCGACCTCCTCATCCTTCTATAAAATCTTATTGAGGGGTTCATTGTAAACGTTTGTTGTAGAACTTTGAAATATACTTGAGCTTGAAACTTCTACTTGTAAATAGTGTTCACAGGCTCTTGAAGCTCTGCTTGCGATTAAATAAGTTGGTTGAGAAGTGAAGATGATTGCTGAACTGAAACATTGGAATTAAAGCTGTAACTGGTTTGAAGCATCAATACAAGCTGATTTATGGGATCCTGGTCTATGTCGACGATGATGTTATTTCTTATTGTAAATTTTTATTTTATTTCTGTTTTTGCTTTTTCCATCTTCTCTGATAAAGAACAGCAAGCATAGAGTTAGGATTTACTATATATCAGTACCCTTCTCTGACTGATAAGATTTATCTATATGTTTTCTTCCAAATTGTGTTGTTTAGGAATGATTTAGTTCAGTTTAAGTAGTTAGGAATGATGGCGTTCCCTCATCCTATTGTCTAAGATAAATATTGTTCTTAAATTTTATTTTTAGTTTATGTTAAGTAGAGATGAACTAAGGAAGTGATGGTGAGCCCTGTCCTTTAGTTTTATCCCCAAAAACTAGCTGAACGTTTCCCTAAGAATGTGTTGAAAGCAGTCTAGATTTAAAAGTATCTTAACTGATCTTAGACTATTCTTTGTTATCTCATGTGTTTGTCTTGAAATTTTACCAAGTAAAGCAGAGCTAGGGAAATTTATGGTGAGCCATGTCCTCTAGTTTCTTCTCCAACAGTTGCTTTTAAAGTTTCCCTTTGTGTTTAAAATGTTTTTCTATTGAAAGTGCATCAAAAGCTGGCTAGTTTTGAAGTACTTACCAGATCTTAGATTACTTTTATGTCTCTCTTAAGTGTATGCCGAAAGCAGGATTGTTTCAAATTACTTACCTGATCTTAGGCTGCTCTTTGTTATTCATTTGCTTATTTCCCCTTCTTTTTGTATCATTTCATTCCATAAAATCAACTTTAAAGAGATCCTTAGACATAGATGACTTGCCCCATGGACCACTCTTGAACCTTGTTGTTTCAATTAAACCCTATTATGATTCCATAGCCCAATGGACTAAAAACCAGTGTTATATCTATCTTTTTAGCCAAAACTTGTTCTGATTGCTTGCAACTTCACACCTTTGAAACTCTTTCCATTTAGGACTTTCCACCCAAATAATAGTCATGCTCAACCATCCAAAACAAACAAAAACCCCTAGTCTTCATAACTAGCCTAATATCATACCCAAAAAACTTTAAAGATAAATCCATCTTTGCACTTATTGGAGAGATCCCTCTCCGGATTTAGGAGGGCTAGATCCTAGAATCCCAAAGTGGTTGAAATAGTGTTCTCCCTACAGTTTGACTTTTCCAATATTGCAAATTATGGGGAGCTAACATCTTCTGGCGACTCCGCTGGGGACTGAGCCAAATTTCATCTTAGGTTCCCTTAAACACTTCATAAAACCTTGTGAGTACAAGCAGCCCTTTCAAGCACTACCAAGCAAACGGTACTCATGATGAAATTTGTTTGAATCAGTGACAAACTAGGTAAACCATAGGATTCTCATAAGAGTTTATCTAACCTTGAAAGATCAGCTGGATTGGCCATAAGAGTAGACTATCTTTGTCTCATAACCGTAGCTAAGTTTTGAAACATAGTTAGGACACTCTTAAGAACCAATAGGACTAAAAAATAACTCAGAAAACCCAAAATATTTTAGATTGGTATTCAATAAACATGGTGGTGGACCATAAAACCTTTTACCTCTGAAAAGAGCTAAAAACTTCCACTTGGCGACTCCACAAATCCTAAACATACCTTAAGACTCCACTGGGAAGAACCCTTATCATTATATCATCATTTAAACTCAGTTAGAGGATTTTTAGGATTAAAATTTTCTTGTTTGAAGGATCAGTTAACCTCTTAAAGACTGTCATATCTGGTTAAACTATTCTTGTTTAGTTGAGTCTGAAAAACATAGCATAGTGGCTCCTAGGAAGATTCATACTAGAGCCTGCCCTGACCCAAACCCACCTGAGATAGTTGATAACCCGGAAAGTATCCTTAGGAAGTCTCCTAAGATAAAATTTTCAATTGTTTTCAGATCACCCTTGAGAGCTAATTTAGTTCCTGAAAATCTTGCAGCTCTACAACAATCACAAGTAGGCTTAAGAAATCCATTTAGAACTAGGTCTCTTGATGATTTAGATCAGTTAGATTCTGAGTCTTCACTTTCATCCCCAAAAACAAGTGAACATCCTGGTAGTAGAGAAACAACACCACCTGATTTACATTTTCTTCTCAATTTAGGTGTCTCTCATCCAAGATCAGCTCAAGAATCTATTCCTGGTCCATCCACATCTGCTCACCCTACATCCACTGTCCAAACCACTCCACTTCAGCCCACTTTCCCTCTTGTTAATCCACCTCTTGTAAATCCACCCCCACCACATATCATGGCAGCATGGTATGCTCCCTTAGTCCTTCCTGTTCTCTTAGTCAATCTTCCACAGGACTATCAGTCCAAAATGCCATTGTATGATGCCAGTAATACTACAACTGCATCACAACATGTGGATAAAATGAATGACTACTTTGACAAAAATGAAATTGATGATGATTCTGTCAAACTTAGACTATTCGCTCAAAGTTTGGGGGGAGAAGTAAGAAAATGGTTTAAAGGCTTAACCCCCCATAGTATAAATGATCTCCAAGCCTTCCATCAGACATTCCTAAAAAAATGGGAAGTCAGAAAGAACCCTCTTCAAATACTTTCTGATTACAAAAATCTCCACAAAAACACTGGGGAAAGTGTACAAGCTTACTGCACTAGATTTAATAGTGTATATAATGCCCTTCCCCCAGATTTGAATCCTCCACAAGGCTCAACATTAAACAAGTTTCCTGAAGGGTTTGATCTTGAAATGGCCTATCAGCTGAGAGAAAGAGACCCTCTAACTCTTGAAGATATGCAAAAGGGGGCTCTTGTTGTGGAAGTTAACTTAATGGAGAAAAGAGCAAGAATGAAAAATGAGAAGAGAGTATCCTTCACAGAGGAATCCACACTTTCTACTTCCATTTCAAAAATGGAAAGGATGATGGAGGAGATGATGAAGAAAATGAGCATTCTTGAGAGAGCTCAAGCAAGTCAAAACCAAATAGTTCCTCAAAATAGAAACCAAAACCAGAAGAAAAATTTTAGAAGAAATCAGCCTAAAAATAGACCAAGGGAAGATGATCAATAGAACACTCCTCCCTTTCATCAAAAATACATGAGTGAGGTTGAAGAAACAGATGAGAAAATAGAGGAAGATGATATCAATATGTTGGGAGTAGATAATGATGACTTTGAGGTTCATTATGATAGAAAATAAGGTCTACACACACCCTATGATGACAAAAGAGATGATGATGAAAATTATTATCAAGACATGGAGAATGTCATCATAGAGTCTCAAAAAGAGTATGACCTTAGAATTAAAACCAATCAACAAACTCCCAACATAAAAACCTTTGACAAATCTTCACAAAACAGCACTATAAACAAACCAAAAATTGTAAAACAAAAGGACAAAGCAGTGGCTGGAAATTCTAATAAAGGTAAAGAGAAAAGCACTCAAAACAATGTAAAACAAAGTGCAGACCTTAGCAGTACTAACACTCCAACTAGTACTCCTGTTAAAACAATTTTGTCAAATGTAAATAGAACAAATCAGCAAACAGATTTTGCTGACAGAGTGGTAGTTAATAAGGCTGAGACAAGCACTTCAAAGAGTCAAATTCCTTTCAGTTTAGAGCAGAAAATTTCCAAAATTAAAATATTTTTTCCTCTCTCTGAACTAGCTGCCCAAAATATATATAGAACCCAAATTTTGAAGGCTTTAAACATAGAGGATAATAATGACACATTCAATCTTAACGATGACCAGCCAGAGCTTATTTTTGGTCCAAAGATTGAAGGTAGATATCAAGAGGGAACAGTTCCTCCCTTTTATGTAAGTTTAAACGTTCACGACAAGATTTTGCACAATGCTATGCACGATTCAGGAGCCTCTCACAATTTAATGCCAAAAGCTGTAATGGAGAGCCTGGGTCTACAAATAACCAGACCTTATAAGGATCTTTACTCCTTTGACTCAAGCAGAGTAAAATGTTTAGGATTAATCAAAGATCTCTGCGTTAACTTAGCATAGATCCCAGCCAAATGTTTAGTTATGGATATTGTTGTGGCTGATGTGCCCCCAAAGTATGGAATGTTGTTATCTAGGTCTTGGGGGGCTAAGTTACTAGGGACTATGTAGATGGACATGACCTACGCGACCATCCCTATTTTCAATCAAACAAGAAAACTATACAGGGAGTCCCATATGCAATACATGGTGACTAGTCAAGACAAGCCACAAAACTCTCCTCTGTATTCTGTAAATACAGGCCTCGATTATTTTATCATGTTTAATGATGAATCATTCTGTGAACAAGTCACTTTAACAGAGTTATTGGCCGATAGAGAGGAGGAGGTAAACACCACAGAACTGTCAAAAAATTTGGTTGAACCCGTAAGCTACAGCAAATCAAACATGGGTCTTGAGCTACAAATCATGCATCCATCGCTATTTAACCTTGAGAGTCAAGGAAACGTCCCTCAACATATTGAAAAACCTGAGGAATTAAAACAGTTTCAACCAAGTGCCGATCTTCAAGAAACATCCGAAAGCACACTTATTGAAGAGGACAGTAATCAAACGAAAGAACCTGAAACTCGTCCTCTATGGAGTATGTACTTTGATGGGTCCTGCACTAGGAGCAACACTGGTGCAGGTGTCTGGATACGAAACACTGAAAATAACCACACAGAAAGCCTTTCCTGTAGGTTAAACTTTCAGTGTTCGAATAACATAGCGGAATATGAATCCCTTCTCTTAGGCTTACATTTGTTGAAAAAATTAGGAGCCCAAAGAATTAGAGTGCATGGGGATTCAGAATTAATCATTAGGCAATTCAACGGGGAATACAACGCTAATCACCCCAAATTAGGGCCTACTGAAATGATGTCATGGATCTATTGAAAACTTTTGAGGAATCCCAATTAGTTTTTGTCCCGAGAAGAAAAAAATATCATGGCCCACAGCTTAGCTTTTGCAGCTAGAACATGTTTAACGCCATATGAAACCAAAGAATGTACAACTCAGATTAAATTTAATCCAGCTGTCCTTGATAACGATAAGTATTGGAAAGTGTTTGATGGAGAAAAACAAATAGAAGACTTCATGCAGTTCAGAAATGAATTTGAACTTCACAGTTTGGATTCAGATTATGAAACAGACTGCCCTAGTGAAGAAAATTTTCTTGGCAAAGAAGAACCATCTCCTGAGCTTGCTGATATAAATCTTTTGTCAAGCAAACTTAAAAACAAAATAGAAATGATTGCAGAGATAGAAACAGAGGATTTAGAAACTCTGCAGTCTGAAAATCAAGGTTTTCCAAAATGTCTGTCCCCTTTAGAAGAGTTGTTTGATTTCAACGATGTGGCCAAGAAGCCAAAACTGGAGCCTGTAGAGACTGAAGTGGAAGAGTGTAATATAGGCAGTGAACTTAAACCTAAAATGATTAAACTATCTAAGACTTTACCAGCTCACATTAAACTCAAATACATAGAGCTGTTTAAAGAATTTTCTGATGTTTTTGCGTGGAGTTATGAGGATCTGAAGTCCTATGACACTGAAATAATTCAGCACAAAATCCCCCTCAAGGAAAACCAAAAACCATTCAAATAGAAGCTACGCAGAATAAACCCTATTCAGTTACCTTTGGTTGAGAAGGAGATCAAAAAAATGTATGAAGCTGGTATTATTGTCCCTATTAGATATTCTGAGTGGGTGTCTAATCTGGTGTCAGTTAGGAAGAAAACAGGAGAGATTAGGCTTTGTATAGACTTTAGAGACTTAAACAAAGCTTCATTGAAAGACAACTACCCTTTGCCCAAGATGGACCATATTTTACAAAGGGTAGTTGGTTCCAAAAGAATTTCTTTGCTTGATGGCTACTCAGGGTACAATCAGATCTTAGTCCGCCCTGATGATCAATTAAAGACAACGTTTACTACACCTTGGGGCACTTTCATGTATGTGAAAATGCCTTTCGGTCTAATGAATGCTGGAGAAACTTTTCAGAGAGCCATGGACATAGCATTCTCGGAAGAACTGGGCTACTTCATCATTATTTATCTTGATGATGTCACTGTGTTTTCAAAGATAGATGAAGAGCATTTAGAAAATTTGAGAAATTTTTTTGAGAAATGCAGAAAGTTTGGGATATCTTTAAACCCTAAGAAAACACTTTTCGGTATCCAAGAAGGTAAACTCCTTGGACACATTATTTCAGAAGAAGGTATTAAGATAGATCCAAAGAGGATTGAGGCCATACTGCAAATCTCTCATCCCCAAAACATCAAGGAATTACAATCTTTCATTGGAAAGATTAATTTCTTGAGAAGGTTCATACCCAACTTGGCTGAGCTCCTTAGGAATATAAAAAACATGTTGAAGAAGGAGCAAGGGGTAAAATGGACCTTGGAAGCAAAGAAGTCCTTTGAGCTGGTGAAACAAACGTTAACTAAAACACCGGTTCTAATAAGTCCTGATTTTTCAAAATATTTTTATATTTTTTCGTTTGCATCAGAACATACAATAGCTGCTGTCTTTTTACAGAAAAATCCACAAGGACAAGAGTATCCTATTGCATTCTTTAGCAAGGCATTGAGAGATGCTCCTTTAAATTATAACATTATGGAAAAGCAAGCTTTTGCTTTGGTTAAAGCTTTAAAAGACGTTAGAGTATACATCCTTCACTCACACATCATTGCCTTTGTCCCAAATTTAGTTGTGAAAGACATTCTAACACAAGACCCAGATGGTAAGAGAGGTAAGTGGATAGCTGTTATTCTTGAATATGATTTAGAGATCAAGCCCACTAAACTCATCAAAGGCCAAGGTCTAGCTAGATTAATGGCTGAATCAAATTTTGAAGTTCTTGATATTAATATGATTAATTCTTTAGATAAACAAGAGGAATTCTCAACTCCCATTGTTGAATACCATTTTATGAATTCCTCTTGGTATGCTGATATTTTATTTATTTTGCTTAATTTGAATACACCTCCCAGTTTATCAAAAACAAAGGCAAGGTTTTTGAAGTTAAAAGTTGTAAACTACTGCATTATAGATAAATGTCTTTATTGGAAAAATGCAAGTGGGATATTTCTTAAATGTTTTCCTGAGTTTGATGCAGAGAAGATTAAGCACGAGTTCCATGAAGGAGAATGTGGAAGCCACCTCTACTGGAAGACAACAGCCAACAAAATCCTAAGGGTTGGTTACTATTGGTCTACTCTCTTTCTTGATGTACACAAAATGATCATTTCCTGTCATAAATGCTAACTTTTTGAAGGCAAAAAGAAGCTGCTACCCTTACCTCTGCATACAATCACTGTTGAAGCTCCTTTTCAACAGTGGGGACTTGACTTCATAGGAGAAATCCATCTACCATCCTCTGCCCAGCATAGATGGATTCTCACTGCAATAGACTACTTCACCAAATGGATAGAATCCATCCCTTGTAGGCAAGCCAATGATTCTGTCATTATAAAATTCATAGAGACTAATATTCTCTCTAGATTTGGCTGTCCTACTAAGATCATCACTGATAATGCAACAGCATTTGGATCCAAGAAGATGGTTGAATTCTGTCACAAATATCAGATAACATTGGGTCTTTCCACAGCCTATTACCCTCAAGGTAATGGACTAGCAGAATCCTCAAACAAGAGTTTGGTGAACATAATCAAGAAGCTATTGGAGGACAACAAGAATTCTTGGCACACAAATCTTGTTCATGCACTTTGGGCTGACAGATTGACATTGAAGAAATCTATTGGTATGTCACCCTTCCAGCTTGTGTATGGTACTGATGCAATTTTTCCAACCAGCCTTGGTGTGCCAGTTATGAATTTGATCCAAGAGTTGCAAACTGAAGATAATGACATGATCAGAAGAATAAATCAGACCGTTCATCTTCAGCAAACCAGAGAGGAGGTTTATAACAAGGCATTACAAAAGCAAGATAGCATCAAAAATATTTTTGACAGAAGAACAAAGGCCAGCAATTTCAATGTTGGGGACAAAGTGTTAAAGTGGGATTCAAGGAGAGAAGACAAGGGCAAGCACAGAAAAATTGACAACTTATGGCTTTGCCCTTATCTCGTTCATTCAGCTGCTGGTAACAATGCTTATTTCTTACAGGAGTTGAATGGGGCTGAACTGTTTAGGGGTCCTGTCAATGGTAGGATGCTAAAACATTACTTCTCTTGATCCATGTCATGTTTTGAAGCCTTTTTATCTTTTTTCCATTATAAATATTTCATCCATCATTGCATTCAAAGTTAGAAAAATAAAAAATTCAAAAACAATAGAAGAAAGAAAAGAGGGTAGTTTGTAAAAACAATAAAGGTACAGCCCCATACCAAAAGAGAAATAAATTCTGAAAGTGTGCAAGCTCAAATGCCACCCCTGTAAAACACACTCCTAGTTAGCCATACAGCCTAATCATGGATAATTAGTTTTAAATTGACTGCTGATAGGTTACTAAATTCGATTTGCCAAACAATTTAATCTTGGCTTGTCAGTGAGGTAGATTAGGCTAGAAATTAAAGGTTCAAACAAGCCTAAAATCCGAACCTTAGTTTTAAAAAGAGAGATGACTCAAATATGTTTATTTCTTGAGTAAAAAACAGAGGTAAAATTGTTTCTAATCAGCTCAAAATCTAAACCAGTCAACAAAGAAAAAACAACTCAAACAGAAGCAAAAACAGAGCTGTAGAAAAAAGAAGGCCATGCTTTGAACTTTCAGATCTTAAGCCTTCCATTTTGATTTAATTTTCTGTAAAATAATATCTATGTGCAGCTTGTTTATGCCATAGATTAGCTACAAGTTAGACTGTTCAAACCTAACTTGTATTTCTTTTAAATTTCTGTTTTAGAAATTAGTGAATAAAAATCTGTTAGACTGTTTAATCCTAACAGATTAGTAGATTAGGTAGAGAAACATATGAACTCAACTGCTTAATCTGAGTTCATGGAGATATAAGAAGTAGAATTAGATTAGTTTCTTGCTTTCAAAGGAATAAAATGTTGTAAGAGAGTTTGCCAATCCAAGTGCACTCTAAAGAAGAAAAAACGTTAGATCAGTAGGATTGGGTAGGTAGAAAGCTTGTGTTGATGAAGATCCATTTTTTTTATGGCTGCTAACATTTTCAGAGCAAAAGAAGATCATCCAAATGAAGGAAAAGCACCCCAATGGATGAGCCATTGATCAGCCTCCCAGAGAATGCAAGTCTGAAGTTATTGATGCCTTCAAGAAGAAACCATCCCCAAGTGGAGCCACTGTTAGCCACCTATAAAATTTGTTATATCAAAAGGTGGCTAAATCATTTTTGGAGCCTTCAAGAAACAAGTTTATTGCTAAAAATGTTATCTCTTGAAGACTCATGAAGACATCACACCATTTGTTTAAATCTTCACTGCTGTTTCCATTTGAAACTCTGAAATTTTGCTTATTTCATAGAGAAAAGACTACTGCAAAACACCATTTCTCCCTTCCTTTCACTTCAAAATAACCTTCATATTTACCCCATTTATTCTTCCATGGAATTTCTCTATTTTCGATTTTTCTCTATTTCCCCTTCATAAGATCCTCTTTACAAGGTTTAAAACTCATTTTTAAACTTTGAAGAAACCCCCAAATCCATCAAAAACTGTGAAAATTTTCATAAAAAAATAAGTTTTTTGACTGTGTGCTTAAGCCCCTTTTGGGCTAAGCCTAAACCACTTCCCCACATGTGCCCTGGTGCTAAACAAAGCGCTAAACTCTTTTGGTGCTTATCGCATTGGCAAAAAACGATGAATGCAAGTATTTGGGCCTTTATAAGACTTCCGATGTGATTGGCCTCTGGTTGTAAGCTCCAGATCCCCTTGTCTCATTCGTTGAACCTTGGGCCCGCAATCGGGCACTAAACATTGTATAAACCCATCTTCGATGCATATTTCCCTTTGTAAATTCATAAACCCACTTTTTTTAAGTTTTGGTGTAAACCCGCCAGAACAATGTTTTTTAATGAAAATGGGTAGATTGAAAAGTCTCGAATCATTGTTCCGATGCGATTGAACCCTGTTGTATAAACCCCCGCCTTCCGCTTCTCTCCATATAAACCTACGCTGGGGACCAAGATCTAAAGTCCCAAAGTGCTAATCGCATCTAAAGTCCGATTGGTCATTCCCCGATGGTTTCCTCGCCGTCAATCTGATCTGTAGATCAACGACCCACACTCAATCGTTACGGCGCCCTCCCTGTCCATTGCCCCGCCGATTTCCAAAGCCTCGATTGCATCTGGGCCGTCCACGTGTCCAGATCAATCCTTCCGACTTTGGTTTAAAATCATGCACCCCGCTTCATAATGCTTTATGATCAATCTCAGCCTTTGATCTCTGCAGATCAACGACCCTTATTAAACCTTGCTCTGCCTTTGCATTATTTCATTCAACCCCCAGATCGCATCTAAGCTGTTGATTTGTTCCATCTAACGGCTCATATTAACCCCAACAGGCCTGACCCCTATGGGTCCTGCCTTCCTCAGTTTTTAATCTCAGCAGTCCAATCCTTGATCTGACGGCCAATATTGAAACTGCCTTTCTCTGTTCCCACCTCGTTCCGCTCGCGCATCTTATCACAATCGCTCTCGCTCTCCACCATTCGATCTAAGAGCCTAGATTTGAGTGCTGACGTGTAGTTTCGCGTAACTTTCAGCACGGGCGTTAATTCCCCAAAATCACATGATATGGGCGATATTCAAACGCTACGTGTCAACTGATAACGCATATCGCGTTCGAAAATTAAAAACTACTTTCCTACCCTTTGGCCACGTGAAACCCGTGGTTTTCTTACCCGAAACCACTTTCCTCATTTATATTATGTTTTATCGCGTACGCTCCCCTCTGTTGATCTCTGCAGATCAACGACTCAGATCTAATCTGGCCATACATTATCGCCCTCTGCCATATTCCAAGGGGTTTTCGACAAGCAATCTCAACTGTTGATCTCATGGGCCGATCTCATCCGACGGCCCACAATCACCTATGAAACCCCAATTTTCCTCAATGCATTTTCCTCTGCCTAAAGGAATTTTTCGATATTTTCCTTTGTATTTCTTATGTTTTCACATAAAGTGGCCATTCTCCATTATAATACCCTGGTTGCTCCCGACCATTGATCTCTGCAAGATCAACGGCCCTAACTTAATCTCTCCATCACTTGCTCCTAACCACGACCTCTGAAGCAGTTTTTTACCCAGTAATGCAGGATTTCTTAATTGTTTTTTATTTTGCAAGTGTTGAATGGTTTTTCCATTATATCAAAGGGAAACCAAAGGCCGGGGATGACGATCTCCCACGCCTTTGTACATAAATAAAAATCATTCCACGAGGTTAAAACTTCACGTTTCGTCAATGCTTCATGGGAATTGATGCCATATGAGCCCTTTGCGGCACCTGCACATGAACAAGACACAGACAATTAAATCAAAGCTAAAGAGTATCAGCGTTGAAGAATTAAATCAAGCCATAAATGAAGAATTGAAGCTAATTTACACAGTTTGAATAGATTATAGCTAAGATCGAAATCAAAAGCCTAATCTATGAAATTAAACACAGTTAAAGACAAATCAAAAACATTTATCAGACAGAGGACGCCTCGACTGCCACATCAGAAGCAAATTGTTTCCTCTCAGCTACCTAATGCCACCTGTAGCCTCACAACATTCAACAGAGGCCGAGTAATGACCAGAACAGAGGATATTTGCCTCACGATGGCCGAACAATTAATTCAGCCGAAGAACTTATTGCAAAAAATATCTGTTGAGTTACTACAGAGATGACACAAAAGCCTTAAAGTCAACAAAATAATCCCACCAAGCTTAAATACTTAATGTAAACCAATTAATACAGGAAAATATCTGTAAACTTCTCCATTGAGCCCCTCAAAGGCCGAGAAGTACTAAATATATATTAAATGAGCCCTTAGATCTTTTCTCTTTCGACCTCGTCATCCTTCTATAAAATCTTATTGAGGGGTTCATTGTAAACGTTGGTTGCAGAACTTTGAAATATAATTGAGCTTGAAACTTCTACTTGTAAATAGTGTTCACGGGCTCCTGAAGCTCTGCTTGTGATTAAATAAGTTAGGTTGAGAAGTGAAGATGATTGTTGAACTTAAACATTGGACTTAAAGCTGTAACTGGTTTGAAGCATCAATACAAGCTGATTTATGGGATCATAGTCTATGTCGACGGTGATGTTATTTCTTATTGTAAATTGTTATTTTATTTCTGTTTTTGCTTTGTCCATCTTCTCTGATAAAGAACAACAAGTATAGAGTTAGAATTTACTGTATATCAATACCCTTCTCTGAATGATAAGCTTTATCTATATGTTTTCTTCTAAATTGTGTTTTTTAGAAATGATTTAATTCAGTTTAAGCAGTTAGGAATGCCGGTGTTCCCGCATCCTATTGTCTAAGCTAAATATTGTTCTTAAATGTTATTTTCAGTTTATGTTAAGTAGAGATGAACTAAGTAAGTGATGGTGAGCCCTGTCCTTTAGTTTTATCCCCAAAAATTAGCTAAAATTTTCCCTCAGAATGTGTTGAAAGCAGTCTAGATTTAAAAGTATCTTAACTAATCTTAGACTATTTTTTGTTATCTCATGTGTTTGTCTTGAAAGTTTACCACGTAAAGCAGAGCTAGGGAAGTTTATGTTGAGCCCTTTCCTCTAGTTTCTTCTCCAACAATTGCTTTTAAAGTTTCCCTTTGTGTTTAAAATGTTTTTCTATTGAAAGTGCATCAAAAGCTGGCTAGTTTCGAAGTACTTACCAGATCTTATATTACTTTTATGTCTCTCTAAAGTGTATGCCGAAAGCAGGATAGTTTCAAAGTACTTACCTGATCTTAAGCTGCTCTTTGTTCTTCATTTGTTTATTTCCCCTTCTTGTTGTATCATGTCATTCCATAAAATCAACTTTAAAGAGATCCTTAGACATAGATGACTTGCCCCATGGACCACTCTTGAACCTTGTTGTTTCAATTAAACCCTATTATGACTCCATAGCCCAATGGACTAAAAACCAACGTTATATCTATCTTTTTAGCCAAAACTTGTTCCAATTGCTTGCAACTTCACACCTTTGAAACTCTTTCCATTTAGGACTTTCCACCCAAATAATAATCATGCTCAACCATCCAAAACAAAAAAAAAACCCTGGTCTTCATAACTAGCCTAATATCATACCCAAAAGACTTTAAAGATAAATCCATCTCTGCACTTATTGGAGAGATTCCTCTCCGGATTCCTGAGGGCTAGATCCTAGAATCCCAAAGTGGTTGAAATAGTGTTATCCTTGTAATTTGACTTTGCCAATATTGCAAATTATGGGGAGCTAAAAATTCCAACTCATAAACATCATGTCTCCATCATTTCTTAAGAAGTCATTCCAAGGGACAAATCATTTGCCTCACATAGGGCCAGTTTTGCTTCAAAGTATTTTTCTAGCCAAATGGAGATGAAATTTACAAAAGTGAAATATTTTTTTGTCCATCATAGGTCAAGGAAGAAAAACCTCCTTCAGTTTTTACACATGTGTCATGGTTTTGGAGAAATGTTAAAAATACAGTTGCTACAAGAGAGTTGCTGCACTTATGGAGTAACCTTAGGAAAATAAATTTTTCTCCTATCTTGATTGTCCAAATAACTTTCTTGATAGGTCAAATTAAAACTAGATAGAGAGAGATTTCCAATGAGCTATCCTGATCTCAATTTGGACACCGGGAAGTCCTCCATAAGTGGTCTGCAAGTTTGAGCTGCGCACCTGACACTGGCGTTACGCACTTGACCAATGTCTGATTTTTATGAGTTTTCTCTACAATTTTGATTTTCACCTTGATAAATCATGTTTTTACTTATGTAATTGATGGAATTAAATGTAATTATGGTGTTTTTACACTTACCTAGGGTAAATACATTAGGTTAAAAGTTTTTATGACATGTATTGAATCAGTTTACAAAAAGTGAGGGATGAGTCAGTTTGACCTCCCTACACTCTAGGTATTCAGCTCAGATTTTGGTGGAACACCTCCTCAACTTAGGAATTCGACCCCTAAGGTTGGGAGAGTTTTTTTTAGGTCTATATATTGTACTTTTTTACTCATTTTTAGAGGTTGGACATTGTTGGATGTTGATGCATTAATCAGAGACTCTAGTGTAATCATTTTTGGCAGGAAATTAATGACAAGGTTGCAGCTATTTCTTTGGAATACATGTGGTATGGCAATTTAGTATTGTTCTTATTATGTCTCATTATTTTTGAATGTTTTGTTCCATAATCCACTTCATTTATATGATATGCTAGTTTTTAATTTGATAAACAGAATACATCTCTCATGCTTTGTTTTGGGAAAACCTTCATAGTTTATCCATCTTCTTTAGTTTAGAAAGAATTCATCCCTAGCCTTGCTCTTTCTATCTCCTCACCTATCTGATTCATCTCACTCTGGAACCCTAAAGAGTTAGGTTTTATACCTACCTTGCCCCATTGAATCTCTGCAACCCTAATCTTATTTTCCCTGACCTAGTCTCTTTGACCTAATTCACCCATCCAGCAACCTAAATTTAGTCAAACAAACCCTTGTACTTATACCTAGCCTAAAACCATAATTCATCCAACCATTTTGGTTGTGACTTTGTGGAGAGATCCCTCTTCAGTTTGGTAGGGCTAGCTACCAAGCCAAAATATTATTATGTGGTTACCTCTGTTGGGATTTATTCTTCAACCTTAGAAATCTGGCGGAGTGATAATAGTTAACACCTCATTTCAATAGTGTTCTCATCAATGGATGGATCCAAGTACATGGCCAGGATTGAAAAACCTATTTTCTCAACTGCAAAATTAGCAACGCCCAATCCATGACTACCTCGCAAATAATTGGCATCTTTATGTCTATGGCAGATTTGGGAATATTTTGAAATTTAACTGTTAGGGAGGGTGAGGTTGCCGAGCTTATGTCTAGAGGTTAGGAGAGAGGTCAATTATTTAACCTCTCTCATTACCATCAAATTTTGGAATATTTTCAGAATCTGCAATCCAAATAAATATACTAGTCCAAGGTTAATTTTAGGTTAATTGTTTAACATATTTATTGATCATTAAATTCCATGATATTCCCCAAAATCTTCCATCTAAATAAATTTAGCAAAAATTCCTAATATACAAATTGTATTTATTTTCCAAGGGAAACAATTTGAATTATGGAAGAGCGAAATAAGAAATACCAACTATATCACCAATAGTTTGGCCATTGGTGTATCTACAAGTAGGAATTTCATTGCCATAGTAAATGCGATACCATGGATAATTGGCCTTCGCCAAACCCCTCTGCAGGTGATTGTTATTTCCAGCATCTGACAAAGAATCCCCGAAAATAAAGCATACAAGTTTTATCTCTCTTTTTGTTGCACTTGTGCCAACGTATAACGTTGCCAATATCAATATCACCATGAAACTTGTAATGGGTGTCTTAGTCCAAAACTTATCCATTGTTTCTGGATACACAAAGTGTTATGCTCCAATTGTTATCGGAGATACATAATGCTCTGCCCAAACGGGATCCCGTAGTCCCTAGTGACCTAGACTCCCAACTGTACCCTTTACATTGTATGCATGTGGTTGAAGGCCTCCAACCATACTCACAAGCCTTGCTCCATGTGGTTGTGATCTAAATTTCTCAATTTAGTGCCCATGGTCTCAAGATCTGAGCCACAATTCAAAGTCATCCTCCATATCTCTACCCAAAATTTCTTGATACTTATCAAAATGATAAATGACATAAGGACAATGCTAAACATACAAAACTTGAGCAAGAACTTGACTTAATCAGGCCTAACCATGACAGTCATTTCGTCAAACATATAATGAACATGTAAGCTATAAGTCATGAATGCATATCTGATCATATGAGTCTGAAAATTATCTGAGAATCACCAAGAAATTCTAATGTATTCTCATAGTTGCAATAACACTTGTTATCCCATGCATCCATTTATCACCATATACTTATCAAGTATTGACAAAATAAATAGCTAGAGCACATTATAGATCCATGCTTATAACGAGCATATAATCATATTATTAACCATGGTATTATAGCCATCAAATCATCATAATGTCAAGTATAAATGATAAAAAAATACAAATTTAGTTAAATAGTTCTTATTAACTGATGAAAAAGTCAACCAAGTTAGGAACTTCCACGTACCACCCGATCATAGATTGGACTAAACCAAATCTTTCTTTCAATCAATCACCCTCGTGCCATATTCCAAGCATAAATGTGGTATCTCAAGACATAAAAAACTAAGTCTTATCAAAGATTAAACGACCTCCACCCTCAAGCTACCATGATTTTTCCAAAACCAATCAAGAGATCGCAATGCCCAAAACAAGCTTGGATGCCTCAGAGTTTCTTCACCATTACCTTGAGAAATGTTCCTATCTCCACCCACCTATTTAGGGCTTCCTGGAGATTAAACCACCTCCACCCCCAAACCTTGGGAATTTTACTGAGACCACCTCACCTGATTCCAAAACCATCTGAAAATCCAAATCTCAACCAGAAGAGAATCCCATCACACCATGGCTATCCATAAATGGAAAGGTAAGGTTGAAACCACTGTCACACCAGGAAAAACCCATGCCAATGACATCAAAAGAACCATACACAAATTCATGTGCCATCCATTCATAAAAGAGCTAGGAAATCATACATGCAACATGTTACCCACAAATCCTCCTATTTAAAGTTGCTTGATCCAACCTTCCTTGCTCATCCTCTACTTTCCTTGCCCTTCCTTTTCTTGCTTTATCCTCTTGTTACTCTCTCTCTCTCTCTGAAACTAATTCCAAAGCCAAACTGAAAAAAGAAGAAGTTGGGAACTGATCACCTCATAAGCCTTTTTATCATTGAGGCCTCTATTTTCTTCATTTTCCTCTATTTTCCTTCAATTTATCTCTCATGCAAATTTGTGACTCTTCATCTCGCTTTTCTCCTAGTTTCCTTTATTTTCATAAATAAATGTCAATTAATGTCTCTTTTTCTTTTCCAATTCATTTGTCAATTTCCTTAGTCATAATAAATTGAAATGACACCCACTATGATGTTTTCCCCAAAATTCAGCTTGGAATACATGTCCCATGACCTTGGTCTTATTTGGTTTCCTTTATTAACTTTATTACATGAAATTTTAACCCGAGGTTGTTACAAACCCCTCCCCCTTGGGGTAATATCATCTTTGGTGTTCTATGACACCTTTGACCAGCAAAAACGTTGAAACCAAAACATATTGTTTATGAAGCTTTAGAACTGTGCTTGATGCAGTTTTTACAATAACAACGTGTTGAAAATCCAAAACCAACATGACAAACACAACAATCATATCACTTATTGGAGCTTTATAACACAAATAATTGTAGTATTTACAATAACAACCATACATAGATATATACATATACCAAACCTTATTTTCCTCAACTGCAAAACAATGAAGGATACAAAGGCCACATATTATCAGTCATGTCCCATGTAGCTTCATCTGGGCCAAAGTGCTTCCACTGCACTTTAACTTTCTCTATTGCTCGGTTCCATAGCATGAGTTGTTTCCACTACAATATGCACTGAAGTTCTGACTGTAATTCTCCTTTTGTATCCACCTACAATACAGGCCAGTTAATCACATGATTAGCATCCCAACTGCACCCTTGACATTATCTGCATGTGGTTGAAGGCCTCCAACCACATTCACAATCCTTTCTCCATGCGGTTGTGACCTAAATTTCTTAGTTCAGTGCCTGCGGTCCTGATAACTGAGCCACAATTCCAGGTCAGCCTTTAGACCCCTTCCTAGAACTGCTTAAGACTTCTTAGAATGATAAATGACATAAGGACAATGTTAAACATACAGAACTTGAGCAAGTATTTGACCTAACCAGGCCTAACCATGAGAGCCATTCTGCCACACATATAATGAACATGTAAGTTACAGGTCAAGAATGCATATTTGATCATACTAGTATGAAATTTATCTGAGAATAATCAATAAGGTCTAATGCCTTCTCATAATAGTTGCAATAACACTTGTTAGACCATGCATTCATTAACCGTCATATACTTATCAAATCCCGGCCAAAGTCAAAGTTAGAGCACATTACATATCCATTCTTATAGCCAGCACATAACCAGATTATTAACCATGACATAACATCATCCATTTATCATCATAATATAAAGTATAAATTTTCATAGAATACAATAGGAAAATAACTCTTATTAACTGATGCAAAATCCAACCAAGTCAGGGACTTCCACGTACCACTCAACCATAGGTTGGGCTCAAACAAATTTTTCTTTCATCAAGACATAAAAAACCAAGGCTTCTAGGAGATTAAACCACCTCCACCCTCGGCCTATGGTGATCTCACCAAAACTAATCAAAAGATCACAATGCCCAAAAAAAACTTGGATTTCTTAGAGTTTATTCACCATTACCTTGAGAAAATTTCCTGTCTCCACCCACCTATCGAGGGTTTCCTAGAGATTAAACCACCTCCACTCCTAACCCTTGGGAATTTTCCCAATACCACCTCACCCAGTTATAAAACCTTTCGGCAATCCAAAGCTCAACCGGAAAATAATCCCATCACACCATGGTTATTTGGAAATGGCAAGGAAAGGCCCAAAACCATTGTCACAGTAGGGAAAATGTGTGCCAATGATAGAAAAATAATCAAATACACAAATTCATGTACTTTGCATTCACAAACCAGCTATGAAATCACACATGCACTTGTTACCAACAAATCCTCCTATTGAAGTTACTTGATCCAACCTTCCTTGCTTGTACTATGCTTTCCTTTTGTTTTTCTTGCTTTCTCCTCTTGGATACTCTTTTATCTCTGAAACTAATTCCATAGCCAAACTAACAAATAGCTATGAATTGATCCTCAAAATCCTTTTTATCATTGAGACCTCTATTTTCTTCATTTTCTGCTATTTTTCCTTCAATTTCTCTCTCATGGAAATTTATGACCCTTCATCTCCCTTTTCTCCTATTTTCTCTTATTTTCATAAAAAACTATCAATTAATGCCTCTTTATCTTTGCCAATTTCCTTAGCCATAATAAACCAAAATGATGCCCACTATGATGTTTTTCCCAACATTTAGCTTGGAATACGTGTCACATGACCTTTTTCTTATTCTTTTACCTTTATTAACTTTATTACATGAGTTTTTAACCTGGGGTTGTTATAATCCATATTTACCATCTATATTCAGAATTAAATCTGCCATATTCACCGAAAAAAGAAGCATAAGATCTTGAGATAATAAAGGATCTATCAACCCACCCTTCTATCAAAAATTGACACAAACAAGATCTAAAAGGGTTGTACATATACAAAAATCATCCAGGCCTGAATAACATAATCCAACAGACTTAAGATGTACATAAAAGAAATATTGTAACTGGAATAGCATGTAGATCAACATAGGGAAATCTCACCCTCTTCCACCATGATATCCTCGAAACAGATCATGAAATATATAGTACCAAAATATGCAAACAAAGCTCTCTTCGATAATCCATCGGCCACATAATTTAATTCTTTGTACACATGCTTGAATGATATGTCTGTAAAAGACATTTTCAACATCTTAATGCACTCCAGCTAGTTGGCTAGATTTGGTGGCAAAATATTGGACCGCCAAGTGATCCCATCGATGATGGACCTGGAATCTCCATATCAATGATGGACCTAGAATCCCAATATGAATAGGTAAAGTTGATTTTATATCACAAGATCTCACTTTTTCTAGGGGAGTTAGCCTCTACAAACACACATTCTCTAATTTCCCATGGTAAGGTGTTATACACATGCATATTATCATAGTCCATATGAATGTGTAAACTTGTTTCTATATCACAAGATCCCACATTTTCCAGGGGAACTAGCCTCAACATACACACATTCTTTAAACTTCAACCAAACTCCCACCACAAGGTGTTATAATTTTAGGTCCCTACAATATTGGTGTATTCCCCTTATTGTTATTGTTAATCTAGCCCCTTATTGTTATATTTGTGCCCATGTATCCCCCATGTTGTTATTGTTGTGCCCTATAGAAGCCCATTATTTTTATTGCAATTTTTTGTGCCCTTACATTATTATTGTTATCTAGGTTCTTATTATATTTGTGAAAATTCCTGAGTCTAAGTTAATTCCTGATTGCATTACCTACTTGTTTTCATTAATTTAAAAAATGATTTTATGAATACATCAAGAAAATATTAATGTAAATACACTGCAACCTACACAACTATACAGATCAAGTACTGAAAAATAAATGAAGCATTCAGACAAAGGACACACTTATTTTCGGACAAATGTCCCCAGAAAAACCCAATGCAAGAAAATCAATGCAACAGTTCTGAGGGTTTATATTATTAAGCAGCAGAAATATGAGTACATCTACGATTCCATAATCAGGCTCACCTAACAAAGAATATCCTTGGCAGACAAAAAAATTGTCAGTTTTACCTCGCTTTGCAAGTCCTGCCTGATCCTGATCAGAAACTGGTGAAACCCCAGCTGCCTTTTAGTTGCCTTTGCAGAGTAGATGCATAGGCATGCGTGGGTCTAGCTGAAGACTTTATCACCCTCTCTCTGTGCTGATATTCCTCTAAGGAATCGAGTTTCAGCCTTGTAGGCATAGAAACCCCGATCTTTAGTAATTTCTAGACTGCCTCCTGGAGCCACTGCGCAGCCCCTACGTGGGCCTACGTCACCCTCTTTGGGGTCTGCGTCACCTCTCCTGGTGGCTGCATTGGCTCCTCTACTGTCTCTACTACCTCTCTGCACTATACTCTTGGTCCTTCGACCAACAACTGCTTATGCCCCTCACTACTGCATTGAATCACTCAGATCTGATCTTTGTTCGAGCACTGCTCCTTCAGAATAATTTGATCTCTAGATTCAGACTATGTGTGTGTTCCCCAACTGACCCTCAAGCCTTCCTTTGTACTTTTTCATTTGATGAATCAATGACCGTGATCTAATCTCTAATCAACGGATAATATTAAATTAGACTTGATCCTCATGTTGAGATTCAACAATATGATGAGCTTAGTGAAAATTAAGCACCTTCACTAAGTGGGGCTCATAGGTTATTTTTAGGTGTATGTATATTTTTAGACATGGTGAGCATATTCTATAAGTTCCAGGATGCTATTTTTAGATGGTTGATCAAGTTGGAAAAATAGATGAGATTCTATTTTTAGAAGATTGGGCGAAGTCTTTATAGATCGCTAATCTAAAAATAGATGCATGTCGATTATTATTAGCCCTTAATAATAATCTAACATCAAATATAACCTTATTCTCGTGGAGCACTTTATTTCAGTGAACAGATTTGGCAAATCAGTGGGCTGAAGGAATTACACAATTCCTAGGGTGGTTGGTGACTCATGCATGGAGGACTCAGTTAGAACTAAAGTGGCAGAGTTGTGACAGAGTTGGAAGAGTAGTTATGGGAGTTGTTATTTAGTTTAACTTAGTTAAGTGAGTTAAACTCATTTTTTCTAGTTGTATCTAGTTCTAGTTGAAGATACACTAGTGAGAGTTTAGTTAATTAATTAGTTAATTATTTCACAACTAATAACTCACTTGCAACTGAACAAATACAACAGTTAACTACTTGCATGTCAGTTCCAGTGGAGGCCCAGTGGAGAGATAGGTGAAAGGGTGAGATGGACTATCTGTTGTGACTATAGTGATGCATTCAATGCATATAACACACATTGGAGATGCCAATGAGGATTTCACAGTCAAGGAAAGGCCAATTCGAATTCATTCAGAGGTCTTCTTCAACAGGGATTGTGCAGTTGAGGCAGGCTGTTAGGAGGCAAGAAATTGGTGCATAGATATGCAAATTTTTGAATGACACTGTGTGATGATTCTATATTGTACTGAGAGATTGATGTACTAAGCTTTGCATGAGATTGTTACATGATTCCATTGATATACATAATATATGATAGTTGGGGTTTTTAGCTTTAAGCTTTCCCGTTAAGCAACTGTGTTTATCTGCAATTGATTTTCTTCATGTGTTTGTAATTGGCGATTTAATTTCCGCAAATAATTAAGTGGAAGGATTATGTATTTAACATAAGATTAATTTTTTAGATTAGGAGAATCCGGTAATACTATTAGTATTAATAAATTTCTACATGGTATCGGAGCAGTGTTAATAACTGGAGATTGCAATAGTGAAGTGCTGTTGAGCTTTGTGCTGGTGGACAATTCGAATTTGCTGCAGAAATTTCTTGGTGTGACAGTTGAGTATTCATTGAAATGGCTTTCAATGGGTTGCGGTTGGAGTATGCCCTTGAGGGTAGATCGAACTACATAGCCTGGAAGGATGGGATGGAGGCGGTGCTTGAAGATAATGGTCTGAAGGAGTTCATCAATAGCGATGTTCCTAAGCCTACTTCTAGCGATGCTGCATTACTTGACGCATGGAAAAAGAAGGTGGCAAAGACAAGAAGAATTTTGTAGGAAGGTGTGAAATGCCATATTGTGTTCAAGCCTTCATGGGAAATCCACTCCATTTGCAATTGGGAAGGATTTGATAGATTTTTTCCAAAGAAGCAGCGACGATAAGAAGTTGGCACTGAAATATAAGCTCAGAAAAATCAAAATGGAGAAGGGCGACAGTATTCCAAAATATCTCACGAAGTTTGTCCAATGTAGGGATGAGTTGGGGAGTGTGGGAATTACAGTTGCGGATGATGGCTTGGTGAGCTTGGATCTCCTTGGGCTTTTGAAGAGTTGGCACAGCTATGAAGGCTCTGTCAATGGACAGGAGAAACTGTCGGATTGGGAGCGACTTTGGTTGGATCTTGTGCAGGAGGAGATAAGGCGGAATACGAGGGATGGCTCTTCATCGAAGAATGATAATGAATAGAATTGCACTTTGGCTGCCAAAGCAAGGAAAGGGAAGGGGAATAATTCCCATCCAAAATCTGAGGATAAAGGTAAGAAGCTGGATTTGTCCAAGGTGAAGTGTTTTCACTGTCACGAACATGGGCATCTCGCCACTAACTGCCCATAGAAAAAGAAGAACAAGGAGGTTGTTGGAGCTCTAGTTGGTGAGGCCTTAGCCTTGTAATTTGAACTTGATTTCTCCTTGATCGCAAGCTTGGTTCAAGCGCAATGGGATTGGTGTGGTATCTTGATAGTGGTGCTTCCTTCCATATGACGGGAGACAAGGAGTTGTTTAGTGACTTGGAGGAGAAGGATCTCCAAATGCATATAAATATGGGCGACGATGGTAGATACAGTGCGATTGGCATTGGAACCATTACATTTGAGAGGGAGTCAGGTAAACCATTTTTGTTAAAAGATGTTATGCATGTTCCAAGTCTGAAGAAGAACTTGGTCTCGGTCGCCATGTTGGAGGACAGAGGTTATGACGTTGTTTTCAGCAAGGGAAAATATTTCTTGCGACCTAAAACAACGGGTCAAACCAAGAGGATAGGGATTCGATTTAAGAATCTCTACAAGCTGGAGGTATATGGCTGCGCTACAATGATGGGAAAAGCAGAAGAAGTGGTGAGCCGGGATGAGGGTGACTTATGGCACAGGAGAATGGGCCATCTTCATCATGGCGCCTTGAAGATTTTGTTGTAGATTTCTACTGGACTTCCCAAGGGTACTCTTGCGTAGTCAGATCAGTGCAAGGGATGTACTATGGGTAAGTTTGTGAAGACCACCTTTCATGAGAAGGAGAATTGTGCTTCAGTGATCATGGAGAGAATTCACACAAACATGTGTGGACCTTTCTCGGTTGCTTCAACAAGAAAACACAGGCATTATGTTATATTTTTTGATGACTATTCAAGTAGATTATGGATCTTCTTCATGCAGAATAAGAGTCAAACATTCTTAAATTTCTGTGAGTTTACAACATTGGTGGAGAAGGAGTTAGGGAAGCAAGTGAAGGCTCTGCATAGTGATAATGGTGGTGAATATATCTCGAATGAATTCAAAGACTTGTGTAGCAAAGAAGGAATTCGAAGAGAACTCATAGCGCCTCATAACCCACAATAGAATGGGGTCGCGGAGAGGAAGAATAGAATGATCATGGGTGCTGCATGAGCTATGTTGCATGACCAGGTCCTATCGATGCACTTGTGGACGGAAGCATGCAACACTGTGGTTTATGTGAAAAACCATTGTCCTTATAGAGTACTTGGCATGAGTACACCTGAAGAAGATTTTATTTGTAAGAAGCCTGATATTTCTCATTTGAAGATTTTTGGCTCATCTATTTACATTCATGTGACCAAGGACGCCAGGAAGGAGCTGGAGCCGACTGTAGAAGTTGGGATATTTTTGGGGTGCATAGAAACACCCCATAATCATCGTGTGTATTTTCCAAACAGTTGAATGATTGTGGTGTGACAGGATATAAAATTCAATGAGGTGAAGGCCATGAAGTTGTCGCTTGAGAGGGAGCTACACTTGCATGTAGAGGAGGAGCTACTTTCTTCCAAAGATGAGCCTCTAGATGTGTATCGGCCATAGGAGGAGATTCATGGAGTGGAGGAGTCCACTCATGCAGAACCAAACATCAGAACAAGCAGAAAGCGTACCATAGAAGCTGAGAGACTGAAGCTTGATGCGGCACAGAATGTAGGAGTCCCTACATCACAGCGCAGACAGAGACAGTCACCTAACTGATTTACTGGATACATGGCTCTTATGAGAAAGTGTATCATGACAGAGCCATCTTCTTTTGAAGAAGCACCGTAGGAGCCCACATGGGTAGATGGCATGGTGGAGGAGTATGACTCCATTGTTAGAAACAGTGCTTTGGAGATTGTTCCAAGGCTGGTGGGTAAATTAGTCGTTGGTTCAAGATGGGTATACAAGGTAAAGCAAGCTGCTGATGGGAGCGTCGAGAAGTATGAGGCAATATTTTTTCCCTGGGGCTTCTCACAGATCAAGGGGATTGATTATGAAGAAACCTTTGCACCTGTCACACGATATTCTTCCATAAGGACCATCCATGCTCTCTCAGTGCAGATGGGTTGGCATATTCATCAGATGGATGTGAAGACTGTGTTCCTTAATGTGATCATTGAGGAAGAGGTGTACATTGAGAAGCCTGAAGGATTTGAGATCTTTAGCAGTGAGTCACATGTGCGCAGTCATAAAAGAGCGTTGTATGGGCTGAAGCAAGCACCATGTGCTTGGTACACTCATATCGACAACTATTTCATTGGACTTGGCTTCACCAAGAGTGAGGCGGATGCAAACCTGTACCAAATTGTGGTGGAGGGTAAGATTTTAATCATTGTTCTTTATGTTGATGATTTAATACTAACGGGTGATGAGCAGTTGATACAATCATGCAAGGAAGATCTTGCAAAGGAGTGTGAGATGAAGGATTTGGACTTCCTTCATTATTTCCTTGGATTGGAAATATGGCAGCGAGAAGGTGAATTGTTTTTGTATAAAGGCAAGTATGCTCGGGAGATACTTGGTAAGTTTCACATGGAGGACTACAAGTCCATGGATACTCCTCTTCCAGGAAATTGGAGGAAAGAGGATGCTACATTGACAGAGGTAGTGGATGCCACTATTTATCGACAGTTGGTGGGTTCCCTCATGTATTTAGTTAATACAAGACCAGACATATGCTATGTGGTGAACCAACTTATTCAAGTGATGGTTAAGCCTACCAAGCTCTTTTGGAAGGGAGGCAAGCATGTACTGAGGTATCTCAGGGGCACATCTGCGTATGGCTTATGGTATAGACAGACGGATGAGGTGAAGTTGCATAGCTTCACGGATGTAGATTGGGCAGGCAGCCCAACAGACAGAAAGAGCACATCAGGAGGGGTTTTCAGTATTGTATCTATAGAAGTGTCTTGGTACAGCAGGAAACAAATATCCATGGCACTCAGTTCAGCAGAAGCAGAATACATGACAGCAAGTCAAGCTGCATGTGAGGCTATCTAGATGAGGAAGATCCTGGCCAGTTTTTTCGGTTCTCATTTAGATCCTACAATGATACATTGTGATAATCAGAGTTGCATTAAACTCTCTATTAATCATGTGTTTCATGATAGATCTAAGCATATAAATATTCGGTATCATCATATCAGAGATTGTGTGCAGCGGAAGATCATGTTGCTTCAATACATTCCTACGGAAAATCAGGATGCAAATATTCTGACGAAGGCGCTTAGCAGGAGAAAATTCGAATACCATAAAGGCAGGATCGGGGTGAAGGATAATCCCTATCTTGTTGAGAGGGAGTATTGAGATTCAACAAGATGATGAGCTTAGTGAAAAATAAGCACCTTCACTAAGTGGGGCCCGCAGGCTATTTTTAGGTGTATGTCTATTTTTAGACATGGTGAGAATATTCTATAAGTTGCAGGATGCTATTTGTAGATAGTTGATCAAGTTGGAAAAATAGATGAGATTCTATTTTTAGAATATTGGGCGAATTCTATTTATAGATCGCTAATCTAAAAATAGATGCATCTCAATTATTATTAGCCCTTAATAATAATCCGACAATAAATATCAACTTATTCTGTTGGAGCACTTTATTTCAGTGAAAAAATTTGGAAAATTAGTGGGCTGAAGGAATTACGCAATTCCTAGGGTGGTTGGTGACTCATGGATGGAGGACTGAGTTAGAACTGAAGTGGCAGAGTTGTGACGGAGTTGGAAGAGTAGTTATGGGAGTTGTTATTTAGTTTAACTCAGTTAAGTGAGTTAAACTCAGTTGCGCTAGTTGTATCTAGTTCTAACTGAAGATAAAATAGTGAGACTTTAGTGAATTAATTAGTTAATTAATTCACAACTAATAACTCACTTGCAACTGAAAAAATACAGCAGTTAACTACTTGCATGTCAATTCCAGTGGAGACCCAGTGGAGAGATAGGTGAAAGGGTGAGATGTACTATCTGTTGTGACTATAGTGATGCATTCAATGCATCTGAAACACATTGGAGATGCCAATGAGGATTGCACAGTCAAGGCAAGGCCAATTAGAATTCATTCAGAGGTCTTCTTCGGCAGGGATTGCGCAGTGGAGGCAGGCTGTCAGGAGGCAAGAAATTGGTGCATAGATATGCAAATTTCTGAATGACAGTGTGAGATGATTCTATATTGTATTGAGAGCTTGATGTACTAAGCTTTGCATGAGATTTTTATATGATTCCATTGATATACATAATATATGATAGTTGGGGTTTTTAGCTTTAAGCTTTCCCGTTAAACAACTGTGTTTATGTGCGATTGATTTTCTTCATGTGTTTGCAATTGGCGATTTAATTTCCACAAAGAATTAAGTGGAAGGATTTTGTATTTAACATAATATTAATTTGTTAGATCAGGAGAATCCGGTAATACTATCAGTATTAATAAATTTCTACACCTCTTCACTTAGAAGCGTCTCACCCACATGTTCAATTAATTCACTTTAACTATTTAAATTCCCTAGGTTTCAACTTAGGCTCCACTTAAAATAAATAATTATTTGAATAACTTAAGCGTTGGGTGGAACTTATCCAAATGATTTACGGGTCTTGGAGATCTCATGTGTTCTAGCCCCTCCACAAAATTTCAGAGATAGAGCACATTTGATGCTACCCAAAAATCAACAATCCCTCTTAGCGAGGAATGTGCTCTAGCAATACTTCTTCACCAGAAGCATCACCCTGGTCCACGACATTGGTCCTTTGCATTGTAGATTCTCGATTTCTACCTGTCATCCATTGCACTACTTCTATCTGCATTTTTGCCCATGTCACTGGCACTGGCACTGCTATATCTGTACTACATCTCCCTCTCAAAATGTTGCATCATGCTGCCCATAGCTCTGCGACTGCTAACTGTTGCATTGCAACTCAGTTACTGATATTTTAAGCAATCGAAAAAACTCCCAAAAAATGACATACTGGTCAGTCTAGATGCACCTCAATGCTAGAGCTACCTTTTCTGCTTGTCTACATTGACCCTCTGATGTTATTGCGTTTCTACTGCTCTACACAGCACTGCACCACTGTGCATTGCACTATTGTCGATGCCTCTGCTCCGCGTTGCTTCAGACTTGGGCACTCTAGAAATGCCTACTATTACTCCATCATCCCTTGCATCAACTGAAACCCATCATTCTACTATTGTCATTAAGGGCTCTCGTAGACATATGTGATCCAAGATTTTGGGCACCTCAAGGATCCTACCCCACACTATAGTTTAAGAACTACAAATCAATGTCACCCCACCTCTTCTCTCAAGGTACATGAGCACTCATGGCACAATCATCATCATCCTTCATTGCAGCAGCCTTCGAGTTAGATTCTTCTTTGACCTTCTTCTTCATAGGGCACTTTGTGGTGAAATCTTCCAATTCTCCACACCTGAAGGATATGAACTTCGATAGGTCCTTCTTATTCCATCTCTGTTGCCCATGTTGTCCCTTAGATGTGAGAGCCGCATCTTCCTCTTCCTCCTTCTTGATTTTGATCCCCGTGTTGCTGCTTCCGACCTTGGTCAACCTTCTTATCTCTTCCTGTCGAAGAGCTTCCCACATCTCCTGCTATTTTGTAAGAGCGAACCTGCCTAAAATACCTTGGAAAAAGTTCTCCCAGTCTTCAAAGACTACATTCAAGGCAGTCTTGACCATAATACCCTCATCTGCTATAGCCCTTACAAAAGCAAGTTAGTCTCAGATCACTTCCAATCTGATAAGGAAGGGGTAGATCTCTTCTTCCTTCTGCATCTGGAATAATTTGAGTTGATTCTCAAGTAACATCTTCTGCTGAACAGAAATTCCCTGGTACAAAGTGGTCAAGGAAGTCCATATTTCCCATGCTGTGTTCTTCTCACCAGTATGTGGCATCACATGATCCTTGACTTTGTCCATGATCAAAATCTTTTCATTTTCTTGAGCCTCTTCATACTTCTTGAGAGGACCATCATCAACAGGAACAACAACTACATTCAATACATGATCCTTGATGTGATGTTTATTCAAAACTGACAAGATCCTAACCTTCCAGATGAAAAATTTAGATGCTCCATCCAACCTGTCTTGATCCCTCTGCCTATGTGCGGCCATCTCTGCTCAATAAAAAAAATTTAATGGTTCTCTTCTCCCTCTTTTACTGATGCCCTAGAAAAACTCATATCTAGGTTTCTTTGGTGCCAGAAGCCCTCTATGAAAAATGCTCCCTTTGAATCTTGATTTCCTTCACGGAAATTCTTCTGCCAACTGATGTCAAAACACTCCTATCCGATCACTCTTTGTGTCTGATCAGCATTGGATCTAGACTTATTGGTAAGAAGTCTTCTGAGGAACTGCTTCCCTCTACTTTTCCACTGCCCACTAGACACTATTTTGCACCAACATAAATAATGCCCCACCAGCAACTCCAGAAGAAAATTGAATAGCACTTCTAGCCACGGCAACTGGGAAAATATTAGGCTCAAAACCTCTGTGCTGGCCCAGCAAACACTGCGCTGCCTTTGCTGCAGCTATAGTGTCACCCTAGTCGGCTGACGTAGGCTCTGCGTGAGCCTCTCTGGTGATTGTGTCACCCATTCCTGTGCCTCTTTCTGGTTCAACGATATCACTCAGGATAGCTGCCATTTTGCAACAAATTTTTCTTCATCCTTTTGTTGATGGCTTCAGCTCTACTTGATCTCCAACAGCTCTGATACCAAGGAAAAATTCCTAAACCTAAGTTATAGAAATCCTACTGCAAAAATATAATTTACATTACTAAATTGTTTTCATTAATTTAACAAGCTATTTTCTGAATACATCAAGAAAATATTAATGTAAATACACTGCAACCTACACAACTATACAGATCAAGTATTGAAAAATAAATAAAGCATTCAGACAAAGGACACACTTATTTTCGGACAAATGTCTCCGGAAAAACCCAATGTGGGGAAACCAGTGCAATAGTTCTAAGGATTTATATTATTAAGCAACAGTAATATGAGTACATCTAGGGTGTCATAATCCAGCTTACACCCAACAAAGAATATCCTTGGTAGACAGAAAATTCGTGAGTTTTACCTCACTCTGCAAGTCCTGGCTGATCCTAATCAGAAACTGATGAAACCCTAGCTACCTCTGCGTAGTAGATGTGTAGGCTTGCGTGGGTCTATATGAAGACTACATCACCCTCTCTCTGTGTTGATATGCCTCTTAGAAAATAAGTTTCAGCTCTGTCGGCATAGAAACCCTGATCTCCAACAATTTATGGATTGTCTCTTGGAGCCATTGCACAACCCCTGCGTGGGCCTGCGTCACCTTCTCTGGGGTCTGTGTCACCTCTCCTGGTGGTTGTGTTGGTCCCTATGTCGTCTTTGCTAACTCTTTGCACTCTACTATTGGTCCTCCGACCAACAACTGCCTCTGCCCCTCATTGTTGCACTAAATCACTTAGATCTAATCTTCGTCCAAGCACTACTCCGTTAGAAGAATTTGATCTCTAGATTCAGGCACTGTGTGTGTTCTCCAATTGACCCTCAAGCCTTCCTTTACACTTTTCCTATTGATGAATTAACGACCGTGATCTAATCTCTAATCGACAGATAATATTTCATTAGACTTGATCCTCGTCACTTAGAAGCTTCTCACCCACATGTTAAATTAAGTCACTTTTATTATTTAAATTCCCTAAGTTTTAACTTAGGCTCCATTTAAAATAATTAATTATTTGAACAACTTAAGCTCCAAGTGGAATTTCTCCAAACGATTTTTGGGTCTTGGAGATGTCGTGTGTTCTAACTCCCCCATAAAATTTCGGAGCTAGAGCACATCTGATGTTACCCAAAAATCAACAATATTGTGACCCCTTACACCCCTATATATACCAATGGTCTTATCATTTGACTGATCCAACAATTGTTCATTTCTGTAATGTAAAGGAGGTTTCCCCCTTGAAGAGGATATTTTTTAATTCATTGATCTATTATTTTTATTGCTTTGTGAGTTGGTTGCATAACATTTGGTATCTGAGCTTTGGATTATGTGGTTTCACTTCTTCAAACAGGTCATCTTGGTATTTTCACTATAATTTTTTTTCTACAAAGGTTTAGAATATGAAATTGCGACCACGTGGATTCAAAATTGTGGTGAACTTCACTTAAAAATTTTAGAGCTTGGTTCACTATATTTTTGGAGATATGATATGAGGAAGTTATGGTTTGTACATGCTCCATAATTCAATCTCAAACAAGTGACCTAGGGAAAATCGTCATAACTTTCTCTATAAGCATTGGATTTGAATTTTGTAAAAAGTGACTGCAATTGAACGAACTCTAGTTTCTTGTGTATTTTTTTCATGGCTGAAGGTTGAAACAGTGACACGTGGAACACCATAAAATTTCTCTCTAGTAAATAAGTCTATAATCTGGACATCGTGGGAGATCGAGCATAACTCTTTATTGAAGAATCAAATCTCAGTTTTAATTATGGGGTTGGAAAGAGGACTCATAGAGCTACCACAGGAAAAAAAATTAGACCTTGTAGATATGAAATTATAGAGATACAACAACTTCAATATAGATCTCCTAAAAAGAAAAAAAAAATGTGTGTATTTTGTTTTTAATTTTACACAACTTTTGTTTGAAAAGTCATTTTGAAGTGATTCCAAGGGCATATTGAAGCATATATATATTAGTATTGGGTTCTAAAATTCCTACGAAATAAAAGAACTCTACACCCATTAATCCCTTGGAAAGCTCTACTATGACACATGAAGAGGAAGAAATGCAACATCTTATATTAAAATTACAGGATCAAGTGCAACAAATTTCGCTCTCATAAAGAGCAACCAAAAATGAAATAAAAGGGGACATGGATGGCTTAAAAGAAGAATAAAACGTGACATGAATAGTTTAAAAAGGGGACATGGATGGTTTAAAAGCATAAATAAAAGGTGACATGGATGGTTTAAAAGCATATATGGAAGTTTTGAAGGAAGGTTTGACAAAGTTACTACAAGAAAGGATTCCTAATGGAGAAAATGTATTCCATGAAACTCACGAGGAGAAAAATTGGAATATGAATTATGATTTTAGAGACTCCAATGTTTGGCTTAGGACCCACCACATTTCAAAAATCAATATGAGAAAGTTTGATGGCAAGGATCCGGTAACATGGATACCACAGATGGAGCAATATTTTGATCTACATGATGTGAAACACACACAATAGGTACACAATGTAACTTTATGTTTAGAACCTAATCAGTTTGTATGGTATCGATGACTTTGTTCTCATAAAAAACTTTTCACTTGGTCAATTTTTACAGAGGAAATGATAGCACAATATGAGGATACAAAGAGCAACGCCTTCTTTAGCCAATTGAAATCTCTCAAACAAAGGGGTTTAATGGCGGGGCACATTGAGGACTTCCAAAAATTGAATATCAGCGTATTTAATATTCCATAGGAGCACAAGGTTGATATCTTCATAGGGACTTTCAAGGATAAAATCCAACATGAGGTTCGCCTTTGGGAAACTGATTCATTGGAGAAGGAATTCAGGGAGGCAAGAAAAGTTTAAATAAAAATTACGGCAACAAGGAAGTCTACCACTCACAACTATAAAGATGGAAGTGTTGCTGCTCCAAACCTTCCACAACCTACAAGGTTGATGGCACAACAACTGGAGGAAAAAATAGAAAAATGTCTTTGTTACAGTTGTGATAGAAAATACACTAAAGGTCGTAAGTGTGTTGAGAATAAAATATTCTACATAGATTGTGAAGAGGAGGAAGAAAATGAACAACAAACATCAAAAGAGGAGGATATACACCAGGAAACAACCCTAGAGAAAGAACAAATGAATCTGGCCATATATTGTAATGCATTGGTAGGAATTACCACTCCTCAAACACTCAAGATAGAAGGATATATCAAGAATAAAAAGATAATAGTGTTGATTGATTCAGGTAGTACCCATAATTTTATTCATTATAAGATAGCCAAGGAATTGAATTACTTCATATATCCAACACCAAAGTGTCAAGTAATGGTTGCAAATATAGGAACTATAAATTTCTATGGAAAGTGTTATAATATCAAGCTAACCATGGGGAAATGTGTATTGAATAGTCCAATTATTTCCATTCCAATGGGTGGTGTTGATGTTGTACTAGGAGTCCAATGGTTACAATATTTGGGGATAATAGCTTTTAATTTTCAAGATATTTTCTTGAAATTTTGTTGGGAAGGAAAGGAAGTTGAATTAAGAGGTATTGCAGGGAAACCAAGAAAGATAATTAGGTCGAATGGCATGAAAAATATTTTTAAGAAAGAACAATGGGGCATCATTGCACAATTATGCTCACTAGAGGTTCAAACATCAAAATAATATATTTCTCCAGATCTCCAAAAAGTCTTGGATGATCATTCCAAGATATTTGAGACTCCCAAAGGCCTGCCACCTATTCGTGATCATGTTCATGCTATTCATTTGATTCCAAGAAGTGTTCCTCCAAACATCAGACCTTATATATATCCATATGCCCAAAAGAGTGAAATTGAACGTATGGTTCCAGAAATGCTAGAGGTTGGTGTAATTCAACCTAGTCAAAGTTATTTCTCTGCTCCAGTAGTATTGGTGCACAAGAAGGATGGATCATGGCGTACGTGTTCGCATTATAGGGAGCTCAACAAGCTCACTATTAAAGATAAATTTCTCATTCTTGTCATTGATTAATTGTAATTCAATTTACTTCACCAAGTTGGAACTTCATTCAAGATATCATCAAATTAGAATGAAGACTAAAGACATTGCAAAAATAGCATTCAGAACACATGAGGGTCATTATGAATTTTTGGTCATGCCTTTTGGCCTTAATAATGCACCTTCCACATTTCAAGGTTTGATTAATTCCATTTTCAAAACCTTTCTTAGAAAATTTGTGTTAGTATTTTTTGATGATATACTAACCTATAGAAAGTCTTGGAAGGATCATGTTCAACATGTTGACAGGGTGCTCAAACAATTGGAGGAGAAACAATTATATGCAAAAATATCCACATGTTTCCTTGGAGTACAAGAGGTGGAATATTTGGGTCATATTGTATCTCATGAGGGTGTTAAGGTCGACCCTAACAAAAATGAATCCATTAAGGAGTGGAAAATCCACACAACCATAAAGCATCTTCGAGGATTTCTCGAGTTGGCAGGGTACTATCGCAAATTTGTTAAGAATTATGGGAGAATAGCAACACCTCTAACAACATTACTGAAGTAAGATGCATTTTATTGGACTCCGAAAACAACTAAGGCCTTTGAACATCTTAAAGAGGCAATGTTCTAAGAATCGGTCTTAGCTACGCCAAACTTCACAAAAACCTTTGTTGTGGAATGTGATGCCTCGGGAAATGGAATTGGTGTTGTGTTAATGCAAGAAGGAATACCCATTTCTTTTGAAAGTCGTCCAATCAAAGGGAAATATTTACAGAAACCTATTTATGAGAAGGAAATATTGGAAATACTACATGCACTAAAGCAATGGAGACCTTACCTAATTGGAAGACACTTAAAAGTGAAAACAGATCATGATGCATTAAATACTTTTTGGAACAAATATTATCTTCAGAAGAGCGTAAAAAATGGGTCACAATGATGTTGGGTGATGACTTTGAAATCATCTACAAAAAGGGAAGAAAATTTTTGTTGCAAATGCACTATCAAGAAAGGATGGGGATGTGGAAGCATTTCTTTGTGCCATTTCTATTATCCAACTTGACTGGATAACCGAAACAAGGGATGAATGGAAGAATGACGAAGATGTGTGGACACTCATTCAAAATTTGCAGTAAGATTCTAGTACATCTGATACATTTAGCTGTAAAAATGATTATTTATGGTGCAAAGATCGCTTATATCTTTGTTAGAATTCCCAACTCAAGCAAAATATTCTTTTGCAATTGCACACCTCCCCCTTAGGAGGGCACTCAATATTTTTAAAAACTTACCATATGGTCAAGTTGAAATTTTTTTGGGATGGCGTTAAATCTGATATTCAAAAATTTGTGGTAGAATGTTTGGTTTTCCAACAAAATAAAGTTGAGGCAATTAAGACCCCAGGTCTTTTACAATCTTTAGCCATTCTAATTCATCATTAGGAGGAGGTCTCAATGGATTTTATCACAGGTCTACCCAAGTTTGAAGGAAGGAGTGTCATCATGGTGGTAGATTGGTAGTTGATAGAGTTACCAAGTGTGCACACTTTTATGCATTATCTCATTCTTTTAAAGCTAGTAGATTTGCTACTACATTTATGGAAACAATTCAAAATCTACATGGAAACCCAAATATTATTATAAGTGACATAGATCCTATTTTCACTGGAAATTTTTGGACGTAATTATTTGCTTGCCTTGTTACTTTATTAGCTCATAGCTCATCTTATCATCCTCAATATGACGGGAAAACTGAGATAGTGAAAAAATGTTTGGAAGGATATATTCGTTGCTTTGTATCTGATAAACAAACACAATGGGTTAAGTGGTTACCTCTAGAGGAATGGTGTTATAACACTTCCTTCCATACTGCAGCAAAAATGACCCCATTTATGGATATCATCCACCATCCATCACATCATCTTTAAGAGAAAATTCTAAGGTTCAAGCAATGGAATATCAAATCTAGCATCAACAACAAGTTCTCCAACTCTTAAAGGATAACCTCACTTTGGCGCAGAATCGAATGAAACAACAGGAAAATTAGCATCGCAGTGAAAACAATTTTGATGTAGGTGAATGGGTATTCTTACGACTACAACCATACAAACAAATCTCCCTCAAGCAAGCTAAGAAGGATAATAAATTATCACCAAAGTACTATGGTCCTTACAAGGTGTTGCAAAATATTGGTACTATGGCATACAAATTGGTACTGCCAGCATCTTCTCGAGTACACCCAGTTTTCTATGTTTCATGCTTAAAGGTTATTGGTGACAAGCTCCCAGTTCAAACAATGTTGCCAGAACTTGACGAAGAAGGAAAACTCATATTTGAGCCTAAAGTAGTCACGGAAACAAGAACCCGACAACTACGAAATCGATTAATTTCAGAGTATCTCATTAAGTGGAAGAACTTACCTGCTGAATATTCCACATTGGAGGATGAGAATTTTATACAGAAGCATTCAAAACTACTCAAGCATTAAGGAAAACACTTTTTTGAATGAGAGGGACATGTTAGGTCCCTATAATACTAGTGTATTCCCCTTATTGTTATTGTTAGTCTAGCCCTCTATTGTTATTGTTGTGCCCCATAGAATCTCATTATTGTTATTGTTGTGCCCTTACATTATTATGGTTATGTAGGCTCTGATTATGTTGTGACCCCTTAGACCACTATATATACCAAGGAGGTCTTATCATTTGAATCATCTAAGATTCTTTCATTTGTATAATGTAAAGGAGTTTTCCCTTCAAAGAGGATATTTTTTAAGTCGTTGATCTATTATTTCTATTGTTTTGTGAGCTGGTTGTATAACCTATAAACAAGCATATTGTCATAAGCCATCTGAATATGTAAACTTGCTTCTATTCCACAATATCCCACTTTTTATAGGGGAGTTAGCCTCTACATACACACATTCTCTAAACTCGCACAATAAAGTGTTATAGATATGCATATTGTCATGATCCATATAAATATCTAAACTTGATTCTATACCGCAAGATCCCACTTTTTTAGGGGAGTTTTCCTTTACATACACACATTCTCTAAACTCCCACCATAAGGTGTTATAGACAAGCATATTTTCATAGTAGTAATAGTTGCCCAAAGTTAGTTTAATATTCTTAATGGCCTCCATGGCATGGTAATTAGGAATTATAGAAAACAGATGATGAGTCACATGGGTGTTCATGGCATGGTAATGAGGAATTATGGAGAATGGATGATAAGTCACTTGAGTGTTTGTTATGTGATGGAATACATGATTCAACATTTTGTGACCCTTGTCAACTCTTGAGAGTGCACCACTCACCCATTTCCATTTTGATCCGTCATAGTGGAAATGATCAGCAACAGGAATGCATTCACAATTAAGATGGCAATGACATACACTTTATCACCAATGAAAATCCATCATCAAAGGCTAGGAGGTAGAAAGTATAAGCCACTCCAAACAAAGCAATATCACTAACCAATGTATGAAATCTTTCTTGTGTGTTAGAAATTGGAGAATATGGATCAAAAAGACATGAATGTAGTATAATCCCTACTATATCATCCAACAAATAGTTATTGAAAGAATGATGTCTGCATTCATGTGCTATAACCCATGTCCCAATCGGAATGCACCCTGGGTTATCCAATAACCCAACCATGGTTCCCATCCAACCATGTCACGTGATGTGAAGTAATAAGTGGTTGTGGAATATAGCAAAATGTAGCAATACAAAAACGTATCCTTAATATGAGCAGTAATCTATTAGAATCAGTGAGATGGAATGGATTTCTTCAATTCTTCCAATGTCAATGATGGCTTTCAACAAAGAACTCACTCCATTATATATTTCTCAGCCGACTTCTCACAAGACCACTTTGTAATTAACTTATTATGTTGAGAAAAATGGAATAAAATGATGAACCAAACAAACTAAGAACGAACCAAAAAAAATGAGACAAAGAGACATTTATATTAGATTTTCTAAATTACGTTTATATTAGATTTTTTTAATTTTCTAAAATTTGAAATAATCTCCAACACTCAACTATCCATCCAATTTATTTTTAAAATAAAATTAAAATTACAAGAATGGATGAATTAGAGACTGATTCCAATACATGAACACCTATCAAAAAATTAAATCAAACCCGTAATAAAAAAAAGAAATGATTACATGGTCAGAAAAGGAAACATAACAGACTGGCAACGATTTAGCAAATGCACGCATGGACACCTAACCAGGCTATACAGACTATTATGTGTGGGTCACTTTTCCACTGGGACAAAATCTACCTGCTCGCAGACGTGGAGGGCGAGGCCACTCTAAAACTGAAAAATGGTTAAGAAATCCCTAATTTCATCCCTAAGAAACCAAAAAAAAAATTTCCAAATCTACTTAAATCTAAATCTCAATTATTTAGAACATTTTTAAATTAATATTAAAAAAAAATGGAAATTCTAAACCATGACTTTTTAATAGGAGAGTTGTTTCAATAATAGGAACTTGACTGATTGGCTAATCAAGGTAACCTAATAAGAAGGTTAAATTTGATATAATTCAATAGGAATTTGTTTTGGAATAGGAATTAATAAATTAAGATGAGAAGTGGATAAATTAATTGTTTACTTTAGTATAAAAACTTGCATAAATTTTGGTGGGTAATAAAGACTAGTAAGTTTACATATTTATAATTTTATTCCTATATAAATAATGGTGAAAACATAAATAATGGTGGGAAGTAAGAAATATATTTATATGCATTTTATTAGAGTTGTTGTCCAACTCCCATTTTATTCCTATCTATTTTTTTTTGCAAAAACTTACTTAAAATATGGTGGGAAGTAAGTGATGATAACTATGTTATTTACCTAAATATGAGTTAAAGATTTTATTTTTGAATAGTTTTCAGATAAATATTTACACCATTACACCAATATTTAAAAATCATATATGAATATTACAATCATATCCATAAATTACAACTTAAAATATGTTTAATAATTATAAATATACATTATATTGTGTAAAAGTTACAATAAAACATTCTATTGATTCAATGAAATGTTTAAAAAATATTTTTTTAATAATATTGAAAAATAAATATTTAATTTTTAAAATTAAATATTATAAATTATATTGGCCCAATCTATTGCTTGAATGCTACCATGAATGCTACCATAAGCATCATGAACTTAATGATCGCTATGTGATTACTTTTTTATTAATTTATTATCAAAAAATAATTTAATATCATATTAAATGAATACCATGGAAAGGCAAGGCAGTGAATTACCCTAACCTTGCCTGCCTGTTTAAACTAATGCTACTGTCTATAGTCATTTGATCCGCTAAATTCCAGAGATGATATTGAAGCCATTGCACCCTGTACTGTTTGGTAGCAATTACTCTATATTCTGGTTTTTCATAGTTTAAAATTGAGATGCACATCCTTTCTTGTATTGTTCAGATAAAAAAGGTGCTCAAGCCACCATTACTTCCGTGCAAAAAATATCAGAAACGATAGTACTAAAATTCTATAATTAGAAGCTGAAATTTTGACTGTCATTCAATAGTACAAACTTAAAAGGTAACTAACACTTTCCTCCGGCATAGGTAGCCCGTGCCAGTTTTTGTAATATATATATATATATATATGAATAAAACGGAGATAAATGTACTGTCAAGATGGAGATGGAGACGGAGATAGCAATGGCGTTGGAGATGGAGATGGTGGCAGTGTATGAGTAGAATTGCCAAGAAAAATTTTCACAGTGGGCATAACATTCTCTACAATCACTACATTTGCAGCGTCACTAGGATGATATTCATCCCAAAAAAATTATCTCTTTCGGTCTGGACACAGCTTTGCAGCAGACACGCAAGTTAATGTGGGCCGGGATCCTCCAATACTGCAGCAAAGAGTATCAGAATTATCAAACCCTGCATGAATAAAGTCTGGTTAATACACTCACTCGCCAAGCCAAAACCAACTCCATTAACATGTTATTTGAACATGTTATTTGAATAGCTAAGGGCGAAATTTCTTAAATGATTTTTTTTTTTAATGTTATTTGTTATCTGAATAGTAAAATTATTAAATCCTTTGAAAAATACTTATCAAAGGTTCTTCACTCTCACCATAAGCTTGGGGATTCTCTATCAACTTCATAAAGAAATCGTAACCCTCTGTAAAAGTAAAGCCAGCTGCTGGCAGTTTTGAATTTATATCGGTTATGAGATTTTTGACAGCCACGTTAAACTTGACTGCATAATCGTTGAGATTCTGTTGGCAACCACCATCTGTTGTCATTACCCGTTGCAGAGGAATGCATCCAACAGGTCCCAATCCTGTGAAGAGCAACTTGCGCATGCCCAGTTGGTGTAGCCTCTGCTCCATTTTATATGTCAACATTAATAATAACACCACCATTGATAACGATAGTGTCAAATTTATGGTTCTGTGAAACTCACGATGAGTTGTTGGCGCAGTGTGGAGATAAGATAGTCTATGAAATCATCGGGAGCGTATTGCCAGGAATCAGCCTCCACGGGCAGCAAATAATTGTTGATGTAATCGTTGCTTCCAATGGACATTAAATAGATGGATTCATTAAAGAACTTCTCCGCTTTGTCATTCCCGATTTTCTTGGCTATAGTCATCTTGGTTCCTTGAAACATCTCTATTTGCCTCCACAGACACAGTCGCTGTATCTACACGCGGCATGCAATTAACAGGTCAGAAAATGAAATTATCCAAAAAAAAAAAAAAAAAAGGACGACCATTTGACCATTTGAAGAGAAGTTATTACAAAAATGTTGGAATTTTGGGAATTCCAAACAGGGAGAATAAGTTCTCCTCTTCAACACAGAGAGATTAAAAATTCTTTTCAACAGGAGACAGAGTTTTCAGCAATTTAAAACAAACTTCTATTACTTTCAAAACTGTTACAAATTCTTCCTCTTAAGAGAGGGATAACAACAAAGGTGACTGCTACAGACGCAGTGCACAGAAAACACTCTCTGTTTCTCAAGAACAATACTCTGTCTTCATACATTCAACACACTGCTGTGTATTTCATTCTACTTCCGCGCTGCTGTGCGAAAATAATACAATCAACTACTGGTTCGCGGGCCTTTTCATTTTATATATATATGCCGCACATATATTTTTACATTACATATAAACCATATGAAAAATTTAAATCAAAGACATGAAATCAAATACAAAGGAAATATCCTTTGCGGAACTAATAAAATATGAAATGCCTGACGTACGAGTGGGGACCACTACGCAGTCGGCAATCTGCAATCGGCAAATTTGTGATGTCAACAAAACTTGCACCGTGGTGAAGTGCGATGTTGCGATTGCGATTGAATCGCATCGCAAACATCCAACGTAACCTGCTATGGAATACTTGTGATCCACATAAAAGTTCCGATTGCGATTAGCTCTCGGATGCGATGGTAACATTAACTCCGCTGCATAAGATCGTCGGATCCGCGCTTTAAACAAAACGCGCGACCAAACAAACAAACCTCCGATCTTCCGATTGCAATTGGAATCACTGACGCGATGGCGCATAAACTATGGCATATAATATGATCAGGTCCGACCTTCAATCGGAGCCCATAACAAAACTCCGCCGATTGAACCTTGCGATTACGCTGTTGCGATTGCAATAAGATACCGCCACGTGGTTTTGTGGACCCACGGGCCTCCGCTGTTGTGAGGGCGATTATTATATATGTTTTGTTTGTTTTAAACGTTCCACTTTGCGGAACTCTCCCATATCAACAAGACACTGCTTCAAAAATAACTTTGGTTGTTGAGGGCTTTAAAGCCCGAAATGACTGTCTTAACTCAATCTGCCCCTCTGTAAAGCTAATCTCTATTCTTCCGTAGACAAAAACGGCTCTGCCCATCACTGAGTTAATTTCATCTCTGCTGTTGTGGCTGCGGCCCATCAAGAATTTAATTCTTCCTTACGGATTCTCCATTCTTCTTCAATACAGAGTGCTGCGCACTCAATCTCTGTTGCTGCTGCTGCTGCCTTTGTACTTTGTTCTATATTCTTCCTGCCCAAGGCACGACAGGTGACTTTAATATTTCAACACTCCCCCTTAAAGTCAGCTGATGGGTTATCCATCATACCCAAACATTTTCTTAGAAATTCAAAGGTCTTTTGTCCCAATGGTTTAGTTAAAATATCTGCATATTGCTCCTCTGTTTTACAATGCTGTAAAACAATTTCACCGTCATTCACCAATTCTCTGATATAGTGAAAATTTGTATCTATGTGCTTTGTTCTTTTATGAAACACAAAATTCTTTGACAATGCAATATCTGAGCTATTGTCACAATAAATCATAGTGCCCTTTACCTGTTCTTGGCACAAACTTCTCAACATCCTTCTCATCCAAATTGCTTGACACGCTGCTGCTGTAGCTGCCACATATTCTGCCTCTGCTGTAGACAATGCTACAATACGCTGTTTTTTGGAAGCCCATGAAATGGCTCCTGAACCCATATGAAAAATATAACCGGAAGTGCTCTTCCGATCATCTACACTTCCAGCCCAATCACTGTCAGTGTACCCAACTAATTCTGAATTTTCTGAAGTAGTATATAAAATACCAAATCCTTTTGTTCCTTTCACATACCTCAGAATTCTCTTTGCTGCTTGCCAATGTGCTTCTTTTGGCTTTTCCATAAATTTGGAAATTAAACTAACAGCATGCATAATATCCGGCCTAGTTGCAGTCAAATACATGAGGCTGCCAACTATGCTTTTATACAAACTTGGATCGAAATCCTTGCTGTTGTCATCTTTGCTGAGTTTTAATCCCATTACTGTGGGAGTGATTGCTGCTTTGCACTCCTGCATGTTGAATCTTTCCAAAACTTGATTCACATACTTTGCTTGAGAAATAAAAATTCCTTTTTCACCTTGCTCCACTTCTATTCCCAAGAAGTATCTTAATAAACCCATGTCAGTCATTTCAAATTCATCCTTCATGACTGTTTTAAAATTTTCAACAAGGTAATCATCATTACCTGTAAAAATTAAATCATCAACATATAAGACAACAATCAACATCTTACCATATTTTTCTTTGATGTAGAGGGTGGGTTCTCCCTCACATTTTTCAAATCCATTCTCCAATAGATAAGAATCTATTCTGCTGTACCATGCTCTTGGTGCTTGTTTCAGCCCATAAAGAGCTTTCTTCAATTTACAGACCTTATGCTCTTGGCCTTTCTTCTCATATCCAAGAGGTTGTTCCACATACACCTCTTCCATTAAAACTCCATTTAAAAATGCGGATTTTACATCCATTTGATATACTTTCCATCTATTTTGTGCTGCTATGGACAACACTGCTCTTACAGTCTCCATTCTTGCAACTGGTGAAAAAGTTTCTTCATAATCAATCCCTTGCTTCTGCTTATATCCTTTGACAACAAGTCTGGCCTTGTGTCTTTCTATTTTTCCTTCAGCATTGCTTTTGGTCTTGTATACCCATTTAACTCCAATGACTTCATTTCCTTCTGGGAGATCAACTAATTCCCATGTTTTGTTCTTCTCTATAGCTTTAATTTCTTCATCCATAGCTTCTATCCATTTTCTATCTTTAATAGCATCTTCAAAATGAATAGGATCATCAACTTGACAATACAAAGCAAATAAGGAATTCATACCTTCATCTGCTTCTCCTTGCTCATAGATTTCTCTAAGACTTCTGAACTTTGTTCCTCTTTCACTTGGTGTAGGTGTGCTTGATGAAGCACTCGATTCTGCTCCTTGTGGTGTACTCGGTGAACCACTGCCGCTTCTTCTCAAGGGTGTTCTTACTGCCTCTTGAGGCGTCCCTTGCTGGCCTTGCGCTGCTGGAGGTTGTGCAATGGATGGGTTATTAATCTCAACCACATCTACATCATCTTCATCATGAGATAAACAGTTTTTTACATTGACTGTTTTCTCAATGCTTCCATCCCACGCTTCCTCTTCGATGAATTGCACATCTCTGCTAATTACAAAATTCTTTGTGGATGGGTTATACAATCTGTATCCTTTGGAATCTTCACAATATCCAAGAAAAATGCACTTCTCCCCCTTACTATCCAACTTCTTTCTCAATTTGTCTAGAATGTGTGCATATGCTACACACCCAAAAACTCTCATGTGGGTGACTCCCTGTTTTCTGCCACTCCACGCTTCTTCCGGAACTTTGTTCATCACTGCTTTTGTAGGGCATCTATTCAAAATATATACAGCACAGTTTGCTGCTTCTGCCCAATACTCATTCGGTAAGTGTTTCACCTTTAGCATACTTCTCACCATCTTCATTATGGTTCGATTCTTCCTTTCAGCCACTCCATTCTGTTGTGGCGTGTACCTGGTGGTAAATTGCTTGTGTATGCCACTCTCTCTGCAATAATGCAGAAATTCTTTTGAGATATATTCTCCTCCTCTATCTGTTTTGAGGACTTTAATGTGCAGTCCGCTCTGTTTTTCTATAAGAGCTTTAAATTGACGAAATTTCTGAAAAACTTCACTCTTATATTTTAAGAAATAGACCCACACTTTTCGTGTGAAATCATCAATGAAAGTCAGCATGTAATTGCTGCCCGAAACAGATGTTGTTTGCATTGGCCCACATAAATCTGAGTGGATTATCTCCAAAGGTGCTTTTGCCCTTATGCTTTTCCCTGAAGGAAAATTTTCTCTGTGTTGCTTTCCCAAGATGCAGCCTTCACATAGGCTGTCAGGCTTCTCTATCAGTGGTAAACCTCTTACCATTCCTTTTCTGTGCAGCAAATTTAATCCTCCGAAATTGAGATGTCCTAATCTCAGATGCCATAACCAATTTTCATCTTTCTCTTCCTTCTGGAAGGCTTCTTGAGTTACAGCTGCTACATTCTTTCCTTTTCCTTTCAAGTCAATGTTGAGCTTGAGTGGAAACATTCTATTGCTGGTCATTTGAATTTCAGCAATAATTTTCTTACTTGGAGGAATATATTTTATGGTGCACACATCATCTTTGAATATAACATTGTAACCTTTGTTTATGAGCTGCCCAACGCTCAAAAGATTACATTTCAGACCTGGAACATAATACACATCAGGGACAAATTTTTGCTCCCCATTCCTTGCACGAATACTTACTCTGCCTTTCCCTTTGACAGATATTTTAGTATCAGTCCCAGTGGTCACTTCAGATTTAACTTCTTCATCAAGATTGGCAAACATTGCTCTGTTGCCAGTCATGTGATTACTACAACCTGAATCTAAGAACCAAACATCATCTTCTTTATCTTGTGCCACATTACAAGCTAACAGCACATTACTTGGGTTCTTTTCCTCTTTTTCTACATTAGCATTCTGCCTATTCTTCATGTCATTTTGCTTCTTTCTACATTCATTGGCATAGTGCCCATATTTCTTGCAATAATGACACTGGACATTGATTTGTCATACCTTTGTCCTTGAGCATGTTGGTGTTGATGTCCACCTTGCTGGCTGTTGCATTGGCCATGGCTCTGGCTTTGACTGTTGCTCCTTCCATGTGAATGTGAAGAGCTGTCACTTCCACTTCTATTCTGACTTCTGCCTCTTCCTCTTCCTCTTCCTTTTCTTTGACCTCTTCCTCTTCCTAAAGGCATCTGGGTCTTGAAGGTGTTCTCAAGAGATGAGTGTTCATCTCTGCTCAATCTTTGTTCATGAGTTATCAGTGAGGCATGAAGTTCATCCACTGTGAACTGTGAGAGATCTTTGGTCTCTTCTATGGTGGTAACAATAACATCAAACTTTGAGGTTAAACATCTCAAAAGTTTCTCCACAATCCTTCTATCTTCAAGAGTTTCTCCATGGGATCTTATCTGATTGACAGTCCCAATCACATGTGTGAAAAATGTGTCAACACTGTCTGACTCTTTCATGCAAAGAGTTTCAAAATCTCTTCTCAGCAATTGAAGTTTTGCTGTTTTAACTTTCTCCATACCTTGATAGGCTACTTTCAAAGTTTCCCATGCCTCCTTGGATTTCTTAACTGCTGCTATCCTTGGAAACACACTCTCATTTACAGCTTGATACAAACAGAAGAGAGCTTTAACATCTTTCTTCCTATTATTCTTCAACACATCTTTCTCTGCTTGAGTTAAGGCATTAAAAGCCTGCTCATCAGTTGGTTCTGTGAAACCATCTTCTACTAGTTCCCACAAGTCTTGTGAGACAAACATGGCTCTCATGGTAATGGCCCAATAATCATAGTTCTTTCCATTAAACTGTGGAAGCTGAACACTTCCAAGATTCATACCAGTGTTTGTTCCAGCCATTGCTTCTTAAACTGAACTCAGACTTTAAACAAACTGTCTTTCCTTCTTGAAAGAACAAATTCTTTAAACAATAAACAACTGCTCTTTTATCTTTGAGAAATACTTGACCTTGACTTCTGTTGAGCTTTTCACGCTGCTGGAGAGAAACGCTGCAACAGGTCTTCTTCTTCAGCTTCTTTGAAATCTTCAAAGAGCCTAGACTAGCTCCGATACCATGTTGGAATTTTGGGAATTCCAAACAGGGAGAATAAGCTCCCCTCTTCAACACAGAGAGATTAAAAATTCTTTTCAACAGGAGACAGAGTTTTCAGCAATTTAAAACAAACTTCTATTACTTTCAAAACTGTTACAAATTCTTCCTCTTAAGAGGGGGATAACAACAAAGGTGACTGCTACAGACGCAGTGCACAGAAAACACTCTCTGTCTCTCAAGAACAATACTCTGTATTCATACATTCAACACACTGCTGTGTATTTCATTCTACTTCCGCGCTGCTGTGCGAAAATAATACAATCAACTACTGGTTCGCGGGCCTTTTCATTATATATATATATGCTGCACATATATTTTTACATTACATATAAACCATATGAAAAATTTAAATCAAAGACATGAAACCAAATACAAAGGAAAGATCCTTTGCGGAACTAATAAAATATGAAATGCCTGACGTACGAGTGGGGACCACTACGCAGTCGGCAATCTGCAATCGGCAAATTTGTGATGTCAACAAAACTTGCACCGTGGTGAAGTGCGATGTTGCGATTGCGATTGAATCGCATCGCAAACAGCCAACGTAACCTGCTATGGAATACTTGTGATCCACATAAAAGTTCCGATTGCGATCAACTCTCGGATGCAATGGTAACATTAACTCCGCTGCATAAGATCGTCGGATCCGCGCTTTAAACAAAACGCGCGACCAAACAAACAAACCTCCGATCTTTCGATTGCGATTGGAATCACGGACGCGATGGCGCATAAACTATGGCATATAATATGATCAGGTCCGACCTTCAATCGGAGCCCATAACAAAACTCCGCCGATTGAACCTTGCGATTACGCTGTTGCGATTGCAATAAGATACCGCCACGTGGTCTTGTGGACCCACGGGCCTCCGCTGTTGTGAGGGCGATTATTATATATGTTTTGTTTGTTTTAAAAGTTCCGCTTTGCGGAACTCTCCCATATCAACAAGACACTGCTTCAAAAATAACTTTGGTTGTTGAGGGCTTTAAAGCCCAAAATGACTGTCTTAACTCAATCTGCCCCTCCGTAAAGCTAATCTCTGTTCTTTCGTAGACAAAAACGGCTCTGCCCATCACTGAGTTAATTTCATCTCTGCTGTTGTGGCTACGGCCCATCAAGAATTTAATTCTTCCTTACGGATTCTCTATTCTTCTTCAATATAGAGTGCTGCGCACTCAATCTCTGTTGCTGCTGCTGCTGCCTTTGTACTTTGTTCTATATTATTCCTGCCCAAGGCAGGGCAGGTGACTTTAATATTTCAACAAAAAATAGATCCTGTTTCATTAAAAATTCCGCTTCGTTTCAACACAGTGTTCTCATCTTTGGATGGATCCAGGTACGCCGCCAGGATTGGCAAACCTGTTTTCTCAGCTGCAAAATTAGCAACACCCAATCCATGAATATTTAGAAAATAATGGGTATCTTTATTAGAAAATTAGCAACACCCTTAAATTCCATAATATTTCCCAAAATATACCATCTGAAAAAATTCAGCAAATATGCCCAATATACAAATTGTATTTATATTCCAGGGAAACAAGTTGAATTCTGGAAAAGGGAAATAAGAAATACCAATTATATCCCAAATGGTTCGGCCATTGGTGTATCTGTCAGTAGGCGTTCCGTTTCCATAGTCAATGCCATACCATGGATAGTTGGACTTGGCTAGACTCCTCTGTAGGTGATTGTTATTTCCAACATCTGACAAAGAATCCCCGAAAATAAAAGATACATGCTTTATCTCTCTTTCTGATGCACCTCCACCAACGCATAATGCCACCACCATCAAGATCGCCATGAAACCTGCAATGGGTGTCTCAGACCCAAACCTATCCATTGTTTCTGAATACACAAAGTGATCTGCTCCAATTGATCTCGGAGACACCTAATGCTCTGCCCAAACGGGATCCCGCGGTCCCCAGTATTTATAATATAAGCAAATAATGTTGGTATTGTAGTTCGACACATAAGGGGAAAAGGGAAAATATGAGGAGTGATGAAGCAGTAAATACTAAAATCATCCATTGTTGAGTGGTAGAGTGGGTAGATACGCCGGACTGTTCGAGAGCGAGTTATTCACTCCCCAAAACTGAAATTCACCATTCGCAGTTCTACATCAGATGTGTGGTGATGACAGATAATATGTAAAGTTGTTGAGGACTGTTGGGCTCTCATAGTTTCTGCCTCTGTATTTTGATATGTAGAGTTTCGTAGTTTCTTGTAAGTAAATTATAAACATGGAAGCATGTTTTATTTAGGGTATGTGGGGCTCCCTATGTTTTATTTGTGTTGGAAATTAATTCAAACTGCTGAAGTCAATCAGCAGTAAATGCAGAAGTGAAAGATTGCAGCACATTGATGCCAAGGCAAAGGCGGTTGCCGATGTCTTGAACAAATTGCAAAAGGATTGGAAAGCCGCACAGGTGCAGTACAGAACAGTTGGGATTTGATCCCCTTGATATTTTATAAGGCGGTAGCCGTTTTCATTAACAGCAGAGTTAATGGCCAAGACTCAAAGTCATGCCAGCGGGCAGAGCTTTGATTACAGGTTGAATCAGGCTTTAAAGCCTTACCAATTTAAATCGGCGGAGTAATGGCAGAGGCAGTAAAATCGCATATCGCAATAACCGAAGTTCAAATGTCTTGCGGATGTGATAGAGCTCCAATGCGATGCGATCATTGCAAATCGCAAAGGAACGGAGGAGTATATATATATATATGTGTGTTGCGCCGGTTGAAAGATGCGATGCGATGCGATCGCGCCATCGCAAATCGCAACATCGCACTTTTGTTTGTTAAGCCATATGTTTGATCGCAGATATTTGCGATGCGATCCCATCGCACATCGCAAAATCGCAATCGCAGTTTAAGTTGGGCCATTTGAAATTTTTTTTAACACGCGGACCTGATAAGTTTATATGTTTTGTTTTTATGTTTTTTTTAATATGTGCGTGCCACTTATAAAAGAAAGGCCCGAGAGCCCGTTTGATTACAATGTTTTATTTTTAAATAGAACAGAGTCGTTTTTATGCACAGCAGTGCAAAATAGAATATACGGAGCAGCGTATTTGTCCAGAGAGACATAGTGTTTGTTTGAGAGACAGGAAGGTCTTGTGAACTGTGTTTGAAGCAGTCACTATTTTGTAAATCCCTCTGTGTGAGGAAGAACTTGTAACACATTTTTTATGAAATAAATGTTTGTTTTATTGAGTTGAAATTCTGTCTCCTGTGAGTGAAAATATATTAATTTCTTTGTGTTATAAAGGGGAGTTTATTCTCCCCATTCTTATTCTGGAATTTTTCAATATTCCAACTTGGTATCAGAGCTAGTCTAGGCTATTTGAAGGTCAAATAAGCTGAAGAAAGGAGTTCTTTGTTGCAGCAGCCTCTCCAGCAGTGTGAAGGTTCAGACAAGAAGAATTCAAAGGTATTTTTCTATACAGTTTTGTGTTACTGTTGCAGTACAGTTACTTAATTTTAAACACACAGTCAAGTGTTTTTGAATCATAGTTAAGAGTGCAGAATGGCTGGAGCCAGCACTGGTATGGGTATGGGAAATATCCATCTCCCACAATTTAATGGGAAAAATTATGACTATTGGTCAATAACTATGAGGGCTTTATTTTTCTCCCAAGACTTATGGGAATTTGTTGAGGATGGCTTTGAAGAGCCAGCAAATGAAGCAGAGTTTTATGTGTTAACTCAAGCAGGAAGAGAACAGTTGAAGAGCAATAAGAAGAAAGATGCCAAGGCTCTTTTCTTCTTGTATCAAGCAGTGCATGAGAGTGTGTTTCCAAGGATAACAGCAGCTAAGAGATCCAAAGAATCATGGGAAACTCTCGAGACAGCCTATCAGGGCATGGAGAAAGTGAAGACAACAAAACTTCAGTTGCTGAGGAGAGATTTTGAGACTCTCTGTATGAAAGAGTCAGACACTATTGACTCATTCTTCACTCATGCGATTGGAATGGTCACACAAATAAGATCTCATGGAGAGACTCTTGAAGACAAGAGGATTGTGGAAAAACTCTTGAGAAGTCTACCCTCAAGATTTGATGTGATTGTCACCACCATAGAAGAGACTAAAGATCTCACAAAGTTTTCAGTGGATGAGCTACATGCATCACTGATGACCCATGAATAGAGATTGGGTAGGAGTGAAAACTCATCTCTTGAGCATGCTTTTAAGACCCAGATGTCTTTCGAAAGAGGAAGAGGTAAAGGCAGAGGAAGAAGAAGAGGCAGAAGCCAAAACAGAGGTGGAAGGAACAGTCCTTCAAATGCTCAAGGAAAGGGAAACAATCCAAATCAGCATCAAGGCCAAGGCAGCAGCTAGCAGAGTGGTCAACAGAATGCTCAAGGACAGAGGTATGATAAAACCAATGTCTAATGTTACCATTGTAAAAAACATGGTCATTATGCTAATGAATGCAGAAAGAAGCAGCAAGATATGGCAAGTAGAACTAGTGCAAACTTCACTAAGGAAAATGTCAGCCAAAATAATTTGTTTTTAGTATGTAATATGGCTGAAGAAAAAAGTGAGGATTAATGGTTTCTAGACTCCGGTTGTAGTAACCATATGACAGGAAACATAGCAATGTTTTCCATGTTAGATGAAAGTGTGAAGTCACAAGTCACACTAGGAACTGATAACAAAGTTTCTGTTATGGGAAAAGGAACAGTAAATGTTTTAACAAGGATAGGTGAAAGGAAATCCATAGAAGATGTGTATTATGTTCCAGGAATGAAGTGTAACCTCTTAAGTATTTGACAGCTTGTCCATAAGGGGTATAATGTATTTTTTGAGGATGATGTTTGTACCATCATGGAAAAACCACCCAGCAAACAATGTATTGCTGAAGTGAAGATGACAAGGAACAAGATGTTCCCTCTTAGAATGAGAGCAGACTTGAAGAATGGTGAAGAGAAAGCAGCAGTTGCACAGGAAACTTTCCAAAGCGAACCAAAAGATGATAATTGGTTATGGAACTTGAGATTTGGACATCTCAACTTTGGAGGTCTTAATTTGTTGAACAGAAAAGGAATGGTAAGTGGTTTACCATTGATAGAGAAACCGGACAGCCTTTGTGAAGGTTGTATCTTGGGAAAACAACACAGAGAAAGTTTTCCTTCCGGGAAAAGCATAAGGGCAAAAGCACCCTTAGAGATTGTCCACTCAGATGTATGTGGACCGATGCAAACTCCATCACTTGCTAGCAGCTACTATGTCTTAACATTCATAGATGATTTTACAAGAAAAACTTGGGTTTACTTTTTGAAAAACAAAAGTGAAGTGTTTGAAAAATTTTGCAATTTCAAAGCACTTGTTGAGAACCAGAGTGGGCTACATATCAAAGTCTTAAGGACTGATAGAGGAGGTGAGTATATCTCTAAATATTTTCTACGTTTTTGTAGAGAAAATGGTATTCATAAGGAGTTTACAACAAGATATACTCCACAGCAAAATGGGGTAGCCGAAAGGAAGAACCAAACCATAATGGACATGGCAAGGAGCATGTTAAAGGCAAAGCATTTGTCTAATGATTATTGGGCTGAAGCTGTACATTGTGCAGCGTACATCTTGAATAGATGCCCTACAAAAGCTGTTATGAACAAAGTTCCGGAAGAGGCATGGAGTGGCACAAAGCAAGGTGTCACACATATGAAGGTTTTTGGATGTGTGGCTTATGCACACATTCCAGATCAGCTAAGAAAGAAGTTGGACAGCAAGGGGAAGAAATGTATTTTCATTGGATACAGTGAGGAATCCAAGGCCTATAGGTTGTATAACCCATCCACCAAGAAGTTTATTGTGAGCAGAGATGTTCAGTTTATTGAAGAGGAAGCTTGAGATGGAAGCATAGAGAAAACAGTGAATGTTAAACACTGTTTATCTCATGATGAAAATGATGATGAGTTGGCTGAAATACATCCCCAATCAGCAACACCAACAAAAGAGCAGCAAACCACACCCTTGAGGAGAAATGAAAGTGCTTCTCCAAGCACACCACAAGGAGGAAATTCATGTGCTTCTTTAAGCATTTGTACACCTACTAAAAGAGGTAAGAAATTCAGAAGTTTGAAAGATATTTATGAACAAGATAAAGCTAATGAAGGTATCAATTCTTTGTTTGCTTTATATTGTCATGTTGATGATCCTGTTCATTTCGAAGAAGCTATCAAGGATAGGAAATGGATAGAAGCTATGGATGAGGAAATAAATGCCATAGAGAGGAACAAAACTTGGGCTTTGGTTGAACTCCCAAAAGTTAAAGATGTCATTGGTGTTAAATGGGTCTACAAGGCCAAAAGTAATGCTGAAGGAAAAATAGAGAGACACAAGGCCAGGCTTGTCGTCAAAGGTTATAAGCAGAAGCATGGAATAGATTATGAGGAAACTTTCGCACCAGTTGCAAGAATGGAAACCGTGAGAGCAGTGTTGTCCATAGCAGCACAAAATAAATGGAAAGTTTACCAAATGGACGTGAAGTCAGAATTCCTGAATGGAGTGTTAATGGAAGAGGTTTACATTGAACAACCTCTCGGTTATGAAAAGAAAGGCCAAGAGCACAAAGTATGCAAGTTGAAGAAAGCTCTTTATGGGCTGAAGCAAGCACCAAGAGCGTGGTACAGTAGGATAGATTCATATCTACTGGAAAATGGATTTGAAAAGTGTGAGGGAGAACCCACCCTCTACATCAAAGAAAAAGATGGAAAACTATTGATAGTAGTTTTGTATGTTGATGATGTTATTTTTACAAGTAATGATGATTGCCTTATTGAACATTTTAAAACAGTCATGAAAGAAGAATTTGAAATGACTGATATGGGTTTGTTGAAATACTTCTTAGGAATATAAGTAGAACAAGATGAAAGTGGGATTTTTATCTCACAGGCAAAGTATGTTAATGAGGTACTTGAAAGATTTAACATGCAGGAATGCAAAGCAGCAATCACTCCCACAGTGATGGGATTAAAGCTCAGCAGAGAGGACAACAGCAAGGATTTTGATCCGAGTTTATACAAAAGCATAGTTGGCAGCCTTATGTATTTGACTGCAACTAGGCCGGACATTATGCATGTTGTTAGTTTGATTTCCAGATTCATGGAAAAGCCAAAGGATGCACATTGGCAGGCAGCAAAAAGAATTCTGAGGTATGTTAAAGGTACTAAAAGCTTTGATATTTTATATACTGCTTCAGAATGTTCAAATTTAGTTGGATACACTGACAGTGATTGGGATGGAAGTGTTGATGATCGGAAAAGTACTTCCGGTTATGTTTTTCACATGGGTTCAGGAGCCATTTCATGGTCTTCTAAGAAACAACCCATTGTAGCATTGTCTACAGCAGAGGCAGAATATGTGGCAGCTACATCAGCAGCGTGTCAAGCAGTTTGGATGAGAAAAATTTTGAGAAGCTTATGTCAAGAACAGGTAAAAGGGACAGTGATATTTTGTGACAATAGCTCAGCTATTGCATTGTCTAAAAATTCTGTTTTTCATAAAAGGACAAAGCACATTGACACCAACTTTCACTTCATACGTGAATTGTTTAACAATGGTGAGATAGTTTTGCATCATTGTAGAACAGAGGATCAATTTGCAGATATCCTCACAAATCCACTTGCACAGAAAAGCTTTGAACATTTCAAGAAATGTCTGGGTATGCAGAAAAACCTAGTAGTTGAAATTAAGGGGGAGTGTTGGAAATTAATTCCAACTGCTGAAGTCAATCAGCAGTAAATGCAGAAGTGAAAGATTGCAGCACATTGATGCCAAGGCAAAGGCGGTTGCTGATGTATTGAACAAATTGCAAAAGGATTGGAAAGCCGCACAGGTGTAGTACAGAACAGTTGGGATTTGATCCCCTTGATATTTTATAAGGCGGTAGCCGTTTTCATTAACAGCAGAGTTAATGGCCAAGACTCAAAGTCATGCCAGCGGGCAGAGCTTTGATTACAGGTTGAATCAGGCTTTAAAGCCTTACCAATTTAAATTGGTGGAGTAATGGCAGAGGCGGTAAAATCGCATATCGCAATAACCGAAGTTCAAATGTCTTGCGGATGTGATAGAGCTTCGATGCGATGCGATCATCGCAAATTGCAAAGGAACGGAGGAGTATATATATATGTGTGTTGCGCCGGTTGAAAGATGCGATGCGATGTGATCGCGCCATCGAAAATCGCAACATCGCACTTTTGTTTGTTAAGCCATATGTTTGATCGCAGATATTTGCGATGCGATCCCATTGCACATCGCAAAATCGCAATCACAGTTTAAGTTGGGACGTTTGCAATTGTTTTTAATACGTAGACCTGATAAGTTTATATGTTTTGTTTTTATGTTTTTTTTAATATGTGTGCGCCACTTATAAAAGAAAGGCCCGAGAGCCTGTTTGAATACAATGTTTTATTTTTAAATAGAACAGAGTCGTTTTTATGCACAGCAGTGCGAAATAAAAAATACGGAGCAGTGTATTTGTCCAGAGAGACAGAGTGTTTGTTTGAGAGACAGGAAGGTCTTGTGAACTGTGTTTGAAGCAGTCACTATTTTGTAAATCCCTCTGTGTGAGGAAGAACTTGTAACACATTTTTTATGAAATAAATGTTTTTTTTATTGAGTTGAAATTTTGTCTCCTGTGAGTGAAAATATATTAATTTCTCTGTGTTATAAAGGGGAGTTTATTCTCTCCATTCTTATTCTAGAATTTTTCAATATTCCAACAATTTGGGTATGTGGGGTTTCGTAGTTTCTTGCAAGCCATTATAAACATGGAAGGGATTATTGCAGACGCAGGGATGGATGCACTTGCTAAACATAAGAGACGTGTGCATTGAAGGATTGGCGATATCTTCAACTCTTCTTTGGTAGAAAGAGGAGATGCGTATCGAATATATCTCACTCATTTTTAAGGCAAACGTAACTTTTTTTATTTCAAACTTCTGTGTGACATATCACTTTTCAAAGTGTTTTTTTTGCTTTGGTAGAAAGAGGAGATGCGTATCGAATATATCTCGCTCATTTTTAAGGCAAACGTAACTTTTTTAATTTCAAACTTCTGTGAGACATATTTCTTTTCAAAGTGTTTTTTTTGGTTTAATTACATTATTAGTTGTTTGGTCAACTATTTAATGTGGTTTATTCTCATCACAAACACAATTCTAAAATGTCTTTCATCTAGGATATGGTTAGTAAACTCTGATATGCATATGGATATTTTATACGAAGTCAGTTGAATATGGATATTTTATATAAAGTCAGTTGAATAAGGATAAATTTATTTATTTTATAAAAAAAATAAAATTAAAAAATAAGAGAAGTTTATTGAAAGTTATGGATGTTTTGTTAGGGTTGTTTTTAGTGAATTTTATTTAGTTATAAAATTAATTTAGTTTTAGTAATTTATGGGGTTTTTTTTTTTAATGTTATGTAGCTTATTTAAAGGTCTGAAAATTGGTTGTAAGATGTTTTTAGGTTAAGAATAGCAGATTTATTATTGAAAATTGTTTTTCCAATAAGAGTTTTTGGGTTAGATTATGGTATGTGTTATTTTTATAATGTGTTTGTTATATATTTATTTGTGTATTTTTTTAATAACCATTGGAATCAAAGCCAGAAGAAAGGCTAAAAATGAGAAATTGGAACATGTTGAAGAAAGCAATATACTTTTTAGTCATGATACAAAGCTAAGAGAAATGCATGGATAACCCAACTTGAGATGATTTGGTATCATTGTTTTAGCCAGCAAATGTAGAGGAAAGGATCAAAGTTGACATAGACAAAAACCAAATCGGGATGTTGGTTGCAATGAATTGGCACAAGGGAAGCATCAGGTTTGGACTCAAAATGTGAATCCAGCGAGTGCAAATGATGTTGGAAGGCCAAGGCAATATATGGATCAACAAGGGCTAGAGATAAAGTGAGAGAGAGTTTAGGTAGTTGCATGGACGAGAGAATGTAGATGTAGTCAATGGTGTCGAGGTCTGGTGAAGAAGCTAGAATGTTATGTAGAATCAAAGTACTGCATGAACAACCTAGAGTGTTTGGTCTACGTTGTAAATTTTCTTTGAATAATGTAAGGGTTTTTGGATCACCACCAACCATTCTAATTTGAATAATGTTGTGGGTTTTGGATGACCATTAACCAATCTACTTTGAATAATGTGATGGATTTTATATGACCACTAACCAATCTACTTTTAATAATGTGGTGGTTTTTTGTTTACCACTAACCTTCATCATTTCATCAATTTATTCCCCATTTTAAAGGTGAAGGTGTAGGAGTGTTTATTTTATCATTGTGCTCCCTCTTTGAGGTGTAGAGAGTATCATCCTTGACTTTAGAGGACACATAGAATTCGATCTAGGTCATGTCAAAAATCATTTGGAATAGTTGTTTAATAGATTGTTGCTTTTTCCCTTGCTTATTTTTTATGTGTCTTTACCTATGTATTGACTATGTGGTAAGAATGATGTAGTTGCTTCACCTATGGATTCCATCTCCGAGAGTTTATTCATCCATAATTAACTATCTTCTTAATATGACTCTTCTTTTGACATTTATTTGATAAGTGATTTGTCTTCCCACAATGAAGACAAGAATGCAGATCAAAACATTGACTCTCTATGTGACCACTCTTTGACAACGTTGGCACTTGTTTTCAAGATTTTGGACATCTTCAAGAAATCTTGTGCTTACTAACTTAACTAGTTTGGAGTAATATAGAATATGCAAGTTGTTTCCTTTGTCATACCCAATCAATGTCAATTTATGTTGAATGGTGTCTCTTTCCAAGGTCTCAAAAACATCTTGGAAATCTCTTGATGTTGTTCTTCTACTTCTTCACGTTTTCTTTTTCTACTATTAGTGTCATCATTGTGTGCTTGTAATTCATTTTCATTCATTTTTTATGACTCCATCAGGTCTTATGTATCAAAATTAGCATAAACCATTTGCAATATTTCATCTGTTTCACATGCTGCATTAGAATTTTGGATAAGATCCTTTGTATCATGTGTTACATCAATATTCTCAAATAAATCCTCTGTGTCACAACTTGCATTAATATTTTGGATGAGTTCATCTATATCATAAATTGCATTAGCTTTTTGTATGAGGTTCTCTCTATCACAAATTGAATCTAACTTAGTTGTAGATGTTGCAGTTAGCATATCATCAAGTTAATATTACCTTTCTCTTAATTTTATTTAAAGTGCATCAATCAGTTAATCATTCATACCTTAATCACTTTGAATATCATTTTCCAACTGTATTATATCAACCATGTGATCAATGATGTTTTATTTCTATTGTAAGTCCCACTCACGTGCTTTAATTTGATTTTGAAGTTCTTGATTGTACTCTTGAAAATCCTTTATTTCCTGAGAGGCGTTTTATAAACACTTTCCTCCTTACCCATTTTTATCACGCTCGCTTGCACTTAATTCATTTATCTTAGGTTCACTTAATTTTTTATGTCACCTTAGGGTTTTGGGTATTATTGATCATGCACGCTAAATGTGTGATTAAAATGCCTTGAATTTTAGAATTGTGGTATCACAAGCATAAAAATAACACTAACATAAAGTACCTTGAACCTTCTTATTCTATTTGAGGCGGTCTAGGACAAAATACCACAACAAAAATAAATCTTCTTATTTATCTTGTATAATTACATTGATATGATATTCCATTTTAGATGATGAAATATCATCTTTCGATTGTTGCCAAAATAAAAAAGCTCTCCTTTTCTTTACAATGCTTTTGCAAGTCTTTTATTATGTATTGAAGCTATTGGCACTAAAACAAATATCACTTTCTCTTAAAAAATTATCACCTGGACATTTCAATCTTTTGAAACTTATTAATCAACCTCACTGAGAATATTTACTTTTTACCAAAGTGTTATTGTGATAACCCTTTTTGTTAATTCCTCTTATAATTATCATTATGAATTATAATTCATGTAAATATTGTGGAAATGTAAACATACTGACTTGATGAGAGGAGTGGACACGGATTCAAAAGTTTTGAGGAGGATTTTCTGAGCAAATTGGTTAAAACAAGGTTGTTCATTAATGGCCACCAGCCTTCTGACTCGGTTTTAATGGCCTACATGGTAAGAATGGAGGTTGAGTATGGGCTTCCTAAATGGAGGATAAGCCCATACCCCCTCTATATTTTCTCGTGAGTTTCATGGTGTGGTCCACATGCAAGGGTTGTAAGGGGGTTGATGAAGAAAAAAGAGCTGGCGAGAAAGAAAGAAGGATGATAGTCATCGGATAGGGAAATTTGCATGAGCTAAGAGATGGCATTGTGATATGTGAATAGCTAACAACACCCCAAAAAAAAAACAAACAAAAAAAAAAAAAAGCATAGTTGACATCGGTAGAATCACAAATACAAGTAGTGCGCTTTGGGATCCTTATGTGGGGTTAGGAATATAGGGAAATGCAAGAGAATTTGCTAAATAAAAGGAAGAATATTGGAACAAGTTTTGGAACTAGAGCAGGAGCATGTTGGGAAGTATGGCTTAAGAAATAAAGAAAGTGGAGACATTTTGTGTTTTGGAGTCCTGCTAGGTTGAGCGAGTGGAAACTCAAGTCTACTCTAGATCCCTAGTTGGAAAAGGGTAAACTCGATGCGATTTTTATATCCATGGAATTAGAAAATGGACATAAGTGTGTTCTATATTCCTAGGTGAACAAGTGGAGACACTGAATGATATAGTCCTAAACTAAGTAGGTGGATATGGGGTGGTCTATAGATTCTTGAGTGATCAATTAATTAACATCGGTTTTTTATTCCCTTGAGAACTTACTCCTTGGACTCTAAATATGGTTAGGGGGTGGTAAACTACAAGAAATATTGCAATGTATTTGACCTACGGTTGGGTGGAGAGTGGAAGTCCCTCCCTTATTTTCCAATCATTCACCTCATAAGATAAGTTTCTTACTTGTATTTTCAGTATGTTCTTATTGCACAAAAATTGTAATATTCTTGTAAATGGAAATGAATGTATAAAAAATACTCATGGAGGAATGGTATTATTCCTCGTTGTTTTCAATGATATGTAAGTGTGCTTGTTCTCACATTTTGATGGGGATTTGCAGATCCCTCCGAATGTTGGTGTTTTCCTTAGTATAGGGGTAAATTACTCAATGTATGTATTTATTGGTTGGTTTTTGTTGCTTTCGAGTGTGTTATATTCATTGTTGATACATTATGTTTATCATTGTTATTTGTTACTATGGATTGGTGTAAGTCTGTGAGAAATACTCACATGGCATGTAACATCAGTGGTTTTGATGATGCTTGTTGAGTTCATTATGTGATTAATGGGGTGTTTTCATATCAAGACTTCCAATTAAGTCTTAGTGATGCTTTGGCTACGCCCTATGCGAGTTCATAGGCATGTTCATAGTATTATTGCTCTTATTTTGTCTATGTTTTATGACTATAAGACTAGTGTGTACTAGGGCTTCCATTCTTGCATACTTATCATCTAATTGAAGGTATTCTCAATATAGAAGATAGTGTTCTGAGTAAAAATTTAATTCAGGGAGAATCCCTGGTTGAATCTATGGAACACTCAAAGAAAACCTAGAGAGTCACCCTATTCTATTAAGGAAGAAATCACTTGTACTTAGAGTTCAGACTCAAGCTAGTCCAAACAAGTTTGGGAGTTCAAGAGGAATTGCATGTAATACAACGTCGAGGATATAGATTCCATATGGGTCATACCTAGCTTGCAATGATTTTATTTGCATTGGATAAAGTATATTAGTCGTGGGGCCCTTTGGGGTTAATTTCATGTGGAGTTTGGGTCGGAATCCATCATAGGTCAGATTGGATAGAAGTCTGGGTTGGGGCCCTTACCACTAAATCTGGTGCAGTTTGAATTTCAATCGAACTAGTCCAGAGGTCTAGGACATCCTAAACTAGCATGAGAGTAAAAGGTTGGACGGCCAAGATGTGGGCTAGTCTAGGGGTGTGCATCGATAGGAACTAGTGTGTAGTTTTGAGGGTCCGAAACTTTTTACAAGTGTGAGTTCAAGAAAAGACTAAAATTCCGAAGATCTTGAATTAATGAAGGACTAACGTGATTCACACGGTGGGCATGGACTTGTAGGCCCATGGAAAATATGACATGTTAGATTTTGATTATGGCTAAGTTATGTCACTGTTAGTGCCTGGGAGTGCTGTGGTACCACCTAACTGCGATGGTTTTGTCGTGTAGGTGCCACATGGGAACCATGTGGCAAGTCTTGCCTATGTGGTAGAGTTTAAATGGTGATACTTTAAATAGGCATATCCTTTGATCCAAGATATATATATCGAGGTAAAATTTATATCATTGGAAATCTATTAGCAAGATGGATGCACTGGTGTTGTCCAAAGTTGATTTTTCCAACTTTGGGGAGCAAGGAAAGTTTGTAACCCCATTTCCATGAGGAAACTATGGAGATTAGGTTAGATTAAAGTAACTCCTCCCACTAGGTGTTGGGGAAGTCTTAGGGGAGGAGTGTTACAAAGTGGTATTAGAGTGAAGTTTCAATACTGGACCTCTAGAGATAGAGATTGGGACTCTGATGCAGTATGATAATGTGCTAAAGTTCAATTATAGGGTAATATCAGAGCAAGATTCAACATTGGATATGCATGGGTTCAGTAATAATTATATTTGGAGCTTTGTTATAGAGTGTAGTCCTTAAATGATGTTTGTTGTTGTGTGCTTCCTCTAGCATTTGATTATGGACTGCATATTGTATGCAAGTGTTTATCTTGATAAACTTATTATTTTATTATAGCATGCTAACTTAAATATTAGTGTTTCAAATAGCCTCATATCCAAGAGATTATTGCAATTAATCCAAGGTGATGGAAAATATGTTTAATTTTTTATTTTGATTAGATATCATTTATGTGTATGTAATAGCACATAAGAAGGCACCAAGGAAAAGAAAGAGAGTTGACATATGAGCAATGGTATGGTGTAGTACAACATCGATAGATCTCAGCATGGTCAGGAGGAGGAGTCAGTTGGAAAGAAATGAGAGGAAGGCTCCCCTGATTGGATGGATACGTTTAGAAGCATAAGAGCCTAGTTGAGAAGTTAAAAGACTAATAATGAAAGGCTTGTTGTGGCTCAGGAGAAGTAGGGAGAAGTAAATTCCATCATAGTACCAAGCATGTTAGGCTTGTAAAGGTAGATACAACATGATCTAGGTGCCAACCACCTAGGAAGGAGTAAAGGAAAGAAAATTCCCTCGGGACTTGGAAGGCCCAATTTAAATATTGATGATGTAGAAGGTAGTAGGTCTAAGAAAATGCATATGCAGGAAAGTGAGGATATAGTGAGAGGTGAGGCTCCACTAAGTGTTCCAGAGAGGAGGGAAGGTAGTTGTGAGCACTTGTCTAGCACTACAAGTAAGAGACATTGCCAGCAGAGGAGGAAAGGAAAAGGATTGTTGCAAAAATAATTTAAGAAGGGAAAACCTCCTACATTTAATGGAGAGGTGAAGAAGGAAGAGGAATCATAAGCATGGTTTCCATGGATGAATAAATATTTCATAGCCCATGATTACTCGGAAAATATGAAGGTGAGAGTATCCACCTTCAGCTTAAAGGGAAAGGTTGATACCTGGTGGGAAGATTTGAGGAATGTAAAATATATCAAAGAGAAATTGTCTTGGAGGAGATTTGAGAGGTATTTCAGGGAAAGCACCTATCTAAGAGGTACTATAACAACAAATCCAAAGAATTTTGGGAGCACATATTGGGGAAATTTTTGTTGATGAATATAAACCATATTTTTTTATCTGGATTTATGCAAGAACACAAAAAAATACACATATAACCATAAATACAAATATGCAATGGAAAGAACACTTCATTTCATTAATATCAAAGAACTGAAATTTGCTTACAGACATAATGTAAATAAACTAGCTAGGGCGTTGGTAGCTTATCTCTGAGAAGATATGTGGTGGCTACAGACCTCTAAACTGTGTTACAATGAGGCTTGAGGGTCTATTTATTATTTAGAAACAATGGAAAACCATAAACATCCAAAAACCTAACTGTAGGAGATGAAATGCCAAAACTATGGGCCTCGTTTAGGTAAATTAGTGTTTCAACTTCCAAGGGATGTAACTTTGGCATACGATCTCCGTTTGACGCGCACCATACCTCGTTAGAAAGATATATCCAAGGATTACAATTTTTGATGTGAGAAACATCGGTCCATGGACCCATGTTGCTCCCGGGTTTCCCAAAAAAAGTCGTTTAGGGCCTCAAAATGGCTCCGGAAGTTCAAGACCCAAAAAAATACTAAAAATAGTAAGTTGTGCTGAAACTGAAAAACTGAAAGAACTGATGGTGGGGGTTAAAATGGAATAGGTGGGTGGCCACCACTATCCACGTGGCTCATTAGGGCCTCCAAATGGCTCCAAAAGTTCAGGAACCGACAACTTGTTAAAAATAGTAAGATGTGCTAAAAGTGAAAAACTAAAGAACTGATGGTGTGGGTCCAAATAGAATAGGTGGGTGGCCACCAATATCCACCTGGATCATTCCTCCCTCCTTAGGAATTAATGGTCCCCATTGCGTTAAGTTCCTCCATGAGAGGCAAATTCTGTTGAACTTGGTATTGGATTTGTCTCGGATGTCATGGACCTATTGAAGGATGTGCTGGATGCGTTCAATAAATTTGGTTGCCTCAGACAGTACATGTGTGGATTTTGTCTGTGTAATCACATGAGTTATGGAAATATCATGTGGCAGTGCACTAGGGGTCAGATCGATGGAGTGCTTGTCTTGACAGTGTAGAGGAACCTCTGTGGGTTTGGAGAAAATTTCCTTGTATTCCTCCACGAATTTTTCCATCTGCTGTAACCATGCAGGGGAGCCCTGTTTCAAGGCCGTGGCCACAATATTCTTCTTTCCCTGTGAGCGAGTTGTAAGGAAAATAAATTTCCTAGTTTGGGAAACAATCTTACTGCATTGTTTTGCAATAGTCAAGGAGATAGCAGGAGGCGGTACTACCTTCGTTATCCTGTATAATTTATTTCCCAAATAAATAACAACAAAACGAGGCTAGACTCATACATAGCATGTCGCCTCCACAACTATGATTGGCCCAATAATACATCATCTACATCAAGAGGAGCAACATCACACAATACCTCATCCGTGAATGGCTTGATGCTATACGAAAGATGGTACTGTTTGCGGACGTGGAGATCTCTCCCTCGGTGAAGCCACCCGATGGTATACGGTTGTGGGTGTTCTATGGTCAGTAGGTTGAGACGCTTCACAACCTCTGATGAAATGAGGTTCTTTTGGCTTCCACTATCAACATGAAATTACAGAGGAGAACCCTTCACCCACATCTTTGAATCGAAGAGGCGCTCCCCCTCCTTTGGATCCTCGGGACCTCCCTCTGGAGCTTGGTGGTGGCAACAATGGCACTAGGGTTTGCATCAATGATCTGCTTAACTTTTTCATTTCCCTTCTCTAGTTCTAACTTAGGATCAGAACATGCATATGATTCAAGTGCCTTTAGTTCGGCCACCAATGACTGTTTGGCCCGACACTTGTTTGTGTTGTGAGTGGGGCTATTATGAAATTCACACCACTTCCCTGTGTCTTTCTTTGGATTTTTTGTGGTGTTCTGAGTCGCCCTGATTTGGATATTCCCCCTGTTCTGTGGTTTAGGGGCGCCTTTTCTTGGCTTCGGATTTGTGGATCCAAAGTCTTGCTTCTTCTGCTTAAATTTCTTCTCGATCTTGGCGGCATAGCGATATGCCGTGCCATGTGAGGTAATGTTGAGGAACTCCATTTCCTCCTGAATGTGTCAGTGCAGACAACTGTGGTACTTGAGAAATAAATGTCTTTCGAAATCGTTAATACCCAACTTTGTGCGCAGGGTATTGAACAAATTTGTCAGTTTGTGCACATCTTGATCCCTTTGCTGCCACAACGTGGTCCGTTGGATGTACTTGCCCTCATAGCTCCCAATGGGGTAATATTGTTCCTTGATGCCATATCGGAAAAAATTTCAAATGGGTAAAGTCGAGAATAGAGAGGGTTCCCCCTCGTCCTTTTGCTCACAATAGGTTTCCCACCATTCTTTGACATGGGGGATGACTTTGAAGAGTGAAAAAATAATATTTTATTGGTCGGAGAAATCATGGACCAAAAAATACCCTTCTAGAAAATTCAACCATTTATCTACAACATCTGCATATATCTAGCCTAAAAATACAATAATGTCAATGTTTACCTGTACCTTGAAGGGAGTGGTGCCTCCAGAGTGGTTGTTGGATGTAGATATGTCATACGTGGGCAGTCGTTGAATAATTTGGGAAAATTTATCCATCATCATATCCCTCTCCTTCTCAGAGGGCCTCCTTGAGCAATATTTTGATAGGATCTCCTGCTCCCTCGTCTTTCTTCTCTTTTGACATGGGAGGTCATCGGGGTTTACGAGGCTGATCTTGTAAGGGTTCAACCAGATTGAGTCGTAACTCCTTATACCCTGACTGCATTGGGGACATGCAAAGAAAAATATAGAAAGAGAAGACTGCTCTGATACCACTGATCCAGATTTATGCAGGAACACAACATAATACACATATAACCATAAATACAAATATACAGTGGAAATAACACTTCATTTCATTAATATCAAAGAACTGAAATTTACTTACAAACATAATGCAAATAAACCAGCTAGGGCGCTGGTAGCTTATCTCTGAGAAGATATGTGGCGGCTACATGCATATCAACTGTGTTACAATGAGGCTCGAGGGCCTATTTATTATTGAGAAATAATGGAAAACCCTAAACATCCAAAAACCTAACCGTAGGAGATGAAGCGCCAAAACTATGGGCCCCATTTGGGTAAATTGGTGTTTCAACTTCCCAGGGATGTAACTTTGGCATGCGATATTTTTTTGACACGCACCATACCTCATTAGAAAGATCTATTTGAGGAATAAAAATTTTAATGTGAGAAACATCAATCCATGGAGCCATTTTTCTCCTTGTTTTCCCAAAAACATCGTTTAGGGCCTCAAAACGACTCCGGAAGTTCAGGACCCGAAAAACTGCTAAAAATAGTAAGTTGTGCTGAAACTAAAAAACTGAAAGAACCGATGGTGGCGGTTCAAATGGAATAGGTGGGGGGCCACCAATATCCACGTGGCTCATTAGGGCCTCCAAACAGCTCCGAAATTTTAGGAACCGACAACCTACTAAAAATAGTAATATGTATTAAAAGTGAAAAACTGAAAGAACTGATGGTGTGAGTCCAAATGGAATAGGTGGGTGGCCACCAATATCCACCTGGATCATTTTTGGAGTTGTTGAAACACATTCCTTCCATTAAGGAAGAGAAGACAAAGATTTAAAGGTATCTGAATAAGATGCCACAGGAATTCATCAACAAAATATAATTCAATGAACCTAAAACATTAGAAGATGTTATCAAGAAGATGAAGAAATGTTATGAGTAGTCCAAGCATAGGACTAAGTCATGCATTGATTAGAAAGAAAAATGAAATCCCAACTTTAAAGGAAAATGGCAGAAAGCTGCAAGATAATAGCCTAGAGGAAAGAATGTGAATTTCGTCAATCCCACACTACTACATTTGGGGGAAATTCCGACACTTGGTTCCGACGCTTTTGACCAAATGTCGGAAATTTCCCCAAATTTTTTCAATTCCGCCCGAAACCGTCGCTATACTGACGTTTATAGAAAAGTGTCGCAATACCGACACTTATACAATGTGTCGCAATTGCGACGTTTGGAGGAAGACGTCGCAATTGCGACACTATGCCCCAAAGCATCGCTATTGCGACGGCTACCTCCAAACGTCTCAAGTGCGACACAATGTCTAAGTGTCGCAATTGTGACGTTGGAGGCATCCGTCACAATAGTGACACTTTTTCCGTCGTTGGTATAACGACACTTATATGCGCGCTACATAAAAATACGAAACTTATAAGCGCGCTACATAAAAATGATTTTATTAAAAATACGAAACTTATATCCATCGCAATAGCTACATTAACGTCTGATATCACGCGCGCATTCGCCCTCAGCTCTTGCATAACAGAATTCGCCCTTAGCATTCGCCCTCAGCTCTTGCAGAACATCATTTTCCCTTAGCTCTTGCAGAAAAACATTCGCCCTCATCATTCGCCCTAAGCTCTTGCAGAACAACATTCGCCCTCAGCATTCGCCCTGAGCTCTTGCAAAACAGCATTCGCCCTCAGCATTTGCCCTAAGCTCTTACAAAATGTCATTCGCCCTGCATTCACCCTCAGCATTCACCCTCAGCTCTTGCAGAGCAGCATTCGCCCTCAGCTCTTGCAAAATGGTAAGTTCTTACTACAGGCCCTTCCTCCTATAGTAGGGTTGAATCTATTTGGGTTTTTTTGGTCAATTCCATTGGATTGTGTTAGGCTGTAGGGTTCTCTCTAGATGTCAAGAATCAAGATTCAATACCCTCATTATCTTCATCACCCAATACAAGATTTAAATTTTTCCCAAAGAAACGCTTATTAATTTGGCAGCCATTATTTCTCCCTGCTTTAAAAACCCTACATTTAAATGAAAACAAGCATTTCATTTCAACTACAAAAATCTATTAGTGTTCACCCTCAGCATTCGCCCTCAGCTCTTGTAGAACAACATTTTCCCTCAGCATTCACCCTCAGCTCTTGCAGAATAGCATTCGCCCTCAACATTCGCCCTCAGCTCTTGCAGAACAGCATTCGCCCTCAGCTCTTGCAGAACAGCATTCGCCCTTAGCATTTGCCCTCATCTCTTGCAGAACAGCATTCGCCCTGAGCTCTTGTAGAACAGCATTCGCCCTGCATTCGCCCTCAGCGTTCGCCATCAACTCTTGCAGAATAGCATCCGCCCTCAGCTCTTGCAAAATGGTAAGTTCTTACTGCAGGCCCTTCCTCCTATAGTAGGGTTGACTCTATTTGGGGTTTTTTGGTCAATTCCATTGGATTGTGTTAGGCTGTATGGTTCTCTCTAGATGTCAAGAATCAAGATTCAATACCCTCTATTATCTTCATCACCCAATACAAGATTTAAATTTTTCCCAAAGAAGCGCTTATTAATTTGGCGGCCATTATTTCTCCCTGCTTTAAAAACCCTACATTTAAATGAAAACAAGCATTGCATTTCAACTACAAAAATCTATTAGTGTTCAAATGTACATGTGTGCATCACTTGTGTGGGGTATTCCTTTTCCACTTTCACATTATCCAAGAATGTGTGCAGTATAGTTCATATTTTTTGTGATTTAGATTATCTTGAAAAAGGAAAGGTAAATTATTTCCCATGGAAAAATAAGGTTTTCCCTTTTTACTACTGGAAATGGTACAAAAAAGTTCCATTTATACCCGAAACTCCTATGAAACAGGAACCAAATAAAGGCCATGTCCTCATTGGACATCATTTGGCTTTGAAAATGGCCATTGCACCGTGTTGTTTCTTATATTACAGCACGATAGTTTCTTAGGTCATTTCTTGTTTCTTGAGATGAAAAACAACCAAAGAAATCGTGAAGATCCTTTTAAGAAATAAATGACCATTTCTAAATCATATCTCAACTATTTTTTATTTTATTCAGTGGTTGCTTACTTTGAGAGAAATTTGACACTTTTATAAGGAATATAACATAAAAACACAAAATGGGAAGGAATTGATGAGGTAGATGTCCTTTAGTTGTTGTCAATTAAGAATTGATAATACACGATGCATGTTATGTACTACAAACTAGATTCCTTCCTGGAGTTAGGACACAGAGTATTGAATCAAAGTTGTAGTTTCTAACTTCTTGTATTGGTTCATCAATCTTGAAATTCAGACATTGCATGTCTACATTGCTTCATGTTTGAATAATTTGCATCATATCGTACAATAGGAAATTAGGAATTATGATTATTATTACTTTATGGATCTGTTAAGTTACTTTTAAGCTTGCATGGTTTAGTGTGAAATTATTCTAGTGTGCCCCTAGGCCCAGGTGAAGGAATGCATGAGAACCCTAGTTTTTAAATGGTATTGTTTATTATACCCAAAAACCCCTCAACATCACTTCTTATTAGTTCTTAACAATAGTGTTGTAAACAATTTGAGAATTTATATAGCAAAATCTCGCACTTATCAAGATAAAGTCCTAAAGCTAAAGTGTGATACCATGTGTAATTCAATAGCCCCATTGTCACCTCACCAACCTATTTTCACTTCGGGCTAGCTCACCTCCAACTCAAGGGGGGTTCTCCCTAGTAGATGTTAGGGATCTAATGGCCCAACCAAACCAAGTCAAGAGCCCCCTAACTCTCTATGTTTACTACTATCAATCAAAATATTGAACAATAGGGTCAGGCATGCATCCTGAAGATAAAATTGCCAGGGTATTTTTGGGTAATTTCAAAGGGAAAGTCCCCAAACACATATAATCAAGGAATTATAATGTGATTTCAAACATTAAATATCAACAAAATTGTTTAAAGGATATTGAAAGGAAAAAGGTGATGGAAGATAGAAAGTGCCTTACTTAAATGCTCTAAGGCTTTTTCAATAGTTGCTCCAAAAGCTTCACGTCAAGGCCCTTCAAGATCGTCTCCAACAATGGTATACCATCAGCTTCAACAATGTTGCTCCAAAAATGTCCTCAAGGTCTTCACAACAAGTTTACTAGAAGTTGCTCCAACAATATATTCAATAATTTCTTCATTGTTAACTCGTCTCTTGTTTGGGTGCCTTAATGTGCAATGATATGTTTCCAGGACTGAATTCAATGCAAGGCTTATTTGAAACTCTAACTCTGTCTTCCAGTGTCTTATTAGAAATTATTTCAGTTTTCATTTTGTGTTTTCAAGTTAGATATTGTTTTCAAGTTTTTACATTTATAATTTTATTTCAATGTGGCAGACTGATCAGGGCAGTACAGGAACAACCTCGATATGGGATGATCGTGGAAAGAGGCCAGCGGAAGAACATGTAAAGTGCCAACATTTCTCTATCTTCAGGTATTTTAGTTATTTACATAATTGAAATAATATTAATTTTGTTCAAATATGCAGACACCTAGCCATGGTACGCCTGATGATTCCCTCTTTGAGGAAGAGCTTTCTTCATCCTTATCTCCAGTGTTCTTGTTGCAAAAAAAGGCACGAGATGCAAGGTAGGAATTTAATACTTTGATAGATGTGCCTCAAACACCTGAAACATAAGAGAGGATAAAAAAAATTATGAGCCAGCTAGAAACATATTAGGTAATAATAAAAAGTCAAAAGGATATTTTTTTTGTTCTGCATGAGATGAATTGTGATAGTTTGATTTTTAATTTTTACATTGACTAAAATAACAAAAAGTTCTTTTGTATGTAGCTTTTTCTGGCATTTGTTGAACCCGGTGTTGGTGGTAGTGGGACACAAGGGCAAGAGATTGCCCAACAACCCTCTCATACACCTTCTACTCCTTTAGGTGCTAGCCAAGAAACACACCCTACCCAAGCAGACACCCAGCCAACCGCTGAACGTGTTGGCAATGATGAGGCCGATATGGCCAACTACATTATTGCGTTTCCTGGAGCTACACGTGTCAGCTCCACAGGGACCATTAATGGCACGTTGTTGGTGAACGATGAGGGTGTCCCTATAAAGCATGTACAACTCCCAGGTAAATTTTAATATTTTAACTATTTCATGTACTTTATCTAAAACATATTTATCATGATTTTTATTTTAAAATTAATGATAATATCTTCTTTTTATTTTGGTTTTATTCTATGTAGGAAACAATGAGTTCTACAGGATTCTGGAAAGCCATGCGTTGGTAATTTTTGGCATAACCATACGTACAGGGTGGAATTCCCAGAATTCCAACCTGAAAAAAAAAGAACTTCTAGATTATCTAGAAGCCCTTTTTGGGGTCGGCACATTTGACAGAACAGCGGTGGCTCGGGTAGCCGGCAAATATTTGAAATATACTAGGGACACCTATAGGACGCAATTGCAATTTAACCCTAGATATGAGCATCCTCTCGCAGTTCCAGAGAGTGAGTGGAGAGCACTCATCCATGACGGAAAAGAGAAAAGGGCAAAGAAAGAAGGAAAAATGCCAACCGGACCCGCAAGGTAAATTACAACTTTAATTCAATAGCTTTAATTTTCTCTATGTCTAAAATAAAAGTGTGCTACGTCATATCTGACTTTAATCTTTTGATGCTAGGTTGCCTGACACCTCAAAGGCAACCAAAGCTAGGATTGAAAAAAAGGGCCATCACAAGCTAGGTCAGGGCGGCTACTTGAAATTGGCCGCAAGAATTGTAATTAAGTAGCTAAACATCTTATAATTAATTGTATCGCCTTCCAACGTTTTTGTAATCCTATCAAATATGATTAAAAATACACAATCATATGTAATGTAGGGTGATGACTTCGGAACAGAAACTATAGAGGAAGATAAAAATATCGCTTTCCATTTCAGCTATCAAGCCGTAGTTGAACGTCGCAAAAGCTTGGGGCAGGTCCCAAGATCTAGAATGCCTGATAAAGTAAAACATTAACCTTTCAATATGTTTGTTTTCGTCCATAAATTTAATGTCTAACAACTTTGTTTAAATCAAGGGAGCAGCACTACCGACGAGGCAAATAACCCAGTTTTAGAGCCAGATGTAGATGATCCTCACGTGCAACTTGATCATTGTAGTGGGGACCAGGCCGACAATGCTACTATCAGTGAGGGACGTGATGGTAATTAATTTCCACTTATAATTTTTTCTAATTATACCTTGATGATTGTCCTTATAACGTTTTTTGTTTAAATGACAGAGAATGTTTCCCTTGAGGATCTTACCACCAGAGAGGAAGACAGGGCAACAGTCCCAACGGCGACAACTGGTGCACCAGGTAAATAATCTCATTGCAAATTTTTTTATTAATATTACCAAACTAGTTCAATGATATTTAAAAACTGACAATTAAAATTTAATATTATCTGTTTTTGTAGGCGATGCCCCGTCACTGGATGAGACCAGACATCGTGACGACGCAACTAGGTCAGCGGCGACAACTGGTGCACCAGGGAAATAATCTCATTGCAATTTTTTTTATTAATATTACCGAACTAGTTCAATGATATTTAAAAACTGACAATTAAAATTTAATATTATCTGTTTTTGTAGGCGATGCCCCGTCACTGGATGAGACCATACATCGTGACTACGCAACTAGGTCAGCGGCGACAACTGGTGCACCAGGTAAATAATCTCATTGCAATTTTTTTTATTAATATTACTGAACTAGTTCAATAATATTTAAAAACTGACAATTAAAATTTAATATTATCTGTTTTTGTAGGTGATTCCCCGTCACTAAATGAGACCAGACATCGTGACTACGAAACTAGGTCAGCAGTGCGGGTCGAAAGGCACGAAACAGGAGCATAGCACGACGATATTGATGATGTAATTAGGAGCTTTATAAATAGGAAGAAGAAAAAGAAATTTTGATAATGTAAAATATTGTATTATTATAAGACAAACATTACCATACTTGGAATGTTTTTTGCGTTATATAAAAAACTCATTTATCATACTATTTTTATGTCAAGCATTAATTGCAATGTTTCCTTGCGTACTTTTTGTTGAATTGTTTTTTATTAGTTATTAAATATTTTTTTTTATGCTCATGAAAGTAAAAAATGAAATATAGATTGGGTATTGGGGAATTGAGAGTGATGTGAGGCGGGGGGGAGGGGCCATAAGAGCTTTCACGTTCACGTGGTTGGCCCTGTTTAGTAGAGAATAATTTATTGGAGCGATTTAATCTTGGAGCAAACCTCCCTCGATCCAGCGTAGCAACAAAAAAGTCACTGTTGACTTAGTTGCTACTCTTTTAGATCGTGGGAGGCTTGTTCCAAGTTCATGCGACTCCAATAAATTTTTATTGAAACGAAGAGGAGCTTATTCAGGTATGTTTTGACATTTTCAACATATGTTCTAACATTATCATAAGAATGCATCTTAGAGTAAAAAATACTACATCAATTACTTGTATTTATTTTATAGATAATGATGGATTTTGATTGACTTGGCAGTGCAGGTACAAATCCTCTTGCATCATTAGCAATACAACTTGTCAACCAGGGTCATGTCCAGGATATTTTTGCTTGTGCACTTGACCAGGTTCGTAATGTCACATTTTGTAAGTTCCTTTACAGTTCATAATTCAATATTAAGCTTGTTCACGATTATTATCTAGGTTTTTGTATGTGTTTTTTCATCTATTTGATTGTAAGCAACTATGCATGTTTCCTGTTGTTCACTATGATTTCTCCCATTACCACTCCCAGGATGAATCCGACTTTATTGTTACATAGGTTACTTTATTGTTACTATTATTTCTCCATTTACGATTTCATAGGTTACATCATGTAAAGTTGTCAATCTCAGGTTGGTGATGAGCTTTAGTTCTCCAGATTTGGGGCTTTTCTGATATTTTCTCCCTCATGTCATTCCTACATCACCTCATTGTTTGAGCATGCCAATTGTCTACCACTTGTACCAATTGGCACATGTCAATCTCTGAGTGGTGCCACATTTCACCTATTTTCAGTGAGAGTTTAGGGTTTCTCTAACATAGCTTCAGAAATCCGATTCAGTGCCTGCTTGAATATCGTCACATAATACTCAAGGTTTGGATTGATGAGCATGTTCTGAATGGTTGGTTGATTCATAAGAACCACCCATATAGTCATCTTGAGATATTTCAAAAGTTTTCTTGGGTTTCCTTTTTCACCGTTTTTAGTGGGTGGGATGGTGTGGGGTGATCCATCAATACTGGTGCTCTTGTAGTAGGGAATTTGTTTTTGGGGATATAAAGGAGCATTTGATGTAGATATCCCATTGGATGCATTCATATATGGGCATGAGAGGTCAAGAATTTAAATTAAAAATATGCAACCTCTAGCATGGCAACCTGAAGGCCGCGAGAGACACTGGTTAAAGATTGTTTTGTGCTGGCCTTAATATAGTCGTGATTTATTTCTATTATCTTAATGCAAATATATAGTCCGGTCTCATTAAAATGAGGATTGTGGTTGTATTTCTCTTTGGTTGTTTCTCTCTTAATGCTCCAGAAGTTTCCAAAAGTTGTGATAGTTGTTTAGTTTTCCTGTTACAACTTAAAAGTGGTTTTTAGCAATGGGAGTCATGTTTTTTAAGGTTCATACTAATATGAAGATATTGTAATTCTATATTCAGCATAAGAGAAGATGGCCTCTGCTTTGGGCAGTATGACAACAATTTCCACATCTACCTCATTGGGTAATAATGGAAAGGGGAAGAAGTTGGGTGCAATGTTTGATAATTATGGCAGACAATTGTCTTCTCTTTCAGTTTTTTCACCCATTTCCTTTAATCGCTCAAGCAGAAGAGGGACTCTGAGATTACGCGACATAGAGAAGGTAGTTAATACAAGAGCTATGTAAAAGGAGTTGTACTTCAACAAGGATGGCTCAGTGACAAAAAAATTGCAGGTCAGAGAAAAAATTATGTTTAAAGGAAGGTCACCTGCACATGAAACTTCACTACGGTGGATCTTTCCTTGTCCACTTATATTCGATTTTAATGTGTTATTTTAATTTTTCATGGAGGGTTTTTTTGGCATATGGTCTGGAATTCAATTGCACACTTACTAAAAGCATTGTCAATTTGTCTTGCAGGGGGTGTGAACAAACTTGTTGATCTTGTTGGAGTCACCCTTGGGGCGAGGGGAAAAATGTTATCTTGGAGAGCAAGCATGGTTCTTCGAAAATAGTTAATGATGGTGTGACAGTAGCTAAGGAGGTAATTTGTAGATGTGTGCTCTGGTTTTCTTTTTAATGTTGTATTAGTTCCCCCTCTTAAATGTCTTATATTTGGTAGGCATAATTTGAAAACTCAAAGGTGAAAGGAAACATATTTGTTACCCAGTGGTCTACTTGGCCTATGGACTAGCCACATTAGAGTAATGCATAAATATTTTCACAACAATAAAAGGAAAGGGTTATGGTTGAGTCAAATTTTATTGTTATTGACAATGTAATGAAATGTATCTCAATGCTATGGTTTTGGCCTTTTTATTGGTTGAATTAGAGGACCCAGTTGAAAATATTGGGGCCAAGTTGGTAAGACAAGCTGCGGAAAAGACAAATGATTTAGCTGGGGATGGAACCACAACATCTGTTGTTCTTGCACATGTTGGAATATTGAAAAATTCCAGAACAATGAATGGAGAATAAATCTCCCTTCCTCTAACACAGAGAAATATAAAATTTCTTTGACAGGAGACAGAGTTTCAATACTTTGAAAACAAACTTCTATTCCCTTCAATAACTCAAAAAAAAACTATTACACTTCTTCCTCACTGAGAGGGATTACAAAATTATGACTACTACAAAACACAGTGCATAAAACCAACTCACTGTCTGTTCAAAACAAACATACTTTGTCTCTAAAACACTCTGCTGTGTTTTTCACTTTCGCACTGCTGTGCATACACACTTAAAAAGTTACACTCAGTCTTTCACTTTTTACGCACTGCTGTGTAATAAAAAATTTACGTACTGTCTATAAAAAAAAATACCAAGCTTTTTTGTCTTTTTTATTTTTATATGCCGTAACATATAAAACATACTATAATAAACCCTCTTTTTAAAAAAATAAAAATAAAACTAAATTCTATGGCCCACCTTTCATTTCGCATATGATATATATATAACATATGTTTAAAGCATATGTATATATTAAAGCATACATAAAATTAAACTATCAAAACATTAAAGAACCCTTTCCGTCGGACTTCAAAAGTATGAATAGATTGAATTTCAAACCAAATTCGTGTTCCAAAATGGGATGCTGACGTCTGCCTAATTTGTAACGCGAATTCTCAATCCAATGTGCCTTATAAAAAATTCGAGTCCGATTTTCAGGTTTTCAGATTCCCTTCAATTTCATGCGATCCAATATTAATGCTCCACGTGTCCTCCTTTTGAATTTACAAAACTGGGGGGTAAATTTCTATTTGTTTAATTCCTAGTTGGTGAATTGCGTTAATGCTGGTTGTTGTGTTTAAATACAATCCTGTACAGAAATATGGCTGCGGCCATCTACAAAAAAACTTGCAGGAATTTTAAATGCTGAATTAAATTTCTGGATGGTGTGTAAGCAACCTCCAAAAAAAAATGTTGCTGCTACATCCATCCTTCTACTGCAGCAGTTGAAATTAAAATTCAACAGCACAGGGTTTAATAAGTGAGGGTGTAAAGGTAACTTTTTGTCGATAGTATTCGATTAAGATCATCTATTCATTTTTGTAGGGTCTTATGGTGTTTGGTTTTTTAGTTTTGGGTTGGGCTTATTGAGTCTAAGATATTTTTTGAGTGAAAAAATTGCTATCAGGTATTAAAAAATTTTGGTTCTTTTGTCAAAATTTATGACCTTGTTAGGAAATACAAAACTGACAATGGTTGTATCTTAAATTTGTGGAAAATAATTTGAAATGAAACCTTTTTTTTTAGGTTGTTGCAGCAGGTGCAAACCCTGTTCAAATTACTAGGGACATTGATAAGACAATAAAGGCCCTTGTTTCGGAACTCAAAATTTTGTCAAAGGAGGTAAACGCTTGCCTTTTGAGTAGGCTGGTTTTCCTTTTTGCTGATGGTTTGGTGTATCTAATTGAATTAGTTGCCTAAGGTATTTTTGGTTGCAAACTCCTTTTCATTTTTCATACGGTATTGGCCTTGTGGAATACATTTGATTGTGTGGTCTTGTTAGATCTACAACATTTGTAGTTGTTTAGTCTTATGGCCGAGGTTCACTTTTATTATGGAAATAGTTGATGCAATATTGTCATTTAATCCTTACTGCAGGGTAGCATGTTGAGAAGTTTCTTGTGAAACATTTGGTATTCAAAATGACACTTGATCCTATACAACATCATGCACTTGAATTCAAAATTAATATTCAAAGTGTGCCAGACAATTCTTGCAAAATTTCAAATATTTATGTTGTTTTAAACCATTATCTTTTTCATGTATTGGATGATGAAAATGAGAAAAAGACTTTGGTATGAAACCAACTGGTGAATAATTTCCAGCAAAACAACCACTTCCAAGACATGATTTAGAAGTAGAACATATGTACTTATGAAGCATAGAAACATATCCTTGATGCATTGTTAATGTTTGGCTAGGGTTATTTTTGGAGAAAATAACTCCTTATTCCTAGAATAGTGATCTTCAATACAAGTAAATGCCAGAGAAGAGAGATCATCGCGTGACATAAACCTATTAACAAAAGTGAACAGGGAATGCACTAGTAGAAAATGATGAAATTAGTGACTAGGTGACTAAAAAAGTTAGTCACCACAGTTATTTCAAGTGAATTACTACTAAATTTGAGCAATTTTAAGTGACCGAACTAAAAATGACTAACTTAAACGACTAATTTAGTGTAGGGATAAAATATAGGACTAAATAATAAGTGACTAAACTAAAAGCGACTAACATAAATGACTAATTTAGTCTAGGATTAGAATATATGACTAGATAATAAGTGACCAAATTAATAATGATCAACATAAATGACTATTATAGTCCAAGAATAAAAATATGACCAAATAATAAGTACAACAAGTATATGAATTAGTCATTTATGTTAGTAATTTTTAATTGTGTCACTCCAGAAATGGAAAATTGAAATTTTGATATTGAAATGTTACATTTCACTACAGGGGTCTTTGAATCCAGCTGCACTATTAAAAATTAGAAACAAATGGGTCTATGAATCCATCTACAGTGTTAAAATTATGAATACTCTTTTGTCTCTAAACTCTAACACTGCAAATGGATTCAGAGACCCCCTTCTTTGAATCCATATGCAGTGTTAAATTTAGAGACAAAGGGGTCTTCGAGTCCATCTGAAGTGCTAAAATTTAGAGACCCTCGTCCGCAATGTTAAAATTTAGGTAGATGGATTCAATGACCCCCTTAAAGGGGTCCATGAATCCATCTATAATGCTAAAATTAGAACACTTTTATACAATCACTACTAAACCAACATAGAAGTTGCTATTAAAATGATTAACCACAACACATATTAACATAATCAATATCCCTGTCATAAATAGAAAAAATAATATATATTTATCATTAGAGTAACTTTAGCTACATTTGAGATGAATTGAAATGACTTCCACTCTAACCCAAGAGTATATTCAATATGTTGCAAGTCTATAATAATAACATATGATTTAGAAAGGGTCAAGGCATCTCTAAATACAAATGTGGGGTGGTCGCACTCCTTGGGGAAACTGCCCTTCTAAATTGAAAGTCATGTTCTTTTTTACTTCTAGGAAAATTTTATAGAGAAATCCAACACTGGTAATTAATCAAAGTGATTTGAGCTATACTTGAGACGAAATGGAATGATTGCCACTATAACCCAAAAGTATATCCAATATTTTGCTAGTATATACTAATAACACGTGATTTAGTAAGAAAGGTCAAGACATTTGGAAATACACTTGCGAGGTGGTCCTACTCTTTAGAGGCTTCTACTTTTCCAGTATTATAAAGATAGGGCAAATGTCTCATCAAGAATTTGAACTTAACTATGGGAAATAAAGAACTAAACAAATACTAAAACATTAATAATAATCAATTAAACTAACCAACCAACCAAATAATTACTCTTTTTCCCTTAATAATATTTTTTACCCTTATTTATTATTGCTTTTGTCAAAATTTCTCCACAAATAAATGTTACCCCTTCATGATATCTAACATAATTGTCTTTTTTTACACATAAAAGTTTTATTTTTCCAACCCTTAATAAAATACTATTTTTATTTTTTTCACTCAAATATAAAATACATATTCAAATTTTGTTAAAAAAATCACTAAATGAAAACCATATTTGAAAACAACACCGCTAAAACCGTGAACATTATTTGTCAAAGGTACTAGAGGATCCCACCACACGGAGAGTTTAATAGCTTTCAAAAATCGCGCCTATTTCAAAAATCGCGCCTAATTTGTCGAAGTAGCAATGACATTAAAATTTTTGAAGACGACCTCTATGGAGCGTGGCGGGAAGTAGCAATCACATTAAAAAATAATTTGAGGAGGAAGGCCTGTATGAAGCGTGGCCGGAAGAATGAGGGAAATGGCATGCGGATGATGCACAGCTTAGCAGGAAGCAGCGATCAAATTAAAAAAACCGAGGAAGGCCTCTATCGAGCGTGGCGGGAAGAATGAGGGTAATGGGATGCCGATGATGCACATCGTGGTGGGAAGAATGAGGGCAATGGCATGTTAATGATGCACAGAGTGGCTGGAAGAATGAGGGCAATGGCATGCCGACGATGCACAATTCAAGAGACAAGATAGTGGTATTTGAGAAGACTATTTTGCTTAAGCTATAACTGACGAGACTAAATGGTACATCGAAATGACCCATTGCAAATCATTTTGGTGAGTCATAGTAAGAACAATGACCATTAGGGCTTTCTGGGTTGAGGATCAGTTCTTGAAGAAGAATTTAGACCTTATTGAAAAAAAATCGAGCCAATTTTTCCACACTTTCTGATCCATTGAATGGTTGATTAGGAGTCTAGAGGTGTTAAATGCAACTGGTCTTTACTCCTTTACTCTTGCTATGGTTCTACTCCCACAGGGAAACTCCAATCCTGGTATGAACAATGAAACTAAATGTAAATTGTGGGTGATTTCTGCTGTTACTGATTTCTTTTATGTATAAGATGATCATTCCTAACAATTTTAATTGGTGCAGGTTTCATTGGGATTACCTTCTCTTATGGTCTATCATTGAACAAATCGTTTGTTAAAAGTATACAAAACCTAGAACACATCGAACAGTACATGCACATTCCTAGTGAGGCCCCAGCTATTATAGAAGATCACAGACCACCAGATAATGGATAAATTCGTGGCAATATGGAGCACCTAGCACAAACTGCCCCATCCCACTAGGAAATAACTTTATGTACAGGCTCCAAGTGAAGGATCAGATAGGTAGATACTATTAATTTCCATCATTGTATCTGCAGAAAGCTGCAGGGGGCTTTGAAAGGCTAAATGTAGCTAGCAGGGCCCTGATCATTGTTCTATTCCCTCCGCCTAATGGTGATATAACTCTGCTTATAGGTGACTGGTACAAAACCAACGTTTCAGTAAGTTATTAATCCATCCCTGAAACATGTACATATCTTAAAATTAAAAAGACTGGCTATGTTCAACTTCAGCCTGTCCACCATAATGCTCTCTTGCAACGTATCAATATCTGACTATATTCTATCTTTGGGCAGATCCTTGGAAGAAAAATTGATGTGGGAAGATCTATTGGTAATCGTGATGTTGTTCACATTAATGGTCGTGGGCTACCAAATGAAATAGCAAATATACTGGAACAAGGTACTTATCGCTGATCTCTATCACAAGGCAATTTGTTAGATTTAGTATAGGTGTGTCTATCCTTTCAACGATTCACAAGATCTTGTTTATTTTGATTTTATCTTATGGCTATTGAATACATTTCTTCTTCTCTTAAGATGTATCTAAAATGACCCATCTGTTCATTAAGTTTTCTGTGCCAATCTTTCAAAGTGATAACAAATGAATTCGTGATAATGACTATGAACCCATTTAGTTGGGATGCATTTATTTGTTTAAACAGAGTTGGAGAAGTAATTTTTAGGAATATTAGGATGTGAGAAGTAAATACTATGTTCAAAGCTACAATCGTGCAAAGAAATTCAAAACAAAACATGCAACAAGTTTTCAACAACATGGTAATAGCTCATCCTCTTACAATGATCATAATTGCGCAAAGACATTTCACACATGCTAAATATTTCCCAATCCATCTGAATATATGTAAGAAAATATAATGAATCAAGCACAATAGGGAAGAAAATACTAGCATGAGTTGAATTTGGCCAATGCAAGGATTCCAATGCAATCCTTTAGCGCAGGCTCAAATTATTTCATGAATCCAACACAATGAACAACCTAAACCCAAAAACTGACTCAATAAAGTTAGTGCATAAATAAATACAGAAATCATCTCCTTACAATGTTATTCCTCCATCGAACCTAAAACTACCAAGGCATATGCATCCAACTCTCCTTCTAGATAGAATTACCAAACGTCCAAAATTCTAGAAGCACTTCTTGTGAATAATTGAAGGGCTAGACTCATCATATTCTAATTTTTAAATCCACATCTGCAATACACATAAAAAGTGCAGATTTTTAGGTGAATCCAAAAAAATTTCCCTAATAAAATTAAAAATAAATATTTATCAAAATTTAATTTTATCAAATTTGTATCAAATTGGCTTTGATGTCATTCTTATTATGTTGGGCCAACTATTGGGGATCTTGTGGTGGTGGAATTGTGTTTTTGATAAAATCTCCCACCCCATTATCCTCTAATACTATCGTGATCCTCCCTTTCCAAGAGACGATGTTAGAGGATCCCTCTCAATAGTGATCTACTCCCAATACTTGGTAGGCCATCTTGCTTCCCACAAAAACCTTGTAGTCCTTCACAATAGGCTGAAATGTACATATATTAATTTAAATCTAAGGTTTCCATTTGTAGGTGAGGAAGAGAGTGGAGAAAGAAAAGAGACTTGGATAACTGATATAGGTCCACAGAAAAATAAATCAATCACTATGAACTCAAAAATAATACCTTTTGTATTGATACATTTAGTGGTAAACCCAACTACGCTTGATTGGATCTATATTAATGAAGTTACCCCTCTTGAATTTATTTAGAAAAAATTCCGCCAGGGAATTTGTTTGGGCATGAGGACCCCAAGGCTCAGACAAACCCAAAGAGACATTAAAAATCCCTCCCAGGATTATTATAAAGTTGTTTATGAGAGACTTTGAGAAGAAAGAGTTCTAGAAGCTTACTCTATCTTGGCAGGGGTCATAGATATTTATAATGGAGAATTGTAACCCGAGATCAGAAGAAAAGACCTCGTCCTCGAGAGCCAGATTAGACCCGCAGGAATTTAGAAGTTTGATGCTCCAATATATGAATCCAAAATCCAATCCTTTCGATTTCCCAGATGCATCAAGGGCCAAAAAAGACCACCCAGGAAGAATTTGGGTTAAAAACTTCATCACCATGTCCCCTTCACCCATGTTTCTTTAAGCAAGATAATATTGCAATGCACTGAACTGAAGAGAATTTTTAGAGCCAGTTTTTTGTGGGCACTGGCCAGCCCTCTACAGTTGTAGGACATCAAAATTATCGAGAAACCATGATAGGGGACATCACTGTTCTAAGCGCCCCTTTAAGGGATAATTTCTTGCCATCATCAATATCGAGTTTTTCTTTCAACTTTGCTTTGGAGATGTTCGATTTTTTGCCTCTCGTTTTGTTAGGAACAGAGGGTTCCAAGTGGATCCCAAGACCTCCAATAGGGATAACAATACCATATTTTTTGTCTCTCGGCTTGAGGTTATAATGAGGAATTTCAGTAGGGCACACAGGGCCCGAGGGATTCTCTTCAAGTAATAGGGGAATGTCTGATAAAGATAACTCATGAATGGTAGAGATGATACTTTCAAGAGCTATAAGATCAGAAAAAAGGGACCAGGACTCAAAATGTTTATGGTTGGAGGGACTAAGCTTGAGACAAATAGACCGAGGAAATAAATTAACAGACATAGGAGTAGTAGGGGGAGTATTAGTACCCGCGGGAAGAGGTACCTGTCGCGTGAGTTCCACTTCACCCTGACTTTCCCGAGCTGTGTCTACTGCTTCTGCCTGTCCCCTTGTGGTGGAAGCTAAATTTCCATGGGATCAATGAAGCCATCATGCTGAGTATCCAACTTCTCCTATTGTACCTCGACCTCCACCTCTTCCCCAATACTGCCCTCAAGTTCGGGCTCTTCCCGATGTCTCTTGCGTCTACGGAAGCCTAAAGGACAATCCCTTGCCAGATGACCATACTTATGATAATGATGGAAAAATAATGCTAACTGCTCACAATCTAGAATTTGAGAGAAAGAGTGGCCATGCACTTGAATCTGCATCATATTTTCTAGCCCTTCTCTTGGGTCCAACCGAAGCAATATTTGAGCAACCTTCCAGAAATGTGCCCAACATATTTCCAATGGCTTTGAGCACTCCCATTGACCAGAGCTGGGACACAAGGGCAGACAGACGCACCTAAAACGGTATTTCTTCGAGCCTTTCTCTTTGTGCGTCGAATAATGGCATCCATTTTTTGAAGAATATTGGGGAATTGCCAAAGCCCTAGTTCCTTTCTAGAACCCATTCCACTGCTTCTTCATTTGGGAACCTGACCATAAACCAACCTCTGGTCAAGATGATAACCTCTATTTGAGTGGTGAGACCTCCACTCCAAGACTTATGTATCCACTCTGCAATATAATTTGAGGAATATTGACGACCTTTCGCATGCCCCACTGAGATAAGTTTTGAGGTTGCCAAGGCCTTGTCTAATGGAATTTCCACTCCCAATACCAAGTTTGGCCTAACCTCCTTCCTGATTACTTTCCCCTTCTTTCTCTTGGAGCCAAAGGTTTGCCCAATACCAAAAGAAGCGCTGGGAGCTTCATCATTCTGTAGTTCTTCCTCACGGGGTTGTTCTAGCAAAGAAACCGGCGACCCGCCACTCTGAGGAGGTGCCTCGACTCCTTTAGACTGAGTCTTGGGGTCAAGAAGTGGGTGGTTCTCCTTCAGCCCCAGAGAGATGTCATTATCTATTCCTTGGATTTTCTGAGAGAAGATATTACCTTCTTACCTACTTTCTTCTACAGGCTGAAAATTTGTATATGACTCCTCCAAAATCGAGAATTATTTAAACAGATTGTAAATTTATGTAGATGTTCTATGCTTGATGCAACTTTACTTTCTCTTCAATACTAGACAACAATCACATAAATCATTAAGTAAAATACTGATAGAAGATACTAGTAGATTGACAGAAGACAAGCCAGAAACAGATAAGTGTGTTGGTGCGTTACGACAATCAATAGGATGCTTCAACCAGCAAAGTCTTAATTGGTCAGCTAACTAGCAATGTCACACAACCCTCAGATCAGCCAAATAGTCAACTCAAAAGTCAACCCAGAAAAGTCAGCGCTGCCCCAGAAAAGTCAACCCAGAACATCAGCAAGTAAAAGTCAATGCAAAATGGTCTATAGTCAGCCTTTGACCTAGGTTCTTGTGCCAAAATGTACGGACTGCAGAAATCGAAGTCTATGCCAAAATTTAGCTCCTTTTGACCATGCGTTGACCAAATTCAACAGTGGTCAAACCTGCGGTGGAAATCGTAGCTGCAGCAGAAAATGTCTTCGTCCTTCTCCCACGTGTGAACCGCAGATTGCCTCCAAGTAGCTCGAACCAATCAGAAGTGGAGAGAGAAATATGTGTGATGAGGAGATGAGTGAAATGTCCTCCAACGCTGACTTTATTTATATCCATCACTAAGGGTTTGTGACACATTTGCTGTGGTACAAAACCTTAAATTCGTCCTACACATATTTGAATATATTAGAAAATAAATTCAAAATAAATGTTCTGCTCATCGGATCAAGATGATCTTTAGATCAATCTGGCACCTCTTCGAAAGAGGAACCCAATAAAAGTATTGGTATCTTCATCTCAGCATCACAACATGGACTTTGGACCTAGTTTTCCAATTTAAACACTCCCTCTCAACTAGGGAGAACTCCATCCACCTGTGCAACTCAACATCGTGCATCATCTCGTCGTAACTTGCTTTGTTGGCTCTTTATTTTAGAACAGAAGTGGGTCAGTCACAAAGACATCATTCCCGGTTTACAGATTCAGCCCAGAGGTTCGAAACCTCTACAGGACTCACAAAGAGTCTCATATCAACTCGAAGTTGGTTTATCTGACCCGAAGTCAGTAGGAGGTCCAAAACCTGACTAGACTTGATCCCATATCAAGTGGTTGGACCGTGCCATCCTAGATAGAGAGTATGGCAATCTCTGATGTGTCCATCAATCTTTGCTACTAGTCTCTAGCTTTTCCCACCTCATTGGCCAAATGAGAGGTACTTCCCATGAGACTTGAACTCAATGGGTAGGATTCATACGGGGCACAGATAATGAGAGGTGAACCAACTCAATAATCACAATGGTGGGGCCCAAGCACACCAACAAGGTTCAGAAAGCCTAGCCTTGTGGTTGCTTATAGCTCCGAGAAGCTATCCCCAAAGCCCCCTAGAGCTCCTAGAGCTCATCGTCTAATAGGACCCTCATCAGAGGGTCATTCCACGATACCAAGACTCTCACGGAAGGTTAGGAACTTGACCTTCCCTAGGGGCTTTGTAAGAATATCTGCGACCTGCTCATCAGTTCCTATATGATCGAGCCTTACGGCGCCTCGCTGTACCATATCCTGGATAAAGTGGTACCTGATATCAATATGCTTGGATCGATCATGGAACACGGGATTCTCGGACAAGGGAATCCCATTCTGGTTATCACAGAGTATCACGGTGGTATCTAGCACATGCCCAAACAACTCACTGAAGAGCTTTCACAACGAAACTGCTTCACAATAGGCCATACTTGCTGCAATGTATTTGGCCTCCGCAGTGCTCAAAGCCACCGACTTCTGCTTCCTGCTCATTCATAATATAGAAGCAGATCCAAGTGTGAAGCAACATCTCGATGTGCTTTTTCAATCCACCACATTGCCAGCTCAATTGGCATCAGTTTATCCAAGGAGTGTCATGCTCTCGGCAGTGTATCTCAGCCCATGGTTTATCGTGCCCAGAAGATATCTCAGAAGATTCTTGGAACCAACCCAGTGAGTGTGATGAGGCTCAACCATCTGTTGACTCAAAGTGTTCACTACAAAACATATATCTAGATGGGTGTTCACTAAGAACATCAGGGCCCCTACGAGTTGACGATACTTAGTAGGATTTGCTGACACGGGCCCAGCAGTGCTGCTACTCAACTTCTTGAAGTTGAGCTCCATCGGTATCGACATGGACTTACAGTCCACCATACCAAATCTTTCCAGAAGCTTCACAATGTATTTTCCTTGAGAAAGGAAAATCTCGCCAGTTCTCTGCCAGACCTCCAGGCCTAGGAAGTAGTGCATCAGTCCTAGGTATTTCATCTTGAACTCAACAGTGAGCTCCCTCTTGCACTGATGAATGAGAGGGTCAGCACCTATCAGGAAGAGGTCGTCCACATACATCACCAGAATGAGATGCTTCTCTCTATCAACCTTGAAGTAAAGGTTTGGATCAACATTAATATGAGTGAAGCCCAACTTCATTAGGTAGCTATCTATCCCCTCGTACCAAGCTCTGGGTGGTTGCTTCAGCCCATAGAGGGCTTTCTTCAACCTGCAGACATGGGTGTCTTGATCCTGGACTTCAAACCCCAGAGGTTGCTCTACATACACCTCTTCCTTTATCGCACCATGCAGAAATGCGGTCTTCACATCCATCTGATGAAGACTCCACCCTTGCGTAGTAGCAAGGGCTATGATAGATCAAATGGTGGTATATCGTACCACAGGTGCAAATATGTCATCGTAGTCTATGCCTTCCTTTTGAGAGAAGCCACAGGCAATGAATCTTGCCTTGAACTTTTCAGCACTTCCATCAGATCCATGCTTGATCTTGTAGAGCCATTTCGAGGTGACAACTGCTTTGTCCTCTGGTCTTGGAACCACATCCCAGACATCATTCTTCATTATGGACTCATACTCTTCGTGCATAGCATCCTTCCAGACTTGATGCTTTATGGCTTCCTCAAAAGATCCAGGCTCGAATTGTACAATAGTACTCATGGCTGCTAGATACCCTTGGAAATCTACTCGGCTTCTTGCTTTCACGGAATGCCCCCCTTGGGGCCATATGTCCCTCAGCATCCTTGAGAGTGTTCCTGAGCCATGATGGTCTCTTCCCCATTGAAGGAGGTGGATCAATCGGGTCCATTGGTCCTTCAACATCAGGCATCATCTCATCCTTCGGTTCTTCTTGATTTCCAGGCCTTGCTTCATGATCTTCTTCAGATCTCGGAAGAATGACTACTTTCTTCAGGGAAGCATCTTCGCCAAAAGTGACATTGTGGCATATCTCCACTTCCCTTTGACCAGGCACATAGACTCTATAGGCCTTCGAAGTTTCACTGTAGCCCACAAAAATTCCTTTATTCCCAAAAGCATCCAGCTTGTTCCTCTTCTCTTTCAACACATGAAAATAAACAAGACATCCAAAAACTCTAAAATGTGAGACATCAGGTTTCTTACCAGTGAAAACCTCTTCGGGAGTTTTGGAGTCCAGAGCGGAATGCGGGCGTTGGTTTTGTATGTACACAGCAGTGTTCGCAGCTTCTCCCCATATAAACTTCGGTAGACCTTGGTCACATAGCATGGCACAGGTAGCTTCCACAATGGTCTTGTTCTTTCATTCAACAATGCCATTTTGCTCAGAAGTATAGATAGTTGTGGTCTCCCTCTTGATGCTAGCTTCTCTGCAAAAGTCCTTGAATTTGTTTGTCTCATATTCAGTGCCATTATCGGTCCTCAAAATCTTGATCTTCTTCCTTGTCATATTTTCCACCAAGGTTTTGAAGGTACATAACCACATAAAAGCCCCATCCTTCTTCAAGAAGTATATCCAGGTTTTGCGAGAAAAGTCATCTATGAACGTCATGTAATAAAAACATCCTCCCAAGGATGTCACGGGTAACATACCAGATAGATCAGAATGGATCAATTGCAAGACATCATATGTCTTTGTGACACTTGAGGGGAAAGGTCCCCTTGTATGCTTTCCTTCGGTACAACCCTTACATACACCTTCATGATTATTTGAAATCTCGAGCATCCCTATCACCACCTTCCTTGCTTCGGGAAGGGCCTTGTAGTGAAGGTGTCCAAACCTCTGGTGCCATAGTTCAGTTTGTCAGATAGTATCACATGTCATTGCTCCCAGTGGACTTCCTCCAACCTGGTAGAGTGTATCAAGTCTAAACCCAATCGTGATAGCTTCCTTGAAGCTCTTCTTCCACATGTGCACCTTTCCATCAATGAATGCCACATTGAAACATTTGTCTTCCATGGCCGATATAGACACAAGGTTCTTCTTCAAATTTGGTACATAGAGTACATCCTGCAAGCGGAAGACTTGACCTTGAGATAAGTGGAGGGTTATAGTCCCTGTCCCTTTCACGGGATATGTGGCATTATCTCCAAGGATAATTTCCAGATTGGTATCCTTCTCAACTATATTAGAGAGTGCTTCCTTGAACCCAGTGATGTGCCTTGAGGCACCACTATCTATCAACTAGGCATCCATAATGTCGGGTGGAGATGCAGCAGAGAGGGCACATACAAGAATGTATTCATTTCTTTTATCAGCAACATTTCATTCCTCATACCTGGGGTTTCTTGACCTTTTGAAAGGTTGACCATTTCCGCCGGAGGGAGCCTTCCTCTTTCCCTTGAACTTGTGGTTCCTTTGATTGCCATTCCTCTGGTTGTTGTTGTTGTCATCACCATCGGGAGAATCCTTCTTGAAAGGGTGTTCTCTAGCATAGTGACTTGGCCTATGACAAGTGTAACACTTGCCCTTCTTTCCCTGGGCCCCTGCTCTTCCTTTGTTCTTTTGACCACCAAAGTTCTTTCTAGAGTGAGCAACGTAGGCAACATTTCCTTCATTTTCATACTCCTTCATTCTTGTCTCTTCTTGAACACATCTCGATAGTACTTCGTCAAAGTCAGGTATCACATTATTATTGAGAATGGTAGTGTTGAACACATGCCATTCGGATGAGAGCCCTCCAAGTGCGGTGAGTACCATCTCTCGATCAGCTATTGTCTCCCCAATAGCTAGCAGATTGTTCCTGATCTCGGTCAGCTTTAGAAAATATGATTGAACAGACTCATCCCTGCCTTTCTTCAGATTCTTCAATTGGTTCTTGTAGAATAGGACTTGATTTGCATTGTTGGCCTTGAACATGTGGACCAACTTTGGATGTTCCCAGCTTAGAGATGTAGGAAACCAGACTCTAGTGAATTGAGTCCCTGATCATCAGCTTTGCTTTGATCTCCCCCTTCTTATATTTTGTTTTGGTAGCAGCAGTAGCAGTGGATGGAGGTTCTTGGATTTTACCCTGTACATAGTCCATGACATCTTGGTCTTCCAATTTAAGATCCAATGTCATCTTTCAAGCATGGAAATCATCCTTCCCAGTCAATTTGTCATCCTCCTTAAAGCCATAGTTTGTGGAACCCATTTTCTTCTTTGGTGATTGCTACAAATTTGGGCTTTGTCTTCACCTTAGCTCTGATACCATGTAAATTTATGTAGATGTTCTATGCTTGATACAACTTTACTTTCTCTTCAATACTAGAAAACAATCACATAAATCATTAAGTAAAATGCTGATAGAACATACCAGTAAATTGACAAAAGAAAAGCCAGAAACAGATAAGTGTGTTGGTGCGTTACGGCAGTCAACAGGATGCTTCAACCAACAAAGTCTCAATTGGTCAGCTAACCAACAATGTCACACAACCCTCATATCAGCTAAACAGTCAACTCAAAAGTCAAAGCTGCCCAGAAAAGTCAACGCAGGACAACAACAAGTAAAATTCAATGCAACACGGTATACGATCAACCTTTGACCTTGGTTCTTGTGCCAAAATGTATAGACTACAGAAATCGAAGTCTATGCCAAAATTCAGCTCCTTTTGACCATGTGTTGACCAAAGTCAACGCTGGTCAAACCTGCAGTGGAAACCCTAGCTGCAGTACAAAATGTCTCTGTCCTTCTCCCACGTGTGAGTCGCAGGTTGCCTCCAAGTAGCTCGAACCAATCAGAAGTGGAGAGAGAAATATGTGTGATAGGAGATGAGTGAAATGTCCTCCAACGTTGACTTTATTTATATCCATCACTGAGGGTGTGTGACACATTTGCTGGGGTACAAAACCTTAAAGCCGACCTGCACATATTTGAATATATTAGAAAATAAATTCAAAATAAATGTTCTGCTCATCGGATCAAGATGATCTTTAGATTGATCTTGCACCTCTTCGAAAGAGGAACCCAATAAAAATATTGGTATCTTCATCTGAGCATCACAACATGGAGTTTAGACCTAGTTGTCCAATTTTAACATAGATTCTCCCCAAACAACCCTTCATTATCACCAGAACGCTCTGAAAACAAAGCCTGCTCAAACACCAGACCAATAAAAACAACTAGCGGGATTTTGCATCCTCGAGTCTTATCCAAATGCTGACCCACTCCCAGAGACACTGCCTTTACCTCCTCAATTAAACAAGATTTTAAACCTTCATGCCTTAGCAGACTATTGCCCTTTACCACGTCTTCGATACCACTGGTTAAGGAATAAGAGAGACATAAAGATCTTACCCGAAAATTCGTCGGGGAAACGCAACCTCCAGCTCTTTGTAAAACTGCATTCTCAAAACCGATTGAAGATTCCATTGCTTGCAGCTAGGATACCATCTTTGATGAGAGGCTTCTTGACTGTTCCAAAAACCTAAATCGCCACCGACTTCCCAGTCCAGCTCAACAACACCTTGCTTGCCAAGTGGAGACCTCGTTGGCATTTTGACCTTCTCCAGGTTCTGTTGGGTTGGTTCCAACCCCCAGACCGATAGAATGTCCTCTGGTTCCGGTTCTAAGTTGACATGGTCTTTGGGGCTAACCATACTGAGACCATAGAGAGATGAATCACAAAATTGTTGCAAACTCCGCACTCTGAGGGAGAGTCTCAAACGCTGGACTGGCTTCCATGCTGGGAGGATGCAAAAATGAAACAACAATGCAACAAATAACTAAAAAATGCGTAAACCAAAAACCGAGAGTGTTAAATAGGAGTTCGAAGGGAGACCGGTTACGATTTCGAGGAGCGTTTAATGAAGACCCTGCATGTGCGTACAAGTGGTGAGGCAGTTCCTATAAGCCATCAGAGCTACAGTGACTGCTGCGATTGATTGTCCCAATGCACAGAGTGCGAAAACCTAGAAACCATAAAATTCCCACCCCCCCCCTTCATTTTTTTCAAAAAAAAAAAATCCTTCTATTCAATTTACCCTCAACCTACTAGTTTAAAAAAAATTATTTCAAAGGTCGTCTTCCCGCTAATTTCAAGTTAGAAACTATACACTCTTAAATTTAACTTCATTGTCGTCATGGTTTTACTTCTATAAGGATTATTATCATTTGAATTTTGCGCCACATCTTTCAATCATAATGGCGTGAGAATTTCTTCATAGGGCTAAACCATCGGCCCTCGGAAATCCCCAAAACAATATCACCGCAAGCAACAAACAGACTTGCAGAAACCCATAAGAGGTTGATCAAGCCGGACTTAAATTTATTCATATCCTTCAAATTCACCACAACTCCCTTTTAGTTCTGAAAAAATTGGTGGGTTTCATTTTCAGCTATTTCATCTATATAACTTTAAACAAGCAATATGCTAAAAGTGCCTGTACTTGGGTTTGAATTTTCCATGTGACTTACCCTTCAACTCTATCGGACAGATAGGGTGTCACTGCTATCATAGGAGAATCCTACGATGTTAGGTACAAATCCTTTTTTAAGGCCCTTTCTGTGTCTTTATGCATACACGCTCAAGCATATGTAGATAGATGGATGGATGGTAAATTGGCATTGAAGAGTCCAAGTGATAACAGGGCATGTTTGTGCAAATACTTGTATCCTTCACTATTTTGACTTATATTGTTAAGTCTGTGAGAATGTACAAAATGACCTTGTCTTGCAACCAAAGCAAACTCATTTTCCCCTTGTTAACTTATCACTATTTTGCATTGGTTTGTTTCATCTCCATTATTACTTATTTTGGTGTTATGTTGTTATTGATACCATCGGCCTGCAATTGTTTTTCCATTTATTCACATGAAGGAACTATGTGAAATCAATCCTTCTCTCCAATTGAGTCCCCTGTTTCAATATTCAACTTCTATTTATATTTTGGCATTTTGAAGGTTCCATGTATTGTCTGTTATACCAGAGACTCCAAAATTATGACTTCTTGTTAACAAATTCCATGTGTATTGTGTACATACATCAAAAGGGTTGTTGCATACTGCCCTCACAAAATTTCTTTGACAAGTTACTTGTTTGATAAAGTTTTCTTTGTCTACCATTATCAACACGATCTTCCGTGATTCCACAATGTACATTTTATTTGATCATTGCAGCTAGACAAGAGGCCGCCAAACAAACCTTAGTATAAAAATTCAAACATCTAGATTTTTGGTTTATCTTTAAAATTTAGTTTTTGTGTGGTTTTGGTAGTTTTTATTTCTAATTTCCAGCATGTCTGTGATTGATCTCAATTTGAATTCATACATCACACAAATACTTGTCATCGGGAAAGAATCAAGTTATGAAGCTCTGTTACTAATTATTTTAAGTGTCAATCAACTGTTCACAGAATAACTGTCATTGTTAGTCTTTGTTTGTTTTTTCATTAGTCATTTGAAATTCAAGGGTTCTTTCTCCTTGTCTGGATCCTTAAAAATAAATAAAATGTGGTAGAAAACATCCAACAGAGATCTTGGCATCATGTAGCAATCCTCTGCTTCTTGCATATCTTGATGAAGAAAATATTTAACTGATCTTACTCCCTCTTACCCAGGGAGATCACAAGCCTAAGCTTGTCTTTCTAGAAATCAAAGTGTCCATCACGCATCCTGCTCAATGTGAGATGACTCAAACATGACATAAAATAGGAATGTCCTTTGTTGTACCATATAAAGTGGTATTATGTGAAACACTGGATTCTCTTAATCCTATTCTGCAATATACAACAATGACAACTGAAGAGGTTTCTTAAATTTATACATCCGACTGCAGTAGTGCTAGAGTATATAACACTTAGATGTGCTCTTTCCATCCATCATTTTGTCAACCTAGTTATCATCAAAATATTCATGAAACCTTATATTTCAGTAGTGTACATCAGGATGTAGAATCACTGAGATATCTCAATAAGCAGTTGTCCAATATATGGGGCTCACCCATAAATTGACTTGAGAAATTTCATAGCGAGACATATGTCTGATTAGGTGGTGATTAGGTATCCCACAAGATATACATATGCATACCATTTTACCATCAATCCTTAAGTGTAGGGAATAGTGCATCAAGGCTAGGTCTTACATCTTGACTTCGAAAGTCAACTCCCTCTTACGTTGACAAACGAGAGTGTCATCAATCAGAAGTAGTTGCATCCTTACAATCCAATCATCATGGCTTGTCCATAACTCCCTCTAAATATAAGGAAAGTGACCTTGCCAAAATTATAGTCATAGAGCTATCTGCAACCTGCTACTTTTCCAGTCACTATTCCTTTGGTCCATGTGCCAAAGTCATCAATATTGCTCCCTCTTAATTCTTTCTTCATCCTTTTATCAATCTACTCCTTATTTTTAAGATGACACGTTAGAATACCAAACCTCAGCAATACATAGGTGAACTCTCTCACATGCTCTGCCTATTCAAATGACAGATCTCAATAGCAGTATATCAATAGAACCTTATTATTGAAATTGCAAGAATGACTGAAATTAAAGATACCAAGGGAATTACTCTGAATTTAACCTTGGAATGATTTCCAAGTCTGATTATGCCATGGATACTGGCTTCTAGCCTAATCTTAACATCTAGATAGACCAAGGAAATTTCAAATTATGCCAAGTTTCTTCTCAGCCACAAATACTACATCTGATATACTGAATTATTCCAAGGTTCATTATTATTGCAGAAGAATGTAGCAAATAGTTAATGCACTTTAAACTGGTTAAGAAGAACTGTCTTCTTCCCTCCAGTTTCTGATGCTTGTCATTAAAGACTGAATACTTGTTGCATCCTTGACTTATGCTAATGGAATGTCCAATGTTCAACCTGAATTCTTGTAGTGATTTCTGTCACAAGGGAGGTTTGGTCTTCAGATACCTACAGAATTGCTTCCTTTAATGATGATACTATAGGTCTTCAAAGTGAAAAAATGATTCTTCTCAAAACTGAACAAGGATCGTAAGCTTGATGCTAAGAAGATCAGACTGTGACTGTATATATGAATGATGACACTATTGAAGGAACATGACTGTGAACACAATCAATACAGCCCAAAGTGACCGAGAGCATTGATATTTTAGATGGAGGATATTGCAGCTACTCCACTGCAACATCATTCTCGAATAGGATTCCTGACACCATATATAGGATAATATTACTGTTTTGTATACAATGCAAAACTCAACGAATATAGACAGTGGGAATATACAATACGAATAGAGCATAGAATCCATATTTGAATGGATGGATGAACTTCCATATATTCATGTACTGTATCATCATTCATATACAGCTGACGAAATCGAGGTCAAGCTTATACTGCTGTAATAGCAATACCATATTGGAGTTGTTGCACAGTGACATCCATACACAAAGTTGAGAGTATATAGGAATGGGTTGATACCCATTATTGCCAATATGGGAAGCCATACCAATGTAGAGTAATATGAGAAACATATATATGACTGAAGCAAGAAAAAATTTCATAATGCAAAGAATCATACTGAAGCATATGCCATATGACATTATAGGCAAATCGAACCAAGACTATAGCTATATAACGAACGTCCAATTATTTCATAGGTGCAGTATCAAGAGTGAAGATCTGAGAGACTTCCTTGAAAAGTAAACTTGCTGAGCCTTGCTTCAAATCACTGTGCTTTCATGACCAACTATGCTTCCCGTTATGCTGTTATACTATACATTCAAAGCATGGTTGGAAGGGATTTAAGGCTCCTCCTCAAGCCTCCTACAATTCACGTGTTTGCTACATCAAGGTCTTCATATATACCAAGATATACTTGATCTTAACTGAACTGAAACTTAGGATGATTGCGGTCTAATCTAGACCTCAAAACAGAATTTTCTGAGTTGTTGCAGAAGCAATCCCTTCTCTGTGGCCTAGAGCAGAATGAGAATCTCCTTCTAGGACAAGGAACCGCCCCTGTTTACCTACACTGTCTCTTGAGATCACTGCGGCTAGGGTGGGAGGTTCCTTCTAGGCCTCTTGGCCCTCTCAAATCCTTCTCCTCATACTATTGTAACAACACCTTCCAGCAGCCTTGTAAACAGAGACAAACCCTTCACAAAAAAGTACAGAAAAACCATAAATACTTACCTCTTAACCTGTGGTCTGATCTAATAAGAGAGACAATGCCCAAAACATTATTGACTTTGCTCTCCTCCTTGTTGGCTGCTTGCATTAAATGTTGAAGGAGGACTCTACAATAATGGTTTGAAAATTTGATTTGAAGCCCCTATGAGCTATTGAGACCAACTCTGACATATTCCCAAACTGGAATTCTAACGGTCCCTTGCTTGATGGAAACTTGATTACATTCCTTGTGGTTGCATTCCTTCTCTTGCTTGGGATTGACCTTATCTGGCTCTAAAACCATGTTAATTTTGGAGCATGTTCTTACTTAGTTAGTTCACTAAACATACTATCCCATAAGCCATTTAGATTCCATTAGCAATCACATAGCTCATTATCATATAAACAGTAACTAAAGAAAGAACACAGATGATCGAAGCAAAAGACAAGCCAAGACAAGATAACACACGGATATGGCGCAAGGCAGGGAAAAACCCGAAGTCGGGGAAAACCCTTGATCAATTCTTCTTATTATGCATAAACAAATGTTCAGCAAAGAGAGAGAGAGTACAATGATTTTAAAGTCAACACTAAATTTCCAAATAGAAGATCTGACCTTAGACTGCAATTCGGAATACTGGTTAGGGCTGCCTGAATTTTCCATCTTTCTCCATTACAGCCTGTGTTCAAGCCTGGGAATGTGAGGCCTAGAAAGAAGGACTTAGCCATGCCTTCATTCTCTCAAACAACTTAACAACTAGGTGTAGTAATGTTCCTCTGTCTGCGTCCTGCAACAAAGATGTTCAATAGAAGATCATGGAGAGATACGCTACAGCAAGGGATCACAATCCTCTGTCAGGGATCACAACTTATGTCCAAGGGTCTGCAACCTTTGATCCAATTGCGTTGGCTTCTTAGTGGCTGCGGCTAAGTAAGGAGACCCTAGACTAGGTTTCTCTTTCCTCTAGACTTCCTTCACAACCTACTGTTTACTGCAGCCCAGAACAGAGAGATAATTACCATAAAGAAAATACAGCTGCACCCTTAACCTCTTCTCACACCTACAGATTAGACCTGCAAGTAATACACACCCTAAAACAATATTTTAGGGGAAAATGGCATAGATATTGCATTAAGAATTATAGTTGTTACAGCCAGGAACCAAAAAGTAGTCAAATAAGAGCTGCATGCCTACAAAAGAAATAACAGTTAACACTCCTTGACCCCAACTTAAAGACTGTCCACATCCTACCTAAAAAGGACAATGTTGGGCAAAAATTACATAGTCAAACTTGATCTAAATAGTAAATATAGAAATTTCTTCCAAATTGAACAAAGTGTTCATCTCATGAAACGTTGCCCAACTGTATCACTTCTATAAGTAGGAAGGGATTGTTAGACAGATAACATCCCATAGTTGTACATGCTTCTCGAACCATCCATTTGCCCCCAAATAGAGCATTATTCCAATGAACATAAGAAACAAAAAAATTAAAGATTAAAACAGAGATTAATATTAACGGCCTTGAAAGATAGATTCAAAGTTGCAACATGCCATACAATAACCACTTGTTAGACAAATGAAATGAAATTCATCCCTTATCACCAAAATATTGTGAAGAACCAACAATCTAAGTACTTCAGTTTTAAAATATGAATGGGATTTCCAATATCATGACACTTCTAGGTCCACCTTGACTCATGGTCTCAAACATTCCACTCCCTGTTGAGATGGCTTTCCACTGAATGAGTTGTCGGTTCTTGTCATAGAATTCCTTGGTTCAATAGTGCCCATAAATGGTATCTCCTGAGACCATTTCCAATCCTTTCAAATGGAGTAAAGAATATCCAGATTATTTACTTAGCTTGAAAAAACATTCTTTGGGAATCATCAATATATTGCGGAAGAATCAATCAATTTCTTGAAGTCTTTCAGAAAAACAAGAGCTTGCCATAACAACCACTTGCCTGTGTTCTTGTCCCACAAATAGTCATACATATGAAAAGGCTCTCTTTCACAATGGTTTCCCCATAAAGAAAGGAACTTGCCAAAGTTGTCCTTAATATGCTAAGAAAGACCAAATTAATTAGACAAACAAGTTCCATACTTGTTGATAATCCATATGGTGTCATTGCAAATACGAAGATACTAACTAACAGTTTCCCCATATCTGCTTGAGAATGCATGAACAAAGATCTTAAAGGCTTCAAACACACTTGACTATATGGCAAAGACAATAAGAGCCATGCTTGCCACTTATGTATACAACATTTAGAGCATGGTGTGATGCAAGTATCTACTAATGATTAATTTTGCATTGCAACACATGACTAATGATTAATTTTACAACAATGTCAGTTCATTAGCCAGGCGGGTTACAGTTGGAATGCTGATCTATTGAATATTGACATTACAGTCAGAATTATATTGGTGGATTATTGGTTATATAGGTCTACTGTTCATTAGGCAGTTAGCCCTAACTTGTGGTGGTTTGCTGAAGAAACATATGACTGTTAAATGTTTCTTATATCATTAGTGAATTATATAGAAGGGTACTTACCATTATCTGAGTTGATAAATGTGCACTACTGTTATGATTTTTTTCATGATTGGCTGAAAACACTAGATAAGGATTGAACACCAAGGCCAAAAATTACCTAGGGACATTACATACATCCATTAGAGAAATAGTAAAAAATGCATTTCAATCTACTTGGATCATAAGCTATAACCAAAGATATTGTATTGTCAAATCCATGAGGTTGGGGTAGGAGGATGGCCCGCAAAAGACAGAAAGGAGTTGCAGCAAGGTAGACTTCATTAGGTGTGCATTTCTATTGAAGAGGATCTCCATAATGTGTCCCTCTATGATGAGGATGCATGGTAGGACATAATGGTTCAGAGGGAGGTGAAGCAGAGGGGAATATATTGCCAAGGGTGCTTGAGTTTGTTTCAGGCTACAATGGATTCATAAGGGAGATGAGGGCTCAAAATTCTATTTTGAATTTTTAAAAAGAAAAGTGGCAATGAAGAGGATCTTAGATTGCTCCATGCAAATGGTTATTTTGTCGGCACTCCAATTGACATTAGAGGTATGTTCAAATTGCAATTTCAAAATATTTTTCTCCTTATACCGTGATGGATCATGTAGTGGCTGCAAGAAATGCTTATTGTACGGTCAATCCTCATAAGGTTTTTATTGGTGACTAGAGCAGGTTGAAGAACGATGACTTCTCAAAAGAGGAGGATTTTGTAGCAATTAGCTACATGAGGAATGGCAAGTCTCCGGGTATAGAATCTAGATGGCATTATGTGTGAATTTTACAAGGCCATGAGCCATGAATAGTGACAATTTTTGTCAGTTGGCAAAAACATTCCCAAAAAAGCAGCCACAAACACAATTGGTGATTGGCATCCAATTTCATTGCTTAGTGTGGCACACAAGATCATGGCTAAAACAGAGACTCTAAGGATCTAGTCAATGCCATGGAAGGTTGTTAGGTTTTCTAACAATAACACAAGTTTTGTGTACAAACAAGTAATCTCAATACCATGGTTTCAACATGTAAAACCTTCAAATGTGCACACAAACTAGCAAGCAACCCCTTTTATTTGAAATTCATTTGACAAAGCTTTTGACTGAGTGGACTGGACCTTCATTATTGATATGTTGGCTCTTGTGGAGTTTGGACCTAGATGTGTGACTATGGAGAACACATTGTTCACTAATACATTAGCTTTTATATACCAAATAGTGCTTAGATAAGTTTAGTTGATGATGCTCATGCTTGTTTAGACATAATCAACCTGGCATCAAGTGATGTGTTTAGTGACTAACAATCTATTTTTTTCTTGGTGGGGTTGGACTCTCTTCCTAACTAGAATCCCTCAGCTTGGAAATTTACCCCACCCTGGCTGGTTGTTAGATATTTGGGTATTCTCTTTAGTGTAGATCTTTTGCCAATATCCATGTACAATTGGTGACTTCAGCAACTACAAAGGAAACTTCCTGTTTAGCATCATCAATACCTTCCCTTTACGAGGAAGTTGACCATGGTTGCACAATCCTACTAGACTTGCAAATATATTTTGTGTCTTGTTGGTTGCATAGCAAGGCCTGATATCAATAGTAGAGCAGATTTTGAGATTGTAACCATGGTCTCAATCAAACAAAAGGGTATTTCATTGGCCCCTTGGGATATGTTACTATCCCCAAGGATGTCAGGGGGCTTGGTTTGATCAAACTTCCCACTCAAGTGTCTATTTTGGCTACCATATGAGTGTCAAGGGGTGTAGAGGGTGATGCTCCATGGTAGGTTCTGTTTTTACTAGTATGATGTCAACAAGTGGGGAAAGTGCAGGGGGGATTTTTCTTTGTGTGATATCATCTCCTTCATCCTCGACCTGTTAATGATAGTAGTATTGGACAGGTACTTCCGAACAGATTTGAGTGTCTAGACATGTGATTGGATGAAAATGGTATTTCATCCAAGTGTATATGGTCTGAAATATGTTGCAGAGTGATTTCTGTAGCAAGGATCATTCCCAATAAGGTTGTACAACAGAATTTTGTAGATCAGCCAAAAACAGTGGCATAATGAGGCCATACTCATCTTGAGAGAGAAATGTGAGTTGTGTGGAGGGTTCAGAACAATCATGTGTGCTGCAATAGGGCCGCATGTGTTGTGCAAAGTGAGTAGAGTAATCACAAGTGCCATAGGAAGCAGTAAAATGTTGCATGTGTTGTGGGTAGGGGTTCAAACAACCACATAGGTGACAGAAAGGCTGCACTGCAGGTTGAGCATATGGCAAGTCGTGTGGGTGCTTAGGAGAATTCGGGTAGTATAGCTTGCACAGAAGCCCATAAAATTTCTATAGTTGTTGGAGATTGTAATTTTCCACAAAGGACCATGTTCCCAATAAGGAAACCCTTGTATGGTAAGATATTATTTAATGAACACGAAATTTTGATGTGCAGATTTTCTGTGTATGCATGTGTGGGATTGGTGCCCAAGTTTCTACTGCTGATTTTATTTTATTTACTTGTTAAATACCAACAATGATTTTATTTAGTAAGCTGAAACTTTAGTTAATTTACAGCAAGGAAATTTACTAGAAACTACATTTTCCAGTTGCTAGGGTTAAGAAAATTTAACACACCAAATTCCAGGTCTCAAGCTCACTTATTTGAATTTCTCAGAGTAATTGGGTAGCATGGAAATCAATTGTGGGCTTGGCTAGATGGAACATGAAAGACAAATTGGGATCTGGCACACACTCCATTTGGTGTTGGAGACGTAGGGTGATTTCCTTCGATAGTTGCCCCACCTTCAAGCTCACACATTCAACAAGAAAGGCATCCTCTTTTGGGGAGACATGTCAGATGAAACTACTTGATATTAGATGAATTGGTAGTGCTTGTCTCAAGATAATGACCTTCTCGACCCTAATAAAGATTCAAATATGGAGTTGGTAGATCCACAACAAGATTTAATGAAAATAAACATTGGACTGTCGGCTCCATTTTGGAAGGACTGGGAGTGGAGTTTTGGTAAGCCTTTGTAATAATATTTCTCTTCTCAACTATACTCAATATTGCATCAACGATATCAAATATCCCCCTAAGCTCAATAAAAATAAGTTTCCAGTGAATCATCCTATTGTTCGATATCTTTAGTAGAGGCACTGCTTTCTCTTGTAACATTTCTAGTTTCTTCTTATTTTGGCTGCATTGCATTATGGGACATGAGTTTAATGCCAAATTTTCTCCCTCTTCTCAAATATTTGGATCCACAACATATACACTTGGTAGAAGCTATTGTGCATGTTCTTGAGGGTTCTATGGATTATAGTAATCCTATTGCAACCGCCTTTAGGGGTTTAGGAGCCTTGGACAACACCATAGCACGTTTGAAGTCTGCCACTTTGAGGAGAAAGGAAGCAGAGTGGAGAATCACAATCAGGTTCCAAGGGCAAGTCTCCTAAGAACAATGCTGCTAATTAATTACAAAATGCTGCTAATTAATACAGTTCTCGCTTTGTCATATCCATGGATTTTGTATCAATTAGGGGCAATTATTGATGGACTAAACCATAGCATACCAGTAGGGGGAGTGAAAAACATTGAACATTGTATGCACAAAGAAGCGTTATTATGTACTTCCTAGGTATAGTGTATTTTCACATCTTATTGTGTTTAGACAAAATGACTCGAATATGTTATCATATGTGGTTTTATCAAACTTTACTAGGGTGTAATTAGTTATAAGAGTACGCTGGTTTCAAGGAAACAAGTTTTATTTCAGAATTGGTTTATACTTTCCTTCATATATTAGCTTTCTTGCTATTTCTTGAATAAGTTGCAGAGCATTATGAATTGGTTAACAGTCTAGTTGGATGAGTAGGTCAGGACCAAGATTTGGTTACCGTCTTTTCACCTCTATCTTTGTTTGTTGCCATTTTTGACATTAATTTCTTTTAAAATGTCACGCATGATGTAAGATTTTCTTTGTCCCATATGGCCACGAAGTTTCATGGAATGTTAAATAAAAGATATCAATGTAGTGACTTGTCTCTTAAATTATTCTAAGAGCTTAAACATGCAAATGTCGCTTCTTACCTTTTTAATGCGTCCATTACTCTAGTTAGAATGATTTTGCGTTTTAGTGATTTTTTTTATATTTTTTTTTTAATAATTCTAGAATTGCATATTGAGATGCAATTGAGATAATCTAGAATGTTAAATTAACTCATCATATCAAATTGTGACACCTTAGAAAAATATGTAATGTAAAACTGTCTATGGAAAACATTGTCATTTGGAATATTTGTCAAGTTATTGTGCTTTATATTGCAACGTTTACAATCATAATATCATATTACTTTACACAGTTACTATTGGAATGTTAAGAGGTTTCTAAAGGAATATCCAATTGACAATTTGTTTGTTCATGTCACATCAAGCAAGGGAAAGGAGATGCCTTAATTCAGAGCTTTGGCTTGGCCGTGCCAGACCGCTTGTGTTCTTACATGTTGTTGGGAGTAAGGTTGTTTATTTTCCACAGGGTCACAGTGAGTAGGTGAGGTGGTTTCTCACTAATTTTTAATTTGCAATCTTATTTTGGATACAAATGACTGAAAATAATGAATGCTTATCTTCTTTTCATCATAAAATGTGACCCCAGTATTTTGAAATTTTAATGTTACGTAATGAAACTGATCATAATCAATGTGATTTCCATTAGTTGCTTCAACAAACAAGGAGGTTGAGGCTCATATATCGAATTATTCGAATCTTCCAACTCAATTAATCTGCCAACTTCAAACTGTTACAATGCATGTGGGTTCTCTGCATTTCATTCTTGCTTTGGTTGTGAACCACTTTCATTCATATCGTTATATATACAAGATTTAAAATTTAATAAACACCTTATTGACTGCCAGGCAGATTTGGAAACATATGAAGTATATGCTCAAATGACATTGCAGCCTCTTAATGTTGTAAGACATTTTCAATTTCATTATTTGTGCTTTGCCGTAATTGCCAATTTTGGTGAGAAATGCTTTGGTACTAGTTCCATTTGTGCAGGGAATTAAAAATTGATGATATTGTGCAACAAGAGAAAATATATTGTTATCTTGGTTCTGATCTTGGCACACCAAGCAAGCAACTGAATAATTATTTTTGTAAAACATTAACTACAAGTAACACTAGTACCGATGACAGGTTTTATGTGCCATGTCGCACTGTGGAAAAAGTTTGTCCTCCACTTGTGCAGTTCTTATTTTCCCATAGCTGTTCTATTTTTGATTTAATAGATAAGTGCGTAGACTTTTAGACATTTTTTAAGAGAAGACGTCATTCTTTAAAGGAGCAAAAGGTGAGGGTATTTGTCGTATTTTTCTCTTATTAAGTTTTGATTGTTTTGGGCAGGATTTCATTTAGCAACCACCTTCCCAGGAATTTACAGACAGGGATATTCATGATAATGAATGGAAATTTCGACATATTTTTCGGGTACGTTATAGCAGTTATTTGAATGTTGTTTTGGAATAAAAGTGGATAGTGAATATGTAATTATGTGCAGTTTCTTTTGATACTCTTATATCATTGCAATGCATTTTAAAATGTATACATGTAGTGCATATATCAAATTTGTTGCCACATTTGAGGTCATACGTGGTAGATCTATTTTAAAATTCTTGTTAATGGTGTTAGTAGCTACTCATACACTCTAAAAAGTATCTGATATAGCTAGTCCCCAGTTACTTTACCTTTGAATGTGGACCCAACATGTTTAGTTTTTCTCTAGATATAATTTGTTGGCTTTTGGGAATTGGATTCTTTTTCCCTTGGAATAGTATGCTGACAATGGCAGATTGTTATATTGAAGCTATATTCCCAGTTAGTATCGCAATTTACAAAGTCTTGTCTTATTCTTTTTTAGTTTATTGTTGTAATTTTTTGTCATCAATACTTTTCTCCACCCATTAGATTTATATTGACAAGTTTTATTGTTGAAGTGTCACTGCTTCTTATAAATAACTAGAGGAAACGATACAACTACAAAAGTGGAGCATGGGACACTCTTAGTAGAAATTGCTAGCTCTGCTGTGTTTGATTATGTAGGATAAAATCAAAATTGCAATGTACCATAAGCATGCGAATTCAAAATATTGGGATAAAAATGTGTGCTTCTATTTGCATTTATTACTTTAGTTGAAGATAACATTTCATCAAAAAATGTTGTACACTAAGAACACAGTAGGTTCAAAATTTATTCTATGGTGATGTTTTATTTGCTTTGTTTATGCCAGATAGTGGCCACTATTTCTCAATTGAAGAAAACTTGTTCGAGTTTCTTGCTTTTATGGTGAGAAATGACATTAACAATATAGTTTATGTTGAGGTATATGTCATATAAAGCCTTTATAGTCTACTTTAGTTTATATTCCAGAGTTCATTGACTTTCGTGTCTTATACTTTGTATTGTATTTTTTTTTTGCAGAAAATGAACTCAGTATTAATGGTAAGAAGTAGGAATTGAAGAAAAAGGAGAACAATAACACTAGAGCGACAAAATGAAAATTAAAGAGAGAGGAGAGAACTGGTATAGTGGTACTTGTAGAGCCAATATCTCGCATAAGACACACATAGAGACAGATGGTCAAATCTTCAGAGTTGGTGAATTCACTTGCAATGTCTTGGCAACACAATGATAATCTTTTGAAGTGATGAAACAATATTTCGTGTAAATTGTTCTCCAACCAATATTAAGTTGGAAACTCATATTGTAATACTTGACATTTTATATAATATAATTTTTTGTTCGAATTATTTATAGTTTCACTTGATATTACTTAATATTGTAATTAACATATGTAACTTTGCGTTTTCATAATAGATGAACATGTGCATTATATGATATTTCATTTTTTTTTAAATTTAGTTGCAAAATCATACTAATTAATTTATGTTAATTAATAATAAACACATAAAATCAATCTAAAAGTACTAGATAGATAGTTTATGTTTATTAATGATGAACACAAATAAATTGAATATACGACTAAATTAGTTGTTTATGACGATTGTTAATGAAAGTAAATGAAGTGAATATAAACTACTAAAGTAGTCATTTATATAATGAATATTAAACTACCAAAAAATAAATAAATGACTATTGCAAATGATAAATTTTTTATTACAAATGACTAAATTTTGCATATATACGACTATTAGTAGCTAATTTACAGTATCTTATAACATGACTAAAATTTAGTCATATTTCTTTGGTCATTAATTGGTTTCAAACGATGACTAAAATTTGCATATATATGACTATTAGTAGCTAATTTACAGTATCTTATAACACGACCAACATTTTGGTCATATTTTTTGGTCATTAGTTTGTTTTCTCAGGTGATCATTTAATAATATATTTGGTCATTAATTGTGACAATTAATGATCAAATCAATGATTAAATCAATGACCAATTCAATGACTAAATTAATGACCAAATCAATGAATAAACCAATGACCAAATTAATGACCAAATATACTACTAGATGACAAAATTGAGACGACCAATTAATGACTAAGCTAAAAACGACTAAAATTTGGTCGCGTTATAAGATACTGTAAATTAGCTACTATTGGTCGCCGACCGAAAAATAGTCGTTTATATGAAAATTTTAGTCGTTTTTTTGGTAACTAATTAGCCATTTTTTACTAGTGATGATTATTAATTATGGCATACTAAGTTGTCAGTGATTTTGACTATTTGTCTTTAGCATGTAAAAATGTTAAATTCCAAACTTACATCGTCATGGTTTGGCATCATGAGCTTGACTAATTGTCCACCATGCTCATAATTTCATTGTTGTCTTCATATCTATAAACAACGTTTCAAATAATAATAAAAAAGTTCTATAAGAAAAATCCAGACCTCCATGCTGCTGCTCCTTGTGAGACAAATTCAAAATTGCATTACACAATCTGACACATAAGAATCTCCTATATCCCGGTGGTATGTATCCAAATTATTATAATAGTGTCTTCAAGACTTATGTTGACATTGCCAATGAGATATTTAAGCAATGAAAGATGGAGCCTTCTTCATTGTTGTATATGTAACAATATTTTATTAATATAAAGATTGATGGTTTTGTCTTTCTGAAAATGAAATGTAAAAATAATTTATTGTGGTCAATTGAAAAGTTTTTTTTTAAAGCTTTTCATTATGGAAGGGCAACATAGATATATGCCCTTCTAATTGAAATTCGGACCTGCCCTTTAAATTTGATCACTGTGTACGACCTTAACAAACAATAAAACTATTCCACCGCGCTTTATATAAAACATATAACAAAACCTTTGTCAAAACTTCAAACGAACCCTTTAGCCGTGGGTATTTCATCACGAATTGATCATTTTACCATGTACCTTCTTCTAGAGGAATATTCTTCCACTTGATTAGGTACTTCATAATGGTTATATGTCAAAGAGATGCAGAATGTTTATCTATAACTTTTTGTGGTTCAAGAATCAACTTTCATTCTTCATCTAATTTTGGAAGTTCTATTTACATTGGCATATTTTTTCCCAAAACCTTTTTAGGCAAGATACATGAAAAACCTTATGAATGCAAGAAGAAGGAAAATATAACTTCTATACCACTTGTGCAATCCTATGAATAATTATTTAGGGCCATAACATTTTGGAGCTAATTCTTTATTCTTCTTTTTCTTGAATGAAGATTGCTTATAATGCTATAATCTAAAAAATACCCAATTACCCTCCTCAAATTATCTTTCACTACAATGTTGTTCCCCTTGTTGTTTTATCATGTTTCATGTCATTTGAAGGTTTTCCATAATAATTTTCAAAGTTTCTTTAGTATTTTCCATATGTGACTCTGTTTCCTATACTTTGGACTTATCTTGCAAAAATTATGAGATACTAGGAGTTGGATATCCATAAAGGGCCTTAAATGGGGAAATTTAAGTAGATGTGTGATAGGTAGTATCATATTACCATTCTTCCTTGACAAACCCACTTCATCCATTAAGATTTATTTTCTAAAGAGTAACATTGTAGATAACCTTAAAAACATTTGTTAACTATTTTTGTTTGACCATTTGATTGTGTTTGATATGTAGAACTCATGGCAGCTAGTGTTTCTCCACTCATATTAAATAATTATTTCCAAAAGTTTATTGTTACTATTACTTTATGAAAACCATGAAGACTATGAATTTCTTTCACGGACACTTCTGCCACTTGGCTTGTTGTTTATGTACTTTGAGCTCTACAAAAACAATCTACAAAATTTGTCTATATAAATGACCACAAAAATGTAATACTTACCTTTATATTTCAGTAACCCTGTAATAAAGTCTATTGATATATCTTCTAGTCTTTGAATATGTGTGTGGAATGGTTGAAGTAACCCTAGAGATTTTACTATCTCTCTTTTATTTATTATGCAAACCTGACCTTCTCTTACAAAATTTTGAATATCTTTCTTCATTCCTTCCAAAAATATATTTTTTAATCCTTTGAGATGTTTTAAGGAACCCTGCGTCCTACCATCAGAGAGACATGGGACTCCCTTAATATTTTTTTATTCAAATATGCTTGCGTGCATAAAAATATTCTACATTTGCACCAAAGTGTATCTCTCTTTCACTCCCAATGCTCCATAGAGTTCATCCCATCCTTTTATAAATTTTAATTTTTGTTTAGTACTATTGTCATTTTTCCATTATGGCAAGCTTCTTCTAGCCACCTAGGAATAGAAAATGTAATTGGATATAAATTTGAGGCCTCTTCTATTTTAAAAAGAGCATCATGTACTAAATTTTCCTTACCCTTTTTGCAGATTATCTCAAAATTAAAACTTTGCATTTTTTCTCCTCATTTTTGTTAATCTTCTAATGAAAATCATAGCTTCAAAAAATACTTTATGCTATCATGGTATATCTTGACCTTAAAGTACCTCCCAATGATATACTATCCCCATTTTTTATTGCATGTAATATTGCTTCCATTTATTTTTCATACGTAGATTTCACCAAATATTTTCTTTGAATTCCTTGCTTTTAAAAGCCAATGATATCCCTTATTGTGTTAATGTTACGTAAATTCCTTGTCCTAGTGCCTCACACTCTACTATGAATGTTTTACCAAAGTAGGTGCAACCGATGTTGGTGTAGAAGACATGGCATCCATTAAAAGAGAGAATGCCAAAGTAGCCTCATCATTCCATATAAATGATATTTTCTTCAAGAGATATGTGAGTGGACTTGAAATGCATGCATAATTCTTAACAAATGATCAATAATATCATGCAAGTCTAAAAAATCTTCTAAGAACCTTGATTTTCTTAGGAATAGGTCATTTTGTAATAGCTTGCATCTTTTGAGGCTCCAACTTCACTCCGTCCTTTAAAACAATATGAACCAAATACTCGAATTATTATTTCCCAAAAGCACATTTGGATATTTTTACATAAAAATGATTGTTCTCAATAATTTATATAACTTTTCCACATGTTTAGTGTGGTATTCCCGTGATTTATTATAAATATGTGTATTATCAAAGAAAACCAAGACAAATTTTATAAGATGGGATCAAACAAAATTGTTCTTAAGTCGAGCCCGTCGGACTTCAAATGGCGATAAACCATAATTCAAACCAAATTCACATTCCAAAATAGCCTACTGACGACGGCCAATTTTGTGACGCGAAAACCAATTGAATTCCGCCCTAATCTTTTTCGGGTCCGAAGTTGGGCTGGCGTACGGAGGGAGAGTTGTGATGCAAATTTCTTATCAAATTTTCCCTAATCTTTTTCGGGTCCGGATTTCCACTGTGCGAGCGGCCCAAACAAAGATCCGCTCTAATCAATTTCTGCCATGTGTCCTCAATCAAATGTTGCCCTATTCCCGGATGCGGGTGCATTCGACGGTGTTTAAGGTAATGGGACATGGATGTGGCGATTTCATATCAATCGCATTAAGTTTTAATGTTGTTCAATTAAGTTCCAAGGTTTTCACATCTAATCGCATTAAGTTTTAACACTGGTCAAGGTCGGACCTCCACTCTTGTTAGAGATTCCGCATGCTCCAATATGATCCGGCCTTCGGCTCTCATTAATGATCAGAGATTAATTATGACAGGCGTCCTTCGATTGCATTGCAGTTGGGTCGATAAAATGGCATTTCGCTATGGTTTTTCAGACGAGCCGATTGCTGGGTTACACTGCCTGCTCACTGTGACAAGAAGGAGAAGTGGCCAGCTGAACTGCTGCTTAGACCTTGCTGCATATCTGCATTTCTCTCGGTTTGGTCCTTGTCTGTCTTCCTCTGTTTCTTGGAATTCTGCTTCTCCGTCTCCTCTTGTGCCCACTGCTGAGACTGCACCCATGCCTCGCCTGCGTCAAAGGATGCGTTGCCACAGGGGGAGCACTAGAGGTCAACCCCTACATGCTCCCTCCAGCCCCTCAACTGAGTCGACTTCCCAGTCCAGTGATTATCACGCAGGTCGCTATCCAGATACTAGAAGTGGGCGGGGTCGGGTTCTAGGATCTGGCCACCATATGGGCTCCCCTACTCCTCATTTCCCCATAGCTTCACCTTCTCCCACGACGCGCACTGCACTTTTTTCCTTTAATTTCTCTCTGAACCGCCCACGAATCACAGCTTCAATTACTGTGGTTTTCCGTAAGGAGGCCCAAATGGAAGAACAATGCACCTGTTCAGCGGGTCTGAGCTCAGAAAAATCCGGCCAGCATTCGAGCCTTCAGGAGGGGAGCGGTGGCATGACTGTGGAGGTAGCACCTAGCGATCCTTGACCTTCCGAAGGATGGTGCCGAATCGTCGAGGAGCCGGAGGAGTAGTTTGGTTAATTTGTTTTTCTTGCTTCGCGGCCCACTTAATTGGGCTGCTTTTAGATTATTTTACTGTGCTGGACCTTTGTAATATTTTTGAATTTTGTAAATTAAACGTTCAAGACTGGTTTCCCCGTATGAGGGTAGTCTTCTTAATTTTTTGATGACAAATTTGCCATGAGTTTGGGAAATGATTTTGACTTCGGTGTAATTTTATTCCCACTATTAATAGATTAACTTTACTTAGAAAAAAAAATGTTGCCCTGTTTCTATTTTAAACCTGTTTTTTGAAATACAGAGCCATGTTTATATGGTCTACGTATTATACTCTTTCTCTGTATAGCTACAGGAACCTTTTTGCTATGAATAGGGTAGATGTCGTAGCATGCTACTAATGGAAACAAGCAAGCCTGAACCTTACATATCGGATGCAACAGATGGTTACCAATTTTGGAATCAAGCGAGCCTGATCTTACAAGCGAGCCTGGGTTTCTACAGATGGTTTTTATTTCTGGGAACAAGCGAGCTAGAACATACAATCGACCCTGGGTTTATACATATTTTTGCTTTATCATGGATGCTTTTTGTGTGAGGTGTATATCAACAGTACATGTCTCTGCACATTTCCTGTATCCGCTTTATGATACTATTTTATGTGTTGATAGGTTATCACTCTGCCTTCAAAACTAGTAATGTTGGTTTATTGATATGGTCTGATGGTCTTTTTATATTTTGGACATATCACACTCCTCACATGATTAGTGTTTTTCTCTGTTCAAGGATTTTGGGTACTTTAATTTGTATTTGGAACAATGGACGTCGGTACTCTATCTATTGCTTTACTATTCTACATAATGCTATTTCACTTTCTTATAGATGCCTCGGGCATATTTGGATGCTTTGTCAGATTGTCGATAATCTCCATGTGGACCGTTACTGGGTTTTATATCATGTCCCCGTATGTGACATGGGGTATTTTTCTATCATTGTCTGGGGTGGGACTTCCACTTTTCTGGATGGATATTTGGGTTCCAATCTTCAGATGTGAAAATGTAATGACTTCATGGACTGTTTACTTCATATAATATATTCAAAACAACGTTTTTTCTCTTGTGAAAAAAAAATGATTAATGTTTATCACTCTGCCTTCAAAACTAGCGATGCTGGTCTATGTTGCTGGTTTATTGATATGGTCTGGTGGTCTTTTTATATTTTGGACATATCACACTCCTCACATGATTAGCATTTTTCTCTGTTCAAGGATTTTGGGTACTTTAATTTGTATTTGGAACAATGGACGTCGGTACTCTATCTGTTGCTTTATTATTCTACATACTGCTATTTCACTTTCTTATAGATGCCTCGGGCATATTTGGATGCTTTCTCAGATTGTCGATAATCTCCATGTGGACCGTTACTGGGTTTTATATCAAGTCCCTGTATGTGACATGGGGTATTTTTCTATCACCGTCTGGGGTGGGACTTCCACTTTTCTGGATGGATATTTGGGTTCCAATCTTCAGATGTGAAAATGTAATGACTTCATGGACTGTTTTACTTCATATAATATATTCAAAATAACGTTTTTTCTCTTGTGAAAAAAAAATGATTAATGTTTATCACTCTTCCTTCAAAACTAGCGATGCTGGTCTATGTTGCTGGTTTATTGATATGGTCTGATGGTATTTTTATATTTTTGACATATCACACTCCTCACATGATTAGCGTTTTTCTCTGTTCAAGGATTTTGGGTACTTTAATTTGTATTTGGAACAATGGACGTCGGTACGTACTCTATCTGTTGCTTTACTATTCTACATACTGCTATTTCACTTTCTTATAGATGCCTTGGCATATTTGGATGCTTTCTCAGATTGTCGATAATCTCCATGTGGACCGTTACTGGGTTTTATATCAAGTCGTTGTATGTGACATGGGGTATTTTTCTATCATTGTCTGGGGTGGGACTTCCACTTTCCTGGATGGATATTTGGGTTCCAATCTTCAGATGTGAAAATGTAATGACTTCATGGACTGTTTTACTTCATATAATATATTCAAAACAACGTTTTTTCTCTTGTGAAAAAAAAATGGTTAATGTTTATCACTCTGCCTTCAAAACTAGCGATGCTGGTCTATGTTGTTGGTTTATTGATATGGTCTGATGGTCTTTTTATATTTTGGACATATCACACTCCTCACATGATTATGATTAGCGTTTTTCTCTGTTGCAGGGTTTTGGGTACTTTAATTTGTATTTGGAACAATGGACGCCGGTACTCTATCTGTTGCTTTACTATTCTACATACTGCTATTTCACTTTCTTATAGATGCCTCGGGCATATTTGGATGCTTTCTCAGATTGTCGATAATCTCCATGTGGACCGTTACTGGGTTTTATATCATGTCCGTGTATGTGACATGGGGTATTTTTCTATCATTGTCTGGGGTGGGACTTCCACTTTTCTGGATGGATATTTGGGTTCCAATCTTCAGATGTGAAAATGTAATGACTTCATGGACTGTTTTACTTCATATAATATATTCAAAACAACGTTTTTCCTCTTTTAAAGTTTCAATTTTTTTTTAAAAATTGAACCCTCCGTTGGTATACTGACACCTTGTAAGCGTCGGAATTGCGACAGCTTAAAAATGTCGGAAGAGAGACAGTATAAAAACATCGGACAAGCAACGTTTAAAACGTCGGACCACATTTCTTCAGAATTGCGACAGTTTACAAACGTTGGAAGAGCGACGTTCAAAACATCGGACCACATTTCGTCGGAATTGCGACAGTTTACAAACATCGGAAGAGAAACGTCCAAAACGTTGGACCACATTGCGTCGGAATTGCGACAGTTTACAAACGTCGGAAGCGCGACATTAAAAACGTCGGACCACATTTCTTCAGCATTGCGATAGTTTAAAAACGTCGGAAGAGCGACGTTCAAAACGTCGGACCACATTTCGTCGGAAGTGCGATAGTTTACAAACGTCAGAAGAGCGACGCTTTTTTGGAAGTGACAGAAAAAGTGTCGATCGTGCGACACTTTTTAAGTGCGTCGGAATTGCGACGGTATGGAAAACCACGTTTTTCCTGTCCTCGGACTGTCGCTCTTACGATGACTATGTGTCGGAATAGCGACAAATTGGCCGTCGGAAATTCCGCCAAATTTTCTAGTGCCATTAGGGGTGAGTTCCAACAAAGAGCGACTACTGCTGGAAGAGACCTATTCTGTCAACCTATAGGAGAGGAATCAAATAGTTTCAAAGGAGAACCTATAAAGTGTTTTATTTGTGGAGAAAACCAAAGGAAGAGAGATTGTCCTCAGCAACAAAAGAACGGACCAAGACTATACAATGTGCATCAAGAAAAATAGTAAATGATGTGGCTCAGAGCATATCGTGCATATATGTAGCATTAGAAAATAAATAAGTTGATCAACAAGACTCATTGACCGAAATGGAAGGTACGGTCAATAACCAGTCTATTTCAATTTTGATTTACCTCCGCTCGAATTTCAGTTACATAAGTACACAAGTTGCAGAGAAGTGTGTGCCGCAGAGCAAAGTAGATGAAATATCTTAGTTGGTTTAGTTTGCCACCAAGACTAAGAAACAGGTTGAACATGTGGTGAAATCATGTTTGGTTATAATGGAAAACATGCCTACGCTATCTTATTTGAACCCACTACCATTAGGTTCATATGGCATACTAATTAGCATGGATTGGTTGGAAATGGATAGGACCAAATTCAATTTATTTATAAATTCAATTGAATATCTCAGCTAAATTGGGGAAAAGGTGACATTGCAGGGGAAAATAAAACTACTGACAACTCGAAGAATAATAGAACTACAGCTGAAGCGATGCGACATGAAGCTGTGTGATCAAGTGACTAGCGAATTGGGGGTCGATAAAAATGGAATCAAAGAACACCCAATAATAAAACAATTTAGTGATGTGTTTCTTGAAGAGATCCCAGTACTGCTTCCAAGGAGGGAAAATAAATTTTCAATTGAATTAATGTCAGGATCAACACCAATGTCCAAATCCCCATACTGAATGACTACACCAAAGTTGATAGAGTTGAAACTACAATTGAAGGACATGTTGGACAAAATTTATATCAAACCCAACATATCACCCAAGGGATCACATGTATTATTTGTTAAGAAGAAATATGGCACATTGAGGTTGTGTATTAATTATCGATAGCTCAATAAAACCACAATTAAGAACATATATCCTTTGACAAGGATTGATGTTTTGTTTGATCAGCTAAGAGGAGTTGCGGTCTTTTTGAAGATCGATTTGAGTTCTAGGTACCATTAGGTATGCATCAAATATTAATACATTCATAAGTACGTTTAGAACCAAGTATGGAAACTATGAATTTGTGGCTATGTCATTTGGGTTTACAAATGCCCCAAGGACATCCATGTGTTTAATGAAAACTGTTTTAAGTCCATATTTGGACAAGTTCATGATGGTTTTTGTTAATGACATCCTAGTCTATTCAAAAACCAATGAGGATCATGAAAGGAATTTTGCAGCAATATTGTACGTTCTGAGAGAGCACAAGCTCTGTGCTAAACTAAGCAAGTGCATTTTTTTCTAGTCACGAGTTTAGTATTTCAAACATATTGACTCTAAGGAAGGAGTAAAAGTAGATCCAAAAAATATTAAAGCCATTATTGAATGGCCTACTCCTTATAACATGATATAAGTCAAATCCTTCATGGGTTTGGCTAGTTATTACTGAATATTCATCTAGAATTTCTCAAATATTGGGCATCCAATTGTAGCGATGCAAAGAAAAGGGATTAAATTCGAATGGACATTGGAATATGAATATAACTTTGAGAAGTTGAAATATTTTCTCACACATGCACCGATATTGAGGATACCAAATCGAAAGAAATATTTTGTGGTATGCACAAAATCCTACAAGGATGGACTCGATGTAGTCTTTATACAAGAAGGGAAAGTGATTGAGTATGAGTCCATAAAGTTGAATGAGCATGACAAAAATTATGTTACTCATGATTTAGGGTTGGTAGCAATAGTGCATACACAAAATATGTGGAGGCATTACCTCCTCGGAAGAAAAAATTCATTTATGTCAAATCATGGAGGGTTGAAGTATCTATTTTATTATTTTGAGCTAAATGCAAAAGAGATCATATGGCTATTCTTGATTATTGAGTTTGATTTTGAATTCAAATACATCAAGGGAAAGGAAAAAAAGGTAGTTGATGCAATCAAAAGAAGGCTACAAGTAGCTCATGTGGCAATTATAAGTTCTTATGAAGTTTACATCCAATAAAATATTAAATTGTCAATGTAGCAAGATGAGCGCTACCAAAAAGTGAAAGAACAAATTTAGAAAGAGCCAAAAGGGGTATTGATCATTAAATACTCCCTCATGGAGGATGGACTATTAAATTTCAAGAATAGGTGGTATATACATTTTTTGAGTGACTTGAAGAAACTCCTCTTACATGAATTCCACAAAATACAATATTTTCAGCATCCAAGTTATCATAAAATGATAACAACTAAAAGTTATATTATTGGCCAAGAATGAAAAAGGATGTGGCCAAACATACTGTTAGAATTCTGAAGTGACAGCAAGTAAAGGTGGAATGTAAACATCCAACGGGATTGCTACATCCAATCCCCATTCTTCAATGGAAGTGGGAAGTAATTTCAATGGACTACATCACTAGACTTCCAAGGAAATATTGGCAGCATGATGCCATATTGGTGGTGGTAGAAAATTTTAGCAAAGAAACTCATTTTGTAGCTATTAAATCCATTGGTAAGGCAAGTGATATTGCTCAGATTTTTAAAAAATAAATTGTGAGATTGCACAGTATACCCGAGAAAATCGTCATGGATAGGGATGCTAAGTTCACCTCCAAGTTTTGGAAGGCATTGTTTCCCTGTTTTGGGATAGATTTAGCCTTCATCATAGCATACCATCCTTAGACGGATGGAAAAACTGAAATTATAAACATATTGTTGGAATACATGATAAGAATGTATGTTAAGCCAAAGAGTTGTTGTTGATGGTGTTGTAAATTCGCAAATAGAGGCTCTGTATTTTAGCTCAAAAGTGAAAGTGCCCAAAATTGAATGAAACTAGAATGATAGCGATCAGCTGATCGCAAGAAATCCAACGCAACTTGTTTTGTCGAAAACCGAGTTCGGATGAAGGATTTATGGTTTGTTGATTGCCGTTCAAAAAAAGCAAATTATTATAAAAAATTGCAAAACAAGTACAGGCTGATGACATGGCAGCCTAGACAACATTCAAGGACTCTTCTTCAGTTTTTTTCCAATGAGACTATGAAAAATGTTACTAATGTTCGTCAGTTTGGTTTGTGAGGTTGAATTTGGGTTTATGAATTTATGTGTTGTGAATTATTTTATTATTATTATTAAGATTGGAATATATATATATACATACATGCATACATACATACATGCATACATACATACATACATACATACATACATATATATATATATATATATATATATTATGATTTAAATTTCATATATTATGTTATAATATTATATATATAAATATTAATAATTAATTGTCAAATCTCAATTAATATATTTATTTCCACATATTAATTTTCCATATTATATTAAATTCGCATATAATGGTGGAACATATATGAAATATTGAATGGTGCATTACATTGGGTTCATTATATGCTAAGGTTGGTTTTTTTTTAATATTTCCGCATTAAACCTATGTCATAAAGTTCAGATGGCAAACTATGGTAAGCATTAATGGTGGAGACTTAACCAAAGTTCGAGCGCAATATTTCAAAGTTCTTTGTCATACGTTGCAAATATATTTCACGGTGAAACATATATGTGGAAGGGCGACGTCAGGGCTCGACCCCACGACCTCCCCCCTAACACCACAACACTTTACCAGTGGACCATTGCGGTGGACCTTGAAATGCCATGCTTTGAAATTCGATTTGAACAGTGGTAGATTTCCAATGGCAGGTTAGGAAGGGGCCATCCCTACAGGCCAGCCCCCTCCCATGTAACCTAAGTGCAGAACTGTGGCGCGGGTCTTATCAACCGGCAGGATTTTATGAACCATAATCATGTTTATTAAATTGCTAATCTGATATTTTGTTAATCTAATCTGCTCTTAAATCCGACGGTTAGTGTTTGGATAATGTGCTTATCCAACTAAGCCATCATTAATTGTGTGTTAATTCGTAGTTAAAGTGGTGGTAAACTTGGCGAAGGTGCCTTTTTAGATGGATTTACTAAATTTAGCAGGGTTAGATGGATATTTTATAGATTTTGAGGAGAAATTGGGGGAAAGTTGTTTTTTACCATAACTAAGTCAAATTTCGACCAAATTGAGCTCAAAAAGAGTCATTATTCGCTAATTGGCCTACTATGAACACATTGGAACAAGTTGCAGAGGTAGAGGAGCTCATATAAAGATGTTTTTGTTGCCTTGAATAATTTTGAAGCCTAGTGCCACCAGGAGGGAAGGCCATGCCTAGAGCATCTGGTAACCAAATTGAGTAAATAAATAGTCATTTCTGGTATATTTCGACATTTCAAACATTGGAATAGGTTCCAAGATAATTTGATGCATGTAAACAGAAATTTTAGCACAATTGAGCTAATATAGAGGCCCAAATATGAAGTTGGACCAAGGAGATGTAGCCCAGGAGGGGTGAAATCCTTCATCAAAACTCTGTTTTAATGGATCAGTTGTTATGGTTTGGTTTTATTTATGTTTCTGTTGTTCATCCATTTTAATTCATGCTTTATGCTTTCAAATTCACTCATAAAATTCAGTTTTAGTTACCTCTTTGACACACATAAGCAAGAAGGGAACCTGTACATCAAGCATAAGATCAGTAAATAAGTTTTATATTTGAAAATTAATTAGCACAGAAAAAATAACATTCATTATCAGATCAAGTTGGTATCAGAGCTTAGGTTGAAAATCTTGGTTGAAAGGCAAGGTTATTTTCTTGATAGTTGCTTGAATATTTGTGCAAGTTTAATGGTTGCAAATTTGTGATGTTGACAAGGTTAAATTTGCAGAAAGGTGAAGGTAAATTTTTGGTTGCAAGTCCTGAGATTAGGACCAGAAGAAGGATATCTCAAAGGGCATCATCTTCACCCAAAATTCCACTCATAGCTTCACTTGAAGAACCTCAATTTTTGTCTCAAGAAGCTAAGATTGAAGAGGTACAAGTTGTACAAGAAGCTAAGTTGATTAAATAGGTACAAGCATCAGAAGTTGAGCTTGAATCCATAGCCATCATGTCAGGTGTTGGAGAGACTCAAGGACATCCAAAAGAGGAAGATTTCAAGAGAGACTTCAAAGACATAAGTTGGATGGTTAAAGTTATGTTTGATGTATTTATTGTTGGGATGGTAGGAGAAGGTTCTAAGCCTCCATATGGAGAAGGAAATTCAGATGGTAATAAGGATGAAGAGAAGAGTTCAAATAGCAATGGAGGAAAGCCACATCCATCTCCACCTTCTTCGTCATACTCAACATCTCCATCGGCATCATCTTCCACTTCCACCACAAATACCACTCACACTCACTCAAAAGCCACAAAAGGAAAAACTCCATTACTCAAATTGAACATTAAGTTTGAACTTCTTATGTATGATGGAGAGGTAAATGTAGAGAGGCTTGACAATTGGATATGTCAATTGGAGGTGTATTACAAAATTCAGAACCTTCATGAAGATGACATAAAGATCCAATTAGCTTAATTAAGGCTAGAAGGAGCAGCACTAGTATGGTGGGAAGCAAAGACTCATGAGGAAATGTGAATCCATGGTAAGATATCCATTTCTTGGGTTCAGTTTATTTATTCCATTAAATACATTTTTATCCATAATCCCATATGAAAAAATATATTATGTGTTGGCAAAATTTTAAACAACTTAAGGGTCAAACAGTTCAAGAATATACTCAGGAGTTTAGGAAAATGGATTTGTTATTAGGAGTAAATTTGAATTCCCAACATACACACTTGAAATAAATTAGGGGTTTCCATTCCTATTTGAAACCTACTATCCTTATGTTTAACCCAAGAAATTTAGATGAAGTTTGTGTACAAGCCACACACTTAGAGGCAAGAGGGAAACAAAGCATAGATGAGAAAAGTGAAAGTGAGGGTAAAGGAAAAGGAAAGTTTTATGGAAGAGGAAAAAGAAATAGCTTTGTAAAAAGAGAGAAGGAAAAAATCACATGCAAAAACTATTCAAAGACTGGTCATGATGAAGGCCATTATTGGAAACTTCATCCATAATTGAAACCGAACAGGCTGAAATCCAAAGAGAAGGGCAAGACTGTTGCTATAGTTGAACATGACTTAGGGTCATATTCAGGAGATGAGACAAAGATTACAGCCATGGGTTTGAAAGGTAAACATATTTCAAGCACTAGTTCTTCAAATTGTTCAAATGATACTCATGATGAAGATACAAGAATACAAATTTTCCATATTAGATTTGTATCTAAACATACCAATATTGATACACTTTTTGATAGTGTGTCACAAGCTAACTTGATTTTCGAAGATTTGGTTAATCAATTAGGCCTTGAAACTATTAGACATCCAAGACCATATCCTTTGGTTTGGATATGCAATAATGCAAACTTGTAGGTTACAAGGAAGTGCTTACTAATATTCGCCATCAACTCAAACTTTCTTGATGAAGTTGAACTTGATATGGTGCCACTTGAGATATCAGTTATTGTATTGGGAAGTCCTTATTTGCATGATAGGAAAGCGGTATTTCATCGCCATGAGAATAAGTATCACTTGTTTAAGGATGGCATTGAGTACATAATTAGAGCACATAAGAAGAAGATAGGTTTGTCTCTTATACATGTAAGTGAAATGAAGAGGATAGTGAATGCAAGTCAAAACTTGACGTTGTTGATGATCAAACAAAGAGATGTATTGAATCAAAAATTTTAAAAATATGCTTATGCTTGTAATGAGTTATTTCAGGATTTTAAGAGGTTGCCTTTTAAATAAGGTGAACAAGATGAAAAACATTTGCAGCAGTCAACATCAGTGTTGAGTAGTGTTGGAAACAAGATGCTGGTGTATTTGAGTGCAAAGGTCAAAGAGAAAGTGACAAAGTAGCTGGGCAAAGAAGGCATGGGTTCCAAAAATTCTTATTGCTAGTTTCCAAAAGTTACATGTAAATGGCGAAGATACTTGGTCAAGAGTCGACACAGGTACAAAGTGAGATCAGCTAAAAATCTTCATGGTGGCAGCTTGCAAGGTGAGACAATTTTTAATTTTCCTTTGATTATTGACCAAGGTAGGAACAATATGGTTTCTACAAGAATAGATTGTTTTTCTATAAAATCATAAATATTGTAGCATGACGGTGTCAACGACAGCAAAATAAGGTCACAAGAATCAAGGAAAAAGTTGAATTTTTGTGAAAAGCTCCAATTGATGAAATTGGGAAAATTTCAGTGGATAGAGATTGGAAGTGTGAGGGAACAATACCCTCATCCACATGATCAGTAATTAGAGAGATTTTGGGGTCCAAAAGGCTTATAGTGGGGAGGAATGATTAGAGGCTCTGTATTTTATCTCAAAAATGAAAGTGCTTAGAATTGAATGAAACCGGAATGACATCGACCGACCCATTGCAAGGAATCCAATGCAACTCATTTTGTCTACTGATCGTCGTTCAAAATAGACAATTTTTTATAAAAAAATTCCAGAATAGGTACAGGCTAATGACATGGCATCCCAGTCAACATTCATGAAATCTTCTTCAGTTTTTTTTCCAATGGGACTATGACAAGTTTCACTATTGGATTCGCCAGTTTGGTTTGTGAAGGTGAGATTTGTCTAATGACCTCCTAAGGTTGAATTTGGTTTATGAATTTATGTGCTGGAAATCATTTTTTATTATTATTAAGATTAGAATTAATTTATATACTATATATATAATTATAATATATTATATGATTTAAATTTCATATATTATGTTATAATATATATATATATATATATATATATATATATATATATATATATATATATATAATTAATTGTCAAATCTTAATTAATATATTTATTTCCACATATTAATATTCCATATTATATTAAATCCGCATATAATGGTGGAACGGATATGAAATATTGAATGGTGCATTACATTGGGTTCATTATATGCTAGGGTTGGTTGGCGTTTAATATTTCTACATTAAACCTATGTCATAAAGTTCGGATGGCAAACTACGGTAAGTATTAATAGTGGAGACTTAACCAAAGTTGGAGCGCAATATTTCAAAGGTCTTTGTTATATGTTGCAAAGATATTTCACAGTGCAAAATATATGTCGAAGGGCGAGGTCGGGGCTCGACCCCATGACCTCCCCCATAACATCACAATGCTTTACCAATGGACCATTTCGGCGGATCTTGAAAGGCTATGCTCAGAAATTTGATTTGAACGGTGGAAGATTTCCAATGGCGGGTTTGGAGGGGGCCATCCCCCTCCCATGTAACCTAGGTATAGAACCTTGGCACAGGGCTTATCGACCGACAAGAGGTTATGAACCATAATCATGTTTATTAAATTGCTAATCTGAGATATTGTTAATCTAATCTGCTCTTAAATCTGACAGTTAGTGTTTGGATAACGCGGAGTTAATGATGCACTTATCCAACTAAGTCATCATTAGCTGTGTGTTAATCCGTAATTAAAGTGGCGGTAAACTTGGCAGAAGCACCTTTTTAGACGGATTCACTAAATTTAGCAGGGTTAGCTGGATATTTTCCAAATTTGGAGGAGAAATTGGGGGAAATTTTTTTTTTGCCATAGCTAAGTCAATTTTCGACCAAATTGAGCTCAGAATGAGTCATTATTGGCTAATTGGCATGATACGAACACATTGGAATAGGTTTCAGAGGTAGAGGAGCTCATATACAAAGGTTGTTTTTTCCTTGAATAATTTTGAAGCCTAGGGCCACCAGGAGGGAAGGCCATGCCTAGAGCATATCGTAACCAAATTAAGTAAATAAATAGCCATTTCTCATAGATTTCAACTTTGAACTAATTGGAATAGGTTCCAAGAGAATTTGATGCATGTAAACAAAAATTTGAGCATAATTGAGCTAATATAGAGCCCCAAGCTATGAAGCTGGACCAAGGAGATGTAGCCCAGGAGGGGTGAACTCCTTCATCAAATTTTTTTTTAATTGATCAATTGTTATGGTTTGTTTTTATTTATGTTTTTGTTGTTCAGCCATTTAAATTCATGCTTATGCTTTCAAATCCACTCATAAAATTCAGTTTTAATTACCTCTTTCAAACACATAAGACACAAGGGAACCTATACATCAAGCATAAGATCAGTAAATAAGTTTTATATCTAAAAATTAAATTAGCACAACAAAACTAACATTCATAATCAGATCAATTCACTTCCAAGTTTTGGAATTCATTGTTTCCCTGTTTTGGGTTAGAGTTAGCCTTCAGCATAGCATACCATCCTTAGACGGATGGAGAAACTGAAAGCATAAATATATTGTTGGAATACACAATAAGAATGTATGTCATGCATAAGCCAAAGAGTTATTATTTATGGTGTTGTAAATTCGCCAACAAAGGGGTTCTCCTCGGTATGAAGTCCCAACTAGACCTCACAGTGTTTGGAGTAGGATCCCCATCCGGATAATAGGCCTGACCACCATTATTCTTAGATATTTTAGTTGGCTACAATTATCAACGTAAGATATTATGCACCCCACATTTGAAACAAGAAATTAAGTTGACACTATGAAGTATACAATTGTAATGTATATAAGGTAATTTCATGGAAGGGGAAGAGAGAGTGAGCCTCTAGAAGAAAATTAATAGTATTATCCTAAAAGAGGCACATAATAGCATGGATAGAATCATTAGTTAACCTGCAAAGTAGTTCACAAGATAACAATGATGATGAAAGAAAATAATAACACACATTCAACAAGATGCACACCAAAGCCAACGAAATATTTCATTTTCATTAGTATGTGTAAACATAAACATGCACCACAAACAATGAAAGAATAGTCTTATAATCATTCACGACATATGCATGAAAGTGTGTTGGCTCCAAGAGCTTCATATACTAAGTGAAAGTCCCAATATACATGATTACATTGATGAAACAATAGCCCCAATAATGGAACATTAAGTCACCACTTGCTCCTCCAAAGAATGATCTTCTCTCTTATGCCAAGCTAGAGAAGCCAAGGTTACATTTCCTTTTTCTTGAGATATCAAGGTGTATATATAACAATTGAGGTGACTCTTTGGCTCCCTTGGGACTCTTGACCTTCCCTCATGACTCTTGAGCTCACATGTGACTTTTCGAATTCCTATGTGACCTTTGAGCTTCTACATGAATCTAGAACTTTCCAGTGAATTTTCACATTTCATTTGGAACCCTTAGGCTTCCACACGTTTTCCATTTTCTCATTTTCGAAATTACATAATTATATTCCACAAATAATTTGTTAATATACATGGGACTAAACAACACTCTTTTGTTAACACTTAGAATGACTATATTTTATTGACTGTGACATGAGACTTAATGGTAATGTACTTATGTGAGGTTCCTTTCTATGTTTCTATGTCTTCAACTCTTGATTATTTACCTAGGATGTGCTTCATCTTCACCCTCCAAAGGGTCTGGATGAGTGTTGAAACATTCTAAGTGAACATGGGTTGTCATCTCTCTATAGTGGTCCAAGAGTTCCTTTACTCTCGCATGATAACATGTGTGTGTCATTTCTCCATGAGTGTCCTTCTAGTCCTTGAGAATCATCTTTCCATGATAGGGTAATAGCACCTACAAATGAATTTCTCTCATGGAAAGACAATATTAGTACCAAAATCACCTATTATAACTTGCATTTTCATGTGAGATGTTGAATATGATGGGACATGCACAATAAATTAGAGGAAGAAGCCTTCTTTTGAGTAGTGCAAAATTTCAAGAGGCAAGGAGTGAGGGACTGGACATTTTTATTTCCAAAATCACAGTGACAAGGGAGAGGCAAGACATCGATTGTGCATTGGGAAAGTCCAAGGTGCAAGGATAGAAATATTAGGCACTATGACTACGCAATGCATAGTGCTTGAGGGAGAGGATCCATGTATTGCACAGTTGAGCATTGCAAGATATAAGAGTGATAGTACTAGGCACTAGAAGTGTGCAGTGTGTAGTGGTCAGGGTTAGGTACATAATTGCGCAATTGAGAAACTTAGGGAGGCAAAAATGACAAGGTTTCTCATTGTGAATGTGTAATACACAGTGCTTAAAGGAGAGGAATCAGGTATTGTGCATTTGACCATTGTAGGGACTAAGGGATGACCTCATTTTCCACTAGAAATGTGCAATGCAAAATGAAGGCAGGGTTGGTGAAGGGGATTGTGCAGTTGAGCATTGCAAGCAGTCAAATGTTGAGTCACTCTACTATAAGATTGCATAGTGCATAATTAAAGGATACTATTCTCTAGGATTGTGCAGTGTGAAGCTCAAGGAGGTAATAACTTCATCAGTGTGGCTTAGGAATGTGCAATGCACAATAGACTTGGGGTTGAGGATTGGTCATTTATTGCACAAGTTGTGAGAACAAAGAGAAATCCATAATTGATTAAGTGTGAGATCAATGAGACAAGAAATTAAAAGGGTATAACATGTATCAAACATTATCATACACTTATATACACCAAGCACATGACCATAAGACACACAGTACCCAAAACCAACAAGCGTACAAAGAAACGACAGTAAAACGACACTTATCTCCAAGTGAGACACTTAAGATACATCTTTACAAAACAAGTGTTGTGATGCAAAAAAAAGGTGTGTTATGCCATAAGAATGTGTCCAAAACATATTATAATGATAAATTGCATCAACTAGTGTAAGGGAATGTGTTGGAGTTTTATTTTGGAGGTGCACCATGGTGCTCATGAAAACAAGCGAAAGCAACACATGTAAGTTTGAAAATGACACTTGCAAAGACAAATAAAACAAAAGAAACACATGCAAGAATTAAAGTAGGAAAAATAAAAACTTGTAAAAGATAGAGAAAAACAGAAATGACACATGTAAGAGCAAAAGAAAGCGAAAGCGACCATTGAGTAACTTACCCAAATTATGGTAATTTGCAACCATGGGTGAGATAATACTCCCTATACTCCAATAATGCACAGAGATCAAAAGAGAAATATGAACATAAGGATGATATTTGGACTGGACTCATTATACAAGGAGAGAAAACATTCAATTATGGTTAATATTGGTGAGTGTGCTTAGTGCATGTCGGGAAACTAGGAGCTAAGAGTGAATTTATTGATTTGAAGAAGTACACTCTCACTATCGATAAAGAGTGCAAAATCACCATCTACAAAGGAAGCCCTTATATTGTCATTGAGAATTGCACAATCACGGTCACAAGGAACTTTTCGTTCATCTATTCATAAGGAGTGTTTATTCATTGCCTTGGGGAACTACGTAGTAACTTCCTCGAGGAACTTTGCAACCACTATCTCCAAGAATTGTGCAATCACTGGCATCAGGGACTATGCAAGCACTATTTACAAGGATTTCACAAGCACTTCCTCTAGAGACTACACAGTCACTGTCATTAGGCACTGCATAGTTACTATGATTAAATATTGTGCAATGCTTAACTTGTAAGCATACACATTGACTGGTAGGCTTTCTTAGAAGAATTTTGTTGTGGAAGCATGTAAAAGTAGGTCAGTTCGACACTTAGAATTATTAAAAGAATACTTGAACACTTGAGCAACATGACTAAGTGTGATATTAATAGCTTGAAAGGAAGGATGGCATGATCTTAAGGAGGCTCAAAAATTGAATGTAGGAAAAATTTGGAGGGTGTTTGTCGCAATGAAAACACTTGGAGACACATTAAAATAACTCTATCTTCATTGTTTAGGTCTAACATTAAGTACAAGGGCTAGCCTTCTAGAATTATTGTCTCATCCTATTGATCACCCTAGCTTTCTTACTTAGTGTGATTACAGATCATGTAGTCTCTTCTATTCCTCTTGTTGTCTTAACACGTTTCACAAGACTAGTAAAACTTCAGTGGTTTAGATTTGGGAGTAGGAGTATATGAGTTTCGTGAGTTTAATATTTTCACACTTTATTATTATCTTTGTTTTTATTCCACTACCAGCAGGCCTATTCAATACCCTGGAAAATTCCCCTCTGTGCGAAAATCCTTTCTCTTCTTTCACCCTTTTATTTATTTTATACTTTATGCTCATTGGCACTTTATCAACATTTATTTCACAAAAGGAAGAAGAGGTATCCTAACTTATTTTATGATCAAGAGATGTTTTTCCTTGTTTGTAGAAACTCTTATGTTTACACCTCATAAATTAGTGTGCTCGGTTAATTTTTTCCTCCTTTCCCTTCTCTACTTGATTGATATGACATGTAAAAAGAAATCAATACAAAGGGTTGATTCAAGGAATGAAGATCCTATGATAGTTACCGGCATTGTAGATCTTCTTGAGCTTTCATTATAGATGAATCTTATTTTCCGTACATGCATCATTGACCTTAAAAGGTATTTAGGCCCAAACAAAGAAGTAGATCAAAGATAAGCCAAGCATTTCTATTTGTCATAGTTATCCTTTCGAATTTTTCCACATTACCATAGAGACAAACATGACAAATTTCATACATGGTCTTATTAAAACTAAACACTAGAAAAGACACGAAAGAAAACATGACATGATATAAAATACATAACATAATAAATAAAAACAACATGTAAAACTAGTAAAGGGCATGCAGAGAACAAAACTTAAATGAAAAAGGGAATGAAAGAAAAGTGTTTTAATGAAAATGTAAACATAAATAGCATGTAAATAGCATGCAACTGAGAAAATAACATAACTAACTCTAAATCCTAATCTATCTAAGCTAAAATGTTAGGATTATCTAAAGTCAAATTTCCAATGTAGCCATTCAAGTTGTTCTCGACCTACAATCAGAAAGATATAAATGATTAGAAACAATATAAAATATTGTGGATAAATAAAGGCGTCAACCTAAATAATTTACAAAAGAAATTTAAGGTCTTTCCTATTAGTGGAAATATGTACCATAATAGCTAGCTTTAACCATTATGCAACTTTACCTTTTTGATTAGAACAATGAACATACAAACCTTGAAAGTTGCTTGTGAATGAACATTAATCTATGTTTCTAGCCTTAGAAAACATCAAGAAGGATCAAAACTTATTATTAGCAATGGAGATTTCTAAGTATGGTTCTTCTAACCATTCAGCAATTGGATCATGATATTCGAAACAACCCTTTTGAAAACCCTGAAACCCTTGGGAGAATGAAATTTCAATCAATGCAATCGAATCATGAGAATCTTGCAAGAAAGAAATAATTTGATCTTGTTTAAAAACCTTGTCAAGATCATGAGGACATGACATAACCATCAAAAAAATAGGAAGACTTACCTCAATTATCTGACAAGTATCTAAACAGTGAGATGATGAATCATAAATATCAATGAGCTCAATAAGATTAACTGATGTAAAACAACTATCATCATATGTACTTGTGGGAAAGTGATTAATCGAGTGACAATTTTTAGAACTGGTATTATGATCAGATTGATGAATTGGCATATAATATCCTTGATTATCCATTGGTTCCCTTTGTACCTGATTACATACTAAATCAACAATATGAGAGCCTTTGGGATTAAAAATGATTGTTGGAGTCGTAAATCTGGGAAACCTAGTATACCAAGCAGAAAAAATATTAGAAACATATGTTAAGTCAAATCCAGTATATATATCACCATGATGGTTTTGATCCATCGAATTATTCAAGCATTGAATGATATTAAAAATATTGAATGTGCTAGAAAAATTATTAGCTTCATAGCATACACTAGATAGATAAGAAGTTATAATAATTTGATTATTAAGGGAAGAATTTGACAAGAAGGAATATTTCAACTTGTGATGATATTCATCTTGATAATCAAAATGATAGGCTTCAAAGTTGTGTACATTTGTGAAAGATATGCATTCCAACCCTGAATTAAATACAAGATATTTGCATGAAGGAGACATAACCAAATAGGAAGCCTTTATCCGATCAGGGACTCTATCTTGAGGATTAAGAAAATCAACTTGAAAACATTGAAAATCCTTCAAGTGTGAGCTTACATCCAATGAAACAATTCTTATAAAATAATTTCTAATATGACCTAGTTGACATATCCTATCAGGATTGTGAGAACCTAACATAGCCATCAATTGAAGTTGAAGTGCCTTTACTTCCTGACAAGTCTCTGAAATTTAAGGGTATAGTCATATCAGAATTTGTGTGAAGACAACTATCATCAATTATTTCAACAAGATCATTAGGAAATAGATGGAAACTACTAGAATCAACAATTTCATCATATGTATCAACATCGCCAAATAGATTTCCCAATTTGGAAGAAATATATGCAATGATTACCACATCATCCTCTTCATCATGGGCATTCTTACCACCTTGTATCAATTTCGAATTCAATTCATCATATTGTGAGTTTAAAGAACATGGAATGTTTTCACAATTTGTTATTTCATTACACACATCTTGACACAAGGGCTGGTGATTTGAGGAATAAATTCTTATGAGAAACACTTCTATGATCATATCATATTCTAGATCAAATATTTGCAAATCCAAGTCTTCTTGTGAAAACAAGAGATCCTACAATGTACTTAGGAGCTCATCACCATCAATATCAGTGGAGACATTTTCTTTAGGGTGATGGTTTCCCAAGAATTCATTTTGGTTGAGGAATTCAATCCCACTTGATTAATTACCAATATGTTAAGATTATTGATCACTAGATAATGCAGAAACATCATTTTTAAATAGAGGAATTTGTAAAATAAAAGAGAGATTAAAAGTGTATTCATCCTTCTGCTCCTTTACCTATGAAATGTGGCCACCTTGTACCTAATTACCATGTGAACCAAAAAATTGACAATAAAATATTTGGAGAAATTACTGGTGGATTCGATTGATTAAGAGAATCAAGGTACATAGGGTCATGAGGTGTAAATTATAGGGGATGAAAGTTATCCCTTGAATAATAAATACTTTCAGTCATATCATATTCAAAATTTGCATTATGCACATAATTAGGAGGAATCAAATGATCAATATTCACTCGAGGCTCCATGGATTTATTAGAACATTCAAATTTTTCCTGGATAAGACCATGGATATGAGAAGGAAATGAAGGTGGGATAAGTGGATCAAAAATTTGGTTTTTGTATTTCCCAACTTCAACAACAACACCAGAGACTGCCTTGTTTGGTAATGAAAAAGGAGGAGGAGAAGGAATAAAAGGGGTAGCGGATTCCTCCTCTGATATTTGAGGTGTCTCATGACCAAGAAAATTTGGAAAAATCAAATTTAGGATCAGAATATTACTAGCATTATAATATGATCCACCATCAACATAGAATTAAGATTCAAACTTATTCAAAGAGATTTAATATGGCCCTCCTTCTAGAACCTCTTGCTGACAGTGCTAGAAATCCACCAACAAATGTGGTCTCCCTGGTATGAAGTCCAAACTATACCTCAAACCATTTGGAGTAGGACTCCCATCCAACTAATGGTCCCAACCACCATTATTCTTAGATATTTTCCTTGCTACAATTATAAACATAAGAGATTATGCACACAACCTTTGAAACAAGCAAGTAAGTTGACATTGTGAAGCATACAATTGCCACGTATATAAGGTAGTTTCATGGAAGGGGAAGAGAGAGTGATCCTCTATAAGAAATGTAATAGTACTATCCTAAAAGAGACACGTAAGAGCATGGAAAGTATCATTAGTTAATCTGAAAAGTAGTTCACAAGATAACAATGATCATAAAAGCAAATAACAGTGCACATTCAACAAGATGCATACCAAAGCCAACGAAATAGTTCATTTTCATTAGTATGTGTAAACATAAACATACACTGCAGAATATGAAATAATATTCTTACAATAATTCACGACATATGCATGAAAGTGTGTTGGCTCAAAGAGCTTCATATATTAAGTGAAAGTCCCAAGATACATGATTAAATTTGGTGTAGCTCAATTAGGCACATCTAAAATGTCAAAGATTTTAAAACTGGATTCTCGAAAAGAACCAAATTTGCAGAGAAAAATATTTATGCTTCACATATTTTAAAATCAAAGGAATGTGTGAAGGTATCGTAATAACATTTCTCCTCTCCCTAAGGCACTGATGCAGGTGCTTTTCTGGGTTTAGATACTACAATGGGGAAGCCGAGATGGAGAGCTAATGATTGTCATCCAAGGGGTGTTAGAGTTGTTTCATTCACAAGTAATGGACGAGTTCTATATAGTACAGGTGGATGCCATGAGATGTGAATTAGATTGTGAAACAAGGCATCTCAATGGAAATTTCAAATCCTATAAAAAGGAAGTTTCTTTTTTGGATATCTCTTCTGATGGGAGAAGTTTAGCAACTAAATGTGTTGAATTAAAATTTTTTAGTTTGTTAGACAAAAATAAATTGAAAAATTTTACAGGACATCTGAATTCTATGAGGGCTATGTTGTTTAAAGAAAATGGGAATTATATAATCCCTTTTGTTGCTGGTGAGAGGCACATTACTATGTGGAAATGTGATGGTAGAAATGGGACTGGGGTTGTTTCATGTGTTATTTCAATGGAACAACTGGTTGTGGCTTTGGACTGCAATAATTTTGGTGAGGAAGATAACAACCTAAGTGTTCTTGTTGTCTCAGAGGCAGGAGTTTCTTATATGTGGCATGGACATAGTGTGAAAAATTTGGGATTAGTAAAACCTTCTAAAGTTATGGTATCTTCAAAGGAAGTGGAAACGCAGGGTACAAAGCCTAGGAGGAATAGTAAGCTTTGCATTTTTGTAGAAAGGCTAAAAGAGGTAATAAGTTAATATTCTACGATGGTTTTAGTTTCATATGGTAATTTAGAAAACCAATATTTGATAGACTTAAGTTGGAGAAACAAGACAATGATATTATTCTCATTGCATCTTAGAATGGAGCGTTATTGTCCTCCGGGAATTCCAAGAGCTCTATAAAGAGTAATCGACAAGGGAATGAAGTCACAATACTAGGTCCTGAAAATGCAGAGGATTAGCTTTGAAATTCTTCAGCAATATTTAAAATAAGTACACCAATTATCTTTCTCACAGATCCCATAGCAATCAATGGTTTTTGTTGTTCTTTCTTAGATCCCTAGGATCTCGATGGCACAAATTACATGAAACTTAATCAAAGGAGTGGCCCCGTAATTAGTTTCCTAAAACTTCCATCAAAAGGATCAATGGTCCATATTGGTTCTGAAATCATATCTCATCGTTTCTAAAAACCGCCTCAAGTGGTCTCTGAAAATAAGGAGGTAAAGGAGATATGTTTTACAATACCTAAAAATAACCATTCACAATTTGAACATAATGAATACGATTCATCATCTTTGGCAGCCACTTCTTTTCCTCACAAACAAATCACTGCTCTTCAGCTCAAAACCAGGGAAATATTTAAACCCCTAGAGTTTTTTACAATCCTTCATGAATATCCTTCAAAAATCTTCAAATTTTTTCCAAATTTCTCTGGAGAAAGCAATGACATTACAGTTGAACAACATGTTTTGAAAATTGAGTATTTCTTGGACATATTTGAAATAATTCATGAATATGTGGCTTTAAGGATGTTTTTCCATTCATTAAAGTGAGACACTCAACAATGGTTACAAAATTTAAAGGCTAGTTCAATTAGTTCATGGCAGAGTTTCAAGACATATTCGTTAGATATTAGGGAGATCACAAGTCATATGAAAAATATCTATTAGAATTACATATTATGCAGAGGGAAAGTAGTGAATCAGTCATTGAATTTAATAGGAGGTTAAAAAAAAAACCATCATCCCAAAATAAATTCAACCTCCTGAAGTTTCTTCCATGGTGTACTATTCAAAGGCTCATCCTATTGACTTAAATTTTTATATCAAGGAAAGTAAGCCTTGCATGCTAGAGCAGATGTTTCTTTATGCATAGGAAATTGAGGATAATCTTTGGGCCTATGGGAAGATGCCAAATCATAATTTGCAGGAAAATCTGGAAATAAATCAACGGGAACAAGGATCTAAATAACATCCATCAGGTTTAATTCTATGCATATTCAAAAATGAAGATACGTCATGTTCAAATGTTTCCACGTCTTTTGGTCACATATCTCGCAAATCAAATGGTTCAAATGTGTCAAATAAATTTTGAAAGCAACATATTTTCACATATGCAGTAGATGATTTTTCTACTCTTGAATACATGAATGTTTTTGATACAGGATTTCTTGAAGATTCCATTCTAAAAAATGTAACACCCTCCTCCCAAATCTACCCAAGTAATCATCCAACCAAGGTAAACATGTGATGAGATGCTACTATGATCTGATTCAACTTCCCGTGTGCAGTTAAGGAAGTAGAAATTGTTGGAGCAAGATCCCTTAAGACCGCAATTTTGATAAAAATATAGTATTTTTGTAGTTGTGAGTCATGCATGCTAAGAAATTCACAAGGTATTGAAAGTCAAAAAGAAAATGCAATACACACACTAGTGTGGGATCGTGGGATCATGGGTCCTAGTGATACATTAGTGTGAAAGCCAATTTATTTAATAAATTTGAGCGGTGTCTAATTTAATTTTCCCTTAATTAAATTGGACAATAAAATGTAATATTATCTCATAATCACTTGTAATAGTTAACTGAGTGTGATAAACTCAGTTAGCTCATCAATTTTGAGTTGATGGTGGTTGGTGAGGCATGCAGAGTGATTCTATTAGTTATGGAGTTCGAGTTGTAGTGAGTGCATTAGTTTAATGCATGAGTAATCAGTTAACTGAGTTAGGTGAGTTAAAGTCAGTTGAACTAGTTGTAACTGTTTGTTGCACTAGTGAGAGATCAAGTGAATTAAATCATATTTAATTCACAATCAGTGATCTACCATGCAACTGATGATTTACTATTAATAGCTGCATGCATGTCAGTTCCAGTGGAGACCTAGTTGAGACAAAGGTTAAAGGGATGTTAAATATCAGTTGTATCATTAGTAGGTTGCCCACATGCAACCATACATACATTGGATTGCCCATGATGCTTGTGCAGTTTTGGAAGGTTGAAATTCCTAAATAATAGGGATTGAATTCCACTTGAATTGTGCAAGCAAGGCAAGCTGATTAGAGACAAGAAATTGGCTAAGTGTTGGTCAATTTTTTCTGGATCAGTGTGAGACAGTTGTAAGAGTGCATTTTAATTGTTTCATGATTCCATGGTGAATATAAAATAGAATATAGAGGGGTTTTTAGCAGCAAGCTTTCCCCAAGAAAATATTTGTGTTGTGGTTTGATTTTCTTCTTTCTTTACTTGTTGTGATTGGTGATCGTGTTTATTTTCCGCAATTGTTTTGTAGAAGGATTCAATATCTAGATTTAGTACATTGCTTGATAGGATTGAATATATTGATATACATATTTTTGTATAATTTATACATGGTATCTGAGCACAGGAAATCACTATAGTGGAGAAGAAATTGATTTTATGACTGAATAGAATTCGAATTTTCAAAAGTATTCTTGGTGCGACAGGCTTATTAGGATCAAGATGGCTTTCAATGGCTTGAGATTGGACTATGCACTCTAGGAAAGTTCCAATTATATTACGTGGAGAGAAAGGATGGAGGCAATACTGGAGGACAATGGGTTGAAATAATTCATTGATAATGACATTCCCAAACCCGCCGCAACAGATGCCACAAATATTGATGCTTGGAAAAAGAAGGTTGCAAAGGCGAGGAGGATCTTACTGGAGGGAGTACGAGACCACATTGTATCAATTCTCTATGGAAAAGTGACACCATATGAAATGTGGAAAGCTTTGATAGATATGTTTCAGAGCAGCAGTTATCATATAAAATTGGCACTGAAGGACAAGCTCATGAAAATCAAAATGGAGAAAGGTGACACTATTCCAAAATATTTAAAGAAGTTTGTCCAATGTCGAGATGAGCTTGGGAGTGTCAGAATTACTGTCGTGGATGATGAATTGGTGAGCCTAGCTCTTCTAGGCCTTCCCAAGAGTTGGCATATTTATCAGGACTTTGTTAATGGGAGGGAGAAGCTGCCAGATTGGGAATGACTTTGTTCGGATTTGGTGCAAGAATAATTCAGGAAAAATACGAGGGATGGATCTTCATATAAGATAGATGATGAAGAAAATTGTGATTTGGCTTCTAAGGAAAAGAATGGGAAAGGAAAGAAATCATATTCCAAATCTGAGTCCGGTAAATAAGGCAAGAAGTGAAACATGTCCAGAGTGAAGTGTTTTCATTGTCACGAGCATGGAAATTATGCCACTAATTGTCCACAAAATAATAAGAACAATAAGGCTTCAAGATCTACAGCTGGTGAGGCTTTGGCCTCGCAATTTGAGCTTGAATTATCGCTCATTGCATGCAAGGTGTCAAGTGCAATGGGATCGGTGTTGTACTTGGATAATGGTGCATATTTCCACATGACGGGAGACAACTAAATTTTCAATATCTCGGAGGAGAAGGACCTCCAGATGCATATCGAAATGGGTGATGATGGGTGGTAGAATGCTACTGGGATTGGTACAGTTACCTTCCAAAGACATTCAGGTAAACCCTTGTTATTAAAATATGTAATACATGTACCAGGCTTGAAGAAAAATTTTGTTTCAGTCGCAATGTTGGAGGATAGAGGTTGTGATGTGATTTTTAGTGAAAGGGAAGCTTTCCTTCGACACAAAGACATGGGACAAGCCAATAATATTGGGATTCATGTGAAGAATATCTATAACTTGATGTAGATGGTTGCACAACATTGATGGGTAAGGCAAACAAAGTGGTGAGCTGGGATGAGGGTGATTTATGGCACAGGAGATTGGGCCATCTACACCACAGAGCCTTGAAGGTCAGGCAACAGATTTCTACGGGTCTTCCCAAGGGTACTCTTACGCAGTTAGACACATGCAAGGGATGTACTATTGGGAAGTATGCAAAGGCCACTTTTCACGAGAAGGAGAATCAATCTTCGTAAATCCTTGGGAGAGTTCACTCAAATGTGTGTGGACCATTCTCTACTACTTCGACAACAAAACACAAGTATTATGTGATCTTTTTTGATGATTTTTCAACAAAGTGTTGGATCTACTTCATGCAAAAGAAAGATCAGACGTTCTCAAAATTTCTTGAGTTCAAAGCACTGGTGGAGAAATATACAGGGAAGCATGTGAAGGCTCTTAGGAGTGACAATGGTGGTGAGTACATATACAATTATTTCAAGAACTTCTACAGCAAAGAAGGAATTCAGAGATAATTGATTGCGCCTCATAACCCACAAAATAATGGGATCGCAGAAAGAAAGAACAAAATAATTGTGGGTGCAGCATGAGCGATGTTGCATGATCAGGGCCTACCGTTGCATCTGTGGGCGGAGGCATGCAACACAACAGTATTCGTAAAAAACCATAGTCCTCATCAGATAATTTGGCATGAGTACACCAAAGGAGGATTTTTCTAGTAAGAAATCTGATGTTTCATATTTTAAAATTTTTGGCTCATCTGTATATGTGCATGTGACCAAAGATTCCAAGAAGAAGCTTGAACCAACAGGTGAGATTGGGATATTTGTGGGGTACATTAATACTCCCCACAACTATCAGGTGTATTTTCCAAACAGCAGAATGATTGTTGTGAGACGGGATATAACATTTGATGAGGATAAAGCCATGTGATTTTCCCTTGAGAGGGAGTTGGATTTGCATGAAAATGAGGAACTCTTGGTTCCAAAGAATGAACCTCAAGATGTGGAGCAGCAACATGGGGAGGATCATGGAGTGGCAGAAAACACTCATGCAGAGCCATCCACTAGAAATGGTAGAAGGCACACCACGGAAGTTGATAGATTGAGACTTGATGCGGGAGAGCATATAGGAGAACCTACTTCACTATGCAGATAGAGACAATATCCAGACAGGTTTACTCAATACATGGCTCTTATGAGCAAGTGTATTGTGACAAAACCATCCTCATTTGAGGAAGTAGTGCAACAACCAATTTTGGTTGACGTTATGGTTGAGGGGTATGACTCCATCGTCAAGAACAGTGCATGGGAAGTTTTCCCAAGACCAGTGGGAAAATCAATGGTTTGATCTAGATGGATCTATAAGGTGAAGCAAGTGGAAAATGGGAGTGTGGATAAGTACAAGGCTAGATTTGTAGCTCGAAGATTCTCACAAGTTAAGGGGATTGACTATGATGAGACTTTCAAACCGGTTGCAAGATACTCATCGATTAGATCTATCCTTGCTCTCTCAGCACAGATGGGGTGGTAGATACATCAGATGGATGTGAAGAATGTTTTTCTTAATGGATTTATTGAGGAAGAAGTGTACATAGAGTAGCCAGAAGGTTTTGAGATCTTTGATAGTGAATCGCATGTGTGTTGACTCAAGAGAGCATTGTATGGGCTGAAGCAAGCACCTCGTGCTTGGTACACTCAAATTGACAGTTATTTCACCGAGTTGGGCTTCACCAAAAGTGAAGCGGATGCGAACCTATACCGAATTGTGGTTGATGGTAAGCTCTTGATTATCGTACTTTTTGTTGATGATCTAATTTTTAGAGGTGATGAGCTATTGATAAATTCTTGCAAGGAGTATCTTGCAAGGGAGTTTGAAATGAAGGACATGGGACTCCTTCACTATTTCCTTGGTTGGAAATATGGCAACGGGATGGTGAGCTATTTTTTTCTCAAGGAAAGTATGCCAAAGATATTTTGAGTAAGTTTCACATGGAGAGTTGTAAACCCATGGAGATTCCTTGTCTAGGAAATTGGAGGAAGGAGGATGCTACTTCAGGTGAGGTAGTGGATGATACTATTTACAAGCAGCTAGTGGGTTCACTGATGTACTTGGTGAACACTAGACTAGACATTTGCTACGCAGTTAACCAGCTGAGTCAAGATATGGTTAAGATTACCAAGCTCTTTTGGAAGGCAGGGAAGAATGTGTTGAGATATCTCAGTGGCACTACAGAGTATGGATTATGGTACAAACAGACAAAGAGAGTGAGGCTTCAAGGCTTCACGGATGCATATTGGGCAGGTAGTCCATCAGACAGAAAGAGCACATTAAGAGGGATCGTCAACATAGGATCCACAACATTTTCTTGCTACAGCAAGAAGCAGAGATCTTTGGCACTCAGGTCAGCAGAGGTGGAGTACATGGCAGCAAGTTCGGATGCATGTGAGGTCGTTTGGATGAGGAAGATTCTGGTTGGTTTGTTTGGTTCTTAGATGGATCCTACGGTAATACATTGTGATAACCAGAGTTGCATTAAACTCTCGGTTAATCCGGTATTCCATGATAGGTCCAAGAACATAGACATATGGTACCACCATCTCAAAGATTATGTTCATATGCACATTATGTTACTTGAATACATTCTCACGGAGGATTAGGATGCAGATATCCTGACGAAGACGCTCGCCAGGAGCAAATTCGAATACCATAGAGGCAAGATCGGGGTGGAAGATAATCCCTTTCTTGTTGAGAGGGAGTGTTGAAATTCAAAAAGAAAATGAAACCCACACACTAGTGTGGGATTGTGAGATCATGGGTCCTAGCAATACATTAATGTGAAAGCCAATTTATTTAATAAATTGGAGCGGTGTCTAATTTAATTTTCCCTTAATTAAATTGAACAATAAAATGTAATTTTATCTCATAATCACTTGTAATAGTTAACTGAGTGTGATAAACTCAATTAGCTCATGAATTTCGAGTTGAGGGTGGTTGGTGACACATGCAGAGTGATTCTATTAGTTATGGATTTCGAGTTGCAGTTAGTGTATTAGTTTAATGCATGAGTAATAAGTTAACTCAATTAGGTGAGTTAAAGTCAGTTGAACTACTTGTAGCTGTTTGTTGCACTAGTGAGAGATCAAGTGAATTAAATCATATTTAATTCAAAATCAATGATCTGCCATGCAACTGATGATTTACTATTAATAGTTGCATGCATGTCAGTTCCAGTGGATACCTAGTTGATACAAAGGTTAAAGGGATGTTGACTATCATTTGTATCATTAGTAGGTTTCCCGCATGCAGCCATACATCCATTCGATTTCCCATGATTCTTGCGCAGTTTTGGAAGGCTGAAATTCCTAAAGAATATGGATTTAATTCCACACGCATTACACAATCAAGGTAGGCTGATTAGAAGCTATAAATTGGCTAAGTGTTGGTCGATTTTTTCCGGATCAGTGTGTGACAGTTGGTGAGCCCTGGTATTGCACCAAGAGTGTTGCAACTCCCAGGAGCTGCCCTACTTTACTTTATCAACCTAGGGTTCGTACAAACTCTGAGATGACAGTGCTATATATACATCAGATGCATTATGTTCATGTCATCCTCTTCTGCTTTACGAAAGGGTGTTATTTCTTAAACTGTGAGAACAACTGGAAAGTAAATTCCTGGAAGGAAATGATATAAAGGAAACTAAAATAAGTTTTTGAAAGGAAATGACAAGAATGAAACTAATTTAATTCACAGAAAGAAAATAGCAGAAAGGAATCTAATTCTAGACCACACTTGACTTGGCCAAATGGCTAAATGCACTCTACTTATCCTATGATATATCTACCATGCTCCTAGTCATGCAACTAAGTTATTTGTGCCTTAAGTTTAATTAAAAAGAGTTAATTTGTAGCTTAGAGGGAAGAAAAGGGCTAAAAGAGGCTAATGGGGGGTTTAACACATGAAATGAGGTTTGGAAGCAAAAAGAGGGGGTTAAACCCTTATGAAACTTTATTATAGCACGAGAAATGACTTTGGAGCGGAAAGAATTCAAAAGTGCGATGGTGGAGTGCGATGGAGGACACAAGTTGTGATGTGTGATGTCGCAATCGCAATACCACAAGTTCAAAGGGATAGCAGTAAAGGTTAACGGGACGAACTAAAATGTGCAAAGTGCAATTTGTGATGCGTGATGTGGCAGAGTGCGATGGAGGATGAAAGTTGGGATATGTGATGTCGTAATCACAATATCACAAGTTTAAAGGGATAGAGGTAAGTATTAACAATAAAAAACTAAAATGTTCTAAGTGCGATTTGTGATGTGGTAAAATTTGTGGGATGAGATCTACGATGTGGTAAATTCAACGAAGTGTGACGAGTGACGTGGCAGATTTATCACATCGGTGGAATAAGTGGTAAGTGTTATGCGAAAAGGTAAACGATGCGATTTGTGATTTCGAAATATTACAATCGCAAGAAAAATTGGTAAGTGTTTAAAGGTAAAATATAAATGTGCGGAGTGTGATTTGTGATGGGTGACGTGGCAGTGGGACTGACGGTGGGGCGCGATTTCACAATATCGCAATCGCAAGAACAAGCGGTAAGTGATTAAAGGTAAAAGCTAAAAGTTGCAATTTGTGAAGTGCGATGTAGGGTGGCGGGAGACTCAAGAAGCAAAGGTAGAGGTCACGTTTGAATGGGTTTTAATGGTTTTTCACGCGTTTTTCATAAAAAGGGTAAGGCAATGAGAATAAGTGGGAAAAATAGGAGATGGAGGGTGTAACAGCAATGCGCAGAGCGTAACAACAGAGATGGAAGGGAGATGGAAGACGAAGCAGGAGGTGCTGGAGAACTTCCCTCTGGGCTATGCTACCCGTACCTGTTATCAACCTTCTTATTTATGCAAGAAAGATAGACAATATGTTCATGAATATGTGAGCACTGATCTAATCTATTTCCAAGAAATCATAAGCGAGAAATAATTTTTGGTCTATGGGAAAATTTCTACCCTCCTCAAGCTCTATTGACAGAGTTGAGAGGGGAAGGCTGGCCTCATAGCTTTATTTATTTTATCACTATTATACCACTCTATAAGAATATTAAATCTACAACAAAAGATAGCAGGAGGTGAACTAAAACATCAATAAAAATACTAGGAAACTAGATAAATGTTCAGAAGAAAGACTATCTAAATGACATGAAAGAAAAAGATAGTAACAACAGAGAAGTTGAGGCAGATGGATTGGGCCCTAACCCACAAGCCTAGCCCTCTGAAACTTAAATCAGTCGAATGAAATCAGTTTGCTCATTTCATAAAAGAATAGCTTCATACATCTCTGAAATTTTGATCACTGAATAAAAAACAAAAAGCTCAATAGCTCACAACAATAGTTCTGAATAGAATCAACTTACTGACTAGAATAGACTAACTCTTCCTAGCTCTAGCTCTACTCTATTTATTCTATAGGGAAGCTACCAATAGCTCCCTAGAAAATGGTGATTGAGTCCACTTGACTCTCAGTGAACAAGGATTGGGTCCACTCCTCTTTGAGTTGCTTGGCTGCCTCTGGAATTCGAATTGCTGGAGAGAATCCTTGGGGATCCTTTGGCTACTTTTGGAATTTGAATTGCTAGAGAGAATATTTGGGATCCTTCGGCTGCCTTGGAATTAAAATTTCTAGAGAGAATCTTTCGGATACTTCGGCTGCCTTTGAGGGTGGACAATCCTCCTATAATTCCTCTTTGTTGTCTCCTCCGAGTCTTTATGATAAAATCCTTATAAAAATGATTAATAATTCATGATTTTTGGCACTCAACCCTATATTAGGCACTCAGGGTATGTTAGCCTTAATCACCACCTATACTAGCATCATAAAACCAAATAATAATAAAATTCAATAAAAAGAGATCTAAGAAGGAAAAAAGGTGAATATTAACCCCTCCAAATATGTCTAATGATGGAGCTCATCATCACCCCCCTACTGAATGGTTTCTCATCCTATCAGCAACTAATCCTCCTCCTGTATTTCCTCTAAAGCTCTCACAACCCCCCTGATTTCCTGAGAAAAAAGTGTGGGAGTTTCCCCAAGGTGGTAAAAACCATTATTCTTTTTTGCACTATCCCATTCTCTATCTTGTGCATCTGTGTCCTCTTCATCAGTCAACCCCAATAGCAAAGGCGGGCTGAGCTTTAGTCCCAACCATTGGATATTTTTGGCCTACATGGCCCTCTTGTATAATGGTGCCCTTTCCAATGCATCCCTCAGTCTTTCTAGAGTATGGTACTCCCTATTCTTGAGGCTATGAGGGAGGTTTTTCCATCTCCTCTGGCTGGCCATAATGCACTCCTCTTCTATCTGCCTAGAAACATCATCAAACTGGCATATCACCTGGTTTTGAGTCTAAAGGTAGCTTTCCACCAGTGCAGGGTCCCTTTCAATCTCTTGATGGTTAAGGATGAACAATTCTAGTATGATATATAAGGGTTCTCTATTTCTTCTTCCCATGACCTTCCATATCTCTTTTTCTCTAGTTTCCTCATTCACCATCCAAGATGCTAGAGCCATTAACTGCATATCCCCCATTATAGGATTAGGGTCCCAAATATCCAAATTTTACAGCACAAAGTTATGCACATAAAACTCTGCCATCTTTTCCTGATTAGCCATGTTAACTTTCTTGTAGAAATTCATGAATTGCCTACAATCTTGGAAAGGTAGTGATCCATGGGAGGCTAGAGTTTTGATTTGAAATAGAAGTCATTGTTATTTGAGGTACACATCATATGAGTTAGACGGAAATCTGTGTTAAATGGCTTCTATGAATAAGTCCACCATGGTGGATACTTTCTCCTCGTTTTGCTGCAATTGCTCCTTTAGTGCTACATTCTCTACCTGTGCCTTCTACAGTTGCTCCTTCAGAATTATCTCTTCGATTCTTTCTTCCCCCCTTGGTGATTCTTCAATGATAATCAGGCTTGTGGGAGAAGTTTCTGGCTCTCTCTGATTCTTGTTAACTCTGGAATACCTATAGGTCTGCCTTTTTCTCTTTGCACTCAGAGGAGCTATGGTGGAAACTATATTTTTGTATTGAGGGGATGTGGTGTTGTGTTGTGAGTCTGTTTCTCGCCCACTTTCTGCTATCTCTATGACTTCTATGGCCATCTCTTCTATTTTTCTTTCACCCTTTTGTCTCTTCCTCTTCTTCTTCTAGTTCTTCTTGTTTCTGTTGGTTCTTCCTCTTCTTCTTTAAGCATTGCGTGCTTCCATCGATCTATCTCCCTTTAGAAATTTTCAATTTACCGATTTGGATGAAATGGCACCTCCTTTTATTAGATAGCACAAATAATTTTGGAGTGCTTATGTAACTCGGCTCAGCTCCAGTTTTTTTGTAGATAGTTGTTTCCTCATCCTTGTTAATTTGTGATGGACTGTGTGTTTCCTCCCCTCGTTCTCCTCTATTCCACTTGATTTAAATTCTCTTCTTTTGCATGCCCAGTTGGCGTGTACTTCCGGTTTTTTCAGTCATACCTCACGGTGGTGGTCGAGTTGACTAGCCAACTTTCTGCCCCTTAAACTATAAGTCTACAAATTAATTATTTTTGGCTATTATGGATGCGTAGCAAGGGGTGAGAATATATATCTGAGTTTACCGATTGTGGTCAAGGAATTTGTAGGAGCTAGATGTTGGAGACAAGCCTTTTATATGCTGTGTTCTTCACCATATTCCTGTACTCTGAATGAGCAACTTGCTGAATGAGTAGCTTCCTGAGTGAGCTACTAATATTTTCTTGTTGTTTCTCTTTGATGTGGATGTCACGTGGGGTGCTTGAGATGCCATGGGTGGCATTCTAGTTCACCTGGAGTTTGTTATGCAGCTTTCCTTATTGTTCTTCTTGGAAATCCATGAACAACTTTGTTTTTTAAGGAACTTCCTGATGTTTGTAGCAGTTTGTGTGTTGCTTCTCTTGCTACATTGTGCTCAGGAATGGAGGAATTTGGTGTATGGAGGTGATGGAGGAAGCCATGCAGATGAATGGATTTAATGATGGGATGGATGGTAAAATAGAAGAAGGGAAAAGAAGATGAATTCCTTCATGTGTTTCCAGAAACCATTAATAACCTGCAAAACAACAAACACAAAAAACACAGAAACGTAGTTGCATTTTTTTTCTCTTTTTTTTTGTTTTTTTTGTTTTTTTTGAAAGAATTTGGGTTGCCTTCATGGAGGTTTTCAACCCATGGAATTTCCTTGGGCACCTCACAGAGGTTTTACCCATGTATCTTTATTCTCTCTTTTTTTTCCATTTTTTTTTGAGCAAGCGAGTTGCCTCCATAGAGGTTTTCAACCCACAAGCTTTTTTTTGTTTCTTTCCTTCTTTTTTTTCAGGAGATGTGGAAAACTATGGAGTTTCCCATTACATACACCTCTCTTCTTATTGAATTTATGAACTCTGCCTTTGACAAAGGCTTCTTGTAAATTTTGAGTCTGTGACCATTGACAAGCAAGCGGATTCCTTCCTCATCTATGGTTCTGATTTGAATTGTGCCATTATTGAAAAAAATTTCCACTGTGTAAGGTCCTAACCATCTTTTCATCATCTTTCCTTTAAAAATATTTAAACCTATAATCATAAAACAACACTCAATCTCCTTCTTGGAAGGTATTTTCTCTGATGTTCTTGTCATGCCATGCCTTCCTTTGTAGCTGAACTACCTCTGTGTGAAAAATTGATTGCATTATGAACTCATCCAATCCATTTAGTTGTAGCAACCTCTCTTTTTGGGCATTTGATAGATCTAGATTTAATTTAGCTGCCATTCTTAAAGTGTTGAATTCAAACTCAAATTAAAGTAGAGCTTTATTACCATAGACTAGTTCATAAGGAGTGAATCCTGTTGTTGTCTTCCAAGTAGTGTTGTAGGCCCAAGTAGCTTCTACCAACTTGTCTAGCCAATATTTTCTACTGCTTCTCACAACCTTGGTGAGGATTCTCTCTATCTATTAGTTACTTCTACTTGGTCATTCGCCTGAGGGTGATAGGTAGTAGAAGCTCTATGCTTAATATTGTGCTTCCTCAAAATATTATCTATGAGGTGAGAGGTGAATTGTGCTCCTTGATCAGTGACTATTTCTCTGGGGTATCCAAATTTGTAAAAAAATTTGTCCCTCATAAATTATGCTACTTTCTCCTTGGTTTCTACCTTCACTATTTTTTCTTCAGCCCACTTTGCCAGGTAATCAGTGCAGACTATGATATACTTCTTTTGTCTGCATGGTGGATTAATAGGTCCAACAAAGTCTATGCCCCACTTGTCAAATGGCTCAAGAGCCACCTGAGGGTGTAAATGCATTTCATCCCTTTGTGTGGGTTTCCCCATCCTTTGACACTGGTCACATCTACTGGTGTATCTTCTGGAATATTGATGAAGGGTAGGCCAATAGTATATCGCCTACAAAACTTTGTAAGAAATTATTTTTGCAGTAAAGTGGCCTCCACATGGGTTGTCATGACATGCAGAGAGGATATCAAAAATGTATTCCTCCCTCACACATCTTCTTAGGATTTGACCAGGGCATAGCTTGAAAAGGTTCCCCCCAATCCATGTGAAAGGGGTGCTTTTTCTAATGATTCTGCTCTTCTCCCTGAATGAAATACTAGGAGGGAGTCTCCCAGCAACCAAGTAGTTGGCTATATTAGAAAAGAATGGTAAGAGTACTGATATGGGAAAGAGGTGTTCATCGGGAAGTTGGTCATCCACCATTCCTTCTTCACCTACAGGGAGAGCTAACCTGGAAAAAAACCTTCAACGACATTCTCCTTTATATTTTTATCAACAATATTCAAATCAAATTTCTACAAAAGTAACAATCATCTAATTATCCTAGCATTTACATCTGGTTTTCTCATTAAATACTTGATGGTTGCATGGTCAGTGTGGAGGTCTGATATCCATTTACATAATTCCTGAATTTTTTCAATGCATGGACAATGGCTAACATCTCCTTCTCAGTAATAGTATAATTCATCTCAGACTTTGACAAATTCTTGCTGATGAAATAAATGGCATAAGTGATTTTGTCCTCTAATTGTCCTAATGTTTACCCTACAACTTTGTCGGATGCGTCAATGTGGATGTGGAAAGGCAGAGTCCAATTTGGACCTCGGATGTGGGCAGTAATCAACTGTTTCTTAGTGAGCTCAAAAGCCTCTTGACAAGGACCAGACCAAATAAACTCAGAATCCTTGGCCAATAACCCAAATAATGGCGAAGCCATCTTGCTGAAATATTTGATGAACCTTCTATAGTAACCATCTAAGCCTAAGAAACTCCTGACATCTTTCTTTTTTTGAGGAGAAGGTACCCTTTTGATGATAGTGATTTTGTTCGGGTCTACGTGTATTCCTGCTTGGGATATGGAGTGTCCTAATACAACCCATGCTTTCTTTAGGAATTCACACTTTTCTGGGATCAAGGCAAGATGCATCTCAATGCACTCCTTTTTACCCAAATTGGAGAGAGCTTCTTGGAAGTCATCACCATATGGTGTGAAATCATCCATGTAAATTTCGACAAAGTAATGGACTAACTTAGAAAAGATGCTCAGGATAGCTCTTCGGAAGATAGCTGGGGCATTGCACAACCCAAAGGGTAGGAATCTATAAGATAAGGTACCCTAAGGGCAGGTGAAAGTAGTCTTATCCTAGTCTTCAGAGCTAATTTGAATCTTATTGTACCCACTGAACCTATCTAATAAGGAAAAGAAATTCTTCCCCGCAAGGCCATCCAGGACTTGGTCTATAAAGGGCAAAGGGAAGTGGTATTTATTGGTGGCTTTGTTAAGTTCTCGATAGTCAACACAAATTATCCACTTTCCATTCTTCTTTGGGACTAGGACAAGAGGGGATACCCACTCACTGTCAGACATAGGATATATGAACCCTGCATCCAACAGTTTCTGCAACTCTTCTTTGACTATGTCCTTTAGAGTCGGGTTCATCCTTATTTAGGTTTTCTCGTAGGCTTGCATCCTTCTTTGATGTAAATTTGATGTCTGCATATCGAAGGATGCACCCTTTTCATGTCCTTGTAATCCCAAGAAAATGCTTCAAGATTTTCTTTCAAAATCTGGCATAACTGTGCCTCTTCTTCATTCGAGAGGGTTGGGTTGATTTTCAAAGATCCGGATGGGCCAAACTGAATAGCCTTGGTGGTTTCAGAGGTTGTCTCAATTGAGTGCACTTCTATCCAAGGTCGGCTTTCAGACTCTTTGACTAAGGTTTCGAGAGGAGTGTTAGTGGAGGACTGGTTTTGAATGGCATGGTCGATGAGTTCATCTTCATCAAGCTACCCCCCTCTAAGAATAGCATCTGTGGAACATATAGGGGCAACTTTATATAACTCATCTTCTTCATCCTCCAACCATATAGGGAGATCATGATCAATGGAAGGATGTGTTGGAGGATATAACACTAGCTGTTTAGACAAAGGCCCATTTCTGATAGTCATGTTTCCGGCCTGACAACTAATACAAGCATCTCCAATGGCTAACCAAGGTCTCCCTAAGATGAGAGGATAACCATTAAATTTTTTTTTTGGTTGCAGGACCTGGAAATCTGTAGGATACTCCCAAGAGTAATTGGTAACCATAACATCCTCAAAAATTCCTTTCAGAGTTACTGTGAACCGAACTGTAAGTTGCAGAACTGTTGTAGTTTCCCTCAAAGTCCCTTGGAGATTAAGTTTCAACATAGTTTCCTTGGTCATTTATCGATGGCATCCCCTAGATCAATCAAAGTGTTGGGGACTATGACACCATCTATATTCACATCAACAACTAGACTACCAGGGGCCACGTATTTTGGAAATATCACCTTCCCCAGCATCAGGTCAAACAATTGTCCTACCACATTGATGGTGGGGGTATCTCTCTTCCTTCTCCCGAGTTCCTTGAAGAAATTTTCTTTGATGAACCTATTGTATATAGGGAAATCCTTAATGGCCTGGAGAAGTGGTACCTTCACACACAAATTTTCCAATTCTCCCAGGAGTTCAGTCTCCTCTCGGGTGTGCTGACTAGGGTGGATTAATCACTCAAGAAATGGAGGTTGTTAGATATGAGTGTTATCTTCTTAATTTTCCTCCTCAACCTCTACAGGTGGAGATGGGGGATGGTTTTCTAGGAGTTCTCTTCTCGACCTGAGATTAACCTCCTGTATCTCTAGAGCATAAGATGGATGGGATGTTTCTCCACTGGGAGTTTGTTATGCTTGTCTTTTGTTTGGGTTCGGATTGGGTTATGCAGGTATAGGTAGCCTAGGTGGAGCAACATGAGTAAGTTGAGGTTGAGGTTGGGGTGGAGGCATTAGATCAGGTAGTTGATTTTGTTGAGGCCTCCACCCTTGGGATGGATTGTTCCACAAAGGTTGTTGTGGACCATACTGCTGAAATGGTTGGTTTACTGGCTAAGGATGGTATGAAGGTTTGGAAGGCCAAGTAGGAGGTGTAGAATAGGATGGAGGAGTGGGGGTGTACCAAGGTTGCATGGGTGCACTTTGATTGTTGTAATAGTAAGAGTAAGGTGCACCTTGTATACCTTGTTGATATGGTCGAGGGCCTTGAGGCCTTCTCTGGTTGATGAAACAAAGTTGCTTTGGCATTGTTTCCCCAGCTTGATATATAGCTTTAAGTCCAGGTAAGGAGGGACACTTGTCGGTGGCATGATTCTCTTCACAGAATAAGCAAACCTCTATGAAATTCAGTGGACATTCATTTCTTGGGTGCTTCCTGGTACATCTAGGAAAAAATATGGCCAGGGATCTCTCTGCTTCCTCTTGCTTCCTTTTGACCTGAATTGTGTCCATTTGCAAAGAAAAGGTGTGCAGCATGTCACTCTTGAAGTCCTCTAGCATATTTCCAATCTCATGTTTTATGAAGGTGGAAGAGAAAGGGGTATTGGATGTACTTTGGCTAGTTCTACCCTTCTTCCTAAATGACCTAGAATGGTTCCAAAAGACAATTTTTATTTTTCATAGGGTTGTTGGTAGATATCTCCTCCTGATAAAATATTCAAGGTTTCTATCATCTATTCACTGATCTCTCAAAGAAGTACAATTTTAAGTGAGTTAGGATCAAGAGTACAATTGGCTCTCTTATAGTTCAATTGAAACCTCTCTTCATAATCCTCTAGGGATTCATCAGGCCCTAGATTCATCTAAATATCTCATCCTTAGTTTCCTTGGACCTAAAGTAGTATTTGCACTTGTTTCTGAAGGTCTCTTCCATATGTGCCTAGGTAGTTATGCTATCCCCAGGCAGACCCATGAACCAGCACAAGGCTGCACCATTAAGGGTTGAAGGGAATAGCTTAAAATTTTTATCATCAGAGGTGTAGTCATAAGTCCTACAAACAAAAAAAAATTCAAACATGAATGTGTCAGGGTCCTCAGAGGTAATTCCATGGAAGTGCAGAAGAGCTGAGGGGCTAATGTTTTTCATCTTAGTTTCCCCATCTGCCTCTCTTATGGGAAAGGCTCTCTAGATCCTAGCCATGGTTAAGATAGGTGAAGTAGGTCCCTCAGTTAAAACAAGGTCTTCTTCTTCTTCTTCCCCAATAGGATCCTCAAAATATTCAGAAGGCTCTCATATAAGGGGTTCAATCTCACTACCACTGAAGAAGAGTGAAGGGTGGCCAGGAGGTGATGTGGGGGTTTTAGGTAAGATTTTTCTTTGATTATTCCTAATCCTACGAGGCATGAAAATAAGATCCATGGAAAGAAAGGAATGCTAAAACAAAATCAAAACATATACTAGACACCTCCCTGGAAACAGTGCCAAAAAGTGGTGAGCCTTGGTATTGCACCAAGAGTGCTGCAACTCCTAGGGGTTTCCCTACATTACTTTATCAACCTGGGGTTCATACAAACTTTGAGGTGACAATGCTATATACACAACAAATGCATTCTGTTCATGTCATCCTCTTCTGATTTACGAAAGGGTGCTATTTCTCAAACTGTGAGAACAACTGGAAAGTAAATTTATAGAAGGAAATGAAATAAAGGAAACTAAAATAAGTTGTTGAAAGGAAATTACAAGAATGAAACTAATTTAATTCGCAGAAAGAAAATAGTAGAAAGTAAGCTAATTCTTAACCACACCTGACTTGGCCAAACGGCTAAATTCACTCTACTTATCCTATGATCTATCTACCATGATCCTAGTCATGCAACTAATCTATCCATGCCTTAAGTTTAATTAAAAAGAATTAATTTACAACTTGGAGGGAAGAAAAGGGCTAAAATAGGCTAATGGGGGGTTTAACACTTGAAACGAGGTTTGGAAGTAGAAAGAGGGGGTTAAACCCTTATGAAACTTTATTATAGCATGAGAAATGACTTTGGAGTGGAAATAATTCAAAAGTGTGATGGTAGAGTGCGATGGAGAACAAAAGTTGCGATGTGTGATGTCACAATCGCAATACTGCAAGTTTAAAGGGATAGCAGTAAAGGTTAACAGAACGAACTAAAATGTGTGAAGTGCGATTTGCGAGCATGACATGGCGGAGTGCAATGGAGGACGAAAGTTGTGATATCCGATGTCACAATCGCAATATCACAACTTTAAAGGGATAGTTGTAAGGATTAACAAGAATGAACTAAAATGTGCGAAGTGCGATTTGCAATGCGATAAGATTTGTGGGCTGTGATCTATGATATGGTAAGTTCAGCCAAGTGAGATGTGCGACGAGTGATGTGGCGGAGTTATCGCATCGGCGGAATAAGCGGTAAGTGTTATGCGAAAAGGTAAATGGTGTGATTTGCGATTTTGAAATATCCCAATTGCAAGAATAAGCGGTAAGTGTTTAAAGGTAAAAGCTAAAATGTGCGGAGTGCGATTAGCGATGGGACTGACAGTGGGGCATGATTTCGCAATATCGCAAACACAAGAACAAGTAGTAAGTGATTAAATGTAAAAGCTAAAAGTTGTGATTTGTGAAGTGTGATGTACGGTGGCGGGAGACTCAAAGAGCAAAGGAGGAGGTCACGTTTGAATGGGTTTGAATGAGTTTTAATGCATTTTTCATAAAAAACGTAAGGTAGTGAGAATAAGTGGGAAAAAGTGGAGATGGAGGGTGTAACAGCAATGGGTAGAGCGTAACAGCAGAGATGGAAGGGTAATGGAAGACAAAGCAGGAGGTGTTGGAGATCTTCCCTCTGGGCTATGATGCCTGTACCTGTTATCAACTTGCCTATTTATGCATGAAATACAGACAATATGTTCATGAATATGTGAGCATTGATCTAATCTATTTCCAAGAAATGATAAGTGAGAAAGCATTTTTGTTCTATGGGAAAAGGTCTACCCTCCTTGAGCTCTATTGACAGAGTTGAGAGGGGAAGGATGACCTGATAGCTTTATGGATTTTATCACTATTCTACCACTCTGTAAGCAGATTAAATCTATAGAAAAATACAACAAGAGGTGAACTAAAACATCAATAAAAATACCATCAAACTAGCTAAATGTTCAGAAGAAAGACTAGCTAAATGACATGAAAGAAAAAGATAGTAACAACAGAGAAGATGAGGCACATGGATTAGGCCCTAACCCACGAGCCCAACCCTCTGAAACTTAAATAATTTGAATGAAATCAGTCTTCTCATTTCATAAAATAATATCTTCATACATCTCTGAAATTTTTATCATTGAATAAAAAATAAAAAGCTCAATAGCTCACAATAATAGTTTTGAATGGAATCGACTTACTGACTAGAATAGAATAACTCTTCCTAGCTATAGCTCTGCTCTATTTATTCTACAAGGAAGCTACCAACAGCTCCCTAGAAAATGGTGATTGAGTCCACTTGAATCTCAGTGAACAAGGATTGGGTGCACTCCTCTTTGAGTTGGTTGGTTGCCTCTGGAATTCGAATTGCTAGAGAGAATCCTTGGGGATCCTTTGGCTGCTTTTGGAATTCAAATTTCTAGAGAGAATATTTGGGATCCTTCAGCTACCTTTGGAATTCAAATTGCTGGAGAGAATCTTTGGGATCCTTCAACTACCTTTGAGGGTGGACAATCCTCCTATAATTCCTCTTTGTTGTCTCCTCTGAGTATTTATGATAAAATCCTTATAAAAATGATTAATAATTCATGATTTCCTACACTCAACCTTATATTAGGCACTTAGGGTATGTTAGCCTTAATCACCACCTATACTAGCATCATAAAACCAAATAATAATAAAAATGCAAGAAAAAGAGATCTAAGAAGGAAAAAAGGTGACTATTAACCCCTCCAAATATGTCTAATGATGCAGCTCAGCAACAGTTGTGAGAGTGCAAGAGATTCTTGTGAGAAGAGTGCATTGTAATTGTTTCATGATTCCATGGTGAATATACAATAGAAGATAGATGAGTTTTGAGCAGAAAGCTTTCCCCAGGAAAATATTTGTGTTGTAGTTTTATTTTCTTCTTTCTTTACTTGTTGTGATTGGCGATCATATTTATTTTCCGTAATTGATTTGTAGAAGGATTCAGTATCTAGCTTTAGTACATTGCTTGATCAGATTGAATCTATTGATATAAATATGTTTGTATAATATCTGCATAGGTCAAGGGGCTTTGGGGTAGGTCAAATCCCCTTCATGAGTTGTAATGGGAAAAAGGGTAGATCTAGGAGTTTCAAACCATGGTTTGCGGACCCTAGTATGAGTGTAGGCTAAAGTATAAATAGAAGTTTAGATCGAGTTGGATATGACAATTTTTGGAGGAAGTTTTATGTAAGTTTGATGAATGATATATCTCTGAGATAATTTTGTGTTTCTGTTTGGGTATAGAAAGCTCCTGCTGGCTGTGTGTGCAGAGACCTTAGTCCTGTTGTGTGTAGATCCCACTGGCTGTGTGCGCGGGTAGACCTAGAGTATTGTAAGGTTGTTACAAACCATGAATGAATAAAGGATTGTTAGGATAATTCTAAGTATCAAATGAATTCATGTTTTTCTTTCTGATCTATTTTTGTGTATTATTTCCAGTTACTGCATCAAGTATATTATTTGTATTTGGATCGATTGTGGAACTGTTTACTGTTTTATAAGAATATCAATTGCATGGCTCGATTGCTGTAAGGGCTGACTATTGCATGTTAAGATATTTGAAGTGATTACAAATCTATTGTCTGTGCACGTGCATCGAAACAACCTGTGATAACTGAATTGGGGTTTCTGGTTAGGGTTTATGGCGCATAGGACAGTCCACTAGTATTATAGATCTGAAGTCACCCACATTAATTAAATCTCTCTCAGGGTGTGGAAACATGGTTCCAGCACACCCCCCCATAATGCTTCAGGTGAGACTTTGACCTGCGCAAGTAGGTCACTACTGAAAGGGCCAGTAGTAAGAGGGTTTTGTTAGTTAATCTTAACTTTGAACCTGGTTCAGGACCCCTCAAGCCAACAAATGATTCTGTTGCTGAGACCAGGATAATTTTGAGAGAGAGATTGGGTGATGTGGCGGCCATCAAAGCCTGAATTAGAAGACTGGTTTGAGAAAAAAATTCAAGAATTTTCCATTAAGGTAAATAGAAGTAAGAAGTTGTCTACTGAAGATTAGAAACATAAGTATATTTTCATAGAGGTTCATGAGATTTTCTTTGTGACCTTTGCGCAATAATTAAAGGAGTGGTTATCAAGTTTAGCTGAGTTCCAAACCTACTGGAAGGATGATAAGGTCACTTAGTGGACACCTGATTTGATTCAACAGTTAGAGCAGACTGACAATTCCATCACCTGCATTGTAGGTCATTGGGTTGAAAACATTTTGGGTGGGTTTGTAATAGAGTTTGCAGTAGATCAGTTTGTGTCATATTCTGAAGCTAAGAGGAGGTTCTTCAAAGGATTGAGGGGTAAATTCATATGCTCTCTGCCTTTGTTGATTAAGATGCTATTGTGTGAAAAGGGTGTTTTGTGCAGTCACACTTAGTGAATTACCCCAAACAGGCTGGAAAGATATCTGCACAACGTAAATTACTTCCGAGTCAACCAGAGAGGGGAAAAATATGTATACAGCCCTCTGAGAAATTTTCCTGATAGTGATACAAAGAACGGTGAGGCTACAGGCATCGAAGGTAGTCCTCCACCTACTCTGCAGTTGAACTCACGCAAGGGTAATTCATCTCCTACTCCACTGCCACCACAAACAGGAGAAGATATGGTTGTGCACATGAAGCTACCCACCTTCAAGGGTGTGGGAGATGAAGGTATGGCTAGGTTTTGGTTTGTTGCAAATGCAGTATGGACTGAGCAAAATGTTAACTGATCCGGATTTATGCAGGAACGCAATAGAATAAACATATAACCATAAATACAGAGATGCAGCGGAAATAACACTTCATTTCATTAATATCAAAGAACTGAAATTTGCTTACAGACAGAATGGAAATAAAACTAGCTAGGGCGCTGGTAGCTATCTCTGAGAAGAGATGTGGCGGCTACAGGCCTCTGAACTGAGTTACAACGAGGCTCGAGGGCCTATTTATTATTTAGAAACAATGGGAAATCCTAAACAGCCAAAAACCTAACCCTAGGAGATGAAGCGCCAAAACTATGGGCCCCGTTTGGGTAAATTGGTGTTTCAACTTCCTAGGGGCGTAACTTTGGCATACAATCTCCGTTTGACGCTTACCATACCTCATTAGAAAGATCTATCTGAGGACTACAAATTTGGAATGATCAACATTGGTCCATTGACCCATGTTGCTCTCCATTTTCCCAAAAAACATTGTTTAGGGCCTCAAAACGGCTCCGGAAATTTAGGACTCGAAAAAATGCTAAAAATAGTAAACTGTGCCGAAACTGAAAAAATGGAAGAGACAATGGTGGAGCCCCAAGTGGAATAGGTGGGTGACCACCAATATCCACCTGGATCATTCCTCCCCCCTTAGGAAGCAATGGTCCCCATTGCGTTAAGTTCCTCCATGAGATGAGGAAATTTCTGCTGAACTTAGTCCCTAGTGAACCACTTTCCTTGGTGCAAGAGTTGGCCAGCTTTGACAACCCGATATAGTTGGATTTTCTGTTGGCGAGTGTTCTTAATTTGCATATCCATGATACAATCTATGGTGGCCTATTCCATGCAATCTGGATTTAACTCTGTTGGTGTGAGTTGTTCTGCAATGTCCGAGGTGTCCAGTAGAGGTGGGAAGTAAGGACGAAGGCGATCCACATTGAAGACTGGGTGCAGACCAAGGAATGGTGGAATACTGAGCTCAAAGGCATTGTTCCCTATAGCCTTGGTGATGGTGTACGGCCCGTATCGGAGCAGGCGAAGCTTGCGGTGGGGTCCAGTGAGGCGCTCCTTCTGCAAATGTAGCCATACTTTGTCACCCACCTAGAAGTTGTGTGGCACCCGGTGTTGATCATGGAGTTGCTTGTACTTGGCATTGGCTCTGTCCAATATATCATGAACTTGTTGGCGGATGTGTTGAATGCGCTCGATGAAGCTACTTGCTTTGTCAACTTCAGACTGGACATGAGCTAAATTGGCCTGAGCAGCTGCAAATGGCATGGCTACGTCAATGGGACATAGTGGCTGGAATCCCAAGCCCACCTGAAAGGGGCTATGGCCGATTGAACTGTGGAGAGCCCGATTATAACTATGTTGTACATAGGGGAGGCTCTCGTCCCATGTGCGTGGATGCTTTGAATTGTACATGCGCAAAATGTGTACAATCATTCTGTTGACGACCTCTATCTAGCCATCTGTTTGGGGATGGAAAGCTGTGGACTTGGTGAGCTTGGTATGCAACATTGACCAGAGGCTGGACCAAAATGTGCTGAGGAACCTGCTATCCCGATCTGATATGATAGACTTTGGGATCCCAAAGTGCACCCACACTCATTCAAAGAAGAGTTTAGCAGTGGCTTCTGCTGTGATATTCTTCTTGCAGGCCACCATAATGGCCATCTTCGAGAATCTATCGACGACCACGAAAACACAGTCATTTCCCTGCTTAGTAGAAGGCAGGCCCGACATGTAATCCATGGAGATGGATTCCCAAGGTCGACTAGGGGTAGGTAGAAGAGTATATAGGCCTTGCTTCTTGATGGTCGGTTTGGCAATGGCACAAGCAGTGCAGGATCTGATGTGCTTCTCGACATCCTTTCGAAGGTTCGGCCAATAGAAATACTTCTATAGGATTGCTACTGTTTTCTCGACCCCGAAATGCCCAGCGACTCGACTGTAGTGTGCTTCCCATATCATCTTGGCACGCTCGCTTGAAGGAACACAAAGGTGTCCCATGTGACATAAAAGTGCATCTTGGAGGTGAAAATTTGGAACTTACGTACCCCCAAGAGGGCCTTGTAAGTGTGGCCGAATTCTGGGTCACTCTCATAGAGAAGCGGCCAATCAGAAGTCTCGTGCCCACAAGAGTTGAGCACAATGGTGAGCGCCACGATCGGTGGTCGGCTGAGGCAGTCTGCAACATTATTGGTGCTACCCTTCTTGTACTTGATGTTCAAATGAAACTGTTGCAGATATGTGGACCACTTCTGATGGCGATCATTCCGCAACTTCCCTTGTGTCTGTATGAACTGCAGGGGCCGGTGGTCTGTGTGGATGATTGTTTCCTTCCCCAAAATGTAATGCTTCCATTGTCGACAAGCTTGCATAATGGAATACATTTCTTTGTCATAAGTGGGATACTTGCAAACTGTGTCAGACAATGTCTCACTGTGAAATGCCACTGGATGTCCCTGTTGAGTAAGAACTGCCCCAATAGCATAGTCAGAGGCATCTATCTCGATCTCAAATGGTTGTTTCAAGTCTGGTAAAGTGAGCACTGGGGCAAAACATAGGCGATTTTTCAATTCTGTGGACGCCTTCTATTGAGGTTCCGACCAAAAAAATTTTGATCTCCCTCCTCCCTTGGTGACTTGACTTAAGGGCCAAGTGATATGAGAGAATCCCAACACGAACCTCTGGTAGAAATTAGCAAGTCCCAGAAAGCTGCGAAGCTCTGTTATAGTGGTTGGGGCTGGCCAATCCAGAATGAATTGGATCTTGGCTGGATCCACATGCACCCCCCTTTCATCAATAATGTATCCCAAATATTGAACCTGGGTCATGCCAAAAGTGCACTTCTCCAAATTGGCACACAACTTGTGTTGCCACAATGTTTGGAGGACTTATCGGATGTGGTGAAGGTGCTCTTCCCAAGTCTGGCTGAAGATCAGAATGTCATCCAAGTACACCACTACAAATGAGTTGGTGAAGGGCTTCAAGATGTCATCCATCATCCTCATGAAGGTGGCGGGAGCATTCGTCAACCCGAAAGGCATGACCAGCCATTTGAAAAGGCCTTCCTTGGCTTTGAAGGCAGTCTTCCACACGTCGGAGGGTTCAATTGGTACCTGGTGATACCCAGACTTCAAGTTGATCTTGCTGAAATATTTTTCACCTTTGAGTTGGTCCAGAAGGTCATCAATCCATGGGATTGGGTGCCTATTTCAGACAGTTATCTTGTTCAGCGCCCGATAGTCAATACAGAGTCTCCATGTCCCATCCTTCTTCTGTACCAACACGATCGGGCTCCCATAGGGCGATGAACTTGGTCTGATGTGACCTTTCTGCAATAGCTCATGAATCTGCCTCTTGATTTCATCATTCTCCAGAATAGAGTGCCGATAGATCAGTCCATTAGGTAGCGGCACACCTGGGGTCAGATCAATCGGGTGCTTGACTTGACAGTGCAGAGGAACTCCTGTGGGTGAGGTGAATATGTCCCCGTACTCCTCCACAACCTTATCCATTTGTTGTTGTTGTGCAGAGGACCCCTGTCTGGAGGTCATGGCCACAGTCTTCTTCTTTCCCTGGGGGCGAATCATCAGGAAAACGAATTTCCTGGTTTGGGAAATGAGCTCACTACATTGTTTTGCAGTAACCAAAAAGATAGCGGCAGGAGGTGGTACCTCTGGTATCCTGTACAACTTATTTCCCAAAGTAACAATAACAGCACGAGGTTGAGACTCATACACCGCATGACGCTTCCACAAGTATGGTTGTCCTAATAATACATCAGAAACATCAATAGGAGAAACGTCACATAATACCTCATCCGTGAAGGGCTTGATGCTATAGGGAAGGCGACACTGCTGGCTGACGCGGAGATCTCGTCCTTGGTGAAGCCACCCGATGGTGTATGGATGTGGGTGAGCCGTGGTCGGCAAGCCCAACCGCTTCACGGCGTCTGCTGAAATGAGGTTCTTTTGGCTCCCATTGTCGACAATGAACTGTACAGGGGAGCCCTTTACCCACATCTCGGAGTGGAAGAGACGTTCCTCCTCCTCTGGATCTTCCGGTTCCTCCTTCTGGACCTTTGTAGTGGCAACAGTGGCGTTGGGCTCCGCATCAATAATCTATTTCCCTTTTTCATTCCCCTTTTCAGGTTCTGATTCGGAGTCGGAGCATGCATCTGACTCAGAAGCCCTCATCTCGGCCACTAGCGATTGCTTGGCCCGACACTCACTTGTGTTGTGAGTGGAGCTCTTATGGAACTCACACCACTTTCCCGTGTCCTTCTTTGGCTTTGCGGTGCTGTTCTTTTCTTGTGGCTTCGATGAGTTGTATTTAGCCACCATGCCTTGGCTTGGTCCTTTGTTCTGCGGTTTGGAAGCACCTTTCCCTTGCTTTTGATTCGCAGATCCAAAGTCTCGCTTCTTCTACTTGAATTTCTGCTCAATCTTGGCAGCATACCGGTATGCCGTACCAAGCGAGGAGATGTCAAGGAACTCCATTTCTTCCTGAATGTATTTGTGCAGACAGCTGCGATACTTTAGCACCAGATGTTTCTCTAAATCTTTGATACCCAACTTTGTGCGCAGGGTATGGAACAGATTCGTCAGCTCATGCACATCTTGATCCCTTTGTTGTCGCAGCGTGGTCCATTGTATGTACTTGTCCTCATAGCTCCCCACGGGATAGTACTATTCCTTGACGGCGTCTCGGAAAGAATTCCAAGTTGGTACGACCGAGAACAGAGAGGGTTCTGTCTGGTCCTTGTTCTCGCAGTAGGTTTCCCACCAGTCCTTAACATGGGGGTAGCTTTGAGGAGTGCAAAAATAATCTTCTCCCGGTCTGAAAAGTCATGAACAGAGAAATATCCTTCTAATAGATTCAACCATCTATCTACGGCATCTGCGTCTATTTGACCCTCAAATATGGGAATGTCAAAATTTACTTGTACCTTAAAGGGAGTCGCAACTCCAGAGTGGCTACTGGATGCAGATGTGCCGCCGGTGGGCAGCCGTTGAAGGATCTGAGCAAAGCTATCCATCATCGCGTTCCTTTGTTTTTCGAGGGCCTCCTCGAGCAATATTTTGATAGGATCTCCTCCTCCCTCATCTTTCTTTTCGTCCCCCATGGGCGTCCGTCGAGGTTTGCGAGGCTGATCTTGCAAAGGTTCCACCAGATCGAGCCCTAGCTCCTTATACCCCGACCTCGTTGGGGACATGCAAAGAAGGATCGAGAAAAAGAAGACCACTCTGATACCACTGATCCGGATTTATGCAGGAACGCAACAGAATAAACATATAAACATAAATACAGAGATGCAGCGGAAATAACACTTCATTTCATTAATATCAACGAACTGAATTTTGCTTACAGACAGAATGGAAATAAAACTAGCTAGGGCGCTGGTAGCTATCTCTGAGAAGAGATGTAGCGGCTACAGGCCTCTGAACTGTGTTACAATGAGGCTCGAGGGCCTATTTATCATTTAGAAACAATGGGAAATCCTAAACAGCCAAAACCCTAACCCTAGGAGATGAAGCGCCAAAACTATGGGCCCCGTTTGGGTAAATTGGTGTTTCAACTTCCTAGGGGCGTAACTTTGGCATACGATCTCCGTTTGACACGTACCATACCTCGTTAGAAAGATCTCCTTTTTCCCAAAAAACGTCGTTTAGGGCCTCAAAAAGGCTCCGGAAGTTTAGGACCCGAAAAACTGCTAAAAATAGTAAATTGTGCCGAAACTAAAAAACTAAAAGAGACAATGGTGGAGCCCCAAGTGGAATAGGCGGGTGACCACCAATATCCACCTGGATCATTAACACTGATGTTGTCAAGAGAGCGCAACTAGCTATGGCGTTTGAAGGTCTTGCGTTAGACTACTTTATGGGATATCTAACTTAGCACAATGATCCAACTATTGTTCAAATCAAGGACGCTTTGAAGCAACAATTTAGAAAACCAAAGTCCTACTCATAGTGTGTAACAGAATAGAAAGATATCAAACAAGAGCCAACTAAATCTGTTTGGGAGGCAGATCTGCGACTGAAGTGCATTATCAACAAGGGAGGATTTATCTATGATGATAAGCAGCATAAGGAATTGTTTATTTCCGTGCTCTTGCCACATCTACATGGGCCTATGAATCAGCAAAATATTGACTCTCAGGCTGAAGCCCTAGAAATTGCTATGAAATTGGAAGCTGCGCCCAGAGCTGACGACCAATTTGGAACTTTGAAAATCCAAAATTAGTTGGAGGCAATGCACTTGGAGATTCAGAACCTACACAGATAAAAATGAAAGGAAGTTGGCACAGATGTATGGTGTATACGTTGTAAGGGTTCTGGCCACACAAAAGATTAGTGTACCTTGTTTCAAGATTACATGCAAGTAGGAGGTCCAAATCCATTACACCCTAGAGATGCTGCAGGACTGAGTGGCACTCCAACACTGTGGTGTGCTGACTGTAAGGTAGATATATGGCATGACAAAAACCATTTCCCTCGATTAGGAAGTTATGTGACTGGGCTAAAGCAGAAATGGTGCAGTTTTTTCTCTTCGGCTAGTCATGATGAGCACCAATGTAGCACATTCGAGCTAATGATGAATAGTGCCAACATTTATAGGGTGCAAGCCAACCCATCTTCACCAGCATCTCCCTTTGGGCGTGTAGGATCTCCATCCAGAGGAAGAGGAGGAGGGAGAGGTGGAGGGGGAGGTCATGGAAGAGGAAAACTGATTTGCTATAACTATGGATACGCTAGACACTATGCGCGTGATTTTTTGAATCCTGCGCGACAATATTGCAGGTACTGCAGAAAATTTGATCATGTTATTGAAGATTGTCCTTTTTTGATTTCCAGAATGTAGGAAAAGAAACAACAGAAGCCTACGCAGAACATACAAATGGTTAAATTTGAGCCACAAGATGATGACCTAAGTGTAAACATAATTACACGCAGTGGTGTTGCCACTGGAGAAGATGATGGAAAGAAGGTTGACGCAAAGCCTTTGATCAGGAAGGCCTTGGATAAGAAGGAATGACTCAACCTGCAGAAGGAAAAGCAAATTTTTGTAGAAGCCAAGAAGGATTTTGTTGCTATGGGTGTGTCCACATCCAAATCACTCATGGAAGCGAAGATTGATGATGAAGTCAAACCTTTCCTGCAAGCCTGTATTAAGATATTGCATAACCAGAAAGAAGCAGACAACCTTCAGGCCCTGATAGATAGCTGCGAGGATAATGGATTTTCTCGAACTGAGAGTAACGTTGTGAACAAGATTTATAAGAACAAGAAGAGAACGGGTCAGGAGATGCGCATGACCATGCAAATTGGAGAATATGAGATGGATCAGGTCATCTTGGACTTAGGTTCTGATGCAAATGTTCTACCTAAGCAGACCTGGCAAAAGGTGGGCGAACCAAAGATGGAGTGGTCCACCATTCAACTGTGCATGGCTAACCAGTAGAAGATCATTCCACTTGGAAGACTCCCACATGTTCTTGTAGACATTGCTGGGGTAAAGGTACGTGCACTACAAGGAAGAGACCCTCTAGTGGAGGTTATAAAGGAGGTTTTTAGTGTTATAAAATTAGCCAAAATTGTCAAAAAAGCATTTGCTACAACATCTTTTATTGGTAACGGAGATTTTTGTGGAGCTTTTAATGGAATTTCAACACAACTAAAAAACCTGGGCAGCCGGAGGTTATTACGGATATTTTTTTCATCGGTGCGCTACTAAGTCATAAATGCATCAGTGCATGTCATATAGACGGTATGCCCAGGGCGATCAAAGGTGCATGCCTTGGGCTGTAAAGGTATACAACCGCACCGGGCGCACTGTAGGTGAGAAAATGCATGGGGCCATTCTAATTTGTATTGGGATTTGGGCAGTACCCATATGTCATGTCAACACACCGGTAAGTAGTCTTATTGAAGTGCATCAGTGCGTAGTGTAAGACAAATTCACTGATTTTTCTAATTCTTATTGGTATTTTTGTGGTGCCCATAGGTCGTACAAATGGATCGGTGCATAGTCTCACATAAACACAGCGGTGCGCAGTATCACACAAACGCATCGAGATTTATGATTGGTATTGGTATTTGTGCGATGCCCATAGGTAGTAGAAACGCACCGGTGCATTGTATCATACAAACGCACCGGTGTATAGTAGCTGACACGCACCGGTGTTCATTTTGTATTTTTTAGAAACATCGACGAGTGATAGTGAACTTATTGTGATTTTTTAAAATTCATTATTCATCAAAAGTCGACACATCTTATAACAGTATTCATATCAATTAATTTTTTATTAATGCATTTGAATGTGATATTTGGATTAATTTGTTATATCATATCATAATTATTGTGATTTTTTAAAATTTATTATTCATCAAAAGACGACACATATCTTATAACAATATTCATATCAATTAAATATTTATTTGTGCATTTGAATGTGATGTTTGGATTAATTTGTTATATCATATCTTCAAATTTCACATCTCTTCATTATAATATCTAATCATCCATAAATTTATTCAGTGGTGTTACATTTCACAACAACAATGGAGAATGCAATAGAATAAATTAAAACATATTTATTAATATATGTGTGTGTGTGTGTGTGTGTGTGTGTGTGTGTGTGTGTGAATAAGACAATCTTTGTCATACAAAATGGGACAGTTATTGGTATCCATTCGTCTTTCAATTGGGACACTATGTCCATTACATTAAACAAAATTTATGATTTCACAGACATATATTTGAAAAAATACAACGCCTTGCTTTGATATCCAAACATAATGATCAACATTCTTCGCTTGAACTTTTGTCACTAATAGAGCTACTTCCATGACTTGGGTTATTTTTAGGAATGTTTTGTTCACAACGTTGATTATTTTCTTCTTCTTCACCTTCCATCTACAAAAATAAAAATAAACTGTAATGAGTGTATATACATTGGTGAGAATAATGAAAATTGAAATATCAAATAATATACATCAATGTAAATTGAAAATAAATGAGTACCATAGCAACAATTGACTCATGAACTGTACACATTCTTTCAAAAACATGTAGTATGCCATCTTTCAAGATTTCATCTGTTGGCACAGTTCCATATTTTGTTTCCTGCAATTTTTACACCCCATAACAAATCATATATTTAATATAAAAGATTTTTTTGTTCTATTAATTATAGACGGAGCTAAGTAAAACAAGATCAATATATTCTTACAAATTCCACAATTAATTTCTAATTGCCAACATATACTCACAACCTATATTTAACCCAATGTCAATCAATTCGTCTAATCGTTCTTCTTTGTATGTTAGCACATGTTTGAAGACATTCAATGATGATTTTTGTAAAACAACTTAAAATATACAAAAATGAAATCTAGTTAATTTGTTATAAGGAAGTAACAATTACTCACAAACTTAGATATGAACCCTTTTCTTCCTTGTCGTCCTGTTTTATGTGCTAAATGGGTTCCATTTTCTTTTCTTTTCTGCAAGAAAATACTTGAAAAATAATATTTAATGCTAAATTGTTTATTTATTATACCTAATGATAAAAAAATTACATGATTACATATTACATTTGAAGTACGTTGTTGTTGAGATGGCTCCTCCTGCATTGCATTTTTTTCCATTTCTTTGACCATCTCCTTGTACACCTTTTTGGACATTCCTACTAGCATATTTTTTATATCAGTTCGTTTATCTTTTGAGATTTTCATAATCTTCCTGCAAATGTAACATGACAAAAAACTAGTTAATTTTTATATTGATATATGAAAGGTAAATATAACAAAATTGATATTTATAAATGATATTTATAAATAATTCTAGACAAACATTTAAAGGAATATTAATTTTTCATTCCTTCTTTTTTGTTGTTGTACGTTTTTGCGATTAAAAATCTGACATATTTGATTGACCAATTCTTTGGAAACTCTTCCTGTAGTTTAGATAAAATTTGGTTCTTGGAATCATTGGATTGATTTTTGTATTGTAAATGGAAAGAACGTTTATAAATTCATTCCACTAGATCCCTCAAGCTTTTGTAAAAGTTTTCCCCCCTTTCGTTAACCTCCAGCACCACTCCAGATGAGCTAAGGAGCAATTTATTTTCATTTGCATGTTCTATTTTTTTTCTTTTCTTAGAACAACGTTCATTTTCTGAGTTGTTGGTCCCTGTAGAAAATTAAATAGCTGTGGATTAATAGATTTTTTGACATATGTTATCTAATAATTTTAAGTATATTATTGATGAAAAAAAAAAAAAACTCATATTGGATCGATAGTATTTTTTTCATTTACGTGATTGTTCCTTTTGCAATTTTTCCATCAAGATTTTATGCTCTTCTGGTCCTAGATCAGAAATAATCTTATCAAGCTTCGTCATTTTGTGGCTCTGCATGATACACAGTAAACAATACATATTAGTTAAACCTATATATAGTTCAAAAATAATATTTTTTATAAAGAATTTACAAAGAAATTTCCTTTTTTTATTTTCTTGATGTGTTATCAGTATTTTTGTTACTTGATCCCTTGTCAGCCATTTCTTTATCAATATGAAACATGTACCATGTCATTCATTAATATATTTTATAAATTAGTTTTCAACTTTTCAGGTAAAGAAAAATATCAAGAAACTGGTGTGTTATTCATGGTGTACGCACCGACGTTGGTGCATGGTGGTATTATAATTGCACCGCCCAAATAGTATAAAACACCGTACAGTGCTTTATGTCAACAAGGAACACTGGTGCGTTACATGTTAACCACCATACCAATTAACACAGACAACATAATAAAAATCGTTTAATGTTATTTTTGTAGCATATGGTGTCATGGAGTGGGCGGTGTGGCCTATTCTTATAAACGCCCCATGCAAACAAGGGACCACCATACGGTGCTCTTTGTCAAATAGGAGACCCTGTGCGGTGCATTATATGTTACATGGTGCACCGATTAACACAATAAAAATATTATTTTTGCGAAATAGTACATGCACGGTGTGCCATAATGAAATAGTGCACTGGTGCCCTATTTTACATATGGCGCACGGATTAAAAAAAAAATTGTTTTGAAATTTTTTATCAAATAGTACATGCGCGGTGTGCTGGGATAATCTAGCGCACCTATGCGCTAGGTTATGTTGGGCGCACAGATAAAAAAAAATATGTTTTTAAAAATTCACGCAAGGGCCGACATGGATTGGGATCCTACTATGCAAGTTGTCCCATGGGTTGGATGTCATAGGCCTATATATAGCAATACAAACCCTATAAATCCAAAATGAAAATCCCTAATTCTAAAATCGCAGAAACAGGGAGAAGAAAGGGAAGAAAAAAAAGAATGAAGGGTTTAGGGTAAAAATATATATATTTTTTTGTTTCTGAAAATGAAAAACAAATTGAAATTTGTTACTTACTACATAACAAAAATGCAGAAAAAAGTAAAAAACAAAATAAAATTTAATCACAAGATCATTTGAAATTCAATGCTACAGGGTTTGAATCACCCAAGGTTTGGAATTATGATAGTCTAAATACTTTTGTTCGAACGTATTTCGCCGCTCCACAGTGCTCTCGTGCTCTCTTGCTCCAGATATGTCTCCTGCAAATCTCTGGCTGAAATTTTTTGCAAAAATAGTGAAATAATGAAAATTGTTTAGTATTTAAAGAATTGTTTTATGAAATTAGATTTTCAAAAATATTTTTCCGCCTATGTGTCACCAGTACGTCACTTAATAGCACCGCACCGGTGTGGCCGTTGATAACCCATAACCGGTGCACAGTAACTAAAACACACCGGTGCGGTTATCTGTACATTAGCACCAATAACATGAAGTCCATTTTTAAGGCACCGAAATTACTTTTAGGTGTGTACACCAAAATTTATTGTTGATTTTGATCAAATGCAGGGAGAAAATATCATAATTATAATGAATGAAAAATTCTTCAAAATCCAGTTCGTTCCATAATATTTCTCAAATTCCATTGTGGAGTTCTCCCTATCAATCTCGAGACATAATATTTACTTCATATTTTATTTATATTTTCATTATCTAATTGAATTTATGTTTTTTATCCATGTCAATCATGCAAAGCTTAATTAAATTTATAATGTATACAAATTTGCAAGTTCATGTAGATTCATAATCGAGTTTAGATGCACAAAATATTCAAACAACTCCAAAATGTAGGAAGCTCTTATCAGGAGTAGCATACCGCAAGGCGCATTTGGTAGATGAAAATGGACAGCCACTTCACTCTTCCAATTGTAACAATATTGCATCTCCTAACCACAATCCTAGGAAAATGATGGAAATAATTGTAATTATTTGGTATATTGATTAATGTAATTATTTCAACGTCAAACCAATTAATCATGCAATATTGTCAACGTGATTACTAATTGATATCATATATTTTATACTAATCATGTTCAATTTTTTTTTTTTTTAATTACTAGGATTCTAGTGATGATGGGTGATCTACCTACCATATTTCATTGCACCCCACGACAATTTCAAATCGAGAGAAGGTTGAATTAAGAGAAAAAATTAGAGAGGAACGATACCAAGAATGGTTGAATCAACCACCAATTAAATTCCCGCTACGTCTAGATTCACCAATTAGGAATGACTACAAAAATGGTAGTTCTTCACAAGCTGGCAATGGAAGCAATCAAATAGAGGTTGGTATGGATGATTACTTAAGGGATACGACTACCATGGAGACAATGTTGTTAGATGCATTTCGAAACGATGATTAGTTAGGGGATGATGCTCATATCGCTGACACCTTTTTCGAAAGTCTTAAACTTACTTCCACCACCCCTCTCTTTGGACCTGGTGATCAGTCAAATTCTACCCAGTTTGGGACGACGATGTTACTGTACAACTTGAAATTAGATTTTGGCTTGTCGAATGCTTGTTTCTCGGAAATTTTGAGGTAAGTCACCATAAAGTCCTCCCTTATATAAATTCGAGAAATATAATCAGTACACAATGAACATTAGAAATGGTCAATTTTATGAACGTTAATAATTATATCGGAATTAATGTACATTTATTAATATTTTCCATGATCACAAACTACAGGTTATTCAAAGATAAGGTTCTTCTGAGTGAGAATGCCTTGCCCAGTAGCTGCGAAGAGGTAAACAAATTGTTGAAAATGTTGGGTGTTGAGTATATATCATATCATGCATGTCCAAATGATTGTATTCTATATAGAGGAGAATATGCAAACAAAGAGATATGTCTGAAATTTGGGCATGAAAGGTATGATAAATAAAAAAAGAAGGGTAAATCACGTGGTCCTCCTTTTAAGATATTGAGGCACATGCCTATAATCCCAAGGATTCAAAGGCTCTTTAGTTGCAAAGAATTAGCTATGTTGCAGGGATGGCATGCCTCACACAGAAGTGAGTTGGGATTTATTCGAATCCCAAATGATTCAATATCCATGAAGCATATAGAGGATACATGGCCTGAAAAATTCAAGGACGAAGTACGAATTCTACGACTCAGCATAGCCATGGATGGCGTCAACCCATATTCCCTCTAGAACACCAACTATTATGTTTGGCCTGTAGTAGTGATCAATAACAATATCCCCCCATGGTTTTTCGTGAAGAATGAAAATCTTATGTTGGCTCTCATAGTCCTTGGTAGAAGACAAGTGAAGAATATGGATGTCTACTTACAACTACTGGTAGATGAATTGAAGGAATTATGGGATTGGATAAATGCATACGATGTATCAAGACCCATCTCAACAGAGAGGAGTTTTACGTTGTATGGCATATGTTCTTACACGACACATGATTATCCAGGCTTAGGAGTTTTCTATGGTGAATTACATGTTTATTTATTTGTTTATATACGTAACAATATTATTTCATATATTAGTTATTTAATTCATTGTAATTGTTCTTATATTCATGATATATTTTAATGCGCCATGCATATAAATTGTATATAATAATCTCGCAGGTCTTGTAACAAAAGGGTATTTTGGATGTAAATTATGTGGACCTTCTATGAAAGCTATATGGTCCGAGGACCTACGAAATCCAGTGTATGATTGCTCTAGGGTATTCCTCCTAGAAGAAAACTCTTACAGAAGAGCAGCATCTGATTTCAATGGTAAATGAGAGAGAACCCAAAGGCCTCCAATAATGACACCAGCTGAATGGCTTAAAGCATATGAGAGAGAGAAGGAGAAGGAGTTCATAGAAATGTTTGATTCAAATGGGGAGCCTATGTTCGATGATCTAGAATTCTTCAACACCTATGTTGAGAAATTTCCCATTGGGATGAAAAGGAAATCTATCTTTTATAACCTCCCATATTGGGAGCATCTTAAGATTACCCACTTATTATATCCCATGCATATATTTAAAAATGTTTCATCTTCTTTATGAAGGAACATATCATCAAAACAAAGTGACACATTGGCTGTTAGGAAAAATATTATTACTTCAAAAACTAAAAAGAAATGTTGGCCAAGATGATTAGAAAGTACAGGATCAAAGTCTGTCTCTGGTCCCTCTAATTCATGGTATTTAAAATAAGGTGATGTCCCATGGATTTAAAAAAAAAAAAAAAATTCTTTGGCAAAGGAAGTTATAATGGGTGTGAGGGTGCCATCTTCATACGAGTCTTCACTACGGCATTGCTTCATTTTTTATGACCATTTGTTAGGGTTGAAATCACATGACCATTTGAATCTTCCAAGAGTACATATAATGTCAAAAGCATGATTTTCTTATTTTTTATGTTAATAAATTTTATCCCATGCAGGAATCATAAAAAATAACTAATTTTGTATATTATTGCAAGTGTTTATAACTATGCAGTGTCATTATCCTTTGTTCATGCGTGGGTGTGTGAAACATGAATTCCCTCAAGACCTAGGATGTGCCATATCTAAATTATCTGCATTTGTACGTTGGATCACGTTAAATGAGATTCATGTGGCTATCATTCCACGATGGCGTGAAGAGATAGTTGAGATTGTTTTTATGTTTGAGAAGGAAATGCCAACGAGTTTCATGGACTTGCAGGTTCATCTCCTAATCCACCTAGTAGATGAGGTTGAATTAGTTGAGGTGGTTTCTTGTCGTTGGATGTTCTTCTTATAGAGGTACATGAAGAAATTGAAAGGTTTTGTTTGACAAAGGGCAAAACCCGAGGGGTCTATGGTAGAGGGGTACATATCGTATGAGCCTTTCTATTATGCCAGTGAGTACATCAAGAAGATCGAAAACAAACCAAGTGCGGTGATTTGGGACGATGAAAGGGATGAAGACAAAAGAGAAGGGCAGTTGCTCCAAACGAGTGGATAAAAGCACTTGATAAAGAGTAAGCGACTTATAATTTTTCAAATTTACACAAAGTAAATATTCATGTTGAACTTCGATATAATGTATATTTTGATCTCTATGTACTATATAATGTCGGTTTTATTTCATCAGCGAATGCAAAAATTGAAGCAATCAATAAATTTGTTCTTTAGAATTCCAAATCGACAAAACCGTGGGTCACATTGTACGAACAAAAGAGGATGAAACGGGATAGTGACAACAAAGAATTCAGATGGTTGAATGGTAGAAGTGTGCCTTATCCTGATCATTTAAAAGAAAATATACAAAAAATATGCCCCAAAATTTGGGTTGCTGACCAAGTCAGAGAGAAATACGGTGCAACCGGTCGTTACCTGCGTGCTGAAGAGGATGTGCTAAACGTAGGGATTGGGTGAAGAAACTCAATAATAATCTATTTATTTTATATGTACATTTGAAACTTAATAATGCACCTTTCAAATGTAATTACATCTATATTTCATATTTTAACTATTGGGTTATTGTAAGACACATGCCACTATGATTTTTTAACTTTTTATAGGTGCATTTGTTCCCATATATGTGGGTATATGGACACTATTTTCACACAGAAAATGCTGATGATGGAAACATCACACAAGACTGTGGAGTGGAAGTCAAGTTTGATCAATCTAGTCGATCTAGCCACCGTGATCAAAACCTAGTACGAGGGATGTTAGGTTACATCAGAAAGATACAAGAGATCATTGAAGTGGATTTCTCTTCTTTCCAATGTGTTATTTTTAGGTGCAACTGGTGGGTCACCTTTGATCGAAATAATGTAAAGGAAGATCGCAATAGTAGGCTAATATGTATCAACTTTAGAAAGATGTGGGATGAAGATAAGGAGCCCTATGTTTTCCCCAAACATTGAAACTAGGTGTTTTTTTACCCAGATGTGTTGGATAGGGATTGCTAGTTCGTATTGAGACATGACCCTAGATCAAAACATATTTTTAGAACAATAGTGTTATCATGCCATGCGAGCTAGAAGATAATGAGGGTGATCATGAGAACTGAGAGTGATTTGGTACATGTGTTATTTCATCAATATTTATAGTTTTTAAGATGGTTTTTTAAAAACATTATAATATGTATTTTGAATTAATTGGTAATTTGCATTGTGTTAATGTGAAAATCAATATTTCACTTGATAATTTGTAATTATGTTGATCTCAAAAACAATGGCGTACTATATAAAGTTCTTTTTGTTTTGTATGTAAGATCATAATAATATAATGATAATTCTAAAGTACATGAATTTATTTGCATTATTTTCTAAAATTTATTATGTTACAAAAATTCATATTATTCTAGATTTATTATTTTACAATTATTTAAAAATTTAAAATTTTTAATAAAATCATTTTACATTAATACAATTAAAATTTTCACATTAATACAATTAAAATTTTACAAATATTTTACATACAATTACAATTACAAATTCACAATTTCACATACAATTACAATTGCAATTTTAGAATTTTACATACAACTACAATTACAATTATAATCATTTCACAGTAATACAATTAAAATTTTACAAATATTTTACATACAATTACAATTACAATTTTACAATTTCATGTACAATTACAATTACAATTTTAGAATTTTATATACAATTACAATTACAATTTTAGAATTTTATATACAATTACAATTACAATTACAATTTTACATATATACCATTACAATTACAATTTTAGAATTTTACATACAATTAAAATTATAATTTTAGAATTTTACATCAAATTTACAATTACAATTACAATTTTACAGATTGACATATATACCATTACAATTACAATTTTAGAATTTAACATACAATTACAATTACAATTACAATCATTTCACAATAAATTAAATATCACAATTACAATTAAAATTACAATCACAATCATTTCACAATATATTAAATAACAATTGCACCACATGTTGCAAAAGAAACGCCTTAAGGCAATAGAATAGGAAAGAGTAGCCTAAAAGAAATAAGATGTTGTAGAGAAGGAGCCATCATGAAGGAATCAAAGGAAAATTTTTCTTCCATGGAAGCACATCATGGAGGTTTCAAAGATATTGATGATAAGAGTTATCAACTAGAAAGATACAACTCTTAAACTCAGAAGCCTCTTCTTGATTGAAAAAAGACTAAACCGATAAGATATAGCAAACTTTGTAGCACAATATGTCAGCTTGCAACACGTCCAAATAAAACCACTGAAGTAAATAATATCAGATGGTTTTCAATGCATTTATGTAATTAAAATAGAGTTGGGAACTTTTGAAGACTACTTTATTGAAAATTAGAAGCATCTTCATGCCTGTTGGCATCAACATAAAACTGAAATGATTAGCATATATCATTGCAGACATTGTTACAATTTTTCATGGATTAGGTGGTATGTATTAGCAAGAAAGGATATTAAATTATGTTATAAGTAATGCAATTGCTACAGGAACTATTCATAGTCCTTAATGATATACTAAAATTTCTTTCACAATACTATTCAAGTCTCTAAAGAAGCCATCATCGCTTCCAAAATCACATATTTAAACATACAAGTTGTAAAAATTGAATTTGTTTCTATTAAAACATACAAGTTGTAAAAATTGAATTTGTTTCATAGATTTTAATAGAATCATGTGCTCAGATCTAAGATATAGTTCTTAACCCCAGATGTGGGTGACAGAGCTGACACGAATGACAATCATATCTCACACACCCTGAAGGATGGAGATCTTCTACGCAGAGCCTCACTTGTTGCGGATCCTCAAACTGTTAGCCATCCGCACGAGACTAACAGAATCAGGTATGATGATGAGACGTTGGGAACTGCGTCACCCTGTCCAGGGCACCCTTCCACATCTATCACCATAAATTATTGTCATGATTAACCCATATAGTAGCCATCCCCCTTCCCTCGAGCTTGCTCAAGTGATCGATCATGGCAAGCAGCTGCATGCAAGGCTTAATCATTGCCATCCTCCTTGCATGTGTCCAAGCCCCTTTAAAAGGATAAGCTCTCAACCCGAAGAAACCCATAGTATTCGCCCTATGCCTTTCGCTTTTTTATCTCTGCTCTGGCACTTCCCTGATTTTAGAAGGTTGCGAAGCCCTATTCTCAGCACTGCACCGCACAGTCCACACTGGGTTTCAGCATCCTATTCTGCACACCTCTTCCCTAGCCCTTCCGACCCCCCGAGCCCTAGCGCTGCTTGCCCCCATGCTACGTATCCCTTCCTTGAAATCTCCCCTTGCCTTATTGCGCAATGGCCCCCAAACTTAGCAAGAGAACCATCCGAGGTGGATAGAGAGGGGCTCTCCCTAGCCATTATCACCATGGTGAGGAAAATCGATTGGAGTCGATGGAAGGCTCCTCCTCCAACACTTTTGTGCATCAGAGCTCCGACCCCGAGCAGGAGGAAGCAGCCCCTAGGCATGTTGCATAGAGAGGTAGGCGCGGCTCGCGGAAGTCCACCATCACTCTCCAGATGCACCCCCAGCCCTGCAATACTGACCCGCTGCTGGTTCAGGAGAAGGAAGATGATGATTCATATGTTTGGGTGATGGATTCCAATGACAACTGGAAGCGTGTCCCTGACAACGTAGATTCGATGTCCCCCATCCTCTGCGCACTGGTCCACAAACCCAGGCATTCAATGGAATGTTCGGAGGAAGTGGCTACACAGGCACCTACTTTCCCCATTCAGGAGGAGGTCCCGAATAGTGATGACGACGACGAAGATTGAGGCCTGCACAATTGCACATCTCTTCCATGTTTTTTCTCAAACCTGCCATCAGTGCTTTTTTTATTCTGCATATTTTGTGCTACTTAGATACATCATGGCTATTGCGCATAATGTAATTTTCTATCTTAAGTTTTGTTCATGTTGGTTTCCTCCTCTGAGGCAGCCTCGAAACAGAGTAACTAAGGCTGGTATTGGCTAAGCACAACTTGCCAACCCCACCTGTAGCATATGTAATTTCTCTGTTTTCAAATTAATAGAATAGCCTAACTTACAAAAAAATATATATATAGTTCTTAAACTCTAAAGCCTCTTCTTGATTGAAAACATACTAAACTCATAAGATATCGCTGAAGAGAGAATTTAAAAACTTCTTAGTACAACTTGTATAAAAGTAAATGTTATATTATTTGATATATGTGTGTGTGTGTGTATTTTAATTTAATTTAAAAATAAAAAATTAATTTATTTGAATACATTAAATAAATAATTATTAATTTAACGAACAATTATATCAAGAAAAGGCAAGGACCATGTTATAATAAAATTTTACTACAATATTGCTTCCTTGAACCTTAGAAATCATGAGGCCTATGTTGAAGTTAAGTTAAAGACCTTGTATGATCATGGCAACATGAATGCCTCATGAATAAAGAAATAGATAGTGATTTTCTACCTTCAAAATCAAAGGTATTTTTGGTGCAGTTCCTCCATATTTAATCTTTATCACCTCCTATTGAGTCACCTATGTATTATTTTCTTCATGATATTTGAAAATATTCAAAAGATCACATTGTTCTTTACCAGTGATCTCCCTGGTGTCTACCATGTTCTTGTTTTTTCAGTATGGCTGATATGAATTTGGTGTCTTTTGTTCTTTGCGAAGATAGTAAAAAATGTATAGAGAGGTGGATTTCATCACTTCAAGAGAAGTAAAAATAAGTCTATTGAGAAAATAAATCCAACACCGAGAGAGATTGGTTGATATTAATTTGGTTTCTTTTGTTCTTTGTGAAGATAGTAAAAAATGTATGGATATGTGGCTTTCATCACTTCAAGAGAAGTAAAAATAAGGCTATTGAGAAAATAACTCCAACGCCGAGAGAGATTCGATAACATTTATGGAATTGGTGAACATGTCTTGTTCTCTAGTGTTGGCTACACAACATAAATTTCTTGATCTTGTGTAGAAGAAATAAATTTGTATTTATCTTATATTACATTAACAATGAAATTGCCAAAATTCATGGCAGGATTTCCATCACATTTGTAGAGAAAATTATAACACAATATCACACTTTTCTTATCAGAGCTAAATGCTCCTATATGCATTAACGATGGATTTCATCACTTAAGAGCAGTAAAAAAACGTTTATTGCGAAAAAAATCCGACACATTTGTAGAGAAAATTATAACACAGTATCACACTTTTTTTATCAGAGCTAAATACTCCTATATGAAACAACTATGGATTTCATCACTTAAGAGCAGTAAAAACAAGTTTATTGAGAATAAAACTCCAACACATTTGTAGATAAAATTATAACACATTATCACATTTTTCTTATCAGAGCTAAATGCTCCTATATGAAACAATGATGGCTTACATCAAGAGAAGAACAAACAAGTTTATTGAGAAAACAACTCTAGCACTGAGAGAGATTTGGAAGCAATTGTTGAATTGGTGAACAAGTCTTGCTCTATGGTGTTGGATATTGGCCATAGATTTCTTGACCTTGTATACAAGAATGTAAATTTTCATGTAGCTTATACTATATTAACCATGATATTGTCAACATTTAGGGCACACTTTCCATCACATTTGTAGAGAAAATTACAATCGAGTATCACATTTTTCTTATCATATCTAAATGTTCCTATATGGAACAAATACCTTGTGCCTCATAGTTTAAATTTGTGCAAGGAGGAGGAGAGGAGGAGTGTGAAGGTGCAAGATAGAATAAGAACAGAAAGAAGAATCTTGTTTGGGACTTGAGATAGATTCATTCCCTTCACATCTAGAGTAAAGCTTAATAAAACAAAACTCACCATACTTTGAATGTTTGAAATAAATATCTTAAAAATTAGAATATCAATTTAATACATTTTACTGAATTACACATTTAATAATATTCATTTAAGAAAATACAAATACAAATTACTATTTTAAATAAAACTATTCTAAATAAAAATATAACAAAGAATAACATTAATTATCATGGCCCTCATGTACATTCCTCTTATTAGTTATGTTTATAACTTATTCTTAATCACATAGTGTCAATTTTTTAAAATTATAATCTACAAGTCTCACTTTTTATAGATTTGGTGGAAGGATAAAGTATCTAAACTCCCTTACCCTTTAAGAAGCATCCTCAATTACTATACCACCCACCTCTACATCCAATCTAGACATCTTAGGTTATTCTAAATTGATCAAGAGTATAGAATTTTTAGGGTGGTGTTCTATATGCACTAAAATTCCCATGAGATCCATCACTATGTATGTGATTCATTGCAACCTTGGATATATTCTATGAGTTGTTGTGATTTTTTTCTTGTGGCTACAACTTAGTTTTGGTTTTCACCTAGTTATCATGATTCAAAACTTTGATATCATCTCAGATCCTTATAGCATTAGATATATTCTGTTAGCTAATGTGATGTTTTGTTTGTCACAATGATTCAAAAATCAATTATTTTACCACAAGATTGACTTTCTCATTATCTGTTTTTTTTATGAACCCTTTAAAAAAACCACAAGAACATTTGGTTTTACGTTGTGATCTCCTCAGCATGGGTGGGGGTTTCAAAAATTGGAGAGTAAATTGAGCGATTATTGTTAGAAATTGTTGTATAAGATGGAAAATTTGGATGGTTTGTAGAAAATATGGATGCCATAACACATATCTATTTTGAAATTTTTAGTGTCTCTGGCCACCATTTCAACTAAGAACGTCAATACAACACTATGCGAATGATAACTTGTGACGTCATTAGCTATTTTATTTGATTGTGGATCAAGTTATAAACTAATAACTTGTGAAATCCATAGCCATTTTCTTTGATTGTGGATCAGGTTATAAAGTATAATATACTCTCTCTTCAAAATACTTTACAACATATTTTGGATGGAGGGAAAGGTTATGATAAAAATTGTACAAAAAACCCCTTAGGGTTGTCTCAACTTTCAATCATTTAACATTTGATCCAATGGCTCAGATATGGACATAATGGAAGCTAGGGGAGTTGTTTTCAAAGAGGAATGCCTATTACAATTAAGTAATTAAATTTAAATTTAGTGTTATTTAAGAAATCAAAATTATGAACATTCATCATTATTACTCAACATAAATCATGTCTAATTTGGAAATTAAAAAAATCACACATTTTAAAAATTTTAATTATTAATTTAGTTAGTAATGTAATTAATATTATGCGATTCTACGTGTTATAGGTCAATTTGGGCATCATTCCCAATGACCTGGTTAACTGGGCTTCATCTCCAGGACCAATGACTAAGGGTCTATCATTCCCTATCATTTCAAGTTGCTACATGCCCTAAGGCAAGAACAAGACAAATCAAGCATGACTTTCATCAAGCAAAGGTTTCCAAGGTTTGAAGTTTATTATATAGCATGTGGGAGCTCACAAATGTTGCATCTAAAGGGACTAAGTGCATTTCATATGCAGGTATCCCCATGCAAGGTTGCTCTACAAAGCACTTCCCTACATCTATGGGTGCGTTGGTCACATTGGGAGCGAAATTCTCATTGTTCTGGAATCTCCACTTGGCCAGTGCCTTCTAGAAGATTTCACATGTGTCAAGCTTCGAATCTAAGTGTCCATTTGACATCTACATGACTGGGAACATGTATTTCCTATTATTGGAAAGTCATTCATTGCAAAACTACCTTCAATTCATCTATAAATTGAACACAGATCTGTGTGTTTAAAATGGAAGAATTTGAGTAGAGAAATGCTGGAGGATTTTCATTTGAGAGTTAGATTTGTGTAACAGCTGTTGGAGAGATTTATACTTTGATGGGGCTAAGGATCGTTGCTAGAAGGGTCACTTCAAATCAGTCATATGGTTGTAACCTCTCCTTCTATCATCAATAAATAATGGAACTTACTTTTTCCTATATGCATCTGTATTGGCTTTGATTTTCCATATTGCAAGATCTTAGTTGATGTATATTGTTTATGCTTTACTGATTTAGCTAACTAAATTGAATAGACATATATATTATTGCTATCTTCTGTTGTTTTAGTGTTCTTTCTTGCAGGAATCATTTTGCACAAACTGCTTGAATTTTAAGCTACAACGGAAGTGACAGAAGGAGCCATTTAGAAGCGCTTGGATTACAAGTAAGCCTCTAATCCTTTCTGTGTGTCTGTTATGAGTTAGGAAAGGTAGTCGTATAGTCTTTAATTTGTTGTTCTAGATTGTCATATTTCTAGGGAAGTGTTTTTTATCCGTAATTCACAATTCTAGCCCAACACTACGTACCAATTTATATTAATGGAATTAATATATTTTTTTTATTAGATTTTCAAGTGATTATATTGAGGTTATAAATAAGTTTGGAAAGTTTTTTTTATATTATTTTCCTTTTTCAAAAAATTGGATTATAGTAGTATTTGAATGAAAAAATTTTAATGTATAAATGGATTCAGTGCCATAAAAAATCTCAAGACACCCAAAATCTTGAAGTTTGACAGGGTAACCTGATTTCCCAAAATTTAACCAAATTTTAAACCAAAATTTCTACTATTTTCAAGCAAATTTATAGTCTCTTTAAAATACTCTAACCTACACAACATGCAGAGTAGTGACTAATCATTTATTTCTATAGTGATTAATATTCACTTTTTATTGCATGGTAAGGTGATTAATATTCACCCTTTTATAGCTTGAACATTGAGTTCATAAATGTGATTATTATACATAAATGAAAATATGCACGTGTCTGGGAGGATGACCGCCTTGGAATGTTAGCTATTTCAACATGGCATAATCTGAGGCTTTCCCCTATTCTAACATTTTAGATCTTTTGTTGTCATGTGTTTTCGTTGTTTATTTCTGATCTTGCTCTTGATGGATGCCTGCAATGCCTTAAGAGGTAGGCCTACTAGTTTCTTGGAAAATATCTCGTTCTCAACGCTCCTACCATCCAATTTCTCTCTTTTGTTGATAAGTTAAATTCTAGCATACATCCAAAGAAGAATTGGGAGTTGGAACCATTGTGAGGATGGTTGTTTGTTAATACAACAAGAGTCAATATTTGCGTTTACTTCTAGTTTTGGGATCTCCCTTATCCTATATGGCTTACACTATCGTGGCTACCCTATTCACAATCATCACACTATTGGTTTCTCTCTTAAGCTACGTTGTGTTGCCTGGTAAAAGCATCTGTAATATCATCTCTTAGAATGTTTCTTTAGTTGTCTCCCGCTGTTGCAATTCCACTGAATGGCACAACTTACAGTGTTGTAGCATTAAGGAGGACATCCTCAAATGTTGGATTGTGGTTCGTGTCTCCTAAGCTGACTATCATGGCCTGGTCTGTTTTCAGTTCACTAGTGGGCCTCACAGTTACGATTTGCATTGTTTTCTTACTCATTGATTGGATACAGTATGATCCAAGTGAATCCAAGTACGACAACTCAAAACTAATGCCTTTTGTTTTTCAGATTGTGTTTATTATAATAGGATGTATTATCATTTTAATGAGATGGTTGGTCATGTTACTTATTTTTCAAGAGATATGTCATCCTTGTTTCATTGCAAGGATTTTTGGACCAGGAATATTGTTGAGTTGAAAGCTAATTTGAATGCACACTATAGAAAATGTTTGTTTCAAGAGAAAATACTTCCTAAAACAACTATACATTAAAGTGGCATTCCTAGTTCAATCAGAGTGATTTGGATATATTCCTTGATATTGACCATGGCACTATGTCTGCAAAAACTCGTGGTCTCACTCAACAAAGCTTGTTGGTGTTTGTGTGAGATTATATTCTAAATTAATCAACCTATATTATTCAGCCATGAAAATAATATGATGTTTTCAGGCTCTGACATCTCAACAACAGATGAGTACAATCCATTTTTCAAGTACAAGGAAGCTTTGGAGATCATAATAAGGCGAGGATATTTCACATGTAGCTTGTGGATAACAAATGAATTTGCATTTAAGAATGTAGAGAGGCATATAGAAGAACTTAAAAAGGGGAAAGATGTTATGAATAGAACACAGGGGCCTCACGATGAAGTTATGGTCTTTGTGGAATAAGAAGGGTATTTCCAACAGGATGAAAAAATGTAGTGGAAGATGAAAGCAACTTCATTCATCTGTTTTATGATCTTTTATTATGGGGATGCTCTGTCTACAGATAGTAATGATGATATCAAATCTTACTATCAAGCATGGCCCCTCTTGGATATTGTTGACGCTTCAAATAAGAGCACCCACACACACACATATATATATATATACTTGTAGGTTGAAATGTATAAAAGAGTATTATTAAATTCTAAACCTTAAAAAATACTTGATCAAATCATGCAAACTTAATTTATATTTCACATAAGAGCACAAATATATACTTCATAGCTAGGAGTATTGTTGATTTTTACAACTAGGCATATTGTTGATAGTTTTTTTAGAGAAAAATTTGTGCACCTTTAGATTACATTACATATCACATCTGCCTTCATGTACACTCTTCTTCTATATGCTTTTGAGTATCATATCGACTTACTGTGTTTCCTTTGCAACATTTGGTGCAAATCATAGTTTATATATTAAGAAATACTACTTATGAATAATAAAACAGTTGTAACATAAATAATATATAACAAAAAAAACCATGTATTTTTGGAATAATAAAATAATTGTAACAAAAATAATATAGAACAAGAAAAACTATGTATATTTAAATACATAAATAGTTATTTTCCTTTTTTTATAGTGTTTTTTATCCATGCAATTTAAATTAATTGGTTTGTGTGGAGTTTAATTTTATGATATAAATTTTATTTAAATCTAACAAATTTTTAATAACATCATTTTTACTTCAAAGTCACCAAAACCTAAATACTTATCTTAATTTCCCTCTTTAAATAAACTACATTCCACATGAATACCATGGGCTGTTTTTTATTTAATTACGTCGTAAGACGTTCTTATTTGAAAACAACTCCCCTAGGTGTCACTGTGTCAATGTCTAAGCCATTGGATCAAATGTTAGACGATTGAAATGTTTTAGGCCATTAGATTCACAAGTTTAAGTTTTATATATGTTTTTAGTTTTTTTTTTAATAAGTGATTGAATTTAGGTTTTGGTGACTTTGTCAAATTACACAAAAATAAAAATAAAAGTAAATTAAATAAAAATAATGACATATTGTAATGAACATTTTAACTAGGTCAAATAAAAAATAAAAATAATACTAAACTATAAAAACAACCCATGGTATTGACTCATGGTATGCATGTGGAATGTGGTTTATGTAAAGGAGGAAATTAAGATGGCCTAACTTTGGATCTACCAAGAGCCAAGAGGGATCAAATTTCTTGATATGAAAACCTCATTGATCCCTCTCATCAATAATATAGATCTAAACTAATTATTTAATAAAATTATTTACTAAACTATAAAAACAACCCATGGTATTGACTCATGGTATTCATGTGGAATGTGGTTTATCTAAAGGGGGAAATTAAGATGGCCTAACTCTGGAGCTACCAAGAGCCAAGAGGGATCAAATGTCTTGATATTCAAGCCTCATTGATCCCTCTCATCAATAATATAGATCTAAACTAATTATTTAATAAATTTATTTTTAAATGTTTATAAACATTATTCTTTTAAAATTTCACTTAATAAAATGTGTCTAAATTTCATACATCCAAATATATTTAGTTTTTCTTTTTCTATATTATTTTTGTTACCACTATTTTATTATTCCAAAAATAGATGGTTTTTTTGTTATATATTATTTATGTTACAATTGTTATAATAACCTAGGATGTGTAAAATATTTTAATAAGAAACTAGATTTGTAATTATGAAATATAAAACTATAACTTAAATTTGTGAATTTACTTTGTATTTTTTTTTATTATGTATATAGAGAAAGAATAAACCAAGTTTGGAGTTAAGGAAATAAACCATAACATAAAGAACAATATCTCCTTCCAAAAATGTCTCCATATTAAAATGACATTCACTTTCTTGTATACCAAGACTATTGTTCTTCATATACAATTTATGATAAGCATGTAATTGCCGCTCAGATATGTAGATGAAATTGAAGTAAACTCTATTTTTGTTAATAAAAACTTTCTTTATTGACGGCTATGCTAGATAGATTGTACTTGAATGTATTTAAAATATCTATGTAAACTCTATTTTTGTTAATAAAAATTCTCTTTGTTGACATATATGCTAGATAGATTGTACTTGAATGTATTTAAAATATCTATATCTTATTTGAGTTACGTGCTGGATTATTAATCAGCAAAGAATTTTCACCCTCAATTTCCTATTTCAATTTATAACAAAATTTGTATATATATGAACATATTATGTTGGTTTACATATATGTTTTCACTCCCAATTGCCTATTTCAAAATCTACAACAAAATTTTCTGGTTGATAACTCTTATCATCAATATCTTTGAAACCTCCGCGACTTGCTTCCATGGAAGCAAAATTTTCCATCCATTCCTTCAGGATGACTTGTTCTCTACAACATCTTGTTTCTTAAAGGCTACTATTTCTTATGCTATTTCCTTCTTATTTCTTATAGGCTACTCTTTCTTATGCTATTGCCTGACGACGTTTCTTTTGCAACATATGGTGCAATTGCTAGTTTACTTTTATTTTTATTTTTGTGTAATTTGACATAGTCAAAATGTTAAACATGACATAACAACATTTCTAGCATACTTTGTTGGAGAGAATCGTGACACAAAAATGTAATATTTAAATACATAAATAGTTATTTTCCTTTTTATAGTGTTATTTATCCATTTAATTTAAATTAATTGGTTTGTGTGGAGTTTAATTTTATGATATAAATTTTATTTAAATATAATAAATTTTTAATAACATCATTTAAACTTAAAAGTCACCAAAACCTAAATACTTATTAAAAATAAAAATAAAAAACTAACATTATAAAAAACATATATAAAACTATTTACTTGTGGATCTAATGACCTAAAACATTTCAAGGACACATTGGAAGGTAGGGTTTGTTTTCAAATAGGAACGCCTTAAGGTGTAAATATTACAATTACAATTAAAATTTTGAAAATATTTTACATACAGTTACAATTAAAATTACAATTACAAATAAAAATACAATTTTGCAATTTGACATACAATTAAAATTAAAATTTCAATTACAATCATGACATAATATTTAATAAATATCATGCACATTTAATATTAAATTAATTAATAAACATCACGATCATGATAACCATCATACAAACATTATATTCGACTAAAAAATGCATTCAAATTCGCTAACATCATCATGATCATGATCATCTAACAAAACACAATTAGCATTGTATAACATCATCACAACACAAACATCAAATATACATCTCATGTCAAATAACTGCTATCACATACACATCTATCTGCAAGCTGCACATTAAATGAACATATCTAACATGACATAACAATATACACATCATGACGATCACCAACATGTAAATTAAGTATAACTACAACATGAATATAAAATGCATGGACCATATATATATATATATATATATAACTGTATAATGTCAAAAATATACAACTGTAATATAAATGTCATATATCAGCTGGTGGTACATCATCAATAGCAGTACTAGTCGAGGCCTACTCAGTTAATTGTGCAGCCTCGACAAGCTCAGATATATGTTGATCATCACGTGCCTATTGATCTAGTACTGGTGCTTCATGCTGATCAAGATCAACTGTCGGTTGATCATCATGATGAATCGACATGGTCGATGGTCCATCCTTCTCATGATCATGAGTACTATTGGATGTTGTAGGTTGTTGACTCGACGTGGCTGATGGTCCAGCCTGCTCTCCATAATGACTGATGGTCAATGCTGCAGGCTGGTCATCTGGTGTGGCGCAAGGTGAATGATGATCACTCCCCTGACCATGATCATCAGATGATGTGTCACTGCTCGCGGACTGTCGATCACGTGCTGCGTCTCAACCACGCCTATAATGTGCAAGGGCCCTCCTTAACCATGTAACTAAGGTCGTAGCTCCTATGACATGCCACATCAGGTTGTACATGTCATGTAGCATGCCTCTCCACATATGTACCAACCTGCCATCGGCCTGTATGTATCTCATAGTAGCAGGCCTGACTCCCGCCTCAACCAACAATGCACATAGTTGGTCACCCAACTCCATCCTCAATCTACTATCAAGCCTACCACGCCTAACAAAAGGCGGTACCAACACACCAGCAGGAGCAGGTCTGTCTACACCGGCCTCATGATCCTCAGCATCTTCCATATCCTAATCGTCATTAGGATCCACACCTAGATAATTTGGTGGCGCTGGCATGTTATCGCCATCAAAAGACCCAATGTATGCAAAATATATACAAGTGCACAACAATAATTAGACAATTTCACTAAACAGTTTAATAAAAAAAGTTAAAGAACATGTTAGAATAAATTTAAATAAAATATTAATATTACCTCTATCATCCAGTGGCTCATCATCTGTGAAGAGGATGTTGGCACACCCTCGCCAATCCAAACTAGCATAAGGACAAGAACCATAATGAAGGGATTCTAGTCAACACTGGCTAGCAATTCTAGTGCATCATGCAATATCCTCGCGGAAAACTCAGTCTCACCCCTCTTGGGCATCATTTGTCCCCACATGTGCATCTGTGCATCCAGCATCATCCTACGAGGTTTCCGAACAAAATTAGGCCTCGTCTCTAGAAACCTCTCAAAAAATAAACAAAATAGCTCTGAAGAAAAATGCAAGTTGACCCTCCCTTGTGCATGAGCACGACATCTATCTAAGGCTGTACAAAACTACCGCAAAAAAATGGCAGACCACCTGACAAGTCGTGGCTCCTGTGCTGAAGAATCAAAATAATATAGAAGTTGGAAACTAATGCGTTTCCCGTCATTGGCGTTGTGTGAAATGGTCAAAATCATAAGTGAGAGGCACCTCACCTCCTCACTACCAAATGCAACAATACATAACTGACCTCTAGAAATCTGAAAATATGAAGGAGACAGTATATCTACGCTAATTTATCTCTGGGAGTACACCAACTGACTCCCTACTGCATAGCCAATTAGAACCTTTGGGAACGAGGGAAAATCCACCCCTCTCTTCGATAGCCCTGTAATGAAGTAGATGTCCTCCTCAGTGAGCACGTACCACTAGTTAGGACCAACATGGAAAGCCTGTAGGTGGGCATTCCACCTGCGGATAAGATGTCACAAAAACAAACCATGGCCCTTTAGGGAAGTATCCTCCTCATAGAACTTGAGGAGGCTTACCTGTCTTAGGAGTCCCTAGGTAGCTGTTGTAATAGGGCGAGGGTACACATCTCTCTCCCTCTCTCGTGCCTCTCACATGAAAACCATGTTATATTGGTCCGCCTGTTGTTGCTGATGTTCCTTCTCTTCTCTCCTTTCATGTCTCTGAATCATTGACATATTAAATGCAAATTTTTTATTAAATGAGACATATATTTAGGAATATACATATTTAAATTAATTTTGAAAAAAAAAAAATAGCTAGTGTGCCACAAAAAATAGACATGCACTAGCCACAGTGCGTCTTTTATTGTCATGCACCGGAGGTAGTGCACCCGAAAATATTCAGTGCACCAGTGGTGGTGCACCTGAAAATTTTAAGTGCACCGCCCTCCTGGCATTGTTCCAAATTCAATGGTGCGGTGGTATAACATCTCGCACTGTTGACTATGGACAAGTGTTGGGAGGGCAGCATGTTGACCAAACTATATGCCTCGATGCAATATTTTACCGAGGCACCGCCCTCCTAACATTAGTACATAGCCAACGGTGCAATATTTTACCAAGTCGCACCATTGACCAATTCAAAATGTTGGAATGTAGTGCGCTAAAAAAATTACCCGCCTCGGGGCGGATATTTCCATCAACGCACTGCATTCCCACTATTCGATAGGGTCAACGGTGTGGCCGGGTAACCAACCGCACCGCACTTTTTTAAAATTTTAAAACATATCGATGCACCTTTCGGTACCACTGCGGAACTGATGCGGATACCATTAGCACCAGTGGTGGTGTAGCTTGTAAATTTATAGGCAAAACCACGAACCGGTGCGAGCCGAACAACTCGAGGGCACCGCATGGGAAAAATAAAATAAAAAGGGTTAATTTTAAGATAATTTAAAATTATAATCTGATAAAAGGCTTAATTATGGAAAAATAAGAAATATACCTGAACATTTGGCCGTTGAAGAGGCATATTGGCTATAGAATTTGCAAAATTAAATTTTCCCACCGTTTTGCAAAATTAAAAATGGAGATGGTGGGCAATGCATAGCAGCAGTGCTTGAATGGGAGCACTAATGTCAGGGCGCCTCAGACAAGGAAAAGTTGCACCAGTGATTGAGAGCTATGGAGCACTGAAAAGTGAAAAATGCAGTTTTTTGGCTGTAATTTTTTTTTATTTAACCATGTTCTGGTGCACGAGGTTTTATAGGCACATCGGTGCGGTTTCTTAAGACCGCACCAGGTTGTTTCAGTTTTGGCGCGGGGTTTTAGGAAGCACTGGTGTGGAATATTTGTAAACCATTGGTGCGCTATAGTAATAAGATGCACCGGGTAGGTTTGTACGAAACGCATGGTGTCCCGGTGTGCCAATGTTTTTTGCGCACCGGTGCTTTCTGATCAGAACTAGATCATGGACCAGGATGATAGCTCAAAATTCAAAGTGCTCAGAAGAGTTTCAAACCTGAATTACTGGAAAGGTCTCGTCGTTGTGATTCTAGCTTTGTGAACGGTTCTCAAAACCAACATCATATGTGAAAGTTATGAAGGTTTGAAGTCTCCAGTAAACTCTATTTTTTAGTTGACCAAGTTTGAATTTTGACATTTTAGCAACAAATTGTATGTTAAAAGTGATTTTTTTTAAATTTTGGTGGAGGCCAATCATTGGTTGCCACATGGCCCCAAGCCTAATGGTTTCAAAAAAAAGGGGTCAAGGAAAAATTTTTGGTTATTGGAAGGTCGGGTCACTCTGCACGCATTCGGGTCACTCTGCATGCATTCATGTCACCCTGCCACATTTGGGTCACCCTGCATGCATTTGGGTCATAGTGCATGCGTTCAGGTATGCACGCATTTGGGTCACAGTGCACGTGTTTGGGTCACAGTGCATGCGTTCAGCTCAGTGCACATATCAATCGGGTTGAAGCTTATCCACCAGCAGTTGATAGTTAGCGGCATTTCCGCATGTGAACACAATGGCTAACCACCACATTAAATTTTACCACTAATTTTGGGGTGGATTCCCCCATTTCTGATGGGTTTTCCAACTTTTTCGACATTAACTGGAGTTCCTCCAGTTTTGGAGGAGGTTTTCTAGTGCCACTGGGTAAAATTTTGTTTGGGTCATAACTTTCTCAATTTTCGACCAAACAGGATGAAATTTTAGTCAATTTTGGGTCTCTTCAACCTCCTGAAAACTTTGGGACAGGTTTTAGAGTGAATGGAGGTGATATTCAACATATTTTTCATCAGGAAAGATGAAGGAGCCATCAGGGCCACCATGGGACAAATTTAGTTTGAGGACTAACCAGGGGAGTTAGAGTCCTTTTCTAGAGTTCCAATATCTAAATTGGATAATTAAGATTTTATGAATCTGATTAAATGGTTTTCAGAGCCAGTAGGGAACTTTTGGAGTCTGAAAAGCTTCAGTAAAGTTCCAAGGGTCATTAGTGCCATCTTTTGCCAGCAGCAGTGCAGGACTTTGAAAGAGCTGTTTGAGACCATATGCAGTGAACTAGTGGTCATTATTGGATGAAAACATCATTATTAATATATTTAAATAGGTTTCAACAAGTTTTTAATACTTCTAGAGGTCTAAAACTCACCAGAGAAGTCTTCCTTGACCTTAGTGCCAGGGGGTGCCGACAGTGTTTGGAAGCAAAACCGGAGTAGTCGGAGGCCATTTTTTATGAAAAAATAGTCTAAATTGGATATTTAAGAAATTTTGAAACCCATGGAAGTGGTTTAGAACATTTTGAGAACTTATACAGCTAGATAAGTTAATGTGAAGTTTTGGGCAGCCCTGGGCAAACCGTGGAGGATAGCCTATTTTGGGGATGTAGTGCTCGATTTGAGAAATTTATCACTTGGTATTTGGTGTCTAATGTGTGTTTAATATAGAAGGAGTGGTTTAAATTACAGAAACATAATTCTGAGGGAGTTTTTTCAATTTAGAAGCTCAAAGTAGCTTAGTGCACCGACAGAAGGAATCATGTCAACAAGAGCCTAAAGTTGTTTTTCAGAGTTTGGACAGCAAATTGAGGGATATTTATGGTATTTTAAGTCCTTTGGATCATTTTTTTATTCATTGGAATTAATTATTTACTTGGAAAAACACCTACCATAATCCCAAAGAGCTGAGTCATCATGACCAAGCTCAAAGGAGACGTAGCCCACGAGATTTCGGGTGAACTCCTAGATTAAAATTGCTATTGTGTTAGAATGATTATTTGCTGCATTATGTTGTTGTAATACATGTTAAATTAGATCGAGAACAAATGAAGTTAAGGCACATAAACAGTAAAAATTCATATACCACTTTCAAGTAAATAATTCTGCAAAGTTGTCAAGTAAAAGCTAGATCATTTTAATTTAAACTGAGTGGTAGGTTCTTGAAATACATACAATTTATCCATACCATTTTTATATCAGGTTGGTATCAAAGCATATTTTCTTTCTTGACAGAGCACTTGGTTGCTTGATTGTATAGCTTGAAAGGTGTTTAAACCGTGTAAAAGATTGATTTCTTTACTGTTTGCAAACTGATTGTTGTTTGAGGTTGCTTGAGATTTGGGGATAGATACTAATTAGCTAAGTCTTGGAGAGGAAAAAAAAGGAAGAAAAGGAATTAAGGCATATTCCTTACCCCAAAGTACCTTATGGTCAACATTGGAACACAAACTCTCTTGACATTTTTTTGTTAAGAAGCTCTTGGAGTTTGTTTGTTGTTTGGTTGCTTGAATAAGAGTTTGTCTTTACAGCCATTTGATTAAAAAGCTTGTCATTTGTTTTGAAAGCTTTGAAAGCTTTGTTGAAGTTAATTTTTTCATTGACATCATAATGACAACTTCTACAAGTGAAGTTTCCTCCTTCACAAGATTCTTCGATGATGATATGAAGTGTGACTTTATTATATTGAAGGACATGGTGTAGATTTTGTTTGACGATAAACAGGAAAGCACTGAACTTCGTGAACAATTGTTTGCCATGAAGGAAGAGAAGGAAGAAATTATTCAAAGATTGCATGATATGGAGATTCAACTCCATCAATCTCAAGAAGCTTTGACCAAGAAAATGGATGAGGAAGAGGTAATTCATTCTAACCTGTCTTCAGTTTCCTCTTTAGAAAGATGTGTTGGTTCTTTCGAAAAACATACGAGAGGTATAGGGTCCAAATTAATGATTAAAATGGGCTATGAAGGAAAATGGTTAGGTAATCATGCACAAGGCATGATTGAACCTGTTCTTTTTTAGGAACGACCCAAGAATATTGGTCTTGGTTATGTGCAGTTTACTGGCAAAGACTCCAAATCCTTGAAGGCATGTGATGCTCAGGGAAAATTTTAAGAACCCCCCTAAATTTATATATATAATAAATGGGCCAATCTCCATGATACATAGGAAAAATGGAAGGCAATTTTATTAATAATATAATATGTATATATAATTTTTTGGCGAATCTCTCACGAGATTATACTATCTTGTAAAATCATGGCGAATCACCAATACAAATGGCAAATCACTACTACAAAATGGTGAATCGTTGTCTAGTGGATTTCGGGGTGTTGGTTCCAATGAATATATGGTAGTTGAACCAGGAGTAGAAGGAAGAGAACCACTAAGACCAAGCATGGCACATGGTGACTCATGAGGGAAGTAGTTCTCGTGCAGTTTGGAAAACGCGTTCTTCTAGTTCTGCTAAGTGTAGTTTTGTTTCTCATTCTACTACTAGCACTGATATTTAGGTTGGAGAGGAGTTTGAGGAAGCATGGAAGGTAGCAGTGGTGAAGAATTACAAAGAGTACCCCATGATGGGCTCCATTTTTCCCTTTGGTATTTGTGCCTACAAGATCTTATGTCCATTGAACCAACAATTAACCGTTCAACCAACAATCAACTTGACTGAGTTTTCTCTAAGCAAAATTTCTTTAGTGGTTAGTTTCCAATTGGCCAAGTTTCCTTTCGCTGAATTATTCTAGTGGGACCGAGTTGCAAGTTACAGTCATTGTATTTTTCTTTGTAAATTCCCTGTGGGTCGAAACCTTGATTTTCTAGATTAATTAATGAAGCAGAATTGTTGTGGGTCTTTATCTGTTGTAATGTGTGATTGATCTCTCTTTGATTTTATTTCCACTACATATAAATTTTTGAATGTTAAAATACCAATGATTTTATTTTTCAAGAATTCAGAATTTATTTGGTTAATAAAATAAATTGTTGGGAATAAATAATTGTTGCGAGAAAATAATTCCAGGCTAGTATTAGGAGTTTCAACAGATTGTGAGGGCATTGGTATGGTTTTGTACAAAATTGCAAACATGGCATGCATCCTCAATAGGAGTTCCTATCCATGTCACATTCGAAGTAATAGATTTAAGTGCTAAATTCAAAGAATGCATGATGCAAGGCGTCGAAAATATTTGTGGATATTTAGGTTCCACAATCATGTCTTATCATTGTAAATAGATGCATTTTTTGTAATAATTTGCACACAAGAATCAACACCTACGTCTTTAATAAATTTCACAAACAACTCACCTATATATTGTGCATCCTTGTATTTTCCAAGAACATCCACTGCCTTCAAGAAGATTGGTCCATTCAAGAAAGCTACCATGAAGTTGATGAGTGGATGATGTGCTACATCTGTCCATCCATTAGAAATAGTACTAACACCAGATAAGGGCTATGATGATTCAATAGGCTCTACCATATTATCCACCTCCTTCTTTTCCTTTACCAACAATGTGGTTCTAAGCTTTTCTAACTAGGAGGCATGTACCTTGTATCTCAACAAATTAAGGTGACTGTGCAACATTAAATGAGATGAAGTTGAGATAAAGGAAAAAAACCCAATGGTAAGATCAATCTCCTCCTTCCTCACTTGTTGAATTATCTTGTCCATCAACTTCCCTCTTTTTTGTTGCTCGATGCACTGCCACTCCTAGATGGATAATTATTTGATGATTTCCTCAAGATTGGAAGAGGATCCTCATTCTTGGTTTTCTTAGATGTTGCTGCCACCAAGTCAACATTGGCCTCTCTTTCCAATTCTTTTCATTTGGATGCACTCACTTCTGGACATGCTCCAAGTACACAAGGTGTGTCCAACAAATGGCACATAACTTGGAAGGAAGTGATCTTAAATTGATTAAGGAGAAAATTACACGTCCAAAGAACATTTCCTCCGCCCTTTAGTTTGGCCCTAGGCCCTTGCTGTCTTGTAACATGCTTCCACAATGGAAACTTTTGCTCCCGAGCCCAAAATTTTGTTAAAATAATGTATTTTCAGCATTTGAAGCTGTTGTTGCAGCCCCACTTCCAACAGATGGAGCACGAACAGACTCTGAAGAAAAATTAAGGAGGGGGACAACATCAACGGGGTAATTACTCCCTTTCCTCTAGCTTCCCTTGGTGATTGAGCCATGATTTCTGCGAAATGAAGAAGACAATGGACTATTGTAGGAGGAAACTTGAAAATTGGTGGACAAATCCATTTGCCGAGCACTTGGAATCCTTTCAGAGGAAGAAACTTGAAGATTGGTGGACAAATCCAGTTGCCTAGCACTTGGAATCCATTTGTAGGAAAAAACTTAAAGACTGGTGGAAATCCACTTGGCCAACACTTGTAATCCCTTCTAACACTGCACAATAATCCTCAGTTGCTGTGATAGTCACTGTGCCTCAGTTGCTGCTCAGAGATTGCTTGTGACACTTGTTTGAAACCTAAGTTTGAGGAGGCTTAATTTTTCAAGCTTTTTCGAGTACAATGTACAATATTAATTTTTTCTTAGATGCAGTGCCAAAACTTTACAACTTGTTTTTTGGTGCTCTGGGGAATCAGACACATTGTGTTTGCAGTAGCAACTTAGGTTTTAAATAGATGTCCTGTGTTTGAAAAACACTGTTGATATGATGAATTCGGAATGGCGTTATGAGAGGTATCAAAGGCAATCCTTCAATTCAACTTTGGTGAATGTTGGAGTCAAGCTTGGGAGTTGTCAGGTTCTCTCTAGCAATGGGAATTGTGGCATTAATGTAGCTGACTGTGACTAATTACAACTGATGCATTCAAAGTGGTAGTTATAAAACATATTAAAGGACAAGGGAATTTAGGCATTTCAAATAATTATGGGTTCATTTTCAGTGCATTCATGTAGACATTCCCTCGTGGAGTGGAAGTTCCACTCGCAATGGGTTTAGTAATGTCTTATAAATTGTAGAACAAAAGCACCATGAGTTTTCTGTGGCAGAGTCTTTCTAGGAATATTGGGAGTTGTGTCAGAAGTACCAGAGGTATGTGTGTATTGTGCAATCCATGTCAGTTCGAACTTCATATATTTAAGAGGGAGCATTGACCAGTGCTTCCCTGAAAGTTCCACATCGATATGGCATGTATACTTGTCCCTTTGGGTTATCTTCCTCCAGCAAAAGTCCAGATCAGTTATAGTTGGTCTTTTGTACAAGTGTTATTTTCATGAGTTGCATTGATATGTTGGTTTAGTCATTTTTTATTAAAGCAGCTAAGCTTTGTCTTAATAACTGCCCAGAGTCAGTCTGTAAGTTAGTTTACAATCATAATTTTTGGTTAAATTGCCAGCTAATGGCATAGACGTACTGCCTTTATACACATAGATACAAAGGCAAATAGTCTTAGATCAAATTTTGGGACTGATGACTATGTATTGCCTACAGGTACAGCTGGAGTGATTTTGTAAATCCTTGTATATTTAAGTTTAGTTGTCCTTGTTGGTGTTAAAAAAAAAAAACAAACAAACAAACAACTTTGTATGGAAAAATCATGTGCTTGGGGCCAAGAAATGGTTATATCCAGCCTACTCGTCCAGCAGAAAGTGATTCTGAATAAAGATGCAGTGGGCAAGATCACTTCAATCATCCATATTAGTCCCCTAGTATCATGTCTACCCCCAGTGTTTTGTGCAAGTGATGATTTTGTATGGCTTTCTATGAGTGAATTTTGATGTTGATGTTGGAGAGTAAATCTTCTTCCACCAAGTATCACATGCAGTTTTACACCAAATATGGCATGCAGCATTATAGAACCACTCTAATATTTTCTTAGTCCAGTTGAGGATCCATATACAAAGGTAGATGGTCATGAGTTTACTGCCGTCGTTCTGGCCTCACATAGTCTGCATTTGCTGTCACTGCTATATCAACAGTAGGACGCAATTTTGCACAGGTCTCTATAGTATTGTGCACAGGGTCAGAAAGGAAGTTACTTATGAGATCTCTGTTAATGGGTGAGCCCGTATCAACAGCCACAAAAGCCTACAGAGAGAATGTCTTGTCAGCCATACATAAAAACATCAACCATGAAATGATACAACAAAGAAATAGAAAGGAAGTCTGCATGCAAATTTAAAAAACTGGCCTGTTGAGTTAAAATATAGTCAAATCGAGGGGCCCATTTTCTTGACCCAAGCCGTGTTGTTGTTGAGAAATTGTCAACCATAAAGGAAACACCACGTGCATGCATGAAAGGATTTAACAAGTCCACAGCTTCAATAACACTCTCATTAATAATCTCTAAGTACGAATGACCCTTCTTCCTCAAGATCTCAATCTGCAACCACAAATTCAATTGATGGATAATCTCTGCAAGGTTAGATACAAAAATAAAAATAAAAATGGTTGTTACAAATTATACCCTAGACTTCTTTCCAGCAGAATTACTTTGAATTGAGGACAGACGGTAAAATTTGTTGGCAGATTAAAGACATACTCATACATATTGCCAGAAATGAATAATTCATACCAGATTTATATAGACACATTAACTTAAACATCCAATGCCAATGTCAGTGGAAAAAACAAAAAATCTAGCACAATCAGTAATGCTCAGCAGCTTATAGTTATCACAGAGAAAAACATTAAGAGGAGCTGCCCATGTTGAGAAAAGAAGCTCAAGATGACAAGTCAATGGAAGCAAAATCCCATAACAGTAATCTCAAGACAGAAAAGCCCCGATGAATTTTTAGACAGACTGAAATGCCTTGGAGATGAACATGACCATGACCAGAAAAATAAAATTGATGATTCCATTTAGGAAGGCTTTATAATCTTTAACCATGGGTCAATGCAAGTATTGAAATATAAAACCCTATTATATAGTTTTTCCTGAAAGGTACAATAACGTAAAACAAATTCTATTTGTCATATGTTCCATAAAAGAACCATAAATAAATCAGTAAAGCTTTCTACCTGTGCCATCATCAATGCCACATAAACACCAGCAGTAAATGGATAAAGAGGACCCAAGTCACCAGCAGGCCATACTGCATGAACACGTTCACCAACTTTCCACATTCTCGTTTCATCAATCTTACCCATGGGAAATGCTGGGAGCCCATCCTTTTCCTGTAGGATGAATTTGAGCAATTAGAAGCTCTGGTTCAATAGATAATTTGCTCAAGTAAATTAAAAGACCAAAAAATCAGTGAAGTTGCAGCCAAGCAAAAAGCTTACAAGAAATCGATGCCCTGCCATGACAACACTTCGGATCTCATTGCCAGAAGCTACATCCTCGTAGCACTCATACAAAATTTCCATGCAGGGATAATATGAAGCACTGTATGCCATCTTAAAATCCCTCCTTCCTCCTTCATTCAGAGAATTGTATATAGCTAACAATCCCTGCAAATTGTATAATAAGTTCAAATTTAGAATAACCATAAGAAATTCAAACCATTTCAAGAGCAATAAAAATGAAAATCAGTGTATGAAAAATTGTATGTCCAATGTGCCATAGTAGAAAACAGCATCCTATGATCATTCTATAACCAATGAACAGAGATCCCTAAAATCTGCTTTTAGTTTCACCAAAATCAGAAAACACCTTTGTCGAGATAGTTTTTGATATGATCCCAGTTATTCCTTCCACAGTATTTTTGTAAGCAAGTATTTCATCCATTCCACCCTTGGTATATCGTCTGAACAATGCTTCAACTATACCATGTACAGCTCCCAACAAGATCCCTGTAAATCATAAAAGACCAACTCAATCCTAGCATGCCAATTATAAATAAAACAGAACAAAAGGTCCTTAAAATAATAGTTACCATGCTCCGCAAAAATATCACTCTTGTACTCATCCTCCGGGGTCGTTGCAAATGTAAATGGTGAACCCAAAGCAACTGACCATCCCAAAGCAACATCTGTTGCTCTCCCATCAACATCCTGGACAAACACACATAAGAAAACTCCATAACTTATTGAAATAGCAATGAGTTTGTGATTTCATTGAAAGCATAAGCAGCAAAGAACTTTTAAACAAAATTGAAAATGTGAATATATATTTTCAAGGTACAAACACCTGATGCATAGCAAAACTAGAGTTTATTCCTGCACCATTAATCTCCTGGCCCTAGACATACAACCGTCTCACAGATGGTCCCATGCCCTTTGGACAGACAGCTATCACACTAATGTTCTTGGGGAATTCATCCCCACAGGACTGCAAATGCCCCAATAAAAATCCATGAGAGAGACCAAGTATGTTGTTTGGTTTCATTGCAGAAAATATTTGCTTGTAATTGTCTGCCTGCAAGATCAGAAATAAAATTAGAGGGGGTTTGCTTTAATTGTACAAAATTCCCACCAATCAATAGCATTCACAACAATAGAAACGGAAGTATTATCTCTCCAATGGAAAGATTCTATATAAAATGTGCCACCGTAATATAGAGAATGTTGTGCCAACCTGTGCAACATCAGATATCAAAAGTAACACAAGGTCACTGCCACACAAAGTCTCTGTCATTTCACCAAGTGTTCCATTTTCCTCTGAAAATACTGCTGCACGTGCTTCAGCAAAATATTTGGAGCCTTTCCTCAAGCCAACCTGTAAACAAGTCAAACCCTACAACTGTGATCTCCGACCATACCAGAATTACAGACAATGATTACAAACAAAAGATGTATTTTCAATCAAAATAATATTGTAAACCAAAAACAAATAGACCTATTATTCATGGGAATCCTACCACAATCCTAGCTATCACGAGTTCATTGCATGAAATTAGACCGGAGAAACATAACAAATCAGGTCATAGTTCAAATAATTAATGTACCTTAGAGAAGAAACTTTAAACCTGAATTTCACCTATGTTGCACCAGGATTCCTGCAAACAGGAACATGTGAGCAAGGAAACACATTAAGGGGGCATATGGAAGCAAAAATTATCCCTGAACGTAAATCGTAAATCTGAGGCCGCAGGCGTACGCAACCCAGCATCATCAAAGGGTGAATGCAGATCCAAAACCCTCCAACTTGTAAATCGGGGGCGAATACAACCCCATAAAATCACAGAGCGGTGAATCGAAGGCGAATGCAACATTTCATGTTTATCCGCCCTTATTTTTCTTGGCTAAACCATAATAATTATTTATTTTTAAAATAATTTTGGGGCTATTTATACAAAACTATACAAAATAGGTTCTATATAAAAAATTCGCCCCTCTAAAATCTAAAACCCCTTAAATTTCACCTTTGGGCTAAAATTTTCCCCTAAAATTATCCCTAGTGATGCTACTTTAAAGAGAACCTTTATTCCAAGTTCTAAGATGAAAATATGTCAAATTTGTTTCAAAGATGATTTCCATTGCTTTAAGCCTTTGATGTAGTAAGAATATGGTAGACATGTAGCTTATGGCGAGCATGCAAGTTTAGATAGTTTTCAAGACAAGAACGATGATGTTAGTCTGCAAATGAAAGTTGTAGACTCTACTAGTTCATCTCCTCGAGAAGGAAAAAAGGATGAACATTCAAAGAAGTACAAGAGGTATAAATCTTCTCATGATCAATTTGATTGTGTTTCTGCAAATCATGATAATTTTACATGCTTAAATGGAAGAAAGATTTGTTGTACATATTGTGGTCGATTTAACCATGATGTTTTGAGATGCTGGATGAGGAGGAAAGCATACAGGAAGCAGATGAGGCAAAGACTACTTTCAAAGAAGGTGCATAGGTTTTGCACATATTTCCAAAATAAGGGACATGATGTCTCTCATTGTTGGACTTTGCATCCAACTAGTCGTCCAAAGCACATGCAGCAAGAGGACAGAAAGATTGGCGCAAGTGGAACTGCAGATTCCATTATTGATGTGAAAATGGAAGATTCACATGAGGAAGAGTTGCAGCAGCAAAAGTTGCCATGGAAGTGGCTTGGTAAGAAGTGGATGGACTTCTTAACACAATAATACATACTCCTTTGTACATATGCACATTTCGGTTGTATGCATGTATTTCTGTTGAAAAGTTTGATGCAAGATTGCATATAAATTTGGTTCAGTTGAAGGAATTTCTTTGTTGTTGCAAAATTTCGTCGTGGAGGTGTAAAAGATGAGTATGATACTCACTTATATTGTAGAAATATCTTTTATTTCAGCTCTTGTAGTCACCCACATGTTTTTGGGGATTATGTACTTGTTGGTACTTGAAAGGAAGAGTTGAAGGTGTACATGTGCATGGAAGTTGTATATGTAAATAGCGAACTGTAAATAGGTTCATTGTACATTGATACATGCAAATGTGTTTTTCAAGATGTATCATGTTGTTTATCGACTTGTGTTGATTTTGTCGCACATGTTTGTCGAATTGTGTCAATTGTGTTGCACACTTTTTACATTGATTTTGTGTCAATTGTATAGCACATTTTATGACGACTTGTTGTTGATATCGCATGTTGCACAACTTATGTTTGAGACACCTTGCATCGTTGATCAAGGCAGCGATGTTCAGATTCCTTCTGAAAATTTCTCGCCGAAAATTTTCTGAGAGAGTTCAAGAAAGATAGCTCTTGACAAGAGGATAAGCATCGAGGAAGGGAAGTGTGAATTGCTTTCTAGTTGTGGTTCAAGGTCACTAGCCATGAAAGGAAAGTGTTTGGATGTTGAAGAGAAGAGGGTGCAGTATTCTTATTCACTGTACAGATCAATTTCAGTATTCCAGAGAGCTTTTGGGGTCCAAAAGCTTCTCATTTGGGAGGTGTGATCAGAACTGGATCATGGACCAAGATAATAGCTCAAAATTCAAAGTGCTCAGAAGAGTTTTGAATCTAAATGACTGGAAAAGTCTCTTCGCCGTGATTCTGGTTCCGTGAACGGTACTCAAAACCGACATCGTATGTGAAAGTTATGAAGGTTTGAAGTCTCCAGTAAACTCCATTTTTCAGTTGACCAAGTTTGAATTTTGACATTTTAGCAAGAAATTATATGTTAAAAGTGATTTTTGTTAAAGGTTGGTGGAGGCCAATCATTGGTTGCCACGTGACCCCAGGCCAGCTAATGGTTTTAAAAAAAAGGGATCAAGGAAAATTTTTTGGTTATTGGAAGGTCAGGTCACTCTGCACGCATTCAAGTCACCCTACTCGCATTCGAGTCACCCTGCATGCATTTGAGTCATAGTGCAAATTTTTGGGTTGGGCGCCTCTGCACGCATTTGGGTCACAGTGCATGTGTTTGGGTCACAGTGCACGCATTCAGGTCAGTGCACGTATCAGTCGAGTTGAAGCTTATCCGCCAGCAGTTGAAAGTTAGCGGCATTTCCACATGTGAACACAACGGCTAACCACCACATTAAATGTTACCACTAATTTTGGGGTGAATTCCACCATTTCCGATGGTTTTTCCAACTTTGTCGACATTAACTGGAGTTCCTCTAGTTTTAGAGGAGGTTTTCTAGTGCCACTAGTAAAAAATTTGTTTGGGTCATAACTTTCTCAATTTTCGACCAAAAAAGATGAAAATTTAGTCAATTTTGGGTCTCTTCAACCTCCTAAACACTTTGGGACAGGTTTTAGGTCAAATGGAGGTGATATTAAGCAGATTTTTCTTCATGGAATATGAAGGAGCCATCAAGGCCACCATGAGACAAATTTAGTTTGAGGACTAACCAGGGGAGTTAGAGTCCTTTTCCAAAGTTTCAATAGTCTAAATTGGATATTTCAGATGTTCTGAATCTGATGAAATGGTTTTCAAAGCCTATAGGGAACATTTGAAGGCCAAAAAGCTTCAGTAAAGTTCCAGGGGTCATTAGTGCCAGCTTTTTCCAGCAGCAGTGAAGAACTTTGAAAGAGTTGTTTAAGACCATATGTAGTGAAACAGTGGTCATTAATGGCTTAAAAAATCATTCTTAATCTATTTACAGAGGTTTTAGAAAGTTTTTAAGACTTCTAGAGGTCAAAAACTCAACAGAGAAGTCTTCCTTGACCTTAGTGTCAGGGGGTGCCGACAGTGTTTGGAGGCGAAACCGGAGCAGCCGAAAGCCGTTTTTGATGAAATAATAGTCTAACTTGGATATATCAGACATTTTGGAACTAATTGAAGTGGTTTTAGAACATTTTTAGAACTTATACAGCTTGAGAAGTTGATGTGAATTTTTGGGCAACCCTGGGCAAACCATGGAGGATAGTCTATTTTGGGGGTGTAGTGTTCGATTTGAGAAATTTATTAGTTGGTATTTGGTTTCTGATGTGTGTTGAATATAGCAGGAGTGTTTTCAATGACAGAAATATAATTCTAATGGATTTTGTTCCATTTAGAAGCTTATAGTAGCTTAGTGCACCGACCGAAGGAATCATGTCAACAAGAGCCTAAAGCTGTTTTTCAGAGTTTGGACAGTCAATTGAATGATATTTATGGTATTTTCAGTCCTTTGGATCATTTTTGTATTCATTAGAATTAATTATTTACTTGTAAAAACACTTACCATAATCCCAAAGAGCTGAGTCATGATGACCAAGCTCAAATGAGACGTAGCCCACGAGATTTCGGGTGAACTCCTAGATTAAAATTACTGTTGTGTTTGAATGATTATTTGTTGCATTATGTTGTTGTCATACATGTTAATTTACCACAAGAACAAATGAATTTAAGGCACATAAACAGTAAAAATTCATACACCACTTTCAAGTAAATAAATCTTCAAAGTTGTCAAGTAAAAGCTAGATCATTTTAATTTAAACTAAGTGGTAGGTTCTTGAAATACATACAGGTTATCCAGACCATTTTCAAATCACTTTCTCTTGTTGAATGCACCGGTGCGGTTTAGGATGAGAAGTGCACCAAATGAAAAACATCCGCAAAAACCTCCACATGCCAACCTCCTATAGTAACCTCCGCTACAAACGGATGTTTGGAGTCTTTTTATAAGGGGTTCCTCAAAAACATCCGCTAGAGGGTCTTTTCCTTGTAGTGGTGAAAATTTTGAAGTAATACAAATTGTGGATGATGCAGACCCCTACCCTACGCTGCTATGGCTAGACTGGGCCATCGATATGGGAGGCATCATCAATTTGAATCGTCATAGCATGATATTTGAGAATGATGGTACTCAGGTTACAGTACTTCTTGATCCGATGGAAGGAGAAAGATATACAGAACCAGTGCGTAAAGGAGATGATGTCGACAATATCTACAAGTTGAATACATGATATGAGGATTGGATCAACCCTACGACTGATGGGATGTTGAATTGGGAAAAGGATAGCTCCTGTTTCTCAAATTCAGATGGACAAATGGAGAATTGACAGAATCATCTGCATGATGTTTCCGCACTGTGCTCCCTCAAGATCACTAATAATTTTCGATGCATCTCCTCATAGGTAATATAATTTCCCTATTTTGATGGTTCTAATAGTGTTGTATTATTTTTGGAAAAAATGGAAAAGTTTATCCCAGAGGAGTGGAGGTTCTGGGCACTTTACCTTGCCATGCATGCAACTTCAGTGCGTTGGTAGAATACGCACAAAGGGAGATTTAAGGACTGGGAGGAATGCAGCAGGATGATGATTTTGTGCTTTGAGTAGCCTGCTACCCCACCAACTAAGCTTCTTTATGGCCAAGGTGATCTGTACAAACACCTGGCCATGTGGATGGAGGTTTGTAATGAGAAGACCTGGACCATATGGGTTCACATGTTTTCCCATTCGTTGGTACCAATACCTACTACATCGTATTTGGAAATAGACCTGTGTTGAGGGACCCGCCATTAGATTTCAATGATAGATAGTTTTCTGTCAACCTTTGGCTTGGTTGGAGGATCAGAGTAATTCAATGAAGCCCTGCAGGATATATAAGCACTTGTATTTGATGATTCCTGGTCTTGGATAGAATGTGTTACACCACCATGGGAAGTGCAGATGCAAGACATTGTCAACTGTAGGAACCTATCAGTAGAAGATAATGAAGAAGATCCACGAAATATCAACATTCCTCGAGTCTAAGGGGGAGCGCGTAGTTGCAAGGCCCTTATTAGGAATGGTGGATGTAACTAAGCCTCTAAAGCTAAAGGAAATCAACATTGGGACAGAAGAACAACCCAAGTTGGAAAAAATAGGAGATTATTGGGATGATAACATAGTGGGAAAGTTTTCAATGTTGTTGACAGAGTATCAGAACCTGTTTCCCTCTAAGTTCTCTGAGCTCGAAGGAATTTTAGGAGATTTTGGATTTATGAAGACCACTTTGAAACCAGATATGTGCCCTATCAAGAAGCGACTATACCAGTTAAATCACAAGCATAAGCAGAATGTGAAGGAGGAATTATAAAATATGGTTGCTGCAGGCATCATTGAGCCTGTGGAGCAATCTGATTGGGTGAGCCCAATGGTTGTTCAAGAAAAGAAGACTAAGGGAGAAATAAGGATTTGTGTGGATCTGTACAAGTTGAATGATGCATGTGTACATGACCCCTTCCCTACTCCATTTTTAGATGATATATTGTACAATGTGGGAGGACAAGAGGCTTAATCTTTCACTAAGGGATTCCCGGGATATCATCAGATCAAGATTGCACCAGAGGACCGAAGCAAGACCACTTTTTCAATAGAATGGGGGTCCTTCCAATACATAGTCATGCCTTTCGGGTTGTAGAATGCACCTACGATCTTCTCATGCATAGTAGTAGTTGTGTTCAAACAATTCATGCATAAGTTCTTGGAGGTATATTTTGATGACTGGATTGTCTTTGGATTGGTAAAGAAGCATGTGTCCAACCTACACATGATGCTTGACACTTGCATGAAGCATCATATTTCTCTTAACTTGAATAAATGTATATTCTATGTTCCTTTTGGAATCTTGTTAGGCCATATTGTTTGTCAGCAAGGATTGATGGTAGATCGAGCCAATATTGCAGTTATTATAAACCTAGAAGTCCCTACCAATGAAAAACAGTTACGCTCCATTCTATGACACACCAGATATTATAGAAAATTTATTCAAGGCTATGCTCTGATCACTGCACCTATGGAGAAATTGTTAAAGAAGGATGTCTCCTTTTTCTAGGATGAGGAATGTCAAAAGAGATTTGATATGCTGAAGGAAATGATGGTTACTACACCTATTATGATATGCCCAGACTATTCCAAGGTCTTCCATGTACATGTTGATGCATCCGACATTGCACTTGGAGTTGTTTTAGCGCAACTAGTAGAAGGAGACATTGATCACCATGTTGTCTTTGATAGTAGGAAGCTCTCCAGTGCAGAGCACAATTACTCAACCACAGAAAATGAAGGATTGTCAATGGTCTATGCTCTGCAGAAATATAGGCATTACATGCTAAGAGGGCATTTTAAGATGTTCATTGACCACTATGCTTTGAAATACCTGGTCAATAAGCCTGTGTTGGGGGGGAATATTTGTAGATGTTTGTTGATATTTCAGGAATATGGTTTTGAAATAATTTTGAAGCCTGGTAGATTGAATGTTGAACCAGATCACCTATCACACATTGAGAATGGGGAGGAACCAACCAGTCTGGAGGAGGGACTGCCTGATGTGCAACTCTTTTCTATTAAGGTGGTTGATGAACACTTTGTTGAAATTATTAAGGTGGCAGCTGATTTTACACTGATTTCTTGCCAATTGTACAAGTTGGAAGCATATGAAATGCTAACAAGGTATGTTTTCGAACATGAAAGACAAGAAATATTGGTTGAAGTTCATGGATGAGTGGTAGGAGGCCACTATGAAGGGAAGGCTACTAGGTAGAAGGTGTTGTGTGCTGGGTTATGGTGGCCTACACTTCATAGTGATGCACATGCATATTTTTGAGCTTGTGATGCATGCCAAAGAACAGGGAAGTCGTCGCACGAAGATGAGATGCCACTTCAGCCATAGATGGCCTTGTAGGCTTTTGATAAATGGGTTATAGATTTTTTTGGAACTATCAATCCTCCGGGGAAAAATACTAGCACATGTTACATCATCACTACCACAAATTATGTAACCATATGGGGAGAAGCTAAGCTAGTAAAGGACTGTACCATAGATATTGTTACACACTTCATCTTTGAAAATATCCTGACTAGATTTGGGTGTCCAAAAATATTGATGAGTGATAGGGGTACACACTTTGTTAATGAAACCATTGAAACTCCGACAAAGGAATTTCAAATCCATCACCAAAAAAGTACTCCTTAACACCCTCAGAAAAATGGTGCAATAGAAGCTTTCAAAAAAATCTTGGAGAATGCACTCACAAAGATCTGTAATGCAAATCAAAATGATTGGGATGCACACATCCCTTCTATGTTATGGGCTTATAGGACCACATGCAAGAAGTTGACTAGGAAAACACCTTTCAGGATGGTTTATAGACAAGAAGAAATCATGCCAATGGAATATATTGTCCCAAGTCTTTGCATCACAACATTCACTAATATGGTTGAGCTAGATATCATGGAGGAATGCTTAGCACAATTGGTTGCCTTAAAATAAGATTGGTTTATTGCCAACTTCCATCAGCAAGTATAGAAGGCGCGCAAAAAGGCCTAGCATGATAGACACATTAGGTAGAAGGAATTCAAGGATGGGTATTTGGTATTTTTATATGACATTTAGTTTTTGCGCCACCGAGGAAAGTTCAGGAAGCACTGGCTAGGACCATACATCGTGAAAGAGATCACAAATGGAGGTGTGGTGCACTTGGCCATGTTGTGCGGTGAAAGTCTCCCTTGGTACATCAACGGAAGCCGACTGAAGCCGTATAGGGATAACCCTATGCCTACCAAATGACTATATAGCTGGAGAATGGAAATCCACTTGTCTGCGCACTGCACAGAGGACATATGCAGATAGGTGTGACAAGAGCACAAAGGAAGTGCGCAACAGAAGAAACTAGCCATTGGAATAGTAAATCTGGGTGAAAAAACGATTTTACCATTGAATGGAGCAGGTTTTCTGCATTTAATGAGGATATATTACCAGATTTTTGACCATTTTTATAGGGATAAGATGCAATTAATGCAGTTCTAACTATTTTTACCATGGATCGCCTATAAAAGTGAGGGCGCGGGTCCCAATTGGTTCCTTTGTTGTCTGGGTATATTGCGCTTTGAAATTTTCTGTGTGTTGCACCTTGAGTTTATTTGTGCATATTGTATATCTGGCTGTGAGACCCCTACATCTGAATTAAGTAACCCCAAATTCATTTTCAAGCCCAAGATGACATCTAGTAACCCCGAGAGCACGTCGTCTGAGGAGCACTCTATAACGATTATCACATCCACTAAGCCAAGCTCCGATGATGTCCACGAAGTGGTGCTAGAGTTATAGGAAGTCATGTCCACGCCAGATAAAGGAAATGGAAAGGTAACCAAGGGGTCATCCTCAAATTCGCGCACATATCCTAGAGATTTCACATCCCCACAACAAGCAATGAAGCATAGGTCCGTTGCAGGTGACCCAACCAAAATACCCATGAGCGCAATGGAGGAAGCCGCATTCTTTGTTGATTCCATCTCATGGCTCGCGAAGTATGTTAAGCCACGCATACCTTCTATTTGGGCTCTAAAAGACGTGGTTGCGATGCGTGAATACCTGCAAATGTCGCTAATACCGTAGGTTGTCCATCTTGAAGGGGATATGTTCGACAAAAACCCCCTGGTAAAGTTCGATGATTATGTTCTAGAGAATGAGGAGACATTCCCCGAATTAGCTCCTGAGTATTACCTAGAGTGAGTCATCTATGATTGAGTGGTGAAGGTAGAACCTATGTCATGGGCATGCAGACTGAGCAATGCGGGAATTCTCAATTTGCTGAGGATTCCTCACTTCAGCAAGTACCCCTTCATGATTATTTGCATGCACTAGCTGCTAGCATTGGTGCACGATGAGTGCCTATGGATTCTGACCCGCATTCCAATATACATTGTACTGATCCACTGGATCACTGACCTACCCAAGAAGGGGCCCCACCCCATAGCTAACTATGGGAAAACCCAGGAGAATAAAGTAGCTGCCAAGGTAGAGAAGGTTTACAAGATCAGACGAGACTCTCGAGGGTTTTTGGTACAACATCTTGAAGACCCAGTAGTACGCCTTTGAACCCTGGTCTTAGGACGTAAAATGATGTGAAAATTCCACCCTAAGGTAGTCCCGGCGCACGTCATTGTGTTGGAAAGACAATGCGAGAAAGTGGTGAGTTATAACTGGCTGCAGTACCTATGCACGAAGTTCTTGGAGAATGTGCGCGAGGCACAGGAAGAAGGGAAAAAATTTTGCTACTCATGGTTACTCTTGTTGGCCTTGGTTGCATGGGAAATGCTAGAGAGTGTAGTCCTCCCAGAGGTCGAATCTAGTGTGTGTGATGGGACGTGCTACGCCAATCTATGGGATTCGCTAGACCCAAAGAGAGTAAATGAGAACTAAATTTTCTTAGTTTTATTTGAAGGTGCACTGGCAACAACTATTCACTCGTGGCCCCAATTATCCCCAACAACATACGAGAAGTATAAGGCTATTGTCGCCTTCCAAGTGACAATGCACCATGTGCATATCTGCACACACAAGGACGTGGTATGGTACAACTTGCCTTTTATGGTGACAGAGCCTGAAATCGATCAATTCATTGCAACTTGGCCCGAAGCATGGAAGACCAGGTTAGGTGCCACCCCGCCTATCACAGATTCCACATCCAACAAGGACACTGCAATAGTGGAGAAGGATAAAGAAGCTGAGAAGGGTGCAGAGATAGGTGTGGAAAAGGAAGATGAGAAGGAAATAAACAAAGAGGAAAGAAAGAGCCAGAGTAGGAGCTCGAGGGTCTTGGAGGCCTAAATGGTCTGGATGGTACGAGATTTGAGTCTCCCCGAGGTACTAAGCATGGCTTCGAGACCCCCAAGGGTGTGTGCAAGAAAAGGAAGGGTTCAAAGGCCGGAGGCACTGAGGATGTCACGTTGACAGAGGATGACCTCGAAAAATTTGCATATGTGATCGCATCTGCCTCTGAGGATAGGTGGACTGCACTAGAGGAGCAGTACAAGGTCGCAAGGGATGCTCTAAAAACTAGGTTGCAGGTGTTACAACTTAATACATACAATATTCAAGCGAGCATGGATAAAGTGAGGCTGGTTCAAGTGAGAAAGCATACAAGCATGATCATCATCACGACAAACAAGAGGATCTTCCCCTTTCCTGGAGCAGCAGTTATAGTAGAACAACCTGCATTGTGTGCGCAGGTGAAAACCTGCCCAGAAGTTGGAATCGATTTATCAATGCTTCCCAGTGGTGATTTTCATGTCATCCAAACCATCATCATAGATGAGATAAAGTGCAGGGAGGCACGCTTGCATCAGTAGCTTAATGAGGTAGAATAGAAGGTTGTAGCCAAGACAACAGATTTGCTCCAAGCTCAGACAACACAACAAGTAGTAGTGTCCCAACACGTGGAGCTAGAAAACATGATTGATCGATTATGTGGTGACTTGCCTGAGGTTTCCATTCCGGCTTCAGCCGCACTACAAGCCAAGTTCGAATGTCTCATAGCATCTTTGAAGGCCTACAGATCATAAGTTTAGGCAGTAAAGGCAGAATTCGAGCAACAGATCATGGAGTTGCAAGCCAAGCTTCAACTAGAAACTCCACCCAAAGTGAGAGCACAGCACACTACATTAGTCAAAGAAGCTTCATCAAGTATCGCAACCACCATCACTAAGGGTACTAAACTCTTGGATGAAGCAATGGGATTGTGAACGTCGGTGCAAACCGATCCACTGGTGAAGAAGATCTCGTAGGAATTGCATGCCAAGGAGCAAGAATTTGACGAACTACAAGAGGTGTTGCCTACATTCATACTTGCTCATCGAATGGAACGATTGCAGACCAACCAGGTACTACATGAAAAGGTTGAGGAGTTGCAAAGAAAGAAGCATATTGTAACCACCCACCTAAATCCATTGGTAGATGAAGCTATGAAGTTGTTGTAGGATTTGGATGATGTGGTCAAAAATCTGAATCAGACCTTCGAGAGTATCATTCTTGCAGTAGAGAGGGTCACCTCTCAAAAAATGGTGGATATAGCTCAGAGCATTGCTGATCAAACCGCGGGCATCCTTATGCCCTTCATTTCCTCCATTGAGGAGCTTAAGACAAAGATGAAGACCCTAGTACCACTCTGACTCAGGACGAGTCACAATATTGTGTTGGGGGCATGTTGGAGCAAGGTCCCTTAGGACTGCAATTTTGATAAAAATATAGTATTTTTTTAGTTTTGAGCCATGCACGCTAATCAATGCACAATTCAAGGGGCTTTGGGGTGATTCAAATCCCCTTCATGAGTTGTAATGGGGAAAAGGATAGATATAGGAGTCTCAAACCACAATTTACGAACCCTAGTATGAGCACAAGCTAAAGTATAAATAGAAGTCTAGATCAAGTCGGATAGGACAGTTTTTGGAGGAAGTTTTATGTAAGTCTGATGAATGATAAATCTCTGAGATAATTTGGTGTTTATTTTTGGGTATAGAAGGCTCCTGCTAGTTATGTGCTGAAGACCTTAGTCCTATGGTGTGCAGACACTGCTGGTTGTGTGTGCAAGTAGAACTGAAGTATTGTAAGGGTGTTACGAACTATGAATGAATAAAGGACTGTTGGGATAATTCTGAGTATAAAATGCATCCATGTTTTTCTTTTTGATATGCTTCTATGTATTATTTACGGTTATTGCATCAAGTATATTATCTATATTTGGATCGGTTGTGGACCTGTTTACTATTTTATAATAATATCAATTGCATGGCTCAATTGTTGTAAGGGCTAAATATTGCATGTTAAGATAGTTAAAGTGATTACGGATCTATTGTCTATGCACATGTACTGAAACAACCTATGATAACTGACTTGGGGTTTCTGGTTATGGTTTCTAGCGTGTAGGACAGTCCACTAGTATTATAGATTTGAAGTCACCCACATTAATTAAATCTCTTTCAGGGTGTGGAAACTTGGTTCTAGCACCCCCCCCATACTGCTTCGGGTGAGACTTTGACCTGCGAAAGTAGGTCACTACCGAGGTCCAGTAGTAAGAGGGTTTTGTTGGTTAATCTTAACTCTGAACATAGGTCAGGACCCCTCAAGCCAAGAGAATTGACACAGCGCAACCAATCTGACCTTCTGCACACCCTACAGAACCTCCAAAAGCTAACCCACCCTTCCAGGTCACCAGCCCCTGAGACAACCTAAAATTTTGCTACATTTAAGCCTCATTTTCTCCATTAACATGGGCATGCATGCGACTGGGACCCTCCAGTCACTCCCACAGCAAGGCATGCCTGCGACTGGGGACTTTTCTAGGTATTTTTCTGCCAACGACTCCGGATTATGTGTCACTATTTTAAGGCTAGGACTTAGGCCACTTCCTAGTGCTCCATGAAACTTCCAAAAATGAAAAGCAACATCTAAATAATGATACAGATTCAAATACTTGAACAAGGACTTGACTAGACCCCTACTAGCCATGACGGGCATTTCGTTAAACATGTCACAAATATGCATTCTACAAGTCATAATAACTTATCAGCATAGGGGTCTTATACTTATTTGAGAATCGCTAAGAAGCGTTGATTCCTTATCACATTAGTTGAATTATCATATATTAGGGAATATATTCATTACTCATTCATTTACAAATCAAAACATGATGAGAACCATACATTTTCTTTGTCATAAAACATATTCATAACCAGCATATAAACAACAAAAATAATAAGGATACAATAGCCATAAATGACACATATGAAACAATACATTTACACATAAAATACCAAGGAAATGGACTCTTATTGATGAATTAAAAATCCAACCTCATACGAGACTACCACGTTTGACCCGACCATAGATTGGTTGAGCCAAATATCTCTTTAGATAATCACCCTCGTGCCATATTCCAAGCATGAATGTAGGACTCAAACCAAAAGAACCACTCGGGGCTTCCTGAGGCTAAACCACCTCACCCTCATCAATAGAACCAAGATTTACCGTGATCCTCATCGGATCACTAGGCCATAAACAAGCATGGATACCACCAGATTTCTCTACCCACACTGTGAGGAATTTTCCTGTCTCCTATTCTCTAGGATTTACCTCAATCCACAATCTGATTCAGGGATCACTAGACCATAACTAAGACACCAGAATATGTATTTTAACGTAATCCATACCATATCACAAGGCTCTAACCGAGACACCACCCTCCAGGCTTTACCATATATCCCATCTTAGGATTCCTAGGCCCAATGGAGAGTAGCCATCTCTAGGCTTTACCGTATATCATGTTATTCATTGGTTGAGGATTCCTAGGCCCGCCTAGGTACACAATACTTGGCTTTATCGCAACCCGTATTCTAGTTCAGGGGTTACTCGGCTAATGGCTTTACCACAATCCACAATCTGGTTAATGGATCAGTCATCCATGTGTTCTTTTGTTCAGAGATCCACCTCACTCATTTCGAATCCATCTCAAACAAAAACATGAGAACCCCATCACAACATTGTTATCCATAAATGGAAAGGAAAGTTCAAAGAACACTGTCACACCTAGAAAAACCCATGCCAATGATAGCAATAGAACCAATAAAACACATGCATAGCCATGCATGCAAAATATAGAAAGGAAATCACACATGCAAATCAATACCTACAAGTAAACGTGTTGTACCTGCTTGATCCTACTCTTCCTTGCTTCAACTTTTCTTCCTATTTTCCTTCTTTGCCTTTCTTGATCCAAAGTAAGAGTGCTCTAAGAAATCTCTAACTATCCAAGAGTGTGAGAGAGAGAGAATAGAGAGAGAGCTCTAAAACTAAACTGACATAAGGCCATGAACTGATCCTTAGAAGCCTTTTTATTAATGAGGCCTCTATTTTCTTCATTTTTCATTTTTTTCCTTCATTTTCCTCCTCACATGCAACATGTGACCTTTCACCTTCCTTTTCTCCTAATTTACATTATTTTCATAAATAAATTTCCAAATTTTCATTTTTCCTTTCCAAAGCCTTTGCCATTTCCTTTGCCAATTTCCATAGCCATAATAAACCAAATCAACACCCACAATAGGATTTTTTTGCCCAACATTCAACTTGGAATAAGTGTCCCATAACCGCAGTTATTATTTTACCTTGATTAACTTTTATTACATGGAATTTTCACCAGGGTTGTTAGAGAACCCTCCCCTTGGGGGAACACTGTCATCGGTGTTCAATGCCACCTATAACCAACAAGAATGTTGAAAGAAAAAAATACTGCCCATGGAGCTTTATATCTTAGCTTGTTGCAGTATTTATAATTATCAACCTGATGAAAAGCAAACAAACATGATAATCATAGCAACATGAAAACCAAAATGACATGACACCCATATTGCCTTTTGGAGCTTTATAACACAACTCATGGTGATATTTACATTCATATACATATGTACATATACCAGAACATCACATCAAAACATATACCAAGGAAATTCACTCAACCAATGAATAGAAAAGGATACATAGCCCGCATTTGATCTGTCATATCCCATGTAGCTTTATCAAGCCCAAAGTGCTTCCACTACACTTTAACCTACTCAATTTCTCGATTTTAGGGTATGAGAACCTTTCTCTTCAATATACACTAAGGTTTCGACTAGAATTATCCATCTGGCTCCACTTGCAATATATACCAATCAATCACATGATCAACATATTTAACATACTTCTTAAGCAATGATACATGGAAAACATCATAGACTTTCACTATCAGAGGCAATGCAAGTCAATAGGCTACTGGTCCAATCCTTTCAATAATCTTGAGAGGTCCACCAAACTAAGGTGCCATATTAGCACATGAACCAATCGTCAAGCACCTCATATTGGGCTTAATGTGCTAGTACACCTATTCCCCAACTTGAAACTCCTTAAACAACTGGTTTCAATCTACATAGTTTTTCTGCCTATCCTGTGTTGCCTTTATATTCTTCTTGATTACTTTCCATTCCGGTTCCATTTCTTCTAACATGTATGTTCCAATCAATACATTATTCACCAGGTCACTCCAACATATGGGATTATTACAATTTCTCCCATACAATGCATCAAATGGACTCATCCTCAGTGACTCCTAGTAACCATAATTATAAGTAAAATCAAACAATGGAAGGTACTCCTCCAATCTCCTATGTTGATGCATCACAACATCCTCAACATGTCCTCCAATATCTTGTTGACCCTCTTTGTTTGTCTGTCTATCTGTGGATGATAAGTTGCACTGAAGGCCAACTTTGTACCTAAACCAACGAACAACTCCTTCCAAAACTTGGAAGTGAACTTTTCATCCCTTTCTGACATAATCTTCTTCAGAACACCATGAAATCAGACCACATCTCTGATGAACACCTGTGCCACATCACTATCCGAATACGTAGTCTTCACTGGAATGAAGTGTGCTTCCTTAGTCAACATGTCTACCACAACCATGATGGAATCATGTTGTCTAGATGTCCTCAGAAAAAATGTGATGAAATACATGGAAATGACCTCCCATTTCCACTTTGGAATTGTAATTAGTTGTAGTAGTCCACTTGGGTGCCTACATTCCACCTTTACCTACTAACAGTCCAAACATCTAGTGAAAAAATCTTCCACATCCTTCTTCATATTCGGCGAATAATAAAACTTCTTTATTGTTGTCAATGTATTTTGGTAACCTGGGTGACCTGAATATGGTTTCGCATGAAACTCCCTCAAGATAATCTTCCTAAGCTCACTATTTTCTGGCACATATATCATGTCCCTAAATTTAATCAAGTTATATGCTGAAGAATGATAGTCCACATCTTGTGCACCTGTACCTGCACCTATACATGTACATGTATCTGTACTATGTTGTAACCTATTCCTGAGCTCCATGTACATGTTATCCTACTGACCTGCGTGTAAGTTCCGATCTTGTAATTCTATCCCATAATAACTCATAGTTGTTATATGATTCACCTGTATCCGCCTACTAAGAGCATATACAACCCGGTTCTCTTTAGCCTTGATATACCTGATCTCAAATTCAAACTCACTAATTGTGGCCAACCGTCTAGCTTGCCTGGAATTCAGATTCAAATAGTCAAATAATTGTCTCAACCCACTATGATCACTCATCAGCACAAATCTCCTGCCAAGAAGATAGTGCCATTACATCTTCAATGCATGAATGGTCGTTTCCAACTCAAGATCATGTGTCAGATATTTTTTATTGTGCTCATTCAATTTCTGTGACTCATAGCATATTACCTATCCCTCTTGCATAAGAACTCCACTGAATCCTCTTTTGAAATTATATGTGCATACCGCAAATTCTCTGTTTGGATCTACAATTTTAACATTGGATCATTTGTCAACAACTGCTTCAATTTTTTAAAACTTGTTGCACATTCCTCTGTCCATTCAAATTTATTATCTTTCCTCTACAGTGACATAATAGGGTATGCAATCTGGAAGAATTTCTCGATGAAATTCCTATAATATCCTACTAGCCCCATGAATGATCTTACCTCATCGACGTTTCTAGAAGTTGCCCACTCCATGATAGCTCTTATCTTCTCTAGATCCACTGTTATGCCTTCCTTGGAGACCACATGCCCCAAGTAATGTACCTTTGTATGAAAGAAACTGCATTTACTGAGCTTAGCATACAACTGATGCTCTCTCGACAGTCTCAGCATTGCTTCTAAATTCTCGACATGATCTTCCTCATTCTTAGAATATATCAAGATGTCATCAATGAATATAATAACAGACTTGTAAAATAAGGACACAAAAAATTATTTATCAAGAACATAAAGGTAGATGGAGCATTATTCAAGCCAAATGGAACTACAAAAAACTCATAATGCCCATACCTGGTCCAGAAATTTTTCTTGTAAATATCCTCCTTCTTGATGCGTACTTGATGATATCCAGATATCAAATCAATCTTTGAGAACATTGTTGCTCCCTTTAACTAATCAAATAAGTCATCAATCCTCGGAAATGGATACATGCTCTTGATGGTCACCTTGTTCAACTGCATGTAATCAATGAATAACCTGAGAGTAACATCCTTATTCTTCACAAACTATATCGGTGCACCCCACGGTGATACACTTGGCCTAGTGTATCCTTTGTCAAGAATTTCCTTCAACTGCAACTTCAACTCTACTATATCTAGAGTGTTCATCCTCTGTGGTTCCTTTGATGTTGGTGTTTCCCCTGGTACAAACTCAATGGAGAAGTCCACTTCTATGTGAGGAATCAAATCTGATGTATCTTCTTGAAACACATCCTGAAACTCTTGTAAGATCGGGTAGCTGCTCAATATCTCTGCATCCTCATCCTCCTTACCTTTATCACTAGAAATGTGCACTGTAAATAACACACATCATTTTTTGCGACTACTCTTTTCCTTCATAGATATCACCAACCTAACTGATGTTGCTTTCTTCTTACCTTATAATATTATTTGTTCTCCATTTACATGCAAACATTCAATGGATTTTTCATAACAATCCACTTTGGTAATATGAATATATAACCAATCCATACCTAAAAGCATACTATATGACCCCAACGGGAATACATTTAGATGTGTTGATGTAGGCATACCACTCGACTCAAATTCACAAGTTATTACCCAATGATGAACTCTCTTCTTGGTACCTATAGCCAACTTCACTAACCAATATTTTGCATGAAATTATTTATTCAAACCACACTTATCCACCAAGTCAGGGTTAACATAACTATAATTAGATCCAAGGTCAATCAAAATATAAACAAATTGATCACAAATCTTACCCTCCATCTCAATGATAGATGCCTGATGATCAACCTTCCTGTTATCCAGCACTGAATAGATACGAGGAATAATCTGCCCAAGATCCCAATAGTTTGTGCCTTCTGTTCACTATATGTCTTATGCCTAAAACCTTGATTCTATGTAAAATCCATATAAGATTCTTTTACCACATGTCCAACACTCTAACTGTCTTGTACCATCAACTCTATTCTGTTTTTGTGACCCATGTCCATGTCTAGTTGCATTGAACTTCTTATGCGATGCAACATTCTCTTTCTCTTTTGTATTCTGAGGTCTTGTTCTTTTCATCTTCCATTTTCTTGTTCTTTTCAGCTTCCATTTACCTTTACCTTTATCGTTCCCTTTCCATCCTTGCTGAGATTCATTTTTACTCTTTGATTGCTCATAACAGTGCTTCAGTTTCCCAATGACTTCCTTAAGTGACTAGGACTCATCATACTCAATCCGATCTCTAAATGCTAATAAAAATCCACCAACAAATATTTGAACTTTAGCCTTTTCATCTTTAATATACGATACATACCTCAATAGCTCCAGGAAATTTGTCGTATGCTCCTCATCTGCCATCGATCCCATTTTAAGCTCATATAATTCCTTGTCTTTGCTATCGTGGTACCTTTCTAATAAGTAATTCTTTCTTAAGAGTCTTTTGAATTCATGCCAAATAAACTCCTATGTCTTGATTTCTCTAACCCATTTTACATCTTCCCACCAAATATCCACTTTCCCTTTGAGGCTGAAGATAGCTATTATGACCTTCATATGCTTTGTGTACTCATGCACTTCAAAGAACTTCTTCATGCCAAGTAACCAAGCCTCTGCATCCTCAATATTATTCAAATATCCATAAAATTAGGTGGCTTTTCTTTCTTAAACTCATTCGGCAAGTATCCCCTGTCACTCCTCCTATAAGGCTGATAACGATGACTATCATAGTGCCTATCAGAACCGAAACTACAATAGTAATTGTGTCCATCACCTCTCCTATCCGGAGTATCCAAGAATATACCATCTTTGATTGTGTCATGATCTCTATATCATCTGTGACCACCATGAGACCTACTGCCATATGCCCCATTAGTCCCATTCTCCTGTCTATATCTAATTTAGAGTGGTCCCTGTCTCTCCAATTCTGAAAAACTCTGAAGACTTATTGCATTGAATTCTGCTTGTTTCTCCTATTCCTACATGATTCTATCATTATTTGCTTTGAAACTCCTTATTTCTTCCTTCAAAATCCTCAATGTTTCTTCTAATTTAGAAGAGTTCCAAACACCACGTTGCTCATCTGATTCATAGGGAAAATATATGTATTCTACCATCTTACTAGTCATCTTGATCTCTTCCTGCAAGACATACTATGTTAGATAAACCAAATCATAAACAAACCAACGTACTTTAGTATAATTCAAGGAGGATATCACGTCTGCAAGGTTCGACCAGATTAGCACAATACATATATATAAACATAATCAAATCAACATATAATCATCATTCCAATTGTTGTCCAGTTACCAAGCATTATGACGCAACCATAACACCAACTAGACACAATGATAACAACATATGTATGACACGCATGCATACATAATACATACAAACACTTACATGCATATCGAGTAAATAACTGACATAAACTCATAATAAATACATCCAACAACAATACCATTAAATTTCACATGGCAACACCAGTGCAACCATAACCAACACCATGCATACACAGCCACTACATAGACCACAAGCATAAGAACACAGATGCAACTGACATGAATGCATGACCAACACACCGTTCATCCAGTCCAAGGGGTGAACCATGCTCTAATACCACTTTTTACACCCTCCTCCCACATCCACCCAAGTAACCGGCTAATCAAAGTAACCATGTGATGAGAGGATACTATGATCTGATTCAACTTCCCCTGTATAGTTAAGGAAGTGGAACCAACACAACATAACCAATCTGAACTTTTGCACACCCTAAAGAACTTCTAGGAGCTAACCCACCCTTCTAGGTGACCAAACCCTAAGACAACCTAACATTTTGTTGCATTTAAGCGTTAGTCGCCCTCTTAACATGGGCATGCATGTGACTGGGACCCTCTAGTCGCTCCCACAACAAGGCATGCCTGCGACTAGGGACTTTTCCAAGTAGTTTTGTGTCAGCGACTCCAGATTTTGTGAAAATTTTTCAAGGCCAGGACTCAGGCCACTGCCTAGAACTCCATGAAACTTCTAGAAGTGAATAGTAACATTGAAAAAATTATTCAAATGCAAATAATCAAGCAAGGACTTGACTGGACCCCTACTAGCCATGACATGCATTTCGTCAAACATGTCACAAATATGCATTCTACAAGTCATAATAAATGATCTGAGCATAGGGGTCTTATACTTATCTGAGAATCGCTAAGAAGAATTGATGCCTTATCATGTTAGTTGCATTATCATCTATTAGGCCATATATTCATTTCTTATTCATTTGCAAATCAAAACATGATGAGAACCATACATTTTCTCCGTCATAAAACATATTCATAACCAACATATAAACAACATAAATAATAATGATACAACAACCATAAATTCTGCATATGAACCAATACATTTACACATAAAATAAAAATGAAAGGGACTCTTATTGATGAATGCAAAAGTCAACCCGATCTAGTACTACCACGTTCCACCCAACCATAGATCAAATGAGCCAAATCCCAATCAACCTTGTGCCATATTCGAAGCATGAATGTGGAACTCAAACCAAAAGAACCAACCAAGGCTTCCTGAGGCTAAACCACCTCACCCTCATCAATAGAACCAGGCTTCACCACAATCCTCACCAGATCACAAGGCCAGAAAACAAGCATGGATGCCACCATATTTCTCCACCTACACCTTGAGGAATTTTCCTATCTCATAGTCTCTAGGATTTATCGCAATCCAAAGTATAATCTAGGGATCACTAGGACATATCTGAGACACTAGACTTTGGGCTTTACCACAATCCACATCATATCAGTAGGCCCTAACTGAGACTCCACCCTCCAGGCTTTACCGTAAATCTCATCCTAGGATTCCTAGGCCTAATGGAGAGCACCCACCTCTAGGCTTTACCGTATATCCTGCCATTCATCGGTCGAGGGTTCCTAAATCTACTGAGGCACACAATACTTGGCTTTACCACAGGTCCATAGTCCGATCCAAGGCTTACTAGGCCAGTGGCTTTACCACAATCCAAATTCTAGCTATGGGATTCCTAGGACATGTGTTCTTTCATTCATAAATCCACCTTACTCAGTTTTGAATCCATCTGGAAATCCAGCTCCACCAAAAACATGAGAACCCCATCACACCATGGCTATCCGGAAATGGAAAGGCAACGTTGAAGAACAATGTCACACCTATAAAAACACATGCCAATGACAACAAGAGAACCAAGAACACACATACATAACCATGCATGCAAAATCCGGCAAGGAAATCACACATGAAAATTGATACCTGCAAGTAAACCCATTATAGTTACTTGATCCTACTCTTCCTTGATTGATATCTCCTTCGTCTTTTCCTTCTTTACCATTCTTGATCCAAAGATGAAGTGCTCCAAGAAAAATCTAAGTGTCCAAGATGTTGAGAATTTGGAGGGCTGGAGGTTAATACAAATTCTCTTCTTGATAATTACTTGTGACCTTACTTGTGATACTTATGTCTTCTTCTTATTTTATTTTAGTTAATCTTTCATCAAGTCAATTATCAAAATGCACAAGACACAAAAGTTAGGCTCCTAGATCCAGGGAAAAACCTCTCCCTCTTGGAGAGGAAAACCCGCAAAGAATTCTTCTTATAGATCTTCAAATGACAAGTACCATGACCCAGACTTAGACCCTTGACCTAAATATGCTTCCAAGACCTTGATTCAGATTCTTCAACCTTGAATCTTCTCTTCACCAAATTTCTTAGTTCTGCATCAGTACTTGAGACCTTGATATTCACCTTGCATATGCTTGTAGTTGAATTTCTTGAATAGTAGGAAGGTAAATAATTGATTTACCTTCCTCACAATTAATGCCTCTTCTCCTTATAATCATTGTCTCAACCTCTGCTAATTCTATCTTGTTATCACAGCCCTTAACAATGTATATCCGCAACGTATTCTTATACTAATATTCTTAAGTCTTCTCCTTAAACTTCAGAGATATCTGCACAATACTTCGTTATCCTTAACTATCCGCAAATTGTCCTTGAATTATCCACACTGTAATATTTCATTCTATCTGCACTATCTCCTGGTATATATCCGCACTATCTCCTTGTAGATGTCCATTGTAGGCTCATATACATCTGCACTTATATACTCAGATTGATCCACAATGTTCTTGAGATTTTATCCACAAGTCTTCCTGAGATTCTATTCGCAAATATTCCTGAGATTGTTCCGCATTAGGTTCAGTGCTATCTGCAATATTCCTTCACTTATCCACATTGTATCCTCCTTCTAATCCGCATTGTAATCTTGTTGTTTTCTGCACTGTGATCTCATAGATGTATTCTCTTCTTTCTTGAAGGATGACCGCATTACACATGTATATATATATAGGGTACAGTCCTTAAATAAACCGACCATACAATCAACTTGTCCATGGTGAATTTAGGCTGACTAGATAGGGCTTATTCTAGCGTTGGAGAGGCATTTATTTACTGCTTTTGAGGCTTGTCTTTCATCGTTTCATTGAGGGTTGTTATGAAATTTTTCCACAAGGGCTTGGAGCACATAGCAAGACTAGATCTGAAACTTAATTCAAACCTAATGGACATCAATAAGAAGTCCATCTACTTAATAAATTATGCTCAAGAAATCCATGAAGCAAATACAACAATAATATATATTATTTTTAATTCTTCTTTTTCATAATTACATAATAACATAGTCAACATGAAGACCGACCTAGTTACACTTTTCAAAACTCCCTCTTAACTAGGAAGGTATTCATACAGGTACATGGTCACTTTCAAACTGAAGAATATCATAAGAAGAATCAGATTGGTAATCGCATTTGTATAGCATCATATCAACCATCATTGTCCTAGTGCAATGCATTGACTAACAACCCCATCTCTCAACAAGACAATGGGCTACAATGATGGCGAGACACATGACTTATAGACACCATCGCCATTGTATCTGCAAGGTACATACTCCACCCGAGTGTTCCCAAAGTATGACCTTCTTGGACTATTCTTCTCTTGGGTAGCTAGCCCTCATAGAATATCAGTCCCTGACTACCCTTATCTTGAATGCCCTAACACATTCTCAAAGAGTATCGAATGCCAAATGATTATCCAATCCTCCATTCTGTCTTCCCAAGTGAAGACGAGAATGATGTGTCTACCTCTCCCTCTCAACAAGGGATGACCTATTCCACAAGGGAATGTACTCATTCCTATACAAGGAATGTACCTAAGCTCATTATTAGGAGTTACAAAGTTTCTTCCAAGTAAGAAACTTATCACCAGTCTCCCTCTTAACCAGGGACCTTCAGTAGCAATGGTGAGACACCCAACTTCTCATGAAGAATTCATGTCCTCGATTTCATGGATTTCGATATTGAGGAATATTCAACTTTTAGCTTCATAGGGCACATATCATCCATCACTTTCATCTATGAGTCATGTCAACTATCAGAAAGTGATTCATCATAATTCCTTATCTGGTCCACCGTTATGCCATGCTGCTTTCTTTCAAATAATCTCCAAGGATCATACATCCTTTCTCATGATTAGCATCCCTGCACAAATTCATATACATATGAACTTTTAGAACAAAAGTTACCTTAGTGATGATCTTTCACCATGAAATCTTCTTGTAGGCATCGACATCCTTCATACAAATTGACACATCTCCTAATGATATGTTTTGCCAAGGGTCTTCTTCTTTATCAGACTTCTGTCAGAGTCTACATATCTTCCCAGGAGATCTCCTAGTAACATCTTCTTGGCCTCTAGATGATAACTGCCTCTTGACATGGTTGTATTTCATGATCTCTTCCTCTCTGCACATTCTTCATTCCCAAGATCTTACAAATTTTCCAATTTTTGTTTATGTACAACCACCTCATATTCTATGAGGACATATTATGTTGATTTCATCTGTCAGTGCACCGAGAGATCCTCCTTCATGGATCATACTTATAAATATGGAATTATATTACTTGCAACCATATGAAATGACTTCACAACATCCAATATCAACATATATGTCTACATACCTCATATCTATTTCCCTGATTCATCCTGTAGTAATTTCTCTAGAATGAAGAGCTTCATTCCTTTGGCCTGCTCCATCAATATGTCATCACATCCCAGAATTTTGTCTCCATGATGACCCTTGATTTCATGACTTCTTTACTTAGGTAGAGAGCTTTTCCAGAAGTTATTTCACTGAGATATCCTTCCATGCTTCTATCGAGATGCTTCTTAATGTACATTTCTTTATATCATACAATTTTACAACCAATCAGAGATCACTTAAAGAGAAAGCTGATCTCAATCATAATAGAGATCTCTCGCTTCCTCCTTCTTAGATATTTTAGCATCAAGTTCTTCTCTTTTATTAGTGACATGGGATTCTTCCTTTTTCCTCTTTTCCTTTCCAAATTTAGGACAATATATTTTATAATGCCCAAGATCATTACATCCAAAGCATCGTATGTTGTCCATATTTCTTCTTTTATTTTGAGGGCCAAATTTTCCGAATCTTCCTTTCTTCCTGTATGAGGCTACAAAGGCATGATTCTCTTCACTGGATCTTGTATCAACTTTAGCCTTTAGTCTTGTTTCCTCAATTTTACATAGAGACCATAAATCATGGAACATGGTAGCTTCTTTCTTCCCATATAGACTAGAAGTGAAGTTTCCCCATTCCTATGGTAGAGCATTCAGCACCACTGTAGTCATCTCAGTGTCAAACATTACTTCTCCTAGTTCCTGCAGTTGATCTCTTATTTTAGAAATCCTCATAAATTATGGAGTGATTCCTTCTTCCCTTGATAATTTCATTTTGTATATTTCTTGTATCAAAGAGATTTCTTCTCCTGCAATACTCACAGAGAATAGCTCCACCAATTTCTCATATATTTGTTTTGCAGTCTTTAGTTTTGATACATAGGGAATGAGAGAGTATTTAATGGATTCTATGAGAATCCTCTGGGCTATAATTTCTCCCTTCATGTACTTGGCATGGGCTGGATCATCTTATTTTTGGGGTTGAACAGTAGATCCTTTGATATAGTCCATTACTTCATCTTCAATTAGATTCAAGTCTGTCGTCTTCTTCCATGCACTAAAGTTTGATGACCCAACCATTTTGTTGCTTTCTCTACAATAACGCATCTTGACAGACAGGGTCATGGATACTTACTTGAGTGGATTGGCTTGCAGCTTCCTTGATGATGATTGAAAATGAAGTCAAGGGTTTCCTTTAAGATAGGAGCTTCCTCAATGCTATTGTACTTGAACCTTGAAGTAGCTAGATAGTTTTCCTTGCAAACTGATTTGACTTTCCAGCCCAAACTTTGATCTTCGCTTCTTTGAGTGTATTTTTTGATAATCAACCCTTGTGTTCAACACCTTAGCTCTCATACCATGTTGAGAATTTGGAGGGCTGGAGGTTAATACAAATTCTCTTCTTGATAATTAATTGTGACCTTACTTGTGATACTTATGTCTTCTTCTTCTTGTAGTTTAGTTAATATTTCATCAAGTCAATTATCAAATGCACAAGACACAAAATTTAGGCTTCTAGAGCCAGGGAAAAACCTCTCCCTCTTGGAGAGGAAAACCCACAAAGATTTATTCTTATAGATCTTGAAATTACAAGTACCATAACCCAGACTTAGACCCTTGACCTAGATATGCTTCCAAGACCTTGATTCAGCTTCTTCAACCTTGAATCTTCTCTTCACCAAATTTCTCAGTTATGCATCAGCACTGGATACCTTGATCTTCACCTTGCATATGCTTGTAGTTGAATTTCTTGAACAGTAGGAAGGTAAATCATAGATTTACCTTCCTCACAAATACTGCCTCTTCTCCTTATGATCACTGTCTCAACCTCTGCTAATTCTATCTTGCTATCACAGCCTTAACAATGTATATAAGCAACTTATTCTTATACTAATCTTCTTAAGTATGCTCCTTAAACTTCAGAGATATCTGCACTGTACCTCATTATCCTTACTTTCTACAATTTTTCCTTGACTTATCCGCATTTTAATATTTCCTTCTATCTTCACTGTCTCCTGGTATATATCCGCACTATCTCCTCGTAGATGTCCACTTTAGGTTCATATACATCCGCACTTATATACTCAGATTGATCCACAATGTTCCTGAGATTTTATCCGCAAGTCTTCCTGAGATTCTATCCACAGATCTTCCTGATATTGTTCCGCATTAGGTTCAGTGCTATCCACAATATTCCTTTACTTATCTGCATTGTATCCTCCTTCTAATCCGCATTGTAATCTTATTCTTGTCCGCACTGTGACCTCAGAGATGTCCTCTCTTCTTGATTGAAGGATGACCGCATTACACATGTATATATATATGGTACAATCCTTAAATAAACTGACCATACAACTAACTTTTCCATGGTGAATTTAGGCCGACTAGATAGGGCTTATTCCAGTGTTGGAGAGGTATTTTTTACGGCTTTTAAGGCTTGTATTTCATCGTTTCATTGAGGGTTGTTATGAAATTTTTCCACAAGGTCTTGGAGCACATAGCAAGACTAGATGTGACACTTAACTCAAACCTAATGGACATCAAGAAGAATTCCATCTACTTAATAAATTATGCTCATGAAACCCATAAAGAAAATACAACAATAATATATATTATTGTGACTTCTTCTCTTTCATAATTACATAATTACATAGTAAACATGAAGACTGACCTAATAACACTTTTCAACTCAAGAGTGAGAGAGAGAGAGAATAGAGAGACAGCTCCAAAACTAAACTGACAAAAGGCCATGAATTGATCCTCAGAAGCCTTTTATAAATGAAGCCTCTATTTTCTTCATTTTCCTCCTCACATGTAACCTATGACCTTTCACCTTATTTTTCTCCTAATTTCCATTATTTTCATAAATAAATTTTCAAAATGTCATTTTGCCTTTCCAAAGCCTTTGTCATTGCCTTTTCCGATTTCCATATCCATAATAAACCAAATAAACACCCACACTAGGATGTTTTTTCCCAACATTCAACTTAGAATAAGTGTCCCATAAATGTGGTTATTATTTTTCCATTATTAACTTTGTTTACATGGAATTTTCAAGAAGTTTGTTACAAAATATAATGGTGTCGAGAATTTTGCTGACAATGGTGAAATTTCTAGAAAAAAATTATCATATCAACAACTTGTCAATGAAGAGTATACATCATATTTTATTATTTTTCCATATCAGATTAATTTGGCTTCAAGAGAGTTATGTGATGAATTGAAAAAGGAATTATGAAAACATATTTCTGAGACAAAAGCATTTTTATCTCACTGCACAAATAAATTGGTTGTTATACAACCCAAAGTTGAGGAGTCAAAAAATGAATGTGACTACCCTTTTCAAGAAGATACATATCAAAATAATGTTCAAGAGAGGGAGGTAGCTGAAAAATTATCTCATCAATTTTATGATCCAATGGCTGACTATATGACATTTTTCTTTGGTCATCAACGGTTATTAATTTTGGGGTATGTGCTAAACTTTTTATTTAAATTTTTTTATGGTGCATTCCAATTTTAATTTCTGAATTTCAGCAGCACTGAGGCATTACGCATAGCACTCAAATTCTGGCTTGGGACCATTGGAAGGTGGATTTCACTTGAAGGAGTTCAACCATGTATATAAGTAGGACATGTACCTAAATAAGCTCAAGCGTTGAGAATTTTATTTTTAGTTGCAGTTATTCAGTTTAGTTTTTAGTTGATGATTAAGGGTAGTAGTCCTAGTTGGAAGCATGTTTGGAGGGATTTCAGTGTTCAAGAATGTAATATTGTATTTTTTAGATTTTAGATTTTTCATAATTTTGGACTCCATGCCTAAATAAGGCCACTGATCTATGGTTCTCAATGCTTTGCAGGAAAAACATTGTCCCAAGTTGGAGCCAGATGTTGTAGCTCACTTAGGCATAGCTAAAATGTCAAATATTTTAAAAGTGCATTCTATCAAGGAAAAAAATTTGCAGGAAAAAAAAAGCTATGCTTCACATATTTCAAAATAAAAGGAAGGTATCGACGGTGATGTTTTGGGTTTATATACTGTAATGGGGGAGCTGAGATGGAGATTTAATGATTGTCATACAAGGGGTGTTATATTTGTTTCATTTGCAAGTAACGGATGGGTTTTATACAGTACAGGTTGATTGCATGGTATGTGAATTGGATTAAGAAACAGGGCCTCTCAGTGGAAAGTTAAAAGCCTCTAAAATGGCAGTTTCTTGTTTGGCTATCTCTTATTATGGGAGAATTTTGACAACTGCATGTGTTGAATTAAAAGTTTTTAGTTTGTTAGACAAAAATAAATTGCAGAAGTTTACAAGACATCCATATTCTGTGAGGGCTATGTTGTTTACATAAAATGGGGAGTGTATAATCTCTTATGTTGCTAGTGAGAGGCACGTTACTATGTGGAAATGTGATGGTAGCAATGGGACTAGAGTTTTTTCATGTGTTCTTTAAATGGAACATCTGGTTGTGGCTTTGGACTGCAAGACTTTTGGTGAGGACAGTAAGGGCCTAAGTGTTCTTGTTGTCTCAGATGCAGGAGTTGCTTATATGTGGTGTGGACAGAGTGTGAAAAATTTGGGCTTGGTAAAACCTTCTAAAGTTATGGTATATTCAGAGGAAGTGGAAATGCAGGGTACAAATCCTAGGAGGAATAGTAAGCTTTCAATTTTTGCAGCAAGGCTACAAGAGGTAATAAGTGAAGATTATGTGATAGTTTTAGTTGCATATGGTAATTCAACAAATCAATATTTTAGATAGTTAAGATGGAGAAGCAAGATAGGGATATTATTTTGAGTTCTTCTCAGAATGGAGCACTATTTTCATCAAGGAATTCCAAGAGCTCTGTAAAGAGTAATCGATAAGGGAATGAAGTCATGACACTAGGCCTTGAAAATGCATAAGATTAGCTTTGAAATGCTTCGGTAAAATTACACCCATTACCTTTCTCACAGATCCCATAGAAATCGATGGTTTTTATTGTTATAGCTTAGATCCCCAAGATCCTGATGGTACAAACTACATGAAACTTAAGAAAAAGAGTGGCCCCGTAAGCAGTTTCCTCAAACTACCATAAAAAATATCAATGGTCCATATTGGTTTCGACATCACCTCTCATTGTTTCCAAAAACTACCTCACGTGATCCCGGGGGTAGTGTTGGGTTTAGAGGAATTGTAAGTGGTTTCTCTGATTAATACGAGACACTTGGACCCACACCGACATTTTTATTCCAACATATTGAAGTATTTAAATATATAGGTTGTATTATAGAAAAGAGAGAAATATGCATATTTATACATATATATTTTTGCAAGATCTAATTCTAAAGGCCCGAAAGTGAACTTTGTAAAGAAATAGACTTATATGTTTTAAAAATAAAAATAATATAGGATGTAAATAAGTATTATATATATATATATATATATATAATATTAATATTATTAAAATTATAAAAGTATTCTGAAATCAAAATAAGTCTCATGCAGCAAAAGGAGATTTTGCCTATAAAGGGGAAAAGACAGTTATGTAATTGTCTACCAATTAGTTTTGTAACCAATTCTTTGATAGTTAGGCTAGGAAGTGAATAAAAATGAGAAATAAACGATTGTAATGGGTTCGGGGATTTGGAGTCCAGTTCTCCTGACTAGTATTGTAATCAGAAATTCTCTCTGAAATCTAAAAAATACATTACAGTTTGATTCCATCTTTTGGTAATTGCAGTCATGTTTCCTTTCTTTTGTTTTCATTTCTTCATGAATTTTTTTCATCTGTTGGCGTAAGTGTATTGAATTTTTTGGCTTATTTTTATCAACAAATTTAATAATGTTGTTTTCTTAGCAGATATTACCTGCAAAACTTATTTAAAGAAGCCTTAAAAGGTGCTCCACCACGTTGTAAATTCATCCACATCTTATCAACATTTCAGTTTTCTTTCTATAGTAGTTATATTCATATTCTTAATTTCCTGGGTATGAACATTGTCATCTTTCTTTTCCTCAAATCACTCCTTTAGTCCAAGACCCTGCAACACTGAGATTTTCTCTGGCCATTATGTTTTGGAAAAATTAGATTTCAGAATTAGAATTTTTGGTTGCAAGCCTACATGGCCTATCCTTCCGGGCATTGATTTTAATAATTCCCATCAATATTAAGATGTCTCATGAAATGGTTTCCCCATAGCTAGGAACTGTCTCTGAGAGTTACTACAATAGTGATGCAACACTAGCCCCAATAGTAGAACATTCAGTCACCACTTGCTCCTCCAAAGAATAATCTTCTCTCCTATGCTAAGCTAGAGAAGTTAAGGTGAAAATTCATTTTTCTTGAGCTAAAAAGGTGTATAAACTAACACAAACACATTAATAAATGTGGTTGATACACGTCGTAAACATAGAGATAAATTTTTCATCAAAAAAATATAAACTCAACTCTTAAATTCACATTCTTAAATTTAGATATTCATAAATTTTTTATATTTTAAATAATTGAAATCATGGAAACCTATACTAAATAGACTACACCTTTCACCCTAATTAACTTGAATTCTAATTTATAAAAAAACAAAATTAAATTTGATAAATAATTTAAGAAACAAGATAATATTTTTAATTAAATACAACATTTAAGCACTAAAAAGTAATGATATCATTAGTTAATCATAGTATTTATAATTACAGTTTTCCATTCAAAGTATTCCATTTAAGAGTGATTAGAATGATATTCAGAACATCTTAAATCGTAACGCATGAAAACTTACACACTAACATCTCCAATATCCTCGCGGCTAAATAAATGGCCATGAAAGGTTTACTCTGCATTAAAGTACATATATTCTATAAAGCTAAATAGTTTAGGGTAGACAGAACTCTACAAACTTATAACGACAATAGCCCTAGTTTATATATTTTCTCCACAATTAAATTGATCACTGAAAGAAAAACCCAAAAACATTTGCCAAAATTTTAAAAATAAAATCCTAAATGCACTTTATTCACTAAAGAATTCCAATCATTTTAAGTTTCCCTAAGAAGTAGAGATTTGGGTTTAGCTAACATTAACAGAAAAATCCAAAAAAAATAATAATAAAAGGAGCAAAGAAGAAAATACGTCAGCCTAGATTTGAAGAACAAGTTTATTGACACATTCAACCACACTACAAAACGTAGCCACCACTTAAGAGATTCTCATGTCTCTAGGTTGTCTCGAAAATATAATTTGTAATATTTTCCTAAGTAATATTAACATCATACATCATTTCAAGAGAGAGCTAATCTGATTTGTTTCCAATCATATTGAAACTGAGATCACATTGAAATGAAATCAATTGATTCAATTCCAATCAAGTTAATGGTAGGTGCATAAATAAATCATATTTAAATTTAATAAGTAATTTTTGGGTTTGAAATTAAAAAATTGTTCAAATAATTTTCATATCATTTTTTGGATTATGTATTAGATGAAGAATATTCTCTTGAAATCAAATTTTGTTCACTCATTTATTTAAAAATTAAAATTACTCAAGCCCAATTCCAATATAGACTACACCTACGGTGTGATAACAAATGAGGTGACTCTTCACCTCCCTTATGAATCTTGACCTTCCCTCATGACCCTTGAACTCTCATGTGACTTTTCGAATTCCGATGTGATCTTTGACCTTCTACACAACTTTAGAACTTTCTAGTGACTTTTCACATTCCATGTGGGACCCTTGGACTTCCACACATTTTACATTTTATCTTTTTTTAAATTATGTAATTATATTAAAATAAACATACCTATTGAGCATAACAACAATCCATTAGAGATTTTTGAAAATGAGGACTAGAATGGAGAGGATGGAGGCTCAAAACCCTAGCCATGGATTTTCGAGGCACGTACAGTCTCTATGGCCTTTGGAGCCCTAGCTTGTCGGTGCTAGGCCTGCAGTCGTCAGAGCCTGAAGGACAGTTGTGGCAACGAGACTACCATGCAGAAAACCTCGACCTGCGAGCCGCCACAACACGAAAAGGCTTACGATTTACGGTAGGATGGCACTAGGGTTTTGTTTTTCCACTTCCTTCACCCTCTATCGGAGCTTACAACAGACGTTTTCAGCATTTCTCTATATAATTTTCTACCAATTGAGGTTTACCCACATCCTCTGTGCAGATAACCATGGTCAAGGAATGGGATACAGTGGACCTTGACCCGGAGCTGGGCGATATTTTAACGGTGTGGAGGTATGACGTTTCGGAGAAAAACATTTAGTGGTTTTTTCGGCCATCCAAGGTTGCAGATGTAAACCCTCGAGGGTTGGGTGAGGTCTGGAGGAAGGAGAAGCACATTGTTTTGTTAGATGACAGTAAGCATATCGTTTCGAGCCTTCGGTCTGGGACTCCGGAAAAGAGACAGAGCGGACAATTGGATAAACTCCCATACTTTCCGGATCTGGCATCAAAGGAATCGCTATCACTGCATGTAAGTCCTCTCACCTCCTGTAACTCAAAATTTTCTGGTTTTCTGGAGGTTTGGAAGATATTGTGGCTAGTTGTGGAGTCCCAAGGGACGCTGGCCTGAAGTTGTGCCTGAGTGGGTCAAAACCCCAAGAGTTGTTTAAGGAGCCGGAGGGGGAGTCGATTGGCACTGGTTTATCCCTGTTAAGGATTAAGGAGAGGGTCCAGAAGGTGAGCTTGCACCCCTAGTTTGTGGTTGGGGAACCTCGGACCCTTTGGTCGAGAAAGGAACATAATTTTTTTCGAGACCTTAGGACTGCTGTGGACCAGAGCCCTTCAGCTACTGGGAACCTAGTCCAATCGGGCCTTGTAGCTGGGAAAAGGAAGGACGGGGGCAGGAGCTTTTCAGTGGAAACCCCTAATGATTTTCAGGGAAAGGAGACTCAGGGGGTCAAATCTCTAAGTGAAGGGTTTCTCCCGGACTTGGAATCTAGTCAGCGTAGACCACCTGAAGCAAAGGGACTCAATGTTCCTCAGAAGACACGGGATTATAGTGCAGGAGGAAATAGGGTTACAGGAGGTCAGAGAAAGAAGATTAAGATCATAAAAAGGAAATATCCCCCTCAGAACCTGGTTCTTGGGGTTGATTTACAAATCGAAGAAGTTATGGAAGCTATGGATACTATACTAGTTGGAAAAATTAAGGGAAAAAAGTTCTCGGAAAAATACATCAAAGAATGGACTTTAAATTCTTGGGTAGCAGGGCTGGAGAAACAGGTTGAAGTAACATCACTGGTGCATGGTTGGTTCATGGTCAAATTTAGCAAAAAGGAAGCTCTGAACTAGGTCCTTAACCAAAATTGGAGCCTGGAAAATCGTCCTATTCTGTTCAAAAAATGGAATCCCTTATTCGATGCACAGAGAGAAAAAAATGTTGAATCACTTGTATGGGTTAAGCTTCCAGGGTTGCCATTCCAGTTTTGGACGGACTCTGTTGTTCTAGCAATCGAGAACTCTCTAGGGCATTTATTGGAAGTGGATTCTTCATTTTAGTAGACAATGGATAAAATTTTGGCTTGGAATTTAGTATCCCTAAACCCTAAAGAAGGTTTGGCAGATGAGATCAACCTGACTTATAAGGATTTTACTTTTACTCAGATGCTCGATTACGAGCACTTGCCATTTAGATGTCACTGCTGCCATGCATATGGTCATCTGCACAAATAATTTCCCCTGGGGTTTAGACCCAAAAGAAGGCAGAAGAAGGAGGTTGTATCAATAGTGGCTCCCCAAAAGAGCAAGAATACATCCGAGGGAGAAGCGATAGCTATGGAAGGGATGGAAGGGGAAAATTAGCAGTGGATGTAAGGGGGATTACAGAATGTGATGTCAGAACCAACTACTAAGTCATCGCCTCCCAGGGTCGAAGGAGTTGAGACGGCTCCTGCGGGGACTCCAGAAGATGGCAATCCCGCCCCTTATCCTAAGGGTACGGTTCTGGTCTCTTCCCATGCTTTAATTTCTGAATTTTTTTCTTTATGCTATGTGCTGGCAGAGCCTCGTCCCCCCAAGCCTTCTCATGATCCTTCTTTACCTTATGTTTTGATGCTTGAAGCCTTAGATAGCCTCATTATGGCAATCCCTGAACTTAAACTCTTAGTGTCGCATCTTTCTGCACCCCTGGATCACTTTCCCCCTGACCCTCCTTCTATTCTAATGCTCTATAATCTCAGGCCAAGAGAGAAGAAACCCCCTCCTTGGGGTGCGATGGGAGGATTGGTTCCCCTCCCCATTGTCGTAGGTCCCCAGAAAACCAGAGGGAGGAAGTCCAACCTCTCAAAATCCTAGCTAAGAGCCAAGATCGACATAGCGGATGGCAAACAGCGTTCCCTATTAGGGGTTCTTAGAGCAGCGAAATCCCCCACCTTTGGTCCTTAATGATTTTTCTCTCCTTTAATTGCCGAGGGCTAGCTAGCAACTCCAAGAAGCTAGTGCTAAGAGAGTTAGTGAAAAATATTGGAATCACGATTTCCATTAGACCAAAACCCGTAGGCATTAGTCTCCGATACAATCGCCAGAGTTAGGATGCACAAGAGGCGGTTAGTCCATGTCGCGAAACACGCGAGGAGCGTTTAACCCAATGTCCAACAATCTCTCTCTAACGCAAGCCAGGTGAGTTTCGAACTTGAGACTTGTAGCTCTAATACCACTTGTTGGAATCACGATTGACGTTAGACAAAAACCCATAGGCATTAGTCTTCGCTACAATCGCCAAAGTTAGGATCCACAAGAGGCGTTTAGTCCATGTCGCGAAGCACACAGGGAGCATTGAACCCAATGTCCAACAAAAACATACTCTCCAGATGTGCTCATTCTCCAAGAAACATTGGGATCTGGAAATGACATTAAGAGAGCTCTAAGAAAACTCTTCCCAGGTTGGTCCTTCTCCACCTTGGATGCAAAAGGGAGATCTGGAGGACTAGCAGTGGGATATAAAGAAGGGAGACTAAAATTTTTAAACTCTTGGGGAATGGATCATGTTATAGGGCTAGAGGTTTATTCAAGTGATCTCTGTCTAACTCTCTTTATCCTTAACATTTATGGACCATGCTCGGACAAAGTCACTTTTTGGAATTCTTTATACTCAAAATCTGATGAGGAGTTCAAATCTGGTGATTGGGGGGGACCTAAATTTATATATGGGGTTATCAGAAGCATGGGGACCAAATGCCCTAGCGGACCCCCTGTCTGACTAATTTATCCACAAGTTGTCCTCTTCAGGATTGGTGGATATTGACCCATAAAGCCCAGACCGACTTGGGGAAATAATAGAGTGGGGGCTGATAGAATTGCAAAGTGATTGGATCGTTTCCTTCTTAAAGAGGACCTCGTGGCCAAAGCCCTGATCTTCAGGCACTGGATCGGGGAAGGGGGTGACTCTGACCATATGCCCATATTGTTGGAGATCACTAGAATGAATAAGAAACTGGGATATCCTTTCAAATTTAACCCCTCTTGGTCAAACGAAGAGTCTTTTAACAATTTGTTCCACTCTATCTGGAAGGAGGATGAGGGAGAATTGGAGGGGGAAAAAAGCTTTTTGTTTATGAGTAAGCTTAAAAATATGAAGAAGGCAACGATAGAATGGGTGATCAAGAAAAAAAAGGAAGAAGAAGAATCCCTTCTTCGGATAGGAGAGGAATTAGATCACTTGGAGTCCCCTGATGAAGATGGATATGAAACTCATGAAAAAGGGACAGAATCAAATCCCTGGAAGCCGTTCGAAGGAAAATCTTGAAAGATAGGGAAGAACAATGGCATCTAAAAAGTAGAGCCATCTGGTTGTCAGTAGGGGACAAGAATACAAAAAAAATTCAGAATTATGCAAAAGGAAGGAAAAATATCAATACCATATGGGAGATGATGGAAGATGGCCAAACTTCGAAATCCTTTGGTGAACTTGCAAATATGGGGACCAGTCATTTCAGGTCCCTCTTCAAAGATCCATCGGAAGCATCAATTGCAGAAGTGATCAAAGTAGCCTATTTTTTCCCCCACTACGTAGAAGAAATTGAAAATGAGAATATAATGTTGCCCGTCTCAAAAGGGGAGGTGGAAGGCATTCTCAAGGACATGCAGAAAGATAAAAGTCTGGGGCCTGATGGATGGACAGTGGAATTCTTTCAACATTTTTTCGATACATTAGGGGAGGAACTGACAAAGGTGGTCGAAGAATCGAGGCTCAAAGGATCGATACATCAGCCTTTCAATTCAACCTTTGTAGCCCTCATCCCGAAGAAGGAGGATCCTAAATCCTTTGATGATTTTCGTCTGATATCACTATGTAATTCTATTTACAATATTATAGAAAAAATGATATCTATTCGGTTAAAAGTTATACTTTCAAGGAACATTTCTAAAGAGAAGATTTGATTTTTGGATGGAAGACAAATTCATGAAGCAATCGGAGTAGCACAGGAGACCCTCCATAGCCTTAAGAGGAGTGGCAAAAAAGGTGTAATTGTCAAAATTGACCTCTCAAAGGCATATGACCACAGAAGCTGGCTCTATATCCAGTTACTCCTAACTCATATAGGATTCGAAATACCCTTCATCAATTGGGTGATGGGATGCATCACCAATGCCAGTTTTGTAGTCTTGGTCAATGGGGCAACAACCTCTTTCTTTCAAAGCCAGAGAGGCTTGTGGCATGGATGCCACCTCTCTCTTCTCCTTTTCCTTCTAGCGGCAGAGGGCCTTACCTAGATGATCTAGGAAGTTAGAATAAGAGGGGATATAAAAGGGATTGAGGTGGCTGTAAAACTTTGTATCACACACCTCCTTTTTGTGGACGTCATACTCATGTTTAGCTCCGGGTCCTGAGAGGAAACCCGATAGATTAAAGATATTTTGGACCTCTTCCTTAAAGCTATAGGTCTCTATATCAATATTCAAAAATCTTTGGTTACTGATGAAGGGTTCACTGATTTGGAGATGGGTAGGATCTTGGAAGAACTCCCCTATGAAACAAAGGATTTATCTAAAAGCTTCAAATATTTGGGTTTCTTCCTCAAACCTGATACTTATCACATAGTTCACTGCCATTGGCTAGTGGCTAAGATTGAAACCAGAATCAAGAAATGGAGTTACAAGTGGTTGTCTCGGGCAGGACGAATAGTTCTGATTAAATCGATCCTCCTCGCCATCCTTGTCTATTGGATTGCTTTAACGTGGGTGCCAAAAGGTATCCTCTCAAAAATTAACCGTCTATGCAGTAGATTCTTGTGGGCAGGGTCAAAAGATGAATCAGTTCTTCCCTGGGTGGCATGGGATAAAGTGGCTAGACCAAAGGAATGGGGAGGGTGGGGCACCAAGGATCTCAAAGATTTTGCTTAATATCTGGCAGAAAAATTGGGTCGGCATCTACTCACAAAGGAAAATATGTGGACAATGGTCATCAAAATAAAGTATGTTGATCCAACCCATTTGGATGATTGACTCAGAACACCAAACAAGAAACATCCACATGCTTCAATGGTTTTGAAAGCCACTGTAGAGTCCATTGATGTCATCGGACAAGGTCTGGCGTGGATGGTGGGGAATGGAGAATCTGTTAGAATAGGCCAAGATACTTGGGTGATATGTAACGGGTCTTTTGCCCTGTCTAGGGGACTAATTGAGCACCTATCTACTAAAGGGATAAAATTCCTTAGTCATGCTGGGCTTGAGGGCCACTCTACGATATGGGGCTAGGCCTAGAAATCAGAATTGGATCTTCAACTTGAAGAACAATGGGTGGAGGAATGGATGGGTTTCATATTGGAACTTCATAGATCAAATGTAAGACTGAAAGACTGTCCTGACTCACTGAGCTGGGTTCACTCTCCTCTGGGGAAATATGCCCCAAAATTTGGCTACAATTGGATAATGTCACAAAAGGGGTGGAATGATCCGAACTAGTGGTCTAAGGCTTTGTGGAAACTCAAGGCGCCAGCGAAATCCATGCTTTTCTTTTGGTATATTCTTAAAAATAAGGTGCCAACATGGGATTTCCTCTAGAAAAGAAGTAAGATTGGTCCAGGATGGTGCCCACTTTGCAAGAGGAATGAGGAAACTGTCCATCACATGTTTCTAGACTGTTCCATCAATTCCCAGATTTGGAAGGAAACTAAGTGCCTGACAAGCTACAACATCAATTGGGGAGGCCCTTCTCTAGAGGAGGCTTGGATTTCTTGGTGGAACGCTGCTTCGAACAAGAGAATCAGAAATATCCCATTGATTGTGTCAAGGGGCACATGGATAGCTCGTAATATGGTCACGTTCAGGGACAAGAACCTTGTTCCGGAGATAATAGTTGTGCAAGGGGTCGCCATTTTTTAGAACATCCCACTCACTAAACAGTCCAGGGCTGCTTGTGAAGTTATGATTGAAGACATCAGAGGAGACATCCCCTGGGCCTATTTTGACGGAGCCTCAGATCCAAAAAACCTGTGCAGAGCTGGAATCTCCATTCACCTCCCTTCTCGGAAAACACTCTCAGCCTTTGTTGGCCTAGGGGTTGGCACTAATACCTATGCAGAATTAATTTCCCTGAAACATCTTCTTTTCTAGCTCATCCACCTTGGACTAGGATATGATCAGATTTTTGGGGATTCTCTTAATGTTATCAAATGGTTCAATTCAGAATTTAGATGTCAAACTTTCTTATTGCTTCCTCTTCTAGAAGAATTTTTATCTCTTAAAAGATAATTTGATGATTTATCTGTATGTCATATATACAGAGAGTGGAATATGGAAGCAGACACTCTTTCTAAAGAAGGCGTACAGAAAGTTCTAGGAGGTTGGGCCATAACAGAAACTGAAGGGGAATTGATCCACCACTCGGATCAACCACCTTTCACCCAGTAAAGTCAATTGTAATTCTATAGTTTGGATGCAGGGGCTTAGATAGGCTCAAATTTATTCTTATGATGTTGTGGTCCTCCCGTTTTTCTGTTTTGTTTCCCAAGTGCTCAGACTACTACTTTCCTATCTGCTTTTTATTTCCTGTAATGACCCTCAGCAACTATATTCGTTTTAAGTTACTTTTCAAACATTAAACTATTCAAGTTGTTTTCCATTTCGATGGAGGCCCAACCAGCAGTATGCCTTTTGTTTTTTCTTTTTAACACTTATATTTTTTTTTCTCAATGTTAAAACTGGGAACACTTTAACCATCTTTTTTGCTCATGTTTGGGATGTTTTCCTCGAGAGAGGAGGCCCAAGTCAAAAATTTATGTTCTGGTTTGTTCATTTTAGTTATTTGTTGTGATTCTCTATTCATATGCAATAGCAGTGATACAGTGGGGTGGACAGAGTTGTGATAAACCTTTCGCACCACCACATGAAACTCTAGATTTTTTTCCTTTCCTTTGTATAGGGGAGGAAAGAATATACAACCATCGGAATGCCAATAGGCATATACTATGTAACTTTTTATTCTCTCAATAGAAGGTTCAATTTTTTCTTTGGAAAAAAAAAATTATGTAATTATATTCCTTAAATAATGTGGCAAAATAGATGGTACCAAAAAACACTATTAGGTTAACACTTTGAATCACCATAGTTTGTTGACTATGACATGAGACTTGATGGCAATGTACTAATGTGAGGTTCCTTTCTCCGCTACTATGTCTTCAACTCTTAATGATTGATCTAGGATGTGCTTCATTTTCACCCTCCAAAGGGTCTGGATAAGTGTTGGAACCTTATAAGTGAACATGGGTTTTCATCTCTCTGTAGTGGTCCAATATTTCATTTACTATCACCTGATAACATCTTTGTGTCTTGTCTCCACGAGTGTCCTTCTAGTAACCTATTCTTGATAACCTCCTTGAGAATCATCTTTACATGATAGGGTGATAGCACCTCCAAATGAATTTCACTCATGGAAAGAAAATCTCAGTCCCAAAATCATCTAGTCTAACTTGCATGTTCATGTCAGATGTTGACTGTGATGGGACATTGCATAATGACTGAGAGGAAGAATCCTTATTTTAAGAAGTGTGAAGTTTCAAGAGGCAAGGAGGGAGGGACTGTACATTGCGATTGCCCATTGTGCAGTTACAAGGGAGAGGCAATACATGGATTGCAAATTGGGTGTAGAAAATCCACATAGATTCAACTAATCTTGTAATATGCTAAAACAAAATACTTGAATCTATTCTACAAATTGCAGAAACCAATTACAATCGCACAATCACGTGAACAAGCAAGAGAAATAATTTCAATCGAAAAACACAAATATGTATCTAGGGAAAGCCTCAGTTGAAAATCTTGTTATCTGTATATTGCATTAAGTCAAGAATATGAAATAATACAATGCTTCTCTCAGTCTTGAGAGCTCTCTGCACTATCTTTTATTGTCTCACTCTGATCTGAGTAGGTTTGGTCCAATACTTAACCAATTCTTCTCCCCTGTCTAACTAGCCTTTCTCACGTATTCTTGAGGGAGAGCCTCCATTAATTAGGAAATTCCAACTAATTGATTGTGAAATACATCCAAGGAATCCTGATGACCTCATGCATCATCTGTACAATTTTCTAATTATACAACTAATAGTCTACTTCCCTTTAACTCCAATCTCAACTGGGTCTTCCTTAGAACTGACATGCAACAACTATGTAGAGTGAATTTCATTTATATGATTGATCACTGCATGTGAATTAAATCATATTTAATTCATTGGACCTCTCACTAGCTCATCCATCAGTTAGAACTAGTTAAACTGATTTTAACTCAAATAATTAAGTTAAACAATTACAACTCAAAATAAACTGCAATTGGACCCCCTAAAACTTAGAGTGAACTCTACATGCCTCTATTTTGACCCCCAACTCCAATTAACTGAGCTAAGTAAGTCTTCCTAGCTCAATTAACTCACACAAGTTGTCATGTGATGTGGAATTACAATTTGCTTCTAATTTAATTAAGGGAAAATTAAATTATAAGCCTCTTCTTGTTTCTAATTTCAACACTCCCTCTCAACAAGAAAGGGATTGTTTGCTACCCCAGTCTTGCCTCTGTGGAACTCAAATTTTCCTCTTGAAAGTGCCTTCGTCAAGATGTCTGCATCCTACTCCTATGTTGTAATGTACTCTAATGACACAATACTCATTTCTACATAATCTCTGAGATGGTGATACCGTATATCAATATGCTTGGACCTGTCATGAAAAACTGGATTAACCGAGAGTTTGATGCAACTCTGTTTATAAATATAAATCACCATCGGATCCATCTGATGACCAAACAAATCAAAAAGTATCTTCCTCATCTAGATTTCCTTACATGTTTCCTAACTTGCTACCATGTATTTGCCTCTATTGAACTGAGTGCAACTGATCTCTCTTTCCTATTGTACCAGGAAAGTGGTGTTGATCCAATGCTGAAGATACCCCCTGATGTGCTCTTCCTATCGGATGGAATCCCTGCCTAGTTTGCATTGTTAAGCCTTGAAGCTTCACTCCCTCTGTCTATATGTATCATAGCCCAAAATTTGTAATGCCTCTAGGGTATCTCAACATATGTTTTCTTGCCTTCCAAAAAACATGGTAGGCTTATCCATAGCTTGACTAAGTTGGTTAATTGCATAGCATATGTTTTGTCGTGTGTTCACCAAATACATGAGTGAACCCACAAGATGCCTGTAGATGGTAGCATCTACTACTTTTCCTGAAGTAGCATCTTCCTTCCTCCAGTTTCCTGCAAAAGGAGTCTCCATGAGTTTGTTTCCCTCCATGTGGAACTTCCTCATAATATTGTTCGCAGGCTTTCCCTAAGATAAAAATAACTCCCCATCTCTTTGCCAAATTTCCAATCCCAGGAATTAGTGTAAGAGCCCCATGTCCTTCATCTCAAATTCTCTTGCAAGATCCTCTTTGCAATGATTGACGAGCTACTCATCACCTATCAGTATCAAATCATCGACATAAAGTACACTGATCAAAATTTTACCTTGTACCACAATATGGTAAAGGTTCACATCTGCTTCACTCTCGGTGAACCCCAACCCAGTGAAGTAGTTGTCGATACTGGTGTACCAAGCATGAGGTGCTTGTTTCATCCCATACAGTGCTCTCTTGAATCTACACACATGTGACTCTCTGTCGAAGGTATCAAAACCTTATATTTGCTAAATGTACACCTCTTCCTTAATCACTCCATTGAGGAAGGTTGCCTTTACTTCCATCTGATATATTTTCCAACCCATCTGCGTTGAAAGTGTAAGGATGGATCTGATTGATGAGTACCTTGCAAATGGTGAAGAGGTCTCACTATAATCAATCCCCTCCACCTAATAGAACCCTCTGGCCATAAATTTGACTTTCTCCACACTCCCATCTACTCCCTACTTCACCTTATAGATCCACTTGGATCCTACAATTGACTTCCCCTCTGGTCTTTGGACAACTTCCCATGATTTTTTTTTATAATGGAGTCATACTCCTCAACCATGGCATTAACCCAAATTGGTTGTTGCATTGCTTCCTCGAAATAGGATGGCTCTATCTATACACTCTCACTCATAAGAGCCATGTATCCAGTGTACCGCTTTGGGGACCTTCTTTGCCTGCATTGTGATGTGGGCGCTCCCACATTCTCTCTAGAATCAAGCACCAACTTGTCTTCATCTCTGATGTGCTTCCTTCCATCTCATGATGTCTCTGCATGAGTGGGTGCTTCCATTCTTAGTTCCTGTTATTGTGGCTACTCCACATCTTGAGGTTCTTCTTTTGGAGCCAAGAGCTCCGCAACTGCATGAAAATGAAGCTCCCTCTCAAGAGAAATTTGCATGACCTTCTCTTCATCAAATTTCACATCTCTTATGACCATTGTCATCCAATTTTATGGAAATTACACCCGATAGTTGTGAGGTGTATCAGTGTACCCCAAAAATATTCCCAACTCAGTTGATGGATCTAGCCTCTTTCTGGCATCTTTGGTTACATGGAAATAAATTTATGAACCAAAAATTTTAAAATGTGACACATATGGTCTCTTCCCTGAAAAATCTTCCTCTGGTGTACTCATCCCAAGTATCCGATGAGGAATTCTGTTCTGGACAGATATTTTTGTGTTGCATGCTTCTGCCCACATATGTAATGGTAGGCCCTAATCATGAAAAATCGCTCGTGTTTCTCCCACAATAGGTTTGTTCTTCCTTTCTGCAACCCCATTTTTTTGTGGGTTATGAGGTGATATTAATTATCATTGAATTCCTTCTGAAACATAGAATTTTTTGAATTCATTCTAGACATATTCCCCACCATTGTCGCTTATGAGAGCCTTCACCTTCTTCCCTATATCTTTCTCGACAATTGATTAAAACTCACAAAACTTTGAGAACATCTAATCTTTCTTCAACACGAAGAATATCCAACACTTCCATGAAAAATCATCTACTAAAATCACATGATACCTATATTTTATTGTGGAAGTTGTCGAGAATGGTCCCCACACATCTGAGTGAACTCTATCAATGATCACCTTTTCTCGGCTTTCCTTATCATGAAAGGTGGCTTTGGTGTACTTCCCCAATGTACACCCTTTACATGTATATCACTGCTCAAGTGCACCCTTGGGAAGTCCTATAGAAATATATTGCATGATATTCAAAGCACCATGGTGTAGATGGCCCAATATTCTATGTCATAACTCACTGATGTCTTGGCTCTCCACCTTCTCTACTTTCATGCTCAAGGCAGTACAATTTTCTACATCTAATTTGTAGAGGTTCTTCTTTTGAACCCTAAACTTCTTCACCTATCCCGTGGATTTGTGACGAAGGAACACCTTTCCTTTGCTAAATATCACATCATAGCCACGATCTTCCAACATAGAAACATAAATCAAATTATTCTTTAAAACAAGAACATACATGACATATTTTAATGTGAAGGGAGTACCAGAATCCCTCTAAAAGGTAACTATACCTATGCCGGTAGCTTTATACCTCCCGTCATCTCCCATATCGATGTGCGTTTGGAGATCCTTATCCTCCAAGTTACTAAATAATTATTTGTTGTCGGTCATATGGAATTAAGCTCCACCATCTAACTACCACACCGAACCCATCATTGATGACACCATGCATGCGATGAGATTGAAATCCAACTTGAAATAAGAAGCAATTTCTTCATTGCCACTCCTCTTGAGGGCTTCTTGTCAGTCTTCTTGTGCGGACACTTTGTAGCATAGTTTCCAAGCTCATGAAAGTGAAATTTTTTTACCTTTGACAAGTCTCGCTTCTTGCCTACCTGATCAAAATCTAATTTGGAATGGGACACCTTCCCTTTCTTCGCCTTTCTATCCAAGGCACAATTCTCCTTATCATCAGCCTTTGATGAGGATCCATCTCTGGTGTTCCTGTCAAATCTCTTCTTGTACCAAGTCGAACCACAATCGCTTCCACTCTGGTAGATTCTCCCTCCCATTCATTGAATCTTGGTAGTTTTTCCATCTCTTGGGAAGGCCTAAAAGTGCTAGGATCACCAAATCATCCTCAACAACTGTCACACCATTACTTCCAATCTCATCTCAACATTGAGTGAACTTCATCAAGTATTTTGGTATCGTGTCTCTCTTCTCCATATTGGTATTTCTAAGCTTGTCCTTTAGTGCCAGCTTCTTATAGTCGTTGTTATTCTGAAACATATTTGTTAAGGCCATCCACTTAGCAGATGGAGTTTCCTTTCCATGGAGGTTTGAGACTATATGATCTCAAACTCCTTCTAAAATAATCCTTCTCGCCTTTTCTACATTCTTCTTCCATGCATCAATATTTTGAGAATTTTTTGTTGTAGGCCCAGGAATATCACTGTCTATGAATTTCTTAAGTTTGTTGTCCTCAAACACTACCTCCATCCTATCCTTCCAAGCTATGTAATTCAAACTACCCTCAAGGGCATATTTGAGTCTCAATCCACATAAATACATCCTATTCTACTACTTGTCCTAAAGAATATATCTGTAAATTTGATTCATATGTTCAAAAAAAACTCTGGTTCTTCTCTTCTATAGTGATTCCTACTCTGATACCATGTATAAAATACACATAGATTCAACCGATATTGTAATATGCTAAAAAAAATACTTAAATATTTTCTACAAATTGTGGAAACCAATTACAATCGCACAATCACATGAACAAGAAAGAAAAATAATTTCAATCACACAATAAAAATATGTATCTAGGGAAAGCCTCAGCTAAAAAACTTACTATATATATATATTGCATTAATTTAATAATATGAAACAATACAAGGTTTCTCTAAGGCTTGAGAGCTCTCTACACTATCTTTGACTATCCCACTCTGATCTGAGTAGGTTTGGTCCAATATTTAACCAATTCCTTGCTCGTGTCTGGCCAGTATTTCTCACGCATTCCTGAGGTAATTGAACCCCTATTAATTATTAAATTATAACTAATTTATTGCGCAATACATCCAAGGCATCCTGATGACCTCATGCATGACCTATACAATTTTCTAATTATACAACTGATAGCCTACTTCCCTTTAAATCCAATCTCAATTGGGCCTTGCTTAGAAATGACATGCAATAGCTATTTAGAGTGAATTATCAGTTATCTGATTGATCACCAAATGTGAATTAAATTTTATTTAATTCACTGGACCTCTCACTAGCTCATCCATTAGTTAGAACTAGTTAAATTGATTTTAAATCAAATAATTAAGTTAAACAATTATATCTCAAAATAAACTAAAACCGGACCCCCTATAAATTCGAGTGAACTCTACATGCCTCCAGTTTGACCCAAAACTCGAATTAACTAAGCTAACTAATTCTTCCCAACTCAGTTAACTCATACAAGCTGTCATGTGATGTGGAATTACAATTTCCTTCTAATTTAATTAAGGGAAAATTAAATTAGATGCCTCTTCTTGTTTCCAATTTCAACATTGGGCAAGTCTAGGAGGCAATGATAATAGGCTTAAGAACTGTGACTGTGCAATGTGCAGTGCTTGAGGGAGAGGATCCATGTATTGTGAAATTGAGCACTAAAAGAGACAAGAGTGATAGGATTGGGCACTGGAAGTGCATAGTACATAATGGAAGGGAGTGAGGGGCATGACTCCGCATTTGATAAAGTTAGGGATGTAGAAATGAAAATGATACTCACTATGAATGTGTAGTGCACAGTGCTCGAAGGAGAGGAACCAAGGATTGTGCAATTGAGCACTACAAGGACTGAGGGATGACCACATTGTCAACTAGAAATGTGCAATGCATAGTGAAGACAGGGACGGTGAAGGGGACTACACAGTTGAGCATTGAAAGCAGTAAGAGGTTGATTCATTGTGTTTTAATATTTCATTATATGCAGTTGAAGGAGACTATCCTCTAGGATTTCCCAGTGCATAGCTCGAGGATGTAATAACTTCATCATTGTGGCTTAGGAATGTGAAGTGCGTAGTATACTCAAGGTTGAGGATTGGTGCGTACTCCAATAGTGCACAGATATCAAAAAATAAATATAAACATAAGGATCAGCTCTGGACTAGACTCATTATACAAGTAGAGCATACATGCAATTAGTATTAAGATTAGTGAGTGTGATTAGTGCATGTCAGGAAACTAGGAGCCAAGAGTGAATTGACTAATTTGAAGAAGTGCACTCTCATTTTTGAAAAAGTGTATGAAATCACCATATGTGAAGGATTCCCTTATACTGTCATTGAGAACTGCACAATCACTGTCACGGGGAACTGTGCAATCAGTGGTTCACAAGGAATGTGTAGTGACTGCCTTGGGGAATTATGTAGTTAGTGTCTCTGAGAACTATGCAATCACTGGCATTAAGGACTACACAAGCACTACTTACAAACATTGTGCAAGCACTATCTCTAGAGACTGTGTAGTAATTTTCAATAAGCACTGTGCATTTGCTGTGATTAAGGATTGTGCAATGCTTGACTTGCAATGATACACATTGACAATAGGTTTTCTTAGAAGAGTTTGTTGTGGAGGCATGAAAAGATAAGCATGTAAAAGTAGGTCGCTTCGACACTTAGAATTCTTAAAGGAAGACTTGAACACTTGAGAAACATGAATAAGCATGATATTAATAGCTTGAAATGAAATATGGCATGATCATAAGGGCTCCAAAATTTGAATGTAAGAAAAATTTGGAGGGTGTTTGTTGCAACGACAACACTTGGTGACACAGTGGGAGAACTCCAACTTCTATGTTTAGTTCTAACATGAAGTATGAGTTCTAACCTTCTAGAAGTATTTTATCATCCTATTGATCACCCTAGCTTCCTTAGTTGTCAAATTTACACATGTAGACTCTTATATTCCTCTTGTCAGCTTAACACATTTCACATGACTAGTCAAACTTCAGTGGTTTTGATTGGGGAGTAGGAGTATATGAGTTTTGTGAGTTTAAGATGTTCATAATTTTAGTATCATATATGTTATTGATCTAATACCATCAGGATTGTATAGTACCCCAATGAATTCACTTCAATTAATCACGAGAATTTCTTTGCCGCTAGTAAGCCTGTTCAGTACCCTATCGAAGTTGCTTTCTTCACCTCTCTATGAAATAATCCTTTCTCTTATTTCACCATTTTATTTATTTTATAATTTATGCTCATTGAAACTTTATCGGAATTTAATTTTCCAAGGGAATAAGAGGGATCCAAACTTATTTTACGAGAAAGAGAGGTCTTTCCTCATTTTGTGGAGACTCTTATGTTTACATCAGTGCAATCGAATCATGAGGAGGATCTTGCAAGGAAGAAATAACCTGATCTCATTTAAAAAAATTGCCAATATCATGAGGACCTGGCATAACCATAAAAAAAAATATGAAGTGCCTCAATTATCTGACAAGTATCTAAATAGTGAGATGATGAATCATAAATATAAATGGGCTCAATAGGATTAATCGATGTAAAACAACTATCATCAAATGTACTAGTGGGAAAGTGATTAATCGAGTGAAAATTTCTAGAACTAGTATTATGATCAAATTGATGAATTGACATATAATATCCTCGATTCTCCATTGGTTCCCTTTGTATCTAATTACATAATAGATCAACAATATGATATATTTTGGGATTAAAAATGATCGCAGGAGTCGTAAATCCGGGAAACCAATAAGTATACCAACCTGACGAAAGATTAGAAACATATGTTAAATCAAATTTAATATATGTATTAGCATGAGGGTTTTGATCCACCAAATTATTCAAGCATTGAAGTATACTTAAAAATATTGATTGTGCCAGAAAAATTATTAGCTTCATAGCATACACTAGATAGATAAGCAGTCGATTTTTCACGGAAGAATTTGACAGGAAGGAATATTTCAAATGGTGATGATATTTGTCTTGATAATCAAAATTATAGGATTCAAAGTTGTGTACATCTGTGAAATATATGCATTCCAACCCTGAGTTAGATACAAGATATTTGCATGAAGAATAATTAACCAAACAATATTTTTCTATCCAAACAGGGACTTTATCTTGAGTATTAAGAAAATCGACTTGAAAATGTTGAAAACCCTTCAAGAGTGAGCTTACATCCAATGACACAATGTTGAGAAAAGAATTATACGAGATCATTCTAATATGACCTAGTTAAAATATCCTATCAAGATTGTGAGAACCTAACATAACCATCAAATGAAGTTGAAGTTCCTTGACTTCCTGACAAGTCTCTGAAATTTCAAATGTTGAATGATTAAATTTTGAGGGTATGGTCAGATCGGCATTTCTATGAAGACAACTATCATTAATTATTTGAAGAATATCATTAGGAACTAGATGGAAGCTGATAGAATCAACAATTTCATGGGATGTGTCAACATCAACAAATAGATTTCCCAATTTGTATGGAAGATGTTCAATGATTACTGCATCATATTCTTCATCATGGGCATCCTTACCACCTTGTGTCAACTTCGAATTCAATTCATCAGATTGTGAGTTTAAATAACATGGAATATTTTCATATCAGTAATTTCATTACACACATCCCGACACAAGGTTTGGTGAGATAAGGAAGAAATTCCTATGAGAAACTCTTCTATGATCATATCATAGTATAGATCAAATATTTTCAAATCCAAGTCTTCTTACAAAAACAAGATATCATATAATCTACTTGGGCACTCATCCCTAGAATATCAGTGGAGACATCGTCTTTAGGGTGATGGTTTCCTAAGATTTATTTTTTGTTGAGGAATTCAATACTACTTGATTGATTTTTGAGATGTTGATATTCTTGATCAACAAAGAAAGTAGAAACATCATTTTGACATAGAGAATTTTTAAAAAGAGAATAATATTAAAAATATCTTCATCCTTTTGTTCCTATACCTGTGAAATGTGGCCACCTTGTACCTAATTATCATGTGAAGTAGCAAATTGAGAATAAAAAATATCTAGATAAATTACTGTTGGAGCCAATTGATTAAGAAAATCAGGGTAAAGAGGGTCAGGAGGTGTAAATGACATAGGACGAAAGGTGTCCCTTTAATAAGAAATACTTTCAATCATATCAGATTCAATATTTGAATTATGCACATCGTCTGCAAGAATCAAGGGATCAATATTCACTTGAGGCTCCACGGATTTATTAGAACATTCAAATTTTTCATGGATAAGATCTTTTCCATGGGAAGGAAATGAAGGTGGGATAAGTGGATCAACAATTTGGTTTTGGGATTTTCCAACTTTAACAACAACACCGGAGACTATGTTGTTTAGAAATGAAAAGGGAGGGGGATAAGGAGAAAAAGGGGTAGCAGATTCCTCCTCTGGGAATTGAGGTGTCTCGTGACTGAGAAAAGTTGGAAAGAACAAATTTGGGATCAGAATATTACTAGCATTATAAGATAATCCACCATCAATGGGGAATTCAGATTCAAAATTATTGAAATAGATTTAAACCAAATATTGAATCTTCACCCATGAAATCCAAATCCACATCCTCTTTGGGAAATTCATAACAAAGATGAATAAATATATCAACAAAATACTCTAATGATTCATCAGATTTCATTCTAAGTTGATTGATCCTCTTACATGTATCTTAATTGTACCTGTCAAAATCTCCACAAAGCTCCTTAACAAGTTATTCGAATGAAAGAATATAAGTGGTTGGTAATGTATGACACCATAGTTTAACATGACCTTTGAGGGTTAGGGTGAAAAACTTGGCCATGACATCCTTAAAATGTATTCCATTAGAAAGACAAAAATGAAGAAATTGAATCACATGTCCAAGGAAAGTTAGTTCACCCTTACCATCAAACTTAAATTGAGACAAGTTATAAATTAGTTTCCTATGGATTATAATATTTTCTCTATTAGAAAATCATTCGAGGACTATGATTTTGGAATGAGCCATTTAAATATGGATATTCAAAACAAACTCACCGGGCTCAACTTGTCATTTGGACCTCCTTATAGCGCCACTTGTTGACGGTGTACGAAATCGCCAACAAAGGGGTCTCTGCAGTATGACTTCCCAAATACACCTCACACAGTTTGGAGTAGGAGCCCCATTCAGATAATAGGCTCAACCACCATTATTCTTATATATTATTTTCCTTTTCTACAGTTATCAACATAAAATATTATGCACACAACCTTTGAAACAAGCAAGTTGACATTGTGAAGCATACAATTACAATGTATATAAGGTACTTTCATGGAAGGGGAATAGAGAGAAAGCCTCTAGAAGAAAATTAATAGTACTATCTAAAGAGATACACCCAAGAGCATGTAAGGAATCGTTAGTCAACCTGAAAAGTAGTTCACAAGATAACAACGATCATAAAAGAAAATAGCAGTGCACATTCAACAAGATGCATACCAAAGCCAACGAAATAGTTCATTTCATTAGTATCTGTAAACATAAATATACATTGCAAATAATGAAAGAATAGTCTTGCAATCATTCAAAACATTTGCATTGAAGTATGTTGGCTCCAAGAGCTTCATATATTAAGTGGAAGTCCCAAGATACACAATTACAACAATGTAACACTAGCCCCAATAGTGGAACATTAAGTCACCACTTGTTCCTCCAAAGAATGATCTTCTCTCCTATGCCAAACTAGAGAATCCAAGGTGAAAATTCAATTTTCTTGAGCTATGAGGGTGTTTATATAACAAATGAGGTGACTCTTCAACTTCCTTATGACTCATAATCTTCCCTCGTGACCCTTGAGCTCCCATGTGACTTTTCAAATTCCTATGTGACCTTTGAGCTTCTAAATGACTTTAGAACTTTATAGTGAATTTTCACATTCCATGTGGGATGCTTGGGCTTCCACACATTTTACATTTTCTCAATTTTTGAAACTACATAATTATATTCCACAAATAATTTGGCAAAATACATGGGACCAAAAAAAACTCTTTTGTTAACACTTTAAATGACCATAATTTGTTGACTGTGACATGAGTCTTGATGGAAATTGTTATGGGGAATTATGAATTACAGATAAATCATTCTTCCCTAGACAGGTGCTTATCTAGAACAATAGATTAAATAATTTGTGACTACTTTTCCTAACTACGAACAGACACACAGAATGAAATAAGAAGCTTACTTGGAGTCCAAGCGCTTCCAAAGTCTCCTTCTGTCACTTTTTCTTTAGCTTCAAATTCTAGCCGACTATGCAAAATATTTCCTGCAAGAATGAACTCTAAACAACAAGAGATAGAAATAATACAGATGTTTATTCAATTTATTTAGCTAAATCAATGAAGCATAAACCATATACATCAAATAAGAATTCATAATATGGAAAACATGAGCTTATACAAATACATATGTTGGAAAGTAAGAAACAATATTTATTAATGGATAGAAAGGGAGGTTACAACCCAATGATTTATTTGAAGTGACCGTCTCCAGCAGAAACCCAGCCTCATCACAATGCAGATCTCTCCAACAACATGTTACACAAATCAACTCCTCAATTGAAATTCCACCAACATTTCTCTACTCAAATTATTCCTTATCAAACACTTAGATCTGTGCTCAATTTATAGAGGATCTGAGGGTAGTTTTACAATCAATGAATTTCCAATAATAGGCAAGACATGTTCCCAATCTTGTAGATATCAAATGGACACATGGATTCGAAGTTTGACTCGTGTAAACTCTTCTAGAAGGCACTGGCCAAGTGGAGATTCTAGAACAATGAGAATTTCGCTCCCAATGTGACCAACACACCTATGAGTGTCAGGAAGTGCTTTGCAGATAAGCCTTGAATGGGGCTACCTGCATATGCAACACACTTAATCCCTTTAGAGGTAGCGTTGATAAGCTCTCATATGATATATTATAAACTTCAAATCTTGGAAACTTCTGCAAATGAAAGTCATGAATGATTTGTCTTGTTCTTTGTCTTAGGGCATGTAGCAAATGAAATGATAGGAGATGATAGACCCTATTGGTCCTAAAGATGATTTCCAGTTAACTAGGTCATTGGGAATGATGCCCAAATTGACTTATAACAATTTCCCCCCTAAAGCATGAAGTCAGAATAATAATAACATTATTTTGGCTGAGATGCTTTACACTGTGATGGGCTAGAGATGAAGCGGAGTGGCCACCTACATAAATCTTACAATACATGACATCATGATATATCCTCTTGATAATAATTGTTGAGGGTAGGCATTCCCATGTTCAGCACATAAACAATCTAATAACATGTACATAATTCAGAAATTCGTCTACATTGGAATGTTGCCCAATACAAACATGCCTACAGATATAGGCCCATGTTCAGATGACGATCTGTATGTAAGGTCACCTTACAGATGATGTGTACAAAAATCCTGAAATCACAGCCCGGATGGCTGAAATTAGATCTGGGGTCTTCTTATCTCGTTCACTCGATCATTCAGGTACAAGTGTGTCCATGCGGATATATGATTTGTAGTCGAACGTGGAAAGACATTTTTTGATTACCAGCCAATGATGTGACCTGTTAACAAACACGAGAGAACCAACATTGATGTCAATGGACCTCAAGGTACTAAAGTACATTTCGTAAGGCATGAATAGATGATTTGATGTTGAACGACAAACAAAATATTTCGGTCAAAGGTCCAGAAGCGAGGATCTTGACAATGCTATAACAAGCCTCATGGTACTGGAACATAATGTTTCTAAGTGAACTTCCTGGATAATGATTTGTCATCGACAGGAAGCCACCTTATTTCAAAACAGGAGTTACTGATTTCAGAGACAAAGGTATGACTTGATATAGCAATTTTTAGGGATGAAGGTCATGAGAATGAAGGTTTATGAGTATTGTAGAAGGATGAGTATTCACTGGATGACTTCTCTTGAACATATCGGCGACACTGAGATGAGTTGGAAGCATTGACCCAAAACTGAAGTGAAGGTATGATGAACGATAGGTATGAATGAACCGTCAAGAAGATTACCCAACCCAAACAGTCATGGTGATGGAATGAAGTGTCATGTTCAAGAGCAACCTGCTACCGTAAAAAGTTCTATTCACTTTCTCAAATTTTCCCCGGTCATTTGTTGACTAGTACCTCTTTATTTTTTAACAAGCTTGAGGAGGATATCATTTTCTTGATCTATAATTCAACCCTTCGGGTGAATAATGTATCTCTATTTAATAATTTAACGAGTCTAGATATGAATGAAACTCGATTCTTGCCATGATCAACAAGCCTGTCGCTATTTTATGTTTTAATGATCTTAACGATAGTGATAGCCCGGTCCTTTTTCATATTTAGAGAGTTTGAAAAAGAGGACGAAATAAAACTCCATAAGTAATTTTTCATAAAGTTGTCACTCATATCTGAAAATGTGTAAAATAATATTTGAGAGAACCTCTTTAGTCATGTTCGACCAAGGTATTCCTTTTTCATAAACAACCTATCTCAGTCCAAAAAAGGGTTAAACTTATACTGAGTAGATATCAATTCATTTACTTTTACGAGCTTGAAAAGACAAGTGCTCGACAATATTTTCACATTATCGTAGTCTGAAAAGAGCTGAAAGAAGACTCCAAGGGTTCCTTTTTCTCTGTTATCGAAGGTCGAAAAAGAGATAAAAGTGCGCTTCAAATACTTTTTCATTTTTAACAAAGCTCGAAAAATAAGGAGAAAAAGTATGCTTTGTGGTCAAATCATTCTTGAAATAAATCTGCACGACTAATCTGTTCATGAGTTGTAAGACCTGTTCAGAACAACATCAAATGGATTAAAAATACCTGTTTCATGATAAAAAAACATAATAAAACCATAGTCATAGCGATAAATTCGATTTGTAAATAATTAAATGACTATTAAAAAGTGTTTTACTATTCATTTTTACCATTCCATAGTTACCATTTGCATTTTGGAATTCTGAACCTGATTTTTCCCCCAAACTTCAGCTGCTAATTGCGATCATTTCTATGGACGGATTAAATTGCATTTGATCTAGGTTAGTGATATGAACCTCCTATTTCCTATAATCATTTCATTTCCAATTCCTGCAATTTTTTAGGGTTTTGGGGTCCCTAGGGTAAATTGCCAAAAAGGAGGGCGACGCACCCCTGGATGTCGAAACCTACATTGCATAGCAAGTAAATTGAAGGCTACTTGCATACAAAACACACTCTCTTTTTAGGGACTGTATTGGATGCAATCTAGATTTTTGTTTTTTTGCATTATGCCCAAAATTTTCCCAATTTTTTGCATTGAATGGAATCTAATGGTTCTTATGGTTGTATTTCAGGTTTCCATTGGATTACAATGATGATTACATGGAAGGAAAGAGAACATGAAGAAAAGGATATGATTTCCCTAAATGACCCGGGTACAGTAAGAGCCCTAAGAGATTGTGGACTGCTTAAGTACTTCAAATTGTCAGGAATGAGGCAACAAATAGAACTTTTGGAGTTCTTAGTTCGAGCATGGGATCCAGCTATCGAGGCATTTCATATTAAGAACCAAGTGGTTCCCATAACAGTCGAGGATGTATACTTTCTTACAGGTTTGTCGAGGAGAGGCTTGCCCATTTCACTCTCAGGATCTATTGTTGGAGGAGAGACAGTGAGCGATTATGTTTTGCAACATTGTTATCTAGGGGTAGAGCCAAGCAAAGATGGAAAGATAAACATCTGGGATGTTAGAGATTTTCCTTTGAGAACTATTATTTTCACGATCGCAAAAATTGCTAGCACCGTTACACTACATGTAGCGAATAGATCGTATATGCAATACGCACTAGAGTGTATCGAGTCAACATTATTCAACTGGTCTGAAGTTGTTCTTTCTCAGATAAAGGAAAAACTAAATAAAGCAAAGGGAGGAAGGAAGAAGAACTTCAGTTATGGTTCAATCCTTATATCCTTTTCCTTAGAATGAATTCCACTGATGTAGCCACAACATGTGACACTAGATGTGTCTAATCCTAGAGATCCGCGGATGCAAAGATGGGTAGAACTCATGAGTAGGCATGCAGGCCAATCGACCATTGTGTTCTCGACTGCATTCTTCGCCTGGTTCTGACGACATATTTTCGCCATCGATGAGTATGCATACGCAGATGTTGATTTCCAAGGAGATCCAGATTTAGCATTACTAGAAGGCGCTCAGTGGGGTGCAATGGGTAAGAATTTTTTGACCATGTTTTTTATTTTCCTAAGGTTTATACAATGTTTTTTATTTTTCATTTTTTCCCAAGACTAAACTAAATGTTTTATGTAACACATATGTTGGTCTTGTTCAACCATTAGAGGAACCAGAGTGTGAAGCAGATGCACCAACAGAGAGGGTTGTTGGGAGAGCAATCGTTCAAGATCTTGATATGGCTGAGACTCTGGCTGAGCTTTGACAGCACATAGAGGGATTAACCTTTAAGATTCTGGAATTCCGGATCGAAGAGTTACCCATGCGACTGCAATGACACACTATTTGGGTTCCTAACTGTTGGATGTGGTTACTTCGTAAGATAGCTAGATCTATAGCATGTTACCATGAGCACCACTAGTTTACTTTTGACATTTTGCATACATTTTGAGGTTAGATGACCAATGTGTCTTGGGCACAAATTTTTGTAAAAATCTGTAACTATCTATCTATATGATTTCAGCGTTTTCCTATGTTTATTGTGCAATCCTCTTCAATGATGTGAATGTTTTCTTTACATATGTTGCAAATGTCTTTCTAAAACTTGATTAGCTAAAGAATGAGACAATGTGTTCAAATTTCTGGAAATGTGTTGATATTGAATAAAATCAAAGTTTCTTTCCAAAAGTTGAACTCTTAGGAACAATCTATCTAGTTTTAGATTTCTAACAGTATAAACACGAGTAATTTGTAATACCACAAGTTGTGAGTCTAACCTTATGATGATACAGTTAATAAAAAATGAAATGGCATTAGAGAGAAGTTAAATCAATGCGCTATACTCAGCGATATTGTTCGTCGATCTACCAATACAAATCCCTTGAAAACTCATTAACTCGTAGTTCGGAGCGAAAATGGCCCACGCTGCAGAGGATAGATTCTATGTACTACGACTAGCACCATTAGCATATCCAACAAAGGGTTCCGAAGATTCATACATCTGCGATGAAATGTAAATCAGATTACTAACGTCATGAAGTCAATACCCCATTTCAAAAATGGTCCCACAGAGACAAAATGATTCATTTACACTGGTGGTTTTCGGATTTTATGATAAAAAATCTGGCATGCATGACAACTTTTGACCGCAAGGATGTAGTCTCAAAAAAATTGTACGCCAAAAGTAACCGGCGCAGAGTATCTTCGGCGCGGTAGCATATCCAAATAAATTTCCACCACAAGCCCCATCATGACGATCATTTAAAACCTTTTCAGCCTCCTTATGAGTGAGGCACCTCCTTAAAATGGTATCGACACCACGACGACAAAGTGTATCACCAACGATCAGATAATCTTTGGCTTGGTATCGAATACGTTTCTATTCAGAGCGAGAGGTATCGGGTCAAAAAGTTTGAGTTTGGAGATAAATGATGAAATCCCCATACCTAGGATCAGATGATCCAATCAGAAACAGAGATTCGTTAGGAATTGATGGTTCTGATGTAGTTGCAGTACTATCAAAGGGAAGGTCACAGAGAATCTCAACCAAAATTAAAGACATCTTTGACTTGGATTTGATGAATTCCAAATCAAATTCCTGCAAAATGACAATACATTTTGAATATTCCCCCCCAGCAATTGACGTGATAAGATATAAGTCATGGGGTTGTAATCCAAAACGATAGTGGTCTTTCGAAGCAGGATATAATGGAGAAATATTTGGACAGCTTGAACAGCTTCCAAGGCAAGATTTTCTACGTATGAATACTTAGCGTCTGTATCATTGAGATTACGACTCAAATAATAGATCGGAAGTTCAATTCCATCTTCTACTTGGACCAAAACCATAGCAATGGTTGTTTTAGCCGTGGCGATATATAGGAAATAATCATTTTGATAATTAGGGGGGTACATTAATGACGCTCAGACAAGAGTATCCTTGACAACATCAAAACAAGCTTGCGCAACTTGATCCTAATGGAAGGGAACCCCCTTTTTCAATAGTCGAGTAAATACTTGGGCCATTTCGGTGTAGTTTGGAATGAACCTTCTTAGGAATTTATCCTTTCCTTGAAGTTTCTGTATCTGAAGTAAATTTGATGGCGCGGGAAAATCAAGAATGGCCTAAACCTTCAATGGGTCGATTCGAATTCCTTCTTTTGAGATTACGAATCCAAGAAAACGACCAGAACCAACACAAAAAACACATTTATGTGGATTGAGGCATATTTTGTAGCGTTGACAGTGTAAAAATATGGCTCTCAAGTGCATCGGGTGATCAGTCTGATTTCGTGAATGCGCTGGTAAATCATCTAGATAAGGTTGAACAATGTGCTTGATGTCATTGAAAGCATAATCCATTGCTCTTTGAAAAGTTGCCCCAACGTTCTTTAAACCAAACGGAAGTTTCCTATAAGAAAATGTGCCCCAGGGACAGATGAATGTTGTCTTATGTTGATCCTCTGGGCGGATATTTATTTGATTGTAGCTGGAAAATCCATCTATAAACGAAAATATTTCACATCCAGCACAATCATCAATAATCTAGTCAATAAATGGAGTAGGATAGTTGTCTTTTGGACAAGCAAGATTGACATCTCGATAATCAATGCACACTCTAATAGTTCCTTGCTTTTTCATGAAAGGAACGATGTTGGAAACCCACTCAGTCAGTGGAACAGGGTATATGAAACCAGCACGCAAAAAAATTTCAACTTTTGTTTTGATGGCAACGGCTTTCTTCGGATGAACAGGACAAAGTTGTTGACACACTGGTTTGACATTAGGATACATATTAATAATGTGTTCAACAATACTAGTATCTATGCCTGGAATTTCATTGTAAGACCAAGAAAATACATCACGGAATTCACGAAATAAAGAGCGATATGTTTCGATTTCTGATGGAGAAAAAGATAGACCAACATGAATATTTTCTACAAAGCCAGGTTTGGTCGAAATATCATAGAAATGTTTTCTTCAATATTTGATAGATTTCGCTCGGAATCAATTTCATTAACAGGTAAAGAATTCAAAAAGAAATTTTGATTGATAGGTGATATAGTTCACTAAGATAGTTTTCTTCATAATCAGGAAGATGGGAACGATGATGATAATCTTCCCATGGTTCTCCTTCTACCATCATGGCTTCCAAAATATTCTCATCTATTAAGAAAATTGAGGAAAAAGGATCAGAGGGAGTACCGAAATCTAAGGAATGATCAGCCCAAACACTCGGCGACGCTGATTTCAGATTTTTCGCCCAAGCTAGATAGATTTATTGCTATGCCAACTCAATATGGCTGGGCGGCAGAAACTCATACAACGTAACAATTTCAGAATCACTCGTACTCTCCCTTAAGCCAGATAGAGTGGAAGAGATCATGTAGCAGGTCTTTATACTTGCAATTTTTTCCGACATCGTGTGCAGTGGTAATGCAAAGGTTCCCATGAGAGTGGAATCCTTTAAGAGTCCTACAAAAATGTTCTGAAGTGCTAGTTGGGGTGAGTGAACAAACAAAATGCTTCCAGTTACCTGCAAAGCGAAGGCAAAGAATGATAACTTATTAATGACTGTGATAGTACCTTTATATGGAAAGGAAATCATTCTAAAATATGTAGAAACAATTGCAGTCATTGCATATACCCATGGCCTTCCAATTAGAATATTATAGTCAAGGGGTCTGTCAAAAACCTCGACATCAACATTCACTATTTTTCCCCCTAGTTCAACATGCAGGTTATTAATAATACCACAAGGTTTATATGTACGTCCATAAAAAGCCTTCAACATCATTGATGATTGTGATAAGCGTGGAGAGCCAAGTGACTTCCAACAATTTAGAGACATAATGAATGTAGATGCTCCCTCATCAATAATAGTGCGATGAACAAGGTGATTGAGAACATTTACTTGTATGGAGAATGCCAATTCTGCTAGTAGTTGCGGCACATAGACAACAAGATTTGAATCAGTCAGATCAATTCCACCAATAGCCGACAATAAAGTATGTTTGTGGGAGGGACAATTTTGTAATACCTCAAGAGAATGTAGGTTTTAACCCTGTACAGAAATTATATACAAACAAATCTTAAAAATAGAAAATAAACAATAGCGAGAGCATAAAACATAAAAAATATACACATAGATTTTCCCCTGGATCCCAAATCGGGACGACCAGCTTGATTTTTCATTATATTCCTTTTAGTGTTACAACACATTTATATACATGCTGAAGCATACATAAACCCCAATCCATTAACCCTATATTAGAACATAACTGTAGTTCCCTTGATCGGATCTAAAAAATACCAGGGGCTGAAAACCATCATGCCCCAAAACCATGTGCAAAACCATGAACAAAACCATGGGTGGGTCTGCCCACCAGAAAATAAGGACCAAAAATATTTTCTGGGGCGCTGCCCCCCCGGTTCCCAGAATAGGGGCTATCACCCCCCCCATTAACACCCCCCCCCCCCCCCGCGCATGACTAGTCGTGGAAAGAATATAACACAAACCCAACATTCTCCCACTTGTTGTTTTCTTTCCGCAAGGGGCCACAAGAGAGCTGAGTCATTAGCCGAGATTTTCAATACCCATTGTTTCTCTACACCAATAGAACTTCTGAGTGCTCATAGACTTTGTCAATGCATCTACAACATTCTTGAAAGTGTCCACCTTTACCAGCAACACCCTTTGAGCCTCAACCATATATCTCACAAAGTGATATTGAACATCAATGTGCTTTGTCTTTGAATGATAAGCAGGGTTCTTAGCAAAGAAAATTGCACTTTGGTTATCACAATATATCCTTATAGCTTGCTGCACCAACCCCATACTTGAACACAATCTCTGCAACCAAACTGCTTCCTTGCTTGCATGAGTGGCTGCCATGTATTCTGCCTCTGTAGTTGAAAGAGCCACTACAGACTGTCTTTTACTCATCCAACTGACTGCACCTCCAAATAGGATAAACACATACCCACTTGTAGATCTTCTTTGGTCTAGATCTCCATCCCAGTCAACATCAACAAAACCACGAATGTCCAACACTCTTTCCAATCCTGGTCTTCCATGGTAGCACAAGCCATAATCACTAGTGCCACACAAATATCCAAAAACCCACTTCACTGTTGTCCAATGCTCCTTCCCTGGGTTTGACATAAACCTGCTCAATACTCCCACTACATGTGCAATGTCTAGTCTAGTACAGACCATTGCATACATCAGGCTACCCACTGCACTTGCATATGGAACATGGGACATATCCTCCTCTTCTTCTTGTGTCTTGGGACACTATTCAGCAGACAGCTTTGTACCTACAGGATTTAGAACATTCACCGATTTACTATCCTGCATATTGAACCTCTGCAATATCGTCTCGACATACTTCCTCTGGTTTAACCAGAGCTTCCTTTTTTCCCAATCTCTCTTAATTTCCATGCCCAAAATATAGTTTGCAGCACCAAGACCCTTCATGTCGAATTTGGATAACAGTTGGGTCTTAAAATCTTGGATAATTTCTTTTTCATTTCCAATCAAAAACATATCATCCACATACAAGACCAAATAAATAACATCCTCACCAATTAATTTAAAATAAACACAGTGATCCTCCTTGCTTCTGGTGAAGCCAAGTCCCCGTATATAGGTATCAAATTTCTGATACCACATCCTTGGTGAATATTTTAACCCATACAAATACTTCTTTAACCTGCATACCAGTTCCTTCTTCCCCTTCACCATAAAGCCTTCAGTTTGTTTCATGTAGATCTCCTCTTCCAAATCCCCATGAAGAAATTTTGTTTTCACATCCATCTGTTCTACCTCAAAATCAAATGCAGCAGCAATAGATAAAAGTAATGTAATAGAGTAAATTTGGTAACAGGAGAAAAAATATCACCAAAATCAATTCCCGGCACCTGAGAATAACCTTTTGCTACCAATCAAGCTTTGTATTTCTCCATCTTGCCTTCTACATTCATCTTCTTCTTAAACACCCATTTTCTCCCGATGGGCTTTCTTCCAGCCGGCAACTCCACCAGATCCCATGCCTCATTTTTATGCAAGGATGCCATTTCATCAACCATGGCCTCCTTCAAGAGTTTTCCATCCTCTGAATCTACTTCCTCCCTGACAGTTCTGGGATCATCATCAGTTATAATTAAAGAAAAATTTGAACAAAAATCAGATGGACTATACCTTTCTAGTTGTCTCCTTTCCCGAACTGATCTTCTCACAGCTGGAGTTTGTGGCTCTTCCTCTTCTGAGTCTTATTTTGTTGTAGAGTCTGATTCATCCTCCTTTAGCTCAAAATCTATCTTCTTAGGTTCCTTTGGTAGGACTTCATGTTTAACAATATCTTTCACCTCTATAAACACCACATCTCGGTTGTACACAACCTTCCTTTTTTCCAGGTTCCAAAGCTTGTAACCCTTTAAACCATCCTTATACCCAATAAAGATGCACCTTTCAGATTTATTATCCAACCTGTTCCTTTTCTCCTTTGGAACATGTACATATGCATCACATCCAAATACCCTCAGATGTGAAAGAGAGGGTTTCTTACCAGTCCATACCTCATGTGGAGTATTATCCTCCAACGCTGATGAAGGTGATCTGTGAACCAAGTAACATGCAGTCTCCACTGCCTCTGCCCAGAATTCTTGTCCTAACCTGGTACCACTGAGCATGCTTCTTGCCTTTTCCATCAGCGTTCTATTCATTCTTTCTACAACTCCATTTTGCTGAGGTGTGTATGGAGTAGCCTTTTGCCATACTATACCACACTTCTTACGGAACTCTTCAAATTCCTTCTTGCAGAACTCCCCACCATTATCTATCCTCAGCACCTTTATCTTCTTCTCTGTCTGGTTTTCCACCAAAGCCTTAAATTCTTTAAATATGTCAAAGACTTCAAGTTTCTTCCTAAAGAAATATATCCATGTATTCATTCAGAAGTCATCTATGAATGAAACATAGTACACAGACTTACCCAGTAATGGAACCGACACAAGTCCAAACACATCACTGTGCACAAGCTCTAATATCTTGTTCGCCCTCTTAGCACCAAAAGGAAAACTCACCCGATTATGCTTCCCATATACACAATGTTCACAGAAATCGAAATCCAGAGATCTATTAGACATACCTTCTACTGTACCATTTCCATGTAGTATCCCAAGGCCCTTCTCTCCAATATGTCCAAGCCTTTGATGCCATAGCATGGTCTTTTCTCTAGAGACTGCTAGGCTTTCCACTCCACTTTCAGGAAACACAGAACTGTTGCACCCATCAATAACAGTGCTACCCTGAAGCTTGTACAGAGTCCCAATCTGAACTCCTTGCATTAATACCAGTGCTCCCCGAACCATTTTACATGTATCTTTCTCGAACACTATTTTTACACCTGCATCATCCATCTTGCTTACAGAAATCAGATTTCTAGCCAATGCAGGAATATGTAGAACACCAAGAAGTGTTCTAATCCTTCCACCTTGCAGCTTCAGCTTGACTTTTCCACGTCCAAAAATTCTAGCCTTCCTATCATCACCTAAGTAGACATCACCGCCATCATATTTCTCATACTCATAGAACCACTCCCTGCGGGGAGTGAAGTGAAAGGATGCACCCGAGTCAATCAACCATGACTCATGATCTACATGTTTATTTGAAGAAGAAGCCAAATACACATCCCCACCTTCATCCGAGGTGGTTTTTGCCTCTGCAGAAGGAGCATCATCAGATCCCTTTCCTTTCTCAGGAGCTTTAGATCTGAAGTCCTTTTTGTAGTGCCCTTCCTTTCCGCATTTCCAGCACACCTTTACAAACTTTCCAGGAGATTTAGATCTCCCTCTAGATTTAGATCTCCAACTCGAAACATTATTATTGTTTCTATTCTGGGACCTTCCTCGTACAGATAAGGCATCTCCATTCTGACCTTCCATATTTCTCCATATCATTTCCTCCAACAACAAGGCTGAGATAATGTCATCAAAATTCAAGGTAGTTGTATTGCTACCTATTACAATAACCAGACTATCCCACGAATCTGGTAGAGAACACAACAAACTGATGCACTTATCTTCATCTAAGATTTTAATATCAACATATGACAGATGACTTACCACAGTATTGAAGGCGTTCAGATGCTCTGTCACCGAGTCTCCATCCTTCATCCTCAGGTTATACAGCTTTTTTTGCAGGAACAATTTATTCACCAGAGAATTAGATTGGTACAAAGTCCCTAGCTTTTCACACAAGGTCTTCATCGTAGCTTCCCCAAATACATTCAACAATACTGAATCTGAGACACACAACCGTATTGTGCTTTTTGCCTTTCGATCCAGCTTCTTCCAGTCTTCATCTGACATTATCGTTGGTTTAGTACCCGAATCTACCGCGATCCACTAATATTTATCAACCAGTAGATCCTCCATCTTGAGTTTCCACAACTCAAAACTCTGACCATTAAATTTCTAGATCTCTATCTTCCTGTCGCTCACCATCTTCTTTCACCGCAAGAATCGATCCCGCAGATCTCCCATTGAACAGGGTCTACCTCAGGCCCAAGCAAAAAACCCCTCAGCAGCAAAGGCGTCCCCTTGAAGCCTAAACTTCTTTGATACCAAATGTAGGTTTTAACCCTGTACATAAATTAGCTGCAAACGAATCTTAAAAATATAAAATAAACAATAGCGAGAGCATAAAACATAAAACAGATATACACAGAGATTTTCCCCTGGATCCCAAATCGGGACGACCAGCTTGATTTTTCATTATATTCCTTTTAGTGTTACAACACATACATATACATGCCGAAGAATACATAAACCCCAATCCATTAACCCTAGATTAGAACATAACCATAGTTACCCCCACTGTTACCCCCCCACGCGTGACTAGTCATGGAAAGAATATAACACAAACCCAATAGAGAAGACATAGTTGAAGGGGATTGAGCCAAATATTCAAATATATTATAATTTTTTGCAGCTCTTACTCGAGGATCATATGTCGATTTGTGAATTTCTCCCTTTGGTGGCTTGATTTTCAATTTAGGAATAGCAGTAGGCGGTGTTGATTCTGTAGACGGATTCATAGTCGATGTAGTAGGTTGATTAGTGGCCTGACTAACATAATCTTTATTACGTTTTGACACCAAAATATCTGTTGAAGGTTTTGTGATGGATAACATAAGTACTTGAGAACTAGAAGTTGGATCCATAGCAACCATGTTTATGTCCGGATTTGGAAATGGGTCTGTCAACACAACTGACACATGGGAAGTCGTGATGATTTTTGAGACTTCAACACGGTGAGGACATTCCCTAACAAAGTGTTCCTCATTACAGATTATGCATGGATAATGAGGTTTCCTAGGTCCAGACAATTGATCAGATTATTTTTTCCTGCGAGTTAGAAGTTTGTTTTTTCTTAGATTTTCCCTTTTTCTTACTTCCGAGTTGCTTGTCACTTTTTCCCTTGTCAAACGACACGACATTAATTTCGGAAGAAGGTGCAGGATTAGATGCAGTAATATGATGTGTTCTTGCAGTACCAATCAAGCCATATCTGGCATGAGAGTCCTTTAATTGAGGAGGAACAGTAAAATTAGATCTCGGTGCGTTTGGAATTTTTTCATAGACCGTGCCAGATTGAATGTAAATCATGTCTAAATATTGGGCATGAGTGATAAATTTCTCTTCTGTGACGATTCCACCCTTATCCACATCCTGAGTTATAGATGGTAACAAGGACTTAATGAACCATTCAGTAAGGAGCTGATCCGGAACAAATGTCTTAACCATTCTACGATGAGAAAGCCACTCATGAATATGATCAGAAATGTGAGTAGCATTAGTCTGTTTGAAATTGGTCAATAGTTATGTTCCAATTTCATATCGTATGGGTAACTGGAAATGATTCAAAAATATAGTAGTTAGGGTAGTGAAATTATCAAAAGAAGCTCTAGGTAACTCAATGTACCATTTTGCAGCCGAACCTGTGAGCGTATGCTGGAAAAGACGTAGTCGAATAGAATCATCATTCAGGGAATTTGATGAACACCATAAATGATAAGTCATAACATGAGTTGACGGATCTTCTCCAGGGTTTCCACTGAACTTAGGAATATCCGAGGGTAATTTATGAGGTATCACCGGCCACCAAGGAGCATAGTTAATTGGATCATTAGTAAGCTGATTTAAATCTGGTAACTCTAAAGTTGCAACAAAGGGAAACTGTCTATTAAGGTCAGGTTGAGCATAGCCAGGGTAAGATGGAATTTCTTGAGAAAGAGGCCTTTGAGCACCAGCATAAGGAATCTGCTGCTAAACCCAGATATGGGTTGTTTTGATAAGTAAACTCTTGAGGATTCTGTTGACCAAAACCTACATATGATACTTGTTGAAATGAAGTTTGAGGCATTTGCGCCTGAGGCTGCCAAGGCGTCTATCCACCAATGTTATAACCCAAATAAGAATAACTTGGATTCAATTAATAGGTATAACCAGTTTTTGGCTATGACATCCCATAAAATGATAAACCAGCTTGTGAATAAATGATTATGGATACAGGCTGTTGTAAATTAACCGAAGGATTTTGAGTCTGTGGACCCAATTTTTGAGGGTATTGAGTTGAAGGACCCACTTGATAAGGTTGTTGTACAATGTTTTGATTATGTAATAGGGATAAATATGTATTAACAAGTGGAAATGATGTGGGTGTAACAAGTTGAACTGGTTGATACGAGTGTACAACCGTTTGTGGTTGGATAGGAAGAGTGGGATGCCATTGACAAAAATTCATTTCGACATTAGGTTGACCAAAAAGTGACGGAGTACTGTCATATTTGGTGACCAAAGGTTGCCCCCCAGCATGAGGAGGATAATAATATAGAAATATTTCTCTCCAAATGCTAGGAGTCCAGTTGATATGGTATTTGAAGTAATAGACCCAGAAGGACCGACTTGATATTGCCCTGATGATGTGTATAAAGAATCAAGTCATTCAGTACTCACTATAGGATTACCAGTTAAAATACCGGATGATGACATTGGTTAAATCCATGGGTTTGAAGATGCACCAGAGAAAATTCTAGATAATGATTTGTAACCTGATGGGACCATAGGTCCACCATGAAAATATGACTCTGGTGAAGTTGTGAACATTGATGGGGTAGCGAGGGTAGGTGCTAATGTAATTGGAACAGATGGCCCAACCGAAGATGTTGGTTTAGACATGGTTACTTGACCAAATGTATACCCTTTTGAATCAATGGAAGTTTTAATAGGAACAGGATCAACAAAAGAAAATGGTGACGATTGAGGAAAAGACTCATACAGGTAAAGGTCCTCCCCAAAATGGGTGGGAGTTAAAGGTGTCTCGTCTTGTGGGATTTCTTCAATCGCAATTAAACCAAGTGGAAGTATTTCACCGTCAAGCCCAAATTATATTTCAGGTGGTTGACTGTGTGATATGGGAGACACAATGGCTACAGAAATTTGTGGGATGACCAAGGTAGGAACAACTTCCGGTTGTATGACTTCAGGATTCAGATGTTCTAGCAAAGAAGAGATAGGATCTGGATCAATTTCTGGTTGAGCAACATCAGATCCAGGAGGTATGGTCTCACTGATTGGATGGATCGTGACCACGGGTAGCTGTGAAGACTCTGTTTCGACAATAGTAGACGAACCGGGATGTGTAGAAACAACTTGAGCTAACTCTGGTTTATGGGGAGATGAATTATCACTAGAGGTACGAATTATACTTGATTCAACATAGCGTGATCGCCTTCACCTACCAGAAGTAACTTCTGGTGGTAAAGGTGGTTTTAATGCTAGTCTACGTGAACAACGGGGGAAAGGATTTTGTTCTTCCACGATTATTGATTTATTTCAACCAACAAAAAATAAACAAAATAAAAGGGTAATTCTAGGCAAAAGGGTCTACCAAGAAACTGTGAACTGCAGAATACCTCCTGGCGAACCGCAGGAAATCTCCCAGAATGTTGTGTTCAGTGTATCACAATTTACAAGGCAGCCGACTCGGCTCACTATGGATTTATAGCACCTAAAATTTGTCCTCCCAAATATACCCGAAGGTACATGGAGGCCCAAGTCCGTATTAGCATTGTCTGATGCAAAACCGCACAGTGAGAGAACCCCTTTATACTTTTCGTACTGTAACACCGCCCTATATACCCAAAAGTACATGGACGAGCTATGATATACTTACATACGTGGAGTGAGGTATCACACTCGAAATGTATCGCAAACAAGTTAACGAAATCTGCTATGTTTTATGACGCTAGAACACATCTCTAGCCTAGACCTTCTAAATGTTATCGTTATGGTTTCAACGCTTTGTTAGGTAAATTGAGATAAATTTTAAGTTGATCTCAATTTTCCTTTCAAAGGTTCACCGTGATGATGTATTGAGAAATTCCTAAAATGAAAACTAAGAATGATAAGCAATCTTTCACTTTTAGTTTTTCAATGAAAATCCTAGCTACTAGGGGGAAAGAGCAATCAATTTGAGAGCAAAAAAATCAAAGAGCACAAACTAAATGCAGATTTCCTAATTGTTCCTTTTGTAAATCACACAATCCACTACATGCAAATGCGTGTTTTTCTTTTCAGTTTCTTTAATGTTATGAATGTAGAAAAGAAACTAAGTGCGCTAAATCAACAAAACAAATGCCTTTTAATTTTGAGAAATGAGGAATATAATCAACAATTTCTCTTTTGAAGGAAAAATGAGGAATTTAACAACAATTTATCCTATCAGGAAACGAAGAATTTACGAAAATTTCCTTTTTGAAAGAAAATGAATCTAATGCGACAATGAAAATTCTTTGAAATTAATTCGTCAATGATAAAGAAAATCGCTTTAAAAAAACATTTAATAATTTTTTCTTTCAAAGGAGGAAGAGGTAGATAAGATCACTGGTCAATATGAGGCTCAGAATTTTCAAAACACAGCAAAGAAAAAAATGAAACAAATTTCAATGAAAAACTCAATGGAATTTGGATGGTTTCAGGAGGCAACGCAGTCTCTAAAGAGAGACAGTGCTCTGCAACGCAGGCCTGAAAGGGAGACAGTGCTATGCAAAGCACTGTGTCCTGTCCAACAGTGCGTTGGGCGCAGTGTACAATGAAAAAAATAGCTGTTTAACACACTTCTAATGCAAATTTGGATTTTAAAAAGCCTAATATTTCTGATTAAAAGCTACTGGGTGAATAAACAGAGAAAATCAAAGGCAAATACACCTAGGATGAAGGGTAAACTCCCCAGCAGATTCGCCAATTTGTTATGCGGAATTATGAATTACGGATAAATCATTCTTCCCTAGATAGGTGCTTATCTAGAACAACAGACTAAAGACTTTGCGACTACTTTTCCTAACTATGAACAAACACACAGAATGAAATAAGAAGCTTACTTGGAGTCCAAGCGCTTCCAAAGTCTCCTTCGTTCACTTTTTGCTGTAGCTTCAAATTCCTGCCAGCTGTGCAAAATATTTCCTGCAAGAATGAACACTAAATAGCAAGAGATAGCAATAATACATATTTATATTCAAGTTATTTAGCTAAATCAATGAAGCATAAACCATATACATCATATAAGAATTCATAATATGGAAAACATGAGCTTATATAGATACATATGTGGGAAAGTAAGCAACAATATTTATTAACGGATAGAAGGGGAGGTTACAACGCAGTGATTGATTTGAAGTGACCATCTCCAACAGCATCCCAGCCTCATCACAATTCAGATTTCTCCAGCAGCATTTTACACAAATCAACTCCTCAATTGAAATTCCACCAGCATTTCTCTACTCAAATTATTCCTTATCAAACACTAAGATCTGTGCTCAATTTCTAGAGGAGCTGAAGGTAGTTTTACAATCAATGAATTTACAATAATAGGTAAGACATGTTCCCAATCTTGTAGATGTCAAATGGACACATGGATTCGAAGTTTGACACATGTGAACTCTTCTGGAAGGCATTGGCCAAGTGAAGATTCCGGAACAATGAGAATTTCGCTCCCAATGTGACCAACGCACCTATGAGTGTCGGGAAGTGCTTTGCAGAGAAGCCTTGAATGGGGCTACCTGCATATGCGATGCACTTAGTCCCTTTAGAGGCAACGTTGATAAGCTCTCATATGATATATTATAAACTTCAAATCTTGGAAACCCTTGCAGATGAAAGTCATGAATGATTTGTCTTGTTCTTTGTCTTAGGGCATGTAGCAACTGAAATGATAGGGAATGATAGACCCTATTCATTGGTCCTGGAGATGATGTCCAATTAACCAGGTCATTGGGAATGATGCCCAAATTGACCTATAACATAAATGTACTTATGTGAGGTTCATTTCTTCGTTGTTATGACTTCAACTCTTGGTGTGATCTGGATTTATGTAGGAATGCAATAGAATAAACATATAAACATAAATATAGAGATGCAGTGGAAACAACACTTCATTTCATTAATATCAAAGAACTGAAATTTGCTTACAGATAGAATGGAAATAAAACTAGCTAGGGCGCTGGTAGCTATCTCTGAGAAGAAATGTGGCAGCTACAGGCCTCTGAACTGAGTTACAATGAGGCTTAAGGGCCTATTTATTATTGAGAAACAATGGAGAACTCTAAACATCCAAAAACCTAACCCTAGGAGATGAAGCGCCAAAACTATGGGCCCCGTTTGGGTAAATTGGTGTTTCAACATCCCAGGGACGTAACTTTGGCATACTATCTCCGTTCGACGCACATGGTACATCATTAGAAATTTCTATCCGAGGACTACAACTTTCACCACAAATATCCATTCCGAAACGGAATGATATTTTCTGGAGGCGCGATGCCCAAAAAACGTCGTTTAGGGCCTCAAAACGGCTCCAGAAGTTCAGGACCCGAAAAACTACTAAAAATAGTAAGTTGTGCCGAAACTGAAAAACTAAAAGAGGCAATGGTGGGGCCCCAAGTGGAATAGGCGGGTGGCCACCAATATCCACCTGGATCATTCCTCCCCCCTTAGGAAGCAATGGTCCCCATTGCGTTGAGTTCTTCCATGAGATGAGGAAACTTCTGCTGAACTTGGTCCCTGGTGAACCACTTGCCTTGGTGCAGGAGTTGGCCAGCTTTGACAACCCGATACAGTTGGATGTTCTGTTGGCGAGTGCTCTTTATTTTCATGTCCCTGATACAATCTATGGTGGCCTGTTCCATGCAGTCTGGGTTTAACTCTGTTGGTGTGAGTTGTTCTGCAATGTCTGAGGTGTCCAGTAGAGGTGGGAAGTAAGGACGAAGGCGATCCACATTGAAGACTGGGTGCAGACCAAGGAATGGAGGAATACTAAGCTTGAAGGCATTGTTCCCTACAGCCTTGGTGACAGTGTACGGCCCGTATCGGAGCGGGCGAAGCTTGCGGTGGGGTCCAGTGAGGCGCTCCTTCTGCAAATGTAGCCATACTTTGTCACCCACCTGGAAGTTGTGTGGCACCCGGTGTTGATCATGGCGTTGCTTGTACTTGGCATTGGCTTTGTCCAATATATCATGAACCTGTTGGCGGATGTGTTGAATGCACTCGATGAAGCTACTTGCTTTGTCAACTTCAGACTGGACATGAGCTGAATCGGCCTGAGCAGCTACAAATGGTATGGCTACGTCAATAGGACATAGTGGCTGGAATCCCAAGCCCACCTGAAAGGGGCTATGGCCGATTGAACTGTGGAGAGCCCGATTATAACTATGTTGTACATATGGGAGGCTCTCGTCCCATGTGCGTGGATGCTTTGAATTGTACATGCGCAGAATGTGTACAATCATTCTGTTGACGACCTCTGTCTGGCCATCTGTTTGGGGATGGAAAGCTGTGGACTTGGTGAGCTTGGTATCCAACATCGACCAGAGGCTGGACCAAAATGTGCTGAGGAACCTGCTATCCCGATCTGATATGATAGGCTGTGGGATCCCAAAGTGCACCCACACTCGTTCAAAGAAGAGTTTAGCAGTGGCTTCTGCTGTGATATTCTTCTTGCAGGCCGCCATAATGGCCATCTTTGAGAATTTGTCGACGACCACGAAAACACAGTCATTTCCCTGCTTAGTAGAAGGCAGGCCCGACATGTAATCCATGGAGATGGATTCCCAAGGTCGACTAGGGGTAGGTAGAGGAGTATATAGGCCTTGCTTCTTGATGGTCGGTTTGACAATGGCACAAGCAGTGCAGGATCTGATGTGCTTCTCGACATCCTTTCGAAGGTTCGGCCAATAGAAATACTTCTGTAGTATTGCTACTGTTTTCTCGACCCCGAAATGCCCAGCGACTCGACTGTAGTGTGCTTCCCATATAATCTTGGCACGCTCGCTTGAAGGAACACAAAGGTGTCCCAGGTGACATAAAAGTGCATCTTGGAGGTGAAAATTTGGAACTTGCGTACCCCCAAGAGTGCCTTGTAAGTGTGGCCGAATTCTGGGTCACTCTCATAGAGAAGCGGCCAATCAGAAGTCTCGTGCCCACAAGAGTTGAGCACGGTGGTGAGCACCACGATCGGTGGTCGGCTGAGGCAGTCTGTAACATTATTGGTGCTACCCTTCTTGTACTTGATATTCAAATGAAACTGTTGCAGATATGTGGACCACTTCTGATGGCGATCATTCTGCAACTTCCCTTGTGTCTGTATGAACTGCAGGGGCCGGTGGTCTGTGTGGATAATTGTTTCCTTCCCCAAAATGTAATGCTTCCATTGTCGACAGGCTTGCACAATGGAATACATTTCTTTGTCATAGGTGGGATACTTGCGAACTGTCTCAGACAATGTCTCACTGTGATATGCCACTGGATGTCCCTGTTGAGTAAGAACTGCCCCAATAGCATAGTCGGAGGCATCTGTCTCGATCTCAAATGGCTGTTGCAAGTCTGGTAATGTGAGCACTGGGGCAGAACAGAGGCGATTTTTCAATTCTGTGAACGCCTTCTGTTGAGGTTCTGACCAAATTTTTTTTGCTCTTGCTCCTCCCTTGGTGACTTGACTCAAGGGCCAAGTGATATGAGAGAATCCCAACACGAATCTACGGTAGAAATAAGCAAGACCCAGAAAGCTGCGAAGCTCTGTTATAGTGGTTGGGGCTGGCCAATCCCGAATGACTTGGATCTTGGCTGGATCCACATGCACCCCCATTTCATCAATAATGTATCCCAGATATTGAACCTGGGTCATGCCAAAAGTGCACTTCTCCAAATTGGCACACAACTTGTGTTGCCGCAGTGTTTGGAGGACTTGTCGGATGTGGTGAAGGTGCTCTTCCCAAGTCGGCTGAAGATCAGAATATCATCCAAGTACACCACTACAAATGAGTTGGTGAATGGCTGCAAGATGTCATCCATCATCCTCATGAAGGTAGCGAGAGCATTCGTCAACCCGAAAGGCATGACCAACCATTCGAAAAGGCCTTCCTTGGCTTTGAAGGCAGTCTTCCACACATCGGAGGGTTCAATTGGTACCTGGTGATACCCAGACTTCAGGTCGATCTTGCTGAAATATTTTGCACCTTTGAGTTGGTCCAGAAGGTCATCAATCCATGGGATTGGGTACCTATTATGGACAGTGATCTTGTTCAGCGCCCGATAGTCAATACAGAGTCTCCACGTCCCATCCTTCTTCTGTACCAACACGATCGGGCTTCCACAGGGTGATGAACTTGGTCTGATGTGACCTTTCTGCAATAGCTCCTAAATCTGCCTCTTGATTTCATCATTCTCCATAACAGAGCGCCGATAGATTGGTCCATTGGGTAGCAGCGCACCTGGGGTCAGATCAATCGGGTGCTTGACCTGACAGTGCAGAGGAACCCCTGTGGGTGAGGTGAAGATGTCCCCGTACTCCTCCACAACCTTATCCATTTGTTGTTGTCGTGAAGAGGAGCCCTATCTGGAGGTCGTGGCCACAGTCTTCTTCTTACCCTGGGGGCGGATCATCAGGAAAATGAATTTCCTAGTTTTGGAAATGAGCTTACTGCATTGTTTTGCAGTAACCAAAGAGATAGTGGCAGGAGGTGGTACCTCTGGTATCCTGTACAACTTATTTCCCAAAGTAACAATAACAGCACAAGGTCGACACTCATACACAGCATGATGCTTCCACAAGTATGGTTGTCCTAATAATACATCAGAAATATAAATAGGAGCAACGTCACATAATACCTCATCCCTGAAGGGCTTGATGCTATAGGGAAGGCGGCACTGCTGGCTGACGCGGAGATCTCGTCCTTGGTGAAGCCACCTGATGGTGTATGGATGTGGGTGAGCTATGGTCAGCAAGCCCAACCGCTTCACGGTGTCTGCTGAAATGAGGTTCTTTTGGCTCCCATTGTCGATGATGAACTGTACAGGGGAGCCCTTTACCCACATCTGGGAGTGGAAGAGACGTTCCTCCTCCTCTGAATCTTCCGGTTCCTCCTTCTGGATCTTTGTAGTGGCAACAGTGGCATTGGGCTCCGCATCAATAATCTGTTTCCCTTTTTCATTCCCATTTTCAGGTTCTGATTCGGAGTCGGAGCATGCATCTGACTCAGAAGCCCTCATCTCGGCCACTAGAGACTACTTGGCCCGACACTCACTTGTGTTGTGAGTGGAGCTCTTATGGAACTCACACCACTTTCCCGTGTCCTTCTTTGGCTTTGCGGTGTTGTTATTTTCTTGTGGCTTCGGCGGGTTGTCTTTAGCCACCATGCGTTGGCTCTGTCCTTTGTTCTGCGGTTTGGAAGCACCTTTCCCTTGCTTTTGATTCGCAGATCCAAAGTCTCGCTTCTTCTGTTTGAATTTTTTCTCAATCTTGGCAGCATACCGGTATGCCGTACCAAGCGAGGAGATGTCGAGGAACTCCATTTCCTCTTGAATGTATCTGTGCAGACAGTTGCAATACTTTAGCACCAGATGTTTCTCTGAATCTTCGATACCCAACTTTGTGCGCAAGGTATGGAACAAATTCGTCAGCTCATGCACATCTTGATCCCTTTTTTGTCGCAGCGTGGTCCATTGTATGTACTTGTCCTCATAGCTCCCCATGGGATAGTACTATTCCTTGACGGCGTCTCGGAAATAATTCCAAGTTGGTACGACCGAGAACAGAGAGGGTTCTGTCTGGTCCTTGTTCTCATAGTAGGTTTCCCACCAGTCCTTAACATGGGGGGTAGCTTTGAGGAGTGAAAAAATAATATTCTCCCAGTCTGAATAGTCATGAACAGAGAAATATCCTTCTAATAGATTCAACCGTCTATCTACGACATCTGCATCTATTTGACCCTCAAATATGGGAATGTAAAAATTTACTTGTACCTTAAAAGGAGTCGCGCCTCTAGAGTGGCTGCTGGATGCAGATGCGCTGCCAGTGGGCATCCGTTGAAGGATCTAAGCAAAGTTATCCATCATCGCATTCCTTCGTTTTTCGAGGGCCTCCTCGAGCAATATTTTGATAGGATCTCCTACTTCGTCATCTTTCTTTTCGTCCCCCATGGGCGTTCGTCGAGGTTTGCAAGGCTGATCTTGCAAAGGTTCCACTAGATCAAGCCCTAGCTCCTTATACCCCAACCTTGTTGGGGACATGAAAAGAAGGATCGAGAAAAAGCAAGTTGCTCTGATAACACTGATCCGTATTTATGCAAGAACGCAACAGAATAAACATATAACCATAAATACAGAGATGCAGCGGAAACAACACTTCATTTCATTGATATCAAAGAACTGAAATTTGCTTACAGACAGAATGGAAATAAAACTAGCTAGGGCACTGGTAACTATCTCTGAGAAGAGATGGCGGCTACAAGCCTCTGAACTGAGTTACAATGAGGCTCGAGGGCCTATTTATTATTGAGAAACAATGGAGAACTCTAAACATCCAAAAACCTAACCCTAGGAGATGAAGCGCCAAAACTATGGGCCCCGTTTGGGTGAATTGGTGTTTCAACTTCCCAGGGACGTAACTTTGGCATACTATTTTCATTTGATGCACATGGTACATCATTAGAAAGCTCTATCCGAGGACTACAACTTTCGCTAGAGGCGCGATGCCGAAAAAACTTCGTTTAGGGCCTCAAAACGGCTCTGGAAGTTCAGGACCCAAAAAACTGCTAAAAATAGTAAGTTGTGCCGAAACTGAAAAACTGAAAGAGGCAATGGTGGGGCCCCAAGTGGAATAGGCGGGTGGCCACCAATATCCACCTGGATCATGGTGATTGATTTAGGATTTTGTTCATCTTTTCCCTTCAAAGGGTATGGATGAGTGTTGGAACCTTCTAAGTGAACATGGGTTACCATCTCTCTGTCGTGGTCCAATAGTTCCTCTACTCACACATGATAAAATCTTTGTGTCTTGTCTCCATGAGTATCCTTCTAGTAACCTCTCCTTGATAACCTCATTGGGAATCATCTTGACATGATAGGGTGATAGAACTTGCAAATGAAGTTCACTCATGGAAAGAAAACATAAGTCCAAAAATCACCTAGTCTAACTTGCATGTTCATGTAAGATGTTGGCTGTGATGGAACATTGCGTAGTGACTGAGAGGAAGAAGCCTTCTTTATAGAAATGCATAGTTTCAGGAGGAAAGGAGGGAGGGATTAGACACTGTGATTGTGAAATGTGCAGTGACAAGGGAGAGGGAAGATATGGATTGGGCATTGATAAATTATAGAAGGCAAGGATAGCAAGCTTAGGCACTGTGACAATTGAATGTGCATTGCTTGAGGAAGAGGATCCATGTGTTGCAGAGTTGATAAATACAATATACAAGAGTGACAAGACTAGGAATTGGAAGTGCGTAGTGGTAGGTAGTTAGGGAAATGACTCTGTAGTTTAGTAGGTTTGGGAGGAAGAAATTACAAGGCTACTCATTATGAATGCGCAATTTGGAGTGCTTGAAGGAGAGGAACTAGGTATTTCATAGTTGATAACTACAAGGACTGAGGGCTGACCTCACTGTCCACTAGAAATTCACAGTGTGAAGTGAAGGTGACGACATTGAAGGGGACTACAAAGTTGATCATTGCAATCATTCAGTGGTTGAGTCATTGTGCTCTAGGATTTCGCAGTTCATAGTTCAGGGAGACTATCCTCTAGGATTGAGCAGTGCATAGTTCCATGAGGTAATAACTTCATCAAAGTGGCTTTGAAATGCGAAGTGGATAGTAGACTTGGGGTTGAGGATTGGTCATTGATTGCACAAGTTGTGAGGACAAATATAACTCCAAAATTGACTAAGTGTGATATCAATGACATAAGAGAGTAAGAGCATATAATATGTATCGAACATGATCACACACTCATATATACATCCAGTCATATGACAATAAGACACACAGTACCCAAAACTAATAAGCATACAGTGAAACAATAGTGAAATGACACTTATCTCCAAGTGCGACACTCAAGATGTATCTTTACGATACAAGTGTCACAATGAAACCAAAATGTGCGTTATTTCATAAGAATGTGTTCAACACATATTCTAGTGATAAATAGAATTATCTAGTGCAAGAGAATGTGTTGGAGTATTCTCTAGGAGGTGTGACGTGTTGCTTATGAAAATAATCAAAAGAAACACATGTGTTTTATGGAAATCAAACCTACGGATAAGTATGATTTCCCTAAGCGTGGTGGTGCACTTAGAACAATAGAAAGAAAGATATCTGACCTTTTCCTTAAAATGAATAGATAAAGGGAGGAAAACTACTTGTAATATGTTCTCTTTTCCTCGCCTCCCTTCGTTGCTTTCGTCGGTCTCAATCTAACTGAACTTGTTTGATTGCTACCTGCAATGGAAAACAGAAGACAGAAAACAACATAAAGGAAATATGATCTATTCAAGTTAAATAAATTGAATTGATTAAATTAATAAATACACATATAACAACATTAACACATGTATTAGGAAAGGAACAAATGTCTTTATTATGAAGTAGAAGGAAGAGTACAACCAATTGATCGATTCATTGTCACTCATCCAGCTTTAGTCCCATGCTCATCACATCCAGCTTCAACAATCCAGCAGCATCACAGTATATGCGCAATACCTCCAAGAGTTTTGATCTCACCAGCATAACTCTACTTAACACAAATCCTTTCCCTCTTGTGCACTATGATCAGTGCTTTATTTATAAGTAGATGAAGGTAGTTTGACATAAATGAATCATTGAATGGCTTTCCTAAAAATTGATGAAGAGGATAAGAGGTTTAATGGCTTCATGGTGTCCATATTTGAAGCTATCAGATGAGGTGAAAGCTGGAACAACTTCTAGAAGCCACTAGAGGTTGGGAAGATTCTCAAAATCCAATGAAAAATTCGTTCTCAGTCTACCAATGCACTCTAAAGTGGGCCTTGATCCTCTGAAACACAACCTTGCATGGGAGTAGATGCTCTACAAAGAAGTTAATGTTGTCTAGGGGTGTGTTGATGGCTCAATGGGGCACTTCAACCGGAATCTAAGAAGTGAAACTTTGATGAAGGAAAATCACCAATGGGATGACTTATTTAGGGCATGTAGCAACTAATTTAGAGTATGATAGACCCTAATGGATACTGATCTGATGCCCAAATTGACCTGTAACAGCTGTTCCCTAAAGCATGAAGTCAAAAATGATAATTTTGAGTGATTTTCTTTACGATGTGATGAGGAGGAACTGAAGCGGATGGCGACCTGCATCAATTACAATACATTACATCATGATATCTATTCATCTTGGACATGAATTGTTGAGGGAGTCAAATCCCATAATCAGCACATAAACTATCATAACATCAAAAGTCATCTACAGATATAGACACATGATAGGATGACCATCTAAATAAAGACCATCATACGGATGATTTAGTACTACTCTTGAAATTGTAGCCTGGATGGATGAAACTAGATTCAGGGTCTTCTATCTTTTTCACATGGTCGCTTAAAGTACGATTCTAACCATGTGAATATGTGATTTGAAGTCGAACATGGGAAGACATTGTCTGATTACCAGCCAATGATGTAAGTCGTTAACAGACATGAGAGAAACCATCGTTGATGATAATGCCTCTCAAGGTACTGCAATAATTTATGCTTGGTGTGAATAGATTATTTGATGTCGAACACCATATAAATTCTTTTGGTTGAAGGCCTATGATGTCAACCTATCGCTGAAAGAGAGAAACCTACCATTGATGTAAGCAAGCTCCAAGGTACTGAAAGGTTGTTTCTAAGTCATCTTCCTGGATGATGAGCTAATGTCGAAAGGAAGTGACTCGTCGCAGGAGGGCATTGATGTTTCCCCCATCAACAACATGAAACGAGAGTAATGATATTAGAGACAGAATGTGACTGATGAAGCAATGTTAGGGATGGCAGTCATGAAATGAAGGTTTATGAGTAATGCAAAGGATGAGGAATAATTGAGTGACTTCTCTTGAACATATCAGCGACACTAAATGAATTTGCAACATTTGACCCAAAATTGAAGTGATGGATGGTGTGATAGACCATAGGTATGATAGACCATCAAGCAGATTAACCAACCCAAAAAATCACGGATATGAAGTGAATAAGTGTCATGTTCAAGAGCGAATTGCTACCATAAATTGTTTTATCCCTTTCCAATTTTCCCTAGTCATTGTTGACTAGTACCTCTTTATTTTTTAACAAGCTTGAGGAGGATAACATATGCTTGATGTGTTAAAAACACACATGGTAAATGGAGAAAACACACATAGAAATATAGGAAACACACATAAACAGAAATATAAGCATGAGTTATATTATTATTCACCATAGATGTACATTTATATTACTATTGGTGTGACCCTTGGATTCTCATTCCAAGTGGTCTCTTCGATTCCATTTGTCCATTCGCCTTCCACACCTACTCGTTGAGGATTAGGTGTCCAACATTCCCCCCCTTAATCCGAAGGGGTATGTGTGATTCCAAGAAGAGAGTTGTAATACAAATCTGCAAAGTATGGATGGCAACACTTAGGCTGAATCAACTCTCTGAAATGTTGGCATAAAGAGGTGGTTCAAGGATGAACACCAACACTGGAACACTTATTGTAGTTCCCAGAACTCTTCCAAATATGGCTAGAAGCTGAGGGCTTCTACTAGAGGAAGTGTCCCTCATATTTGAAGAGGGAGACCTTCAACCTAGAAGAAGGGAGGTCTACAACTTGTGATGGTTTAAGGATGACCACCAACACTGGAATGCTTAATGCATTTCCCAGAACTCTACCAAAGTTGGCAAGAAGCTGAAATATTCTGCTAGAGGAAGTGCTCTGAATTCTTTGAAGAGGAAAAATATGAACCTCGCATAGATGGTTTATGGTTTTCCATCAACCGAAGGCATGCTCATGGGCATCCACATCTCTGGCTACAACTCTGAATATGGAATCACAGATTGTGGCTCAGGCTCACTTGAAGTGTTGTGTCTCTGGTTACAAATCTTAATATGGAATGATCGGTTATGGCTCAGGCTTGCTTGATATGGCTTCGAAGCTTGTAGATGACCACCATTTTCCCCCCTGTTAGGTACAAGGTGAGATGATGGCAAAAACTCAACTGCAAGTTTGTTCAATATTCTAGAACAAGTTCTGACATGTGACTTAAACATCTTTTAGGCTATTGATGTACATTTCCAAGAAGCAATCCATCCAAGATGAATCTTTGTTCTTGTAGGAGGCTTGTTTCTGAAGCATATGTGTGAAGAATGCATGTGCCGACCACAGTTTTTACATGGTTTAAGATTGAAATAGTGATCTTTCATATGGCCAACTCGATCACAGGGTTGGTATTTTACAATCTGTTGTTACTATTGTCGAAGAGGAGTAGGGTATGGAACAGTTGAATGTGAACTGTCATGAAGAAATCCAACACTCTGAAATTTGATGGGCTTGGAGTAGTCCGGAATATGAAAGGACAACTCCTTGTCATATCCAAGACCAATTCTGTACTTGTTGTGGACAAGCTCTTCCCAAGGTCTGATGATGGGCTTGGGAAGTGCAAGCTGGATGTTTTCTTATGTGTGAAAATATTCTCTTATATTGGGCATTGACTGTGAATCAACCACAACATTATTGACTTGCTAATTATGGGAGTCTCTTTCAATGTTCTGAACAGAAACAGGTTCAGAATGATGACTCTTATGTTTTAATTCTTCTCGCTGACGTTGAGATTCTAATTGCAGAAACTCGATATTTTCTTGTGCAGCATGTAAGAAAGTTTGAATGTAAAAAAGAGAGTCTTTTCTGATTTGGATTGTGTTGTCAATAGCAGAGTGTATCAAAGTATTGATAAACTCTAATTCTTCACCAAGTCTTGCCATTTTTTTATATTTTTAAACAACTCAAACTTACACTTCAAACATGAACCACAACTATAAACCAATGAGAAAAGAGAAACATCCACTTACAAAACAATGTCACTATTTTTTATTTCTTTCTTTTAAATCAACCCAACTACTCTCATTAACGCATATAATTTAATGCACATATATGGCACATTCCAGCACATTTAACACCCAAATTAACTCCTAATGTATATTACACAGACTTTATGGAGAGCTAACAACGCATATGGCAGAATGCAATATATAAAGAGTCAATGATACCTCCAGTATTCAATAATAATGTCCAACGCAATAATGACCCACTTGCAAGAGTGACAAATTATTCCACACGTTCAATGTTTTACAACGCACGAAAAGAGGCTGAATTTTCCAACTACATGGGAAAAAGCTAGCTTTGTATCGGCTCACATAAATTAAATAGAAAAATCTCGTTGATGGCCAGCATCATTACTGAGATATTTTTGCGTAAAATCAATCTCTAACTCTCAGAATTGAGACAAAATAAAAAAGAGAGAATAGTTGGATACATGCTCTAAATACTTGAAGCATCCACATATCACTGCTCCAATATCATGTGAATTTTTTTGAGAGAAGTTGGCAATATGGTCTCCTTCCTCACTCCACAAATGATTATTTTGGCCCTCAATGATTAAACTCTCCCAATAATTCTGATTCGACCCCTTTGTAGGAGGAAAATTTTCCTTTTATCATTTTGGTTATGGCTTAGCTTGATTTACTAGCGAGACTGGAAATTTGGCCCAAAAGATATGTCCCGTGGCCCAACAATATCCCCATGAATTCAAAATAAATAAAATTACAAACTCATCCCCTGGTAATTGTACAAAGGCGGTGTTTATTATAATAGGAGTCATAGTATAGACCGGGAGTGCGGAAGTATGGACTGGGAGGTGGAGATTTATCGCCATAGAGGTAACGTAACCGAGGGTTTGTTGCGAGTCAAGTGCGGAAGGTGGAGGGATCACGGAGCCACGAGCAGTGGTTTCAGAGTATGGCAACTGTTTAAGTGCAGGTAATAACCGGGAGATGTATGGAGCAGGAGGTGCCGAAAGGTGGAGGGGCCGAGTCATATCAAGTATACCATGTCATATCACAAAGTGGTATGGCAGTAATAACCATGGAGTGGATCACTGAAATGATATAGAAATGGAGGCATTAAAACAGAGGAGTCGATACAAACATACCATTCATAGTAGTGCCAAGGCTTTCCATGCTTCCGCTGTGTGGTCCACTAAAATGGTGTGAAGAAAGTGAAATAGTGAGGGTTTTCACCGCTTGGTCTCCATGCAGGTAACTCTAAACACACTAGCTCTAGCTCAATGCACCAGCTCACCGCTCCGGCTTCAACGCACCAGCTCACCGCTCCAACATTCAAGTGCAACGTAGAATGTGAGAAAGGAATAATTTTCAATGTTGGGCTATTCCCTCAACATTTTTATACACAGAGAGTTCAAAAAATGCAGGTGTAGGGAGAAGAAGCACAATGCTGGGCTATTCCCTCCTCAATGCTTTCTAGTGTGATGTCTTGTTGAATTCGCTTAATAGAGGTGAGTTGAGCGGGACATCGCTGCTCAACGGGACTGTGAATTTCATGAAGTCGAATAGGAAGACAACGAGATTTCGTTACTATGAGGAGGATCGTAGTGCAATTGGGTGCAAAGGGGCAACGAATATGTGTAGATAAATTCTCAGGTGAAGTTCTGAAAGACAGAGGATATTCCTCTTTGTAGGGTTGGTCTTTTCACATCAACCTATGGCTCTCACACAATGCTCTTACACAATTATGCAGGCTCAAATTGGGGAAAGGCCAACAATCTCTCGCTTTGATACCATGTTAAACACACACATGGTAAATGGAGAACACACACATAGAAAGATAGGAAACACACATAAACAGAAAGATAAGCGTGAGTTATATTATTATTCACCATAGATGTACATTTATATTACATTGGTGCGACCCTTGGATTCTCATTCCAAGTGGTCTCTTGGACTCCATTTGTCCATTTACCTTCCACACCTACCCGTTGAGGATTAGGTGTCCAACATGATGTGTCATTCCACCCTTCGGGTGAATCCATCGTTATTTTATGCTTTAACGAGTTTAGCGAAGGTGAAACTCGATCTTGTCATGATGGAAAATTTTGTTGCTATTTGATTCTTTAACGAGTCTAACGACAATGAAAACTTAGTTCTTTTTCATGTTTAAAGAGTTTGAAAAGGGGACGAAAAGAAAACTCCAGAAGTTATTTTTCGTATAATAGTCCCTCAGATGTGAAAAAGTGTAAAATAATACCTAAGATAACCTCCTAGCAATGTTAGACTAGGGTTTTCCTTTTTCATAAACATAATCTATCTTAGTCCAAAAAAGGGATAAAATTATACTCAGTAGATGTCATTTCAATTCCTTTTACGAGTTCGAAAGGACAAGTGCTCGATAATATTTTCATATTTTGAGTCTGAAAAGAGCTGAAAGAGAACTGTAGGGGGGTTCCTTTTTCGTGTTTAACAAAGCTTGAAAAAGAGATAAAAGTGTGCTTTGAGTTCCTTTTTCATGTTTAGAAAATCTTGAAAAAGAGATAAAAGTGTTCTTTGTGGTCAAAATTGCAATTCACGATCATGCACAATGAACTCATTGTAATCAGTCGTAAACCTGCTCAAAGAACCATCAAATGGATTAACAATACATGTTTAAATAGTAAAAACGGGTAAAAACCATAGTAATTTCATTAAATATGCATAAATTAATCAAAAAGACTATTAAAATAAGAAATTACCAAATCATTTTACCATTTCACATTTTACATTCGAATTTTAGTGCTCTGACCCTGTTTTACCCTCGAACTTCAGCGGTTGATTGCAACAAATTATGTGGACCATTTCTTGTGCCATTTGGACTAGGTAGAAGATCTTACCTTCCTCTTTCTATTGGTTGCATTATTGTTCAGTTTCATGCAATTTTTTTATGGTTTTGGGGCTCCCATGTTAAATATACAATGCCCTAGGACCAACGCACCCTTGGATGTTGAAAAGTGCATTGCAAAAAGGTTAGAAAGAGGCCCAATTCCTCTACAACACTTTGTCTTCCACTCAGGAATACGTTGGATGCAATTCAGAAACTTGCATCTTGTTTTCTGCCCAAAATTTCTCCAGTTTTTTGCATGGAATGGATTCTAACTAAGCCTATGGTGTGATTTTAGACTTTGATCGGATCATAATGTCGATTACATGGTGAGAAAGAGAACATGAAGAATAGGATATGGTTTCCCTAAATGACCCTGGCACTGTGAGAGCCCTCAGAGATTGTGGGTTGCTCAAGTACTTCAGATTTTCAGGGATGAAGAAACACATGGAACTATTGCAGTTCTTGATCCATTCATGGGACCTGACACTACATAAATTTCACATTGGAGACAAAGTGCTCCCAATATTGGTTGATGACATTTACTTTCTGATTGGTTTGTCGAGACATGTTGCACCCATTTTCCTTCCGAACTCCATCCGTGGAGGTGAAACAATGGAGGACTACATTTGATAGATTTGTCGACCAGGAACTGAGCCTAGAAAAGATGGAAAGATGAACACTCCTATTCACTATTGCAAAAATAGCTGGCAGCATGACACTACATGTCATGAATATATCATACATGCATTATGCGCTTGAATGTCTCGAGCCAACAGTGTTCAATTGGGCTGAAGTAGTACTCCTTTAGATGAAAGAACAATTGACCAAGGTAAAAAATGGAAAGACCAAAAAATCTAGCCATGAGTCTATCTTAATCACTTATGTTTTGGACCAAGTTCCATTGATGTGGCCACAGCATGTGACACTGGGATTAGCTGGTCCTAGAGATCCATGGATGCAGCGGTGGTTCGAGTTGATGGATAGACATGATGGTCAGTCATCAATCTCATTTTCCACTGCATTCTTGAATTGGCTCCGAAGATAGAATATCTTCATAGAGGAGCATCCATATGTAGGGATGGATTTCCGCGGAGATCCAGATTTGATTTTACTAGTCGGTACTCAATGGGGTGTTATAAGTAAAATGTTGACCATGTTTTTTATTTTTTGGGGTTTTTTACATATTTTTGTGTTTTTTTTATGTTTCCAAGACTAAACTAAAGACGTTTTATGTATGCAGATGTAGGTATCGTTCAACCAGTGGTTCGTGCATAGCAGGCGGGAGAACTAGCAAAGAGGATTGTCGGGAGAGTAGTCCTTCAGGATTTGGATTTAGCTAAGACTCTTGCTGAGTTGCAGCAACATGTGGAGGGATTGACTCTTAGGACACCAGATGCCCGGATCGAGTTACCTATGAGGCTACAACGCCATACAATTGGTGTGCCTAGCCGTTGGATGAGGCTATTGCACATGATAGCCCAAGCAGTGACCTTCTATCATGAGCATCACTAGATCTACTTAGATTATGCTATGTTTGTATACATTTTGAGGTCAGATGACCAACGTGTCTTGGACAAAATTTGACACGTAATTTGCCAAAGAATCAGCTGAAGTGTTAAAGTTTCTGGAAATATGTTGATATTTAATGTAATCAAAATGGCTTTCCAAAAGATGAACTCTAAGGAACATACAATGAATTGCTGGGTTTCGGACAATATAAACACTAGTAAGTTGTAGTATGAAAATTTGTGAGTCTAGCCTGATGATGATGCGGCGAATTCCAAGTGAAATGGCATCAGAGAGTAGTTTAATCAACCCGCAATACTCAGTGATATTGTTGGTATATCGACCAATACAAATCCCTTGGAAAATCACTAACTCACCACTTGGTGCAAATATGGCCCATGTTGCAGAGGATAGATTATGAGTACTACGACTAGCACCATCGACATATCCAACAAATGGTTCCGAATATTTTGACATCTGCAAAAAATGCAAAGCAGATTACTAACCACATGAAAAACTCTAAAATACACACTCCTACACACATGCAATCAAAGCATATAATACAGTGTTTACTACAGAAAATCAAGCATAGTAACATTTAAGATTCAACCCATTTCGAGGCTATGCCAATGGAATCCCATCATAATCTACCAACTCGTAGGCACCCTTAGCCAGAATGTGCTTGAAAATGTAGGGGTAGTGCCATAATGGTTCAAATTTCCTTTTTCCTATTTTATCATCTTCCTAATCATAAAGCAAGACCAGGTCTCCTTCCGATAAGGTGCGAGGCTTGACATTATGGTCATATTGCACCTTAATTCGTCTCTTATGCACTTTTTTGGCCAATGCGGATTCACAGTGTGTTTCATCTAGATGGATGAGATCTAAAAGATGTGCATCTTCTTTAGAAGTGTCAAGTAGCAGGTCAATCGTGAGTTTCAACGATGTTATTTCGCATTGTATCGGAAAGATAACTTCCAGAACATAAACCAGCTGAAAGAGAGTAAATCCCTTCGCGTTTCTCACCGAGGTTCGATATTCCCACAAATCTGAGTACAGGATAAAATTCCAGTTTTGTTTATGAACCCCAATCATGCATTGAAGCATGCACTTAAGAATCTTTTTGATAGCTTCAACTTATCCATTAGCTTGTGGATAATAATGGGTAGAACTATCATGTGACAATCCTAACTTGGCAGTCAACTCATCCATCATGTGATTGCGAAAATGTTTTCCATGATCTATGACTATGGCTTGCGGTACACCAAACCATGTAACCACATGGTTAAAAAATAAAAATGTAGTTGTCTATCTTGTGTTGTTGAATGTAGGCATCGCCTTGGCCCACTTGGTAAAATAGTCGATGACGACAATAATATACCCATGCACCCCCGACAGAGTGGGGGTTACATGTCATGAAGTCAATGCCCCATTTTTCAAATTGTCCAACAACAATGACATGATGCATTGGTGTTGGTGGAAAGTGGGTTTTACGATCAAATATGTGGCAAGCATGACAAGTTCTAACTGTGATAATGCAGTCGCGAAATATGGTAGGCCAGAAGTAACCAGTGCAGAGAATCTTCTGCATCGTAGCATAACCAGAAAAATGTCCACCACATGCACCATAATGGAACCATAATGGAAATCATTTAAAAAAAATTCAGCCTCCTCATGTGTGAGGCACCTACGTAATATCATATCGACACCATGACGATAAAGTGTATCATCAATGATCAGATAATCTTTGGCTTGCTATCGAATACATTGTTGTTGCGAGCGAGAGGTATTGAGCCGAAAAGTTTGGTTCTGGAGATAGATGATGAAATATCTATACCATGGGTCAGATGACTCAATCAGAAACAAAGACTCATCCAGAATTAATGGTTTCGTAGTAGGATCGGTCCTACTCGAAGGAATGTCATAGATAAGCTCAACAAAGACCAAAGACTTCTTTGACTTGGATTTGACGAATTCCAAATAAAATTCCAAAAAAATGATTATCCGTTTTTAATTTTTTCCCCCTATAAATTGACGTGATAAAATGTATGTCATAGGGTTGCAATCTGAAATGAAAATGGTCTTTAGGAGTAAGATATAATGGTGAAATCTGTGTATAGCTTGAATGACTGCCAAAGTAAGCTTCTCAATGTATGTGTACTTAACTTCCATATCATTGATATTACGACTCAAATAATATATCGAACGTTCAATCCCATCTTCTTTTTGGACTAAAACCATAGATGGTTGTAACTACAATGGCGAGATACATGAAATAATCACTCTGATAATTTGGGGGATAGATTAATGGTGCTCGGATCAGGCTATCTTTAAGAACATCAAAGGAAGCTTGTGTAACCTCATCCCAATGGAAGCGAATCCCCTTTTTCAAGAGTCAATTAAATCCTTTAGCCATTTCGGTGTAATTAGGAATGAAACTCTATAACTAAAGCAGATTGGAAGGAGCAGGAAAATCAAGAATGGCCTGGAACTTCAATGGATCAAGCCGAATTCTGTCTTTAGACACAAATAATCCAATAAAATGACTAGAAACAACACCAAACACACATTTGTGTGGATTGAGGCATATTTTATAGTGATGGCATCGTAAGAAGATCACTCTCAAATGTAGCGAGTGGTCAACCCGTTTCCGTGAATATGCAGGTAAGTCATCCAGATACGGTTGAACTATGTTCTTGATGTCATGAAAAGCATAATTCATTTCCCTCTGCAATGTTTCCCCAACGTTCTTTAAACCAAAAGGGAGATTTCAATAAGAGAATGTGCCCCAAGGACAGATAAAAGTGTTTCTATACTGGTCCTCTGGGCGAATATTAATCTGATTGTATCTAGAGAATCCATCCATGAAAGAAAATATTTCACATCTAGCACATTCATCAATAATATAGTCGATAAAGGGAGTGGGATAGTTGTATTTTGGACAAGAATGATTAAAATTCCTATAATCGATAGACACTCTAATTTTCCCATGTTTCTTCATGACAGGAACAATGTTAGAAACCCAATCGGTAAGTGGAATAGGGTAAATTAATCCAGTACGCAAAAAAATTTCAACCTCTGCTTTAATGACAACAACTTTATTAGGGTGAACAGGACGAAACTGCTGTCACACCGGCTTAACATCAGGCTACATTTTAATCTCATGTTCAAAAATTTTGGAGTTGATACCTCGCATATCTTCATATGAACAAGAAAATATATCTCGAAATCCCTGAAAAAGAGTGCGGTAAGTGTCAATTTCAGATGGAGAACAAGACGCACTGACATGAATGTTTTCTAAAATATCTGGTTGGGTCGAAATACTGATATAAAAATTTTCTTCGATATTTGATGGGTTTCGCTCAGAATTGACAACGTGGATAGGAATAGAATTCGTCAAGAAATCAATGACTGTAGGGTGATATAAATCAGATGAATTATCTTCACTGTAATCTGGAATATGGGATAGTTGATATGATGTCTCCCATAGTTCTTCTTCCGGCATCACAGATTCCATAATTCTCTCATCAATCGAAAATACGCATGAAAAAGGATTAGAATAATTACCAAAATCCAAATAATGATCAACCCAAACGGTCAATGACAAAGGATTTGGATTAGCCGAATAAGCTAAGAAAATTGATTTCTATGCTAGCTCAATTGGAATTAGTGGCATGATTTTTCCCAGCCTAACTACTTCAGAATCATTGGGAATATTCCTTGAGTCATATGAAGTGGAAGATATCATATTGTAGGTCTCTATATTTGCGATTTCCGCCAATGTCGCAGGCGATGGTAACGAAAAGGTGCCCCTTAGGGAAGGATCCTTAAAGAGTCGTACACCAATGTTCTGAAGAGAAGGTGGGGGTCCGTGAATAAATGGAACGCTTCCAGTTGCCTAGGAACCAAAGGCGAAGAAAGAGAGTTGATCAATGGTTGTGATACTTCCTTTATGGGGGAAGATGATCATACAAAAGTAAGTAGATACTACTGCAGCCATAGCGTAAACCCACGATCTTCCAAGTAATATATTGTATTGAAGGGGTCCGTTAACGACCTCAACTTCAATAGTAACTGATTTTCCCCCTATTTCTACTTACAGGTTACTAAGCATTCCACAAGGCTTATATGTACAACTCAAAATCTTTCAACGTTGTAGGTGATTGTGACAAAGTCAGTGAGCCAAGTGACTTCCAGCAACTCATTGACATGATACAAGTAGATGCACCTTCATCAATGATAGTGCGATGAATGAGGCGATTTAGGACATGTAATTGAATCAAGAATGCTAGTTGTGCTGGTAATTGTGGAACATAGCCCGTGTGATTAAAGACAACAAGATTTGAATCCCTCAGATCGATTCCACCAATCATGGACAAAAAGGCCTACTTTTGGGAGGGACAATTTTGAAGAACCTCAAGCGTTGACATAGCAGAAGGTGACTGACCCATATCTTCTACTACATTATAATGTTGAGCTACACGAGCTCAAGGGTTGAATGTCGATTTATGAACTACTCCCTTCGACGGCTTTATTGTTAACTCTGGAAGGATAGGTGGTAGAGTCAAGTCAGATCAGGTTGAAGTTGAAGTGGTAGGTTGATCTGTAGCCTAACCATTTAACGACAACAATGGATTACTGTAATATTTACTTCGAGTCAGAACCAAAACATCAGTTTTGGGCTTAGTGGTGGATAACATAAGCACTTGCAAACTAGAAGCAGCATCCATAGCAACCATATGTGTTTATGGGTTCAGAAAAGGATTTTTCAACACTGAAGATGCAACAGAAGTCTTAAGAAGCTGTGGGACTTCTGACATGTGAGGAAAATCTCATGTAAAATTATCCTTATTACATATCAAGCAAGGATAACGAGGTTTCCGAAAAGAACTAGATGAATCAGATGATTTTACCTACGGGGGTGATTTTGATTTCTTCTTATCTTTCCCCTTCTTCCTATTTCCAAGTTGCTTGTCACTTTTTCCTTCATCATATGACATAGCATGGATTTCACAAGAAAATGCAGGATCATATGCAACAGGGTTTTTATTTGAAACAACAAGTGTAAAACCAGATGGTTGAATTGCTATCGGAGTGTTATCAGAACCAATCACACCATTGTTTGCATGAATGTCCTAACCAGATGGAGTAGGAGGAATAGTAAAATTTGGTCGCAGCGCATTTGGAATATTTTCATAGAGTGTGCCAGACTGTGTAAATTAGATCCAGATACTGGGCATGAGCAATTACTTGCTCTTTTGTGACAACACTGCCTTTGGACACATCCTCGATGATAGATGGAAAAAAGGAATTAATAAACCACTCAGACAAAAGTTGATCAGGAACAAATGTTTTAACCATTTGACGATGACGACGCCACTCATGTATATGATATGATATATGAGTAGTAGTGGTTTTTTTAAATCTGGTCAAAAGTTCCATTCCAGTTTCATATCTGATGGGTAACTGGAAGTGGGTTAAAAAAAGTAGTGGCTAAAGTTGTAAAATTATCAAAAGAAGCTCGTGGTAATTCAATGTACCACTTCGCAACCAGACCAGTAAGTGTTAGCTGAAAAAGACGCAATCTAATGGAATCATCATTTAAGGAATTCGATGAACACCATAAATAATAAGTCGTGACATGCGTAGACGGGTATTCTCTAGAATTTCCATTGAATTTTGGAATGTCCCAGGGTAATTTATGAGAAATCACCGACCACCAAGGTAAATAATGAATGGGATCATTGGTGAGCCAGTTTAAATCCGGTAACTCTAATGTTGCAGCAAATGGAAATTGTCGATTCAGGTTAGGTTGAACATAACTAGGATAGATGGAATTTCCTGGGTAGTAGGTCATTGTGCACCAACAAATGGATTCTATTGTTGGTAACCTAGATAGGGGTAGGCTTGTTGACCAGGACCTAGATAAGCTTGATATTGTGGGAATATTTGTTTTGGCTGCCATGATATTTGATAATATGGATATTTCCCACCAAGATAATTCAGACTAGGTTGTGAATAAACAGGATCAGTAAAAGGCTGTGACAAAGGTAAACTAGCCTATGGTTGTGAAATTCCCAATGCAGATGGTTGTTGAACACCAGCCTGGGAAGATGGATTCTGTAGACCCGAAACTTGAGGGTTAAGGGTTAAAGGACCTGCTTGAGCAGACTGAGCAACATCCATAAACTAAATAACAGGCATAATAGGTATAGATGCAACAGGTTGAACTAGTTGATATTCATACACAACCATTTGTGGCTAAACAGGAAAATTAGGATGCTATTGGAAAATAGGCATTCTAGCATATGATTGACCTAAATACGACGGAGTACTACCATATGGACCAAAAATATTTGGCCACCCAGCATATGGATTATAAGGATATTTCACATACTGACTTTCATATGGGGGGTATCCAGTAGATACTAGATCAGATGGACTATAATTGGATGGACCAGCCTGATATTGAGTTGATGATGTCAATAAAGGATCAGGTCATTAAGTACTCATAAGAGATGAACCAGATAGAATTCCAGATGATGACATGGGTGAAGTCCATGGACTAGATGAGACACCAGAGTAGGTTATATTTAAAGCCTGGTAACCTAGTGGGACAGACGAACCACCATAAATATGAGACTCAGGTGTCGTCAAAAACATCGAAGATGAAGCAACGGTAGATGTTGTCACAACTGTAACAAATGGTACATTATGGGATGTTGTCTCTGCCATGGTTAAATGACCCAGAAAATAATCTAACGAATCTACGGGAACTTGAGAGTGAAAAGGATCAACATAAGAAGAGTAGGTCAAACGAGGAAAAGACTAATATAAATGAAGCCCCAACCCAAAATGGTTGGGAGTTGAAGGGGTTGTCTCTTCCTGAATTTCTTTGTTGGAACAGGGTCTCCTACGAGCTGCGAAATTGATCCATTTTGGATACTTTTGATTATATTTAATCTAGCTGAGGGGTTTTGGGGCGGGTCAAAGCCCCAAAAGCATTGTAATGGGTAAAAGGGTAAACCAGGGGTCTGAAAACCATGGTTTGTAGGCCATAGGAAAGTCTAGTCTAGATTATTATAAATAGAGGATCATTTTTGTATTGTAAAGTAGGAAATGAAGAGCTATTGATGCAAATTGTGGTTTAAGCTATCTGTTTGGGTTTTGGGGAAAGGACTCTTGCTGGATGTGTGCGCGGAGATCCAAGTCCAGCTATGTGCGGACCCTGCTGCTGTGTGCGCAGGATGGGAAAGGAATTGTAAGGAAGAATTGATGAATGAATGAATAAGAAAGGTTGATAGAGAACTAAATCTTTGAGTACTCTTTGTGTGAATCGTTAGTAATTACTGCATTGTGCATTTTCTATATTTAAGCCGTGGAGATTTGTGTAAGTGTGTTTTCTGCATCTGGATCTGTTCTATTCTGTTTATGCAATATTGTGCTATTGTAGTAAAAGCATATAATTATAGATCTAGCGCACGTGGATGCGAATAGAGACCTAATTGACCCTGCGCAGAACAAGGTAATCTGGGAATCACAGGGTCTAACGCAGCTCTGCTTGCCTTACCTATCCTTTTTCAGGGTGCATAAACCTAGTTCCAGCACCCACCCATACTACATTAGGTGAGAATTTGACCTGCGCAAGCAGGTAATTGCCGAAAGGTCCAGTAGTATAGGGGTTTATTGGCAAACCTTGAGCTCCAAACTTGCGTCAGGATCCCTCGAGCCAACAAATGGTTCCGTTGCTGAGACCTGTAGCATTTTGAGGAAGTGATCAGGTACTGACAAGCGAATACTGAAGGTCTAACACAGGGGTGAATGAGCGCTACTTTGGAGGAAAGTACAACACGAAGTGGTAAGTACTATCAAGCCAATTAAGAAAAGGATCACTCTGCCCATAGCATGCTAAGAAGAGCAATGATGCAAGGTTTTCCAGTTACCCCCACATCAGACTCACGGGAGAATAAGCCCTCAACAAAAACCTCGCTAGAAGGAGACATGGCAGTACACTTCAAATTACCTACCTTTAAAGGCGCGGTCGATGAGGACATGGATCATTTTCGGTTTGTGGCCAACTCAATATGGACTGCGCAATGGGTGGTGAGAAATACTGTTAAGAGATCACAGTTGTCCCTAGCCTTCGAAGACAGAGCACTGGACTGGTATATATGGTACATATCTCAAAACAGGAGAGCATCTCTTCAAGATATTAAGGACACCCTAAAACAACAGTTCCGGAAGCCAAAATCATACTCTCAGTTGGTAGCAGAAGTAAAAGACTTCAATAAAGGTACGTCTGAGTCGGTGTGGGAGGCCGATCAGTGACTGAAGAAAGCGATCAGGGAAGGAGGGTTCAAGTACGACGACAGACAACACACATAATGGTTCGTCGCTATGTTGCTACCTCACCTACGTATACCAATGGGCCACCAGACCTTCGAGTCGCAAGAAAAAGACTTGGAAGCTTCCATGAAACTCAAAGCCCTGCCCAAGGATGACACATTGGGAGGAGTACAACAAATTCAAGAGTAGCTCGGAGCCATGCACATGGAAATTCAGATCTTACGGACGGAATGGGGAAAAGGAGCTAGCGCAGACCTTTGGTGCATATGATGTCGAGTGTCTGGACATACAAAGGACCAGTGTCCTATATTGACAGATTACATGCAGGCAAGAGGACCTAGTCCACTATGCCCCGGCTCCAGCGAATCTGCGTTATGGTGCAATGATTTCCAGGTAGCAGGACTACATGATACGGCCTAGTGCCCTTGGCTAAGTATGAGCGAACTGAAGCAACATTGGGGCATGTTCTGCCAGTTGGTAGGGCACGATGAGCAGAACTGTCGCACGTATGACTTGAATGTAGATCGAGGGAACCTCTATAAGGTACAATTAGACCCTGTGTCGCCAAGATCCCCCGCAAACTTTGGTGGCTCCCTAGCAAGGGGCAGGGGAGGTTGAGGAGGAAGTGCAGGACGGGGGCGAGGGCAACTGATCTGCTATAATTGCGAGGAGGTAGGGCACTTCGCAAGGGAATGCCCAAATCCTGCCAGGAAATCCTGCAAATATTTTCGACAGCTGGACCATGAGATTGAAGACTGCCCGATCCTGATAGAAAAAATGCAGGAAAAATAGCCCACCCCTACGCAGAGCGTGTAAAGAGTTACAACTGAGCTAAGGAATGCAGATCCAAGTGTAAAAGTCATGACACGCAGTGGGATGGTCACCCAGGGAGCAAAGGAGGAGCTTGCCTCTTGGGAAGGAGTGAATTTCAAAGAACAATAACCACTGGCAGCCCTCGCGCAGCTGTCGGCACACCTCAAGAGAGAGGAAGGGGTTGAGCTCTTTCTGAAGGCATGTCTAAAACTGCTACGTAACCTATAGGCTACATAAAATATTCAAGTATTACTACATAGCTGTGCAGCCGGCCCAACACAATTCCTGAGACCAGGGATGTACATAAGCTATAAAACTATAAGAAACACACCGAAAGAGAAATGTGGTTGACTGCGCAGATTGGTGACTACGAGATGGATCAAGTTATTCTCGATTTGGGGTCGGATGCGAACATATTACCAAAGAAAACGTGGCAACGAATGGGAGAACCTAATTTGGAATGGCCCACCATCCAGCTGCGCATGGCGAATCAACATAAGATCATCCCACTGGGAAGGTTGCCGAAATTCATGGTAGATATCGCAGGAGTAAAAGTCCTAGCTGACTTTGAGGTCATATAAATCGTGGAAGATACGGATCCATACCCTGCACTCCTCGGATTGGACTGGGCTATAGACATGGGGGGTGTCATCAATCTCAAAAAGCGCAGCATGGTGTTTGAGAACAATGATACATGTGTAATAGTACCACTAGATCCAACAGAAGGCGTGCGGTATACAGAGCCAGCCTACGAGAAGGAGGAACTAGATCACATTTACAGATTGACTACGCAGGACAAAGATAGGGTTAACCCCACAACAAACGGAATACTCTGTGGGGGGAAAGAAAGTGAATGCTTTTCTGACGCTAATGAGGAATTAGAGATTTTGAAAAATTGGTTACACGAGGTTTTGACGCTGCACTGCCCTCAGGTCGCAAGGACCCTCTACTGCATTTCTTCGGAGGTAAGAGATCTACCCCACTTTGATGAGGCTGGTAGTGTCCAGGAATTCATAAGGACACTGGAAGCTAGGGTGCCAAGAGAATGAAAAATCTGAGACCTTAATCTAGCTATGCGTGGGACACCCGCACGTTGGTGGGATACCCACAAGAAAGCATTCTCGGATTGGGAAACGTGTCGGGATAGGATGATTCTGCGGTTCTCCCCTCCAGCTGACATACGCACCAAGATATTCCTCGGACCCGGGGATCCCTATGCACATCTGCGTGCCTGGATGACCAAATGGTCTGACCGAACTACAGAAGAATGGGTCCATCTATTTTTTCATGCCTTGGGCCCTATCCTGGCCGCTTGGTACTTATATGTGGAGTTACACCAGCGCACCCGCCACTGGGAAGTGCTAAAAGAGGACTTTGTAGGAACGTTCGGATTTATTGGGGGGACAAAGACGCTTGAAGAAGCTCTACAGGACATTGATGCATTTGTATTTAAGAACTCTCACCACCACGCTACACCAGCGGTCCTGAAATGGGAAGCGCAAATGCAAGACATAGCCAACTGCCAGAGCTTGGCAATTGACGAAGAAGAAGATAATCCTCGAAAAATTTATGTCTCGGAATCTGAAGGGGAACGCACCGTTATTGGACCATCGCTACAGAATATTGATGTAATGTAGCCTCTCAAGCTGCACGACGTTAATATTGGGATGGAAGAACACCCTAATCTGGCTAAAATTTGGGACTATTGGGATGAAGGAACTGTATGAAAAATTGCAGAGTTACTCACAGAGCATCAGGACTTATTTCAAACAAAGTTTTCTAAGCTCAAGAAAATCACCGGGGACCTCAGCATTATGCACATCACTCTGAAACTTGAGGCGCACCCCGTCAAGCAGCAGCCTTACCGACTGAATCCTAAATATAAGAAAAAGGTCAAAGAAGAGCTAGACAAAATGCTTGCTGCATGTATCATTGAACCAGTTGAACAATCGGATTGGGTAAGTCCAAGGGTCATCCAGGAAAATAAGACCAAGGGGGAAATACACATCTGCATCGATCTACGCAATTTAAACGATGCCTACATCCATCACCCCTTCCCTACACCCTTCTCCGATGAAATCCTTGATAGCGTGGGTGGACAGGATACCTATTCCTTCACCGATGGGTTCTCAGGGTACCACCAGATCCGAATTGCACCTAAAGATCGTAATAAGACTACCTTCACGACTGAATGGGGGCCCTTTCAGTATACGGTCATGCCCTTTAGTCTTAAGAATGCACCTACTATTTTTTCAAGGGTCGTAGTTTCTATATTCAAGGATTTTATTCATAAGTTCCTAGAGGTTTATTTCGATGACTGGACGGTTTTCGGCCTAGTAAAGGAGCATGTCTCTAACCTGCGATTAATATTGGATGCATGCCGGAAGCACCAGATTTCCTTGAATATTAAGAAGTGCATCTTCTATGTACCATTTTGAATCTTTCTCGGATACATAGTCAGTCGGCAAGGGTTGATGGTCGATCCTGCGAAGGTAGCTGTAATTATAAATCTTGCAGTCCCAACAACGGAAAAATAGATGTGTTCCATTCTTGGACACACGGGCTATTACAGGAAATTCATTCAGGGGAACGCCCTGATCACAACACCCATGGAAAAGCTACTTAAAAAATATGTTTCCTTTTTTTGGGATGACGAATTTCAGAAGAGCTTTGAACTGCTCAAGGAGAATATGATCTCTGCACTCATACTAATATTTCCTGATTGGCAGAAGGAATTTCATGTACATGTGGATGCATCAGGCATCTCCTTGGGCACTGTCCTCACTCACCCTAGAGAAGGAGATATTGATCACCCGGTTGCCTTTGCGAGTCGGAAACTCTCGGGCGCAAAACGAAACTACTCTACCACTGAGCGCGAAGGATCGGCTATTTTCTACGCGGTACAAAAATATTGGCACTATCTACTGGGTGGACACTTTAAAATGTTCACTAATCATTCAAATTTGAAATACCTGGTAAACAAGCCTGTGTTGGGGGGGAATATTTGCCGCTGGCTGTTGCTATTCCAGGAATATTATTTTGAGATCATCGCCAAGCCTGGAAGGCTAAATGCAGGCCCGGATCATATGTCTCACATTAAAATAGGGGAAGAACCTACTAACTTGGAAGAGGGCTTACCAGATGTACAGCTGTTCACCATTAAGGTGGTTGACGCACACTTTTATGATATCATTGAGTTCCTCACTACAGGCGTGGTCCCTACAGAATATTTGGTGCAGCAGAAGAAGGAGTTGGTTACTCGGGCAGCGGACTTTACTATCATCGCCGGTCAGTTATACAAGCTAGGCACAGATGAAATACTACACAGATATGTCCTGGAACATGAACGGAATACCATTTTAGTAGAAGCACACAAAGGTGTTGCAGGAGGCCACTATGTAGGACGAGCAATGGCACAAAAGATTTTGAGGGCTGGGTTATGGTGGCCTACCCTGCATTAGGATTCTTATACCTATTGTAAATCATGCAACACTTACCAGCGGACAGGACGGCCCTCGCGCTGAGATGAGATGCCATTGCGGCCTCAAGTGGCTTTACAGGCTTTTGAAAAATGGGCCATTGATTTTATAGGACCCATCAATCCATCGGGCAAGAAAACAGGTGTGCGCTATATTATCACCACCATTGACTACGTCACTCGATGGGCTGAGACACAAGAGGTGAAAGATTGTACTGCGAATATTACTGCACACTTCATCTTTGAGCAGATTCTGACCAAGTTTGGCTGCCCAAAGATCCTAATGAGTGACAGAGGTACGCACTTTGTTAACCAAATGATTCAAGCCTTGAATGAGGAATTCTAGATCCACCATGCGAAGAGTACACCACACCATCCCCAGGAAAATGGGATAGTTGAAGCTTTTAACAAAATTTTGGAACAAGAATTAACTAAGGTTTGCAATGCCGATCATAGTGACTGGGATGTTCGCATTCCCTCTGTTCTGTGGGTCTATCGAACAACCTGCAAGAACCTGAGAGGAAGGACCCCCTTCCGAATGGTCTATGGCAAGGAGGCCATTACGCCCCTAGAGTACATTGTTCCTAGCCTACGTATCACAACATTTACAAATATGGCGGACCCCTATATCATATAGGAGCGTCTTGCGCAGCTTGTGGCTTTGGAGGAAGATCAGTTTATTTCTAATTTTCATCAACAAGTTCAAAAGGCTTGTGATAAAGCATGGCATGATCAACATATACGCCAAAATACATTCATCGTAGGCGACCTTGTCCTTTTATACGATAGCCAATTTGCGAAACACCCAGGCAAATTTCGGCAGCACTGGCTTGGTCCCTACACAGTTAAGGAAATCACGAACGGTGGAGTAGTCCAGCTAGCTACCCTGCACGGTGACATCTTACCTGGCTTTTTCAATGGTATTCAACTCAAGCCATACCGAGCTCAATGACTATATGACGGCTACAGTGACTCGGGATGAGTCATAATATTGTGTTGGGGGACTGTTGGAACAAGGTCTCCTACGAGCTGCGAAACTAGTCCATTTTGGATACTTTTGATTAGATTTAATCTAGTGGAGGGGTTTTGGGGCAAATCAAAGCCCTGAAAGAATTGTAATGGGTAAAAGGGTAAACCAGGGGTCCGAAAACCACGGTTTGCAGACCATAGGAAAGTCTAGGCTAGATTATTATAAATAGAGGAACATTTTTGTATTGTAAAGTAGGAAATGAAGAGCTATTGATGTGAATTGTGGTTTAAGCTATCTGTTTGGGTTTTGGGGAAAGGACTCCTTCTGGCTGTGTGCGCGGAGATCCAAGTCCAGCTGTGTGTGGACCCTGTTGCTGTGTGCGCAGGCTGGGAAGGGAATTGTAAGGAGGAATTGATGAATGAATGAATAAGAAAGGTTGATAGAGAACTAAATCTGTGAGTACTCTTTGTGTGAATCGTTGGTAATTACTGCATTGTGCATTTTCTATATTTAAGCTATGGAGATCTGTGTAAGTGTGTTTTCTGTATCTGGATCTGTTATTTTCTGTTTATGCAATACTGTGCTACTGTAGTAAAAGCATATAATTATAGATCTAGTGCACATGGATGCGAATAGAGACCTAATTGAACTTGCGCAGAACAAGGTAATCTGGGAATCACAAGGTCTAACGCAGCTCTGCTTGCCTTACCTATCCTTTCTTAGGGTGCAAAAACCTAGTTCCAGCACCCACCCATACTACTTCGGGTGATACTTTGACCTACACAAGCAAGTCATTGCCGAAAGGGCCAGTAGTATAGGGGTTTTTTTGGCAAAACTTGATCTCCGAACGTGGGTCAGGACCCCTCGAGCCAACATTCTTCCTCTATCAAAATAAAACCAGGTGGAAGCACTTCATCGTCAGGCCTGAGATAAATTTCAGGCAGTAAACTTTGTGGTAAAGAAGAAGACTCAATCATTATAGATGGTTGAGGATCAGATAGTTGCACGGGAAAAACTTCTTTTTGTTCAACTTCGGAATCAAGATGTTCTGGTAAAATAAAAATGGGTTTCACATCGAATTCCAGTTGAACAAGCTCGAGTTCTAGATTCACCGTTTCACTAGATTGAATTTCAGTGTCTTCAGGAAACTGTGAGGGTTACGTCTCGACAGTAGCAGATAAACCGGGATCAGTCGAAACGAATTGAGACTCGGTACTCAAAGGATCAGATGTCTCTGGTATATCAGATGATGTAGCACCAAGAGTTCCAAAGGTACTGGAATCGGTAGGACGAGCATGCCTTCGTCTACTAGGTGTATCTTCTGGTGATAACGGTGGTTTATTTGTTGTCCTACATGAACGACGGGGAAAGGGTTAATCTTATTCCACGATTTTTTATTTATTTTATACAAAAAAAAAAAAAAAAAGAGGGTAATGTTAGGAAAAAGGTTTACCAAGCAACTGTGAACTGAAATATATCACCCCAGTAAACTAAGGACTTATGTACGTGTAGGAAATCTCCCCGAATTTTGTGTTCGGTATATCACAGGTACAAGGCAGCCAACTCAGTTACCTATGGATGGTAAGAAACCTAAATATTTCCTCCCAAATATACGTGAGGGTACGTGGAGGCCCAATTCGTATTAGCACTGTCTAATGTGAAACCACACAGTGAGAGCATCCACTTATACTTTTCGTACTAGAACACCGCCCGATATACCCAAAAGTATGTGAACGATCTCCAATATACTTATGTACGTGAAATGAGGTATCACACTCGAAGTGTATCACAGAAAATTAACAAAAGCTGCTATGTTTAACGATGTCGGAACACATCTTCTAGCCTAGACCTCTAAATGTTATCGTTAATGTTACAATTATTCCTTAGATAAATTCAGATAAATTTTATGTTGATCTTGCTTTTTACTTTATCTTTTAGGTTCACTGCGAGATGTATTGAACATTCCTAGAATGCAATTATAATGATAAGCATTCATTTCGAAATGATTTTTGACAATGAAAAAACTAGCTACAAGGGATATAGCAATCGGATAGTATGAAATCAACAATGAGCACATCTAAATGAAATTTCTCTAAAATATTCCTATGTAGCACTCACAATACCTATATGTAAATTAATGTTTTCTTTTCAATTTCTTTTAAATTTAGATGAAGGAAAAAGAAACTAATCCACAAACAATCACTCAAAACTTTCAAGAGAAACGAAGGCTGAAATGAAAATTCCTCTTTTTGAAAATAATTGATTGATCAAATGTAAAATTTAACTTTGGAACTATTCGACAATGACAAAGAAAATAAAAATAAACATTGATCAAACAAATCAAAAGTGAGGAAAGAAGAGTAGAGGCAATCTAGTTTCTAGAGGGAATTAATCACTCAAAACTTTAGCAAGCAAGACACTGAAATGAATTTGCAAAAGACAAAATATGATAGATTTTGGTTGGTCATAGGGGCAACGCACCCCTGAGTGGGAGATAGTGTGCTGTAGAGCATTTTCCCTAAGCCAACAGTGCTATGCAGAGCATTTTTTCAAGCCCAACAGTGCATTGGTGCCAAAGGAATCTCTAAAAAATAAATCAAACACACTACTTTTGCTAAGACACATTCATATTCCTAAAATTAAGCAAATAAATTCTACTATATGTTTATGGACAAGGATAAAACCACCAGGGACGATCCATCGATCCCCAGTATGGTCACCAATTTGTTTTAAGGAAATCAAACATATGAATAAGTATGTTTTCCCTAAGTGTGGTGGTGCACTTAGAACAGAAAAAAGAAAGATATCTAACCTTTTCCTTAAAATGAATAGATAAAGGGAGGAAAACTTACTTGTAACTTGTTCACTTTTCCTCACCTCCCTTCATCGCTTCCGTCACTCTCAATCTTACTGATCTTACTTGATTGATACGTGCAATGGAAAATAGAAAACAAAAAACAACATAAAGGAAATATGATCTATTCAAGTTAAATAAATTGAATCGATTAAATTCATAAATACACATATAGCATCATTGACACATGTGTTAAGAAAGGAATAAATGTCTTTATTATGAAGTAGAAGGGAGAGTACAACCAGTTGATCGATTTGTTGTCACTCATCCAGCTTTAGTCCCATCCTCATCACATCCAACATCAAAAATCCAGTAGCATCACATTACATTCACAATACGTCCAAGAGTTGTGATCTCGCCAGCATAACTCTACTTAACACAAATTATTTCCCTCTTTTGCACTATGATCAGTGCTCTATTTATAAGTATATGAAGGTAGTTTGACATAAATGAATAATTGAATGAATTTCCTAAAAATGGATGAAGAGGTTTCCTTGTTCATGGGAATAGTAGTATAAGAGGTTTAATGCCTTCATGATGTCCATATTTGAAGCTATTAGATGAGGTGAAATCTGGAACAAATTCTAGAAGCCACTAGAGGTTGGGAAGATTCTTGAAATCCAATGAACAACTCGCTCCCATTCAACCAATGCACTCTAAAGTGGGCCTAGATCCTCTGCAACGTAGCCTTGCATGGGAGTAGATGCTCTACAAAGTAGTTACTGTTGTCTAGGGGTGCGTTGATGGCTCAATGGGGCACTTCAACTGGCATCTAAGTAGTGAAACTTTCATGAAGGAAAATCACTAATGGGATGACTTGTTTAGGGCATGTAGCAACTAATTTAGAGTATGATAAACCCTAATGGATATTGATATGTGTTTTGGGATGATGCCCAAATTGACCTGTAAAAACATGCAAGAGTGAAAATGACACTTGCAAACATAGATAAAACACAAGCGACACATGCAATAATGAAAGTAGGAAAAAAAAACTCTTATAAAAGATATAGCAATAAAAAATGATGCTAAGAATAAAAGAAAGTGAAAGTGGAACTTGCGAAAGAAAAAGTGATGGGCATTTGAAACTGTGGGTGAGAGAATTTCCCCTATACTCCAATAGTGCACATACATTCAAAATGAAATATGAACATAAGGATGAGCTCTGGACTAGACTCATTATACAAATAGAGTAGACATGTAATTAGGGTTAATATTAGTGAGTTTTCTTAGTGCATATCGGGTAACTAGGAGCCAAGAGTGAATTGAATGATTTGAAGAAGTACACTCTCATTGTTGAAAAATAGTGTGCAATCACCATCTACAAAGTATGCCCTTATATTGTCACTAAGAAATACACAATCACTGTCACAGGAAATTGTGCAATCCATTGTTCATAAGGAGTGCGTAGTGACTAACTTGGGGAATTATGTAGTTAGTGTCTCTAGGAACTAGGAAATCACTAGCATTAGGGACTTCACAAGAATTCTTTACAAGGATTGTGCAAGCATTGTCTCTAGAGACTATACAATCACTGTCATTAGGCATTACAAAGTTATTGTGATTAAGGATTGTGTAATTTTTGACTTGCAAGGATACACACTGATTGTCAGGCTTTCTTAAAAGAAGTTTGTTGTGGAGGCATGAGAAGATAGACATGTAAAAGTAGGTCGCTTCGACACTTAGCATTCTTAAAGGAAGACTTAAAAACTCGAGCAACATGACTAAATGTGATATTCATAGCATGAAACGAAGGATGCCATGATCATAAGGAGGTTCCAAAACTTGAATGTAGGAAAAATTTGGAGGGTGTTTGTCACAGTGACAACAAGTGGGAAGAATTTCTACCTTTGGTATAGTTTTCCTATAACAATGGGTACTATGAGTCATTCACAATTATTCCATTCAAGGCTCTTTATGGTGGGAAATGAAATACACCTATTAAGTGGAATAATCCAGTGAACATAGCGCATATCAGGCCATATATGCTAAAGGAAAGGGAATAAGAAGTCATATTTATAAAGCAAAATTTTAAGATAGTTAAGGATAGGTAAAAGAGGTACACAGATCATAGAAGAGTGCACAAGAAAATTCAAGTGGGGGAGCATGTTTACCTCTACATCAGACCATGGAAATTTTCATTAAAGATTGGGTCTTGTACAAAGCTGGCATCAAGGTATTGTGGGCCATTTAAAATCTTAGAATGAGGAAGACCAGTGGCCTACATATTGATGTTACCTCCCATAGTGAAGGGAAATTATATCTTCAATATATATTTACTTAAAAAATATGTACATGATGTTAATCATGTTGTTTATTGGTCTCTGATACATGTGGAATCTACGAGAGAATTCCAACCAGAGCCATTATGCATTTGGGATCAAAAGTAGATCACACTTTAGAATAGAGTAATTGAGCAGGTCAAGGTGCAATGGAGGCATTTTGGACCAGATGAAACCACTTGGGAGATGGTTGAATAGATGAGAGTATAATACCCATTTTTGTTTTTTGGATAAGTAACTATAAATACAAATGTAAATGAATGTAAAGAGTTGTGTTTATAAATCTCATTGTGAACCTTGTATTTGGCATACAATATTGTTGAATGTTGGGTTCAATAAAGAGCATTGTGAAACTTTGTGCTTAGCATAGAGCATGTTTGAAATTGTGTTTGGTATAAAACACTAAGGATGGTGTTCTTCTAATGGGGTGGGGTTTGTGACAACCATTTTTTCTAATCCTTCTTATAATTATCATTATGAATTGTAATTCATGTAAATATTGTGGAAATGTAAACAAATTGACTGGTTGAGATGAGTTGAAATGGATTCATAAATTTTGAGGAGGAATTGCTTGGGAAATTAGTTAACTGAAGGATGTTAATAAATTTCCATCAACCTTCTAACTGGTTTTTAATGCCCTGCATGGTAGGCAAGGAGGTGGAGTATAGGATTCTTGAATAGAGGACAAGCCCATACCCCCTTTGTATTTTATTGTGAGTTGTGTTATGTGGTCAACATGTAAGGGATGCAAGGGAGTCAGTGGAGGAAAAAATCCAACGAGAAAGGAATAAGTAGGATAGTCATCAGAGATGGAAATTCACATGATCCAGGAGATAGTGTATGATATGTGAAGAACTAACAGAATGCATAAAAAAATAAGTGTGGTTGACATTAAAAGAATCATAGACACATAGTAGTGTGTTGTGGGTGTTATATGTCGTGTTAGGCATACAGTGAACTGCAATAGAAATTGCAGTATCAAAGGAATAACGTTGGAATTAGAGTTGACATTAGAGGGATAACTTTGGGAAGCGTGGTTGAAGAAATAAATTAGTTGGAGACATTGTTTGTTATGGAGCCCTGCATGTTGAGGAGGTAGAGACTCAAGTGTAATCTAGATCCCTGGTTGGAAAATGGTAAAATTTTTGTTTTTTTGATATATGTGGGATTAGCATATGGACATCAATGTGCTATGGATTCTTGGGTGAACAATTTGATACATTAGAGGATATAGTCCTGAACTAAGTAGGTGGAGATGGGGTGATCTCTGGATTCATGTGTGATTAATTTATTGGCATTTGTTTTTAATTCCCTTGAGAACTTACACCTCACACTCTGAATATGTTTGGCGATGGTTAGTTTCAAGAAATATTTCAATGTAGTTGACCTACTATTGGGTGGAGATTTGAATTCCCTCCTTCAATTTCCATCCATTCACTTCATAATATAAGTTACTTGTATTTTCTATGTGTTCTTATTGAACACAAATTGTAATATTGTTGTAAATGGAAATGAATCTATCAACAATACTCATGGAGGAATGGTATTATTCCCCATTTTTTTCAATGAGATTTAAGTGTGATTGTTCTCATGGTTTGAGGGGGATTTGTAGATCCCTGTTATTGCTAGTGTTTTCCTTAGTACAATGGTAAATTACATAATGTATGCATTTATTGGCTAGGTTTGGTCATTATCACTCTGTATGGTTTTCATTTTTGATATGTTATGCTTGTCATAGTTATTTATTATTATGGAATAGTATAAGTTTGTGATAAATGCTCATATGGCATGCAACTTCAATGGTTTTGATTATGCTTGTTGAGTCCATTATGTGATTAATAAGGTGTTTTCATATCAAGACTTACAATTAATTCATAGTGATGCTTTGCCTGATACCTGTAATGGGTGATAGGCATGTTAATAGCCTCATTAATCTTATTTTGGCTATGTTTTATGAATTTTAAGGCTCATGTGGAATGGGGTTTCCATTCCTACATACTTATCATCTAATTGAAGTTGGCATTGCTATAGAATACATTGTTCTGAGTAACACTTCAATTCAAGGGAATCCCTATTCGAATCCATGGAACACTCTAAGGAAACCCAGAGAGTCACTCTGGTATGTTAAGGAAGAAATCTCTTGTATTTGGAGTTTTGACTCAGGCTACTCTTGACAGGTCTTGGAATTTAGGAAGAATGGTGTGTGATACAATGCCAAGGGTTTGGACTCTATATGTGTTGGACCTATCCTGCAACGAGGTTATTTTCACCGAATAAGGCATATCTAGTGTGGAGCCCTTAGGGGTTAACGTTTCATGGAATTCAGATTGGACTCCACTACAGGACAAGTTGGATAGAAGTCTAGGGTGGGGCCCTTACTGCTAAATATGGTGCAGGCCAGATTTAAATCATACTAGCTTGGAGGACTGAGACATCATGGATTGGTGCAAGAGTAAAAGGTTGGATGACCTGAATGTGGGCCATTCTAGGAGTGTGTGTCGATGGGAGTTAATACAGAGGTTTGTGGGTCTAAAGCCTTTTACAAGTGTGAGTTCAAGAAGGTCATACTTTGGAAGAGTTGGACTTAATGAAGAATTAGTGTGATTCATGCAATGGGCATAAACTTGTGGTGTCGTGGGAAATGTGACGTGGTAGATGTGGATTAAGGTTGAGTTATGTCCATGATGGCACCTAGATGTGACATGGTACCATATGAGTGCGATGGGGCTATCACGTCGGTGCCACATGGGAGTGACATAGCATGTGTTACCTATGTGGCAAAGTTTAAATGGTGATACTTTAAATAGGCATATCCTTTGATCCATGATTCATATCGGGGTAAAATTTAAATCATTACAAATATCTTAGCAAGTTGGATGTGATGGTGTGTTCCAAAGTTGACTTTGCTAAATTTGGGGAGAAAGGAAATTTTGTAACCCCATTTCCATGAGGAAACTATGGAGGTCGGGTTAAATTAAAGTAACACCTCCCACCTAGTCTTGGGGAAGATTAGGGGGAGTGTTACAATTGTGGCAAGCAAATTTTGCATGAAACCATTTTTTTATTTAAAGGTACATGGTACCCAATAATAATAGTGAGATAAATGGAAAAAAAAATGTGTATACCCTATTTTTCTCTTTATGCGTGTAGGTTTCACACCACTCATCACAACAATGATCACGCCATTGAAAATGAGGCCTTTAAAATTACAAATATTTTTTATATTTTTTTGTTGCTTAATAACTTATGGAGTCTTCCAAGAAGCCACAATTTTAGGGATCCAGTTCATAGTATGATTTTGATCATAAGTTCTAAGCATTGAATTGGTTATCTTTCTTCAGTACCAATCCATGTACTTTCCTCATCAATTAACTAAATGAGAAAAAGAAAAACCTTCTCTTAATCTTCTTGATGGGTTTTTTATGATCATAGTAGGAGCGAGCGACACACAAATTTGAGGGTGAGGGATACACAACCTTGAATGATAACCTGGGAAATCACAACAAGAAAACCCAAATCATCACAACATAATGTACATAAGACAAAACTTGAGTCACCCTTCATAATTCACCCTCCAAAAATCACTCTTAAACCAACATTGGCTTGGTCTATCCATAGCCAAAAATCACTTTTCAACCAACATTGGATTGATCTATCCATAGAAATAAATAGGTATCGAGATTGGCTCAACCACAAAAATGTTGGGTACCACAACTTTCTCTGGGAATTCTATATCACTGTCCTCTCCACATATTTTTGATATTATGGTTCCCATCATGGATATCGAAGCCGCATGAATTTTCTCAATTTACAATTCCTCATCTAGTGCAATCTACCATGTGATTTTTGCGAATATATTAGTCTTTTGGGGATGATGAATAAAATGTTGGATTTTTTTTTTTTTGCTTCATTGCATCCTGTGTTCAATTCTATGATGTTGAATTTTATTTTCAAGCTTTGTATCTACAACTCTAGTGCTTCAATTTGTTGGAAATCAGGAGGTTTTTCATTTTATCATTCTATTTCCATTACATGATAATTACTTGTGATAATTTTATATTATGTTTTCTTTATTCATCAAGTAATTACCATAAAACATGAAGATCACATAAGACAATAGAACATAATATATAGGCTCCAAGCCAGGGAAAAACACATCCAAGGGGAAAACCCAGAAAAGTCTCCTCTTATAGAATCAGATCAAATGAGATATCCAAGGCCCATAACAACAACAAAAATCCACCTCTATATGCCAATTGAAACCTTCCTTCCTTCCAGTAGATTCATCAACAAGAGATCAACAAGAGATGTACTAAAGCATCTCTTCCACAAATTCTAGCACAAGAATATATCCCCTCTTTCATACATCGTCTCTCCACTTCTTCATTTCCCTCTCTGCAATATTTCAAACCAAAAACCATCCAAGTTTGTTTTCAAATGAGCTCCATATTCCATCTATTTATATAGTTTATAGGGGTGCAAATAGACATTTCCATTGGGGCAAAGCTGACTTGACATGTAGGCCGACTTGGAATCTAGAGGGAATTATGTCCCAGAATTACATTTAAAATTTTGTTTTTCATTTTTCTTTTACAATGGGTCCAAATAGGACTTTGACTCTCTGACTCAAAACCTAGAAGCGTGAAGAACATGATTTTATATAAAATAATAATAAATTTTCTTTTTCTTTTCTTTTTCTTTTTACATCAAATACATAATGGTACAAATTATGAAGACCGAAACTAGTTACATTCTCCAACACTCCCTTTTAACTAGGGAGGCATTCATAACTGTACAATGATATTCTCAAATTGAAGAGATCTCATAAGAAGAGTCAAATTGGTAAGTCACCTTTAAGCATCAACATTATGACCAACATTGTCAACATAGTAAGGCCTTAACTTGGAAAGCTCTTGTTACACCATTTTTTGGTCATCTAACTTGTTACTATTAGATGGACCTAAGTACACCATGTAAGACCAATTTTACCCTTAGTAAATTTGCTTTCACTATGAAAAATAACTTAGTAAACCACATTTATTAAGTTGTTTATGGTCTAAACAGGAAACCCCATGAGGAAATATTAAATAAAATCCACATTTGTTTGATTTTCCTCAAGGAATAATTAGTTAAACAACAATTTAATTAATATTCCTGGTCATATTTAACCCAAAACAGGAAAATTAATTAGATAAATTATTATTTATCTTATTATTCTCTAGAAATAATTATTTAAACCTTATTTAAATAATATTCCTTGTTAAATTTGACTAAATCATTCATAAATAATTAAATAAATCATTATTTATTTGATTATTACTCAACCACGTCCTTAAAATAATAAATAAATCATTTATTTATTTATTATTTACAAATAAAAGGATTTGACCCAAGTCAGATTCTTTTTCCCTCCAACAAATATAATAAAATATTCCATAAAATTTGGATCTAGATTTGGTTATTAATATTTTAATTATGAACCAATATCTAGACTAACTCAATATCTTGTTATAAATAGAAGGGTTTTTCCATTCACTCACTACCTTTTGTTGCCTAAAGATCACTCTAGATCTATACTTTTGGTTTTACTTTGATCCACCATTATTGTCATATTTTGCTACCATTTTTCTTGTGAGCTCCCTTTGAGTTCCATTTTTGTCTGGGTTTTCTACACCATCAAGAGAGAGGGATTTTAGATCTGAAGTGTTGAGGACTTACAAGAACCCATCCCACTGAGGGGGATTGGTAACATATTTCTATGTTCCCTTCCTAGGTGTCAAAAAATACAAAAATTCTTTAAAACAATATTGTATTGTCTATTGGATGCATGGAGCAACTCTTGCTTTTATTTACTGCTTAATGTCTTTTAATGCATAGATCTAGATTTTTGCAGCATTTATCTTGGTCAAATAATTGCAGATCTAAAGATATTGGCAACCATCTTTGTTGTTAGGGTTGTTTGTTATGCGTGGCTAAAGTGAGCCTTTTTCGTACACTTGCAATTAAGATTCATACTAACAACTGGCGACTCCACAAGGGTTTACGATTATGACCTCTGTCGTTTTTCAGATCCCTACATATCCAGCTGCTTCAAACCCTAGGATTTCTCTTCAGCTTCTTGTTTTTCTTTTCTTGATGTTTTTTTTAAGCTATAAAACCCTAAAACATTGAAAATTCTAACTTCCGTGTGTTTTCAGACCTATTGCGCAGGTGACAGGCATCAGCCGCAGCTAAGACGACAAACTTTTCTGAAACCTGCTCATGAGAGTGTCGAAAGTGCAGGTCACACTTTTTGGGCTAAAACCTGCAAACTGAACCTCTAGGGTGCAGAAAATAGGCCAAAGCCTGCGACCTCTGTAGAAAACAGGTCAGAAACTGCGACCTGGACTTTTTGCAGGAAATTTTCTAAGATTTTTATGGATTTGTCTGGGCCTCTGTTCAGGGTTGTCTGACCTCCGTCTCCGCCCCTTTTGGGCCTGTAATTGTTCTTTTTTTCTCATCAAAGTGGGAACCTATCCCCCTAGGGCTTCAGTACCCTCCACCTTTTGTGGAAGAGTTTGAGCTGCTGCAGGTTGTCTGAAATTTCAGATTGTTCAGCCATTTTTCAGATCTGATCCCTTACCTTCATATCCACTTTAGATTGGCTATTTTTCCATCAAAAACACCTCTTTTTATTTTTGTTTGGGTTTTCCTCTAGGGTCCCCTCCACTTCCCTCCAGGTTATAGCCTTTCGCCACCTCATTTACAACAATTTTTCCTCTGATTTTTTTGTTGTTTTTCTACACCTATTTCTAGCAGATCTGACCTTTAGATCTCTATCCCTCCTGACCTTAGATCCATTGGCTATTTTGGTGTGTTTTGACTAGATTTTTATCCACCTACAGACTAGTTGTTGAGAGGACCTCCTCTTTGGGTTTAGATTAATGCATAATTAACTGTTTATTTTAAGTTATTTCAGTTTCACATACTGTTATCTGTAGGTTTATTTATAGTTATACAACACACTTATTCTTTTTCTCTACAAACGTTTGGGTTTAAAAATTAAAATTTACACACTTAACACACACACCCTAAGTGAAGAAGAGCTTGGTTAACACTACCAAGCAAAGAATTCAACATTGTAATAAATTGATCTTGCACCTCTCTGCCCTTTTTTTGGACATTGTAATCAGTTGATCTTGCACCTCTTCGCCCTTGTTGGTCTCTCTTCCCTTTGTGTCATGTTTGTGCCTTCACCATTGCGCCACCAAGGCATTTATCCCGGAGACTTCTTGGCCTTCATCCTAAGTTTTCGGTAGGAAGACTTACTCCTCCATGTAGGATTCAAGTTAGTCATCCACTGAATCCACACTCCAACTCCTCTTCTGGTTCATTGGGTTCCCCTTCTGGTTCTACCCCCGATTCTCCCCCTGTCACCTTCACCATGTCTAGTTCAAGACCTAACGCTAGTGGTAGCCTCGGCCCTAATGCTCGGAATACTACTAGTGGGACTGCAACAGGAACTACCCAGGTTTCTCCCTTGCTCCCATATATGGCAGGCCTGAGTCTTCCTGATTTTAACCAGTTGATCAATGACCCTATATGCCATGATGTTGGTTGGCCTGCTATGCCAACGAAGCTCCCTTCTGAAATCCCCAAGTTTGAAGGTCTTGGTGGAGAAGATCCTACAAACCATGTTCGATCTTTCCACATGTGGTGTTCGTCTAACTCCATTGCTGATGACTTTGTCCATCTTCGATTGTTCCAACGTACGCTTACTGGCAAAGCTTATAAGTGGTATGTTGATTAGGCCTCATCATCTCATACCACATTTGCGACTCTTGCCTAGGATTTTTTGTCTTATTTCCAGCTTCCCCTCTGTTATGAAACTAGTACCAAAATTTTGACTTCTTTCTGTCAATTGTCTGCGACCCACCTATCCGATCATGTCTAGGAATGGCGGAGAAGAAAGAGCCTATGTCGAGCCCCTACCTTCAAAGACCGTGTCTACATGGACTGGTTCCTTAGATCTCTTTTGCATGTTATAGGCAAAGATGTCGCATCACATTTCCCTCAGACCGAAGAAGTCACTCTCCAGATTGTGTTAAAATATGACTTGATCTACGCTCAGGATGGTTAGGTTTATATTGTTCTACCTGATCTCCCAAGACCCGGTGGTGCCAACGCACTGGGCGCATCTCATGTCACCGAAGGTATCATTAGATCTCTATCTCATCCATACGCTCAACCTCCCATGGGCTATGGTTTCCCTCATGGAGGGGCCAACACCTCCAACACTTTTCCCCCTCCCGATAACATGTATCCAAGATGCGGCATGCCTCCTCCTTTTTCCCAACCTGCTTACCACAATGTTACTCAACCTCCTTATTATCTGTGTTAGTGTCAATTTTTTCATACTGCCATCAGTGATCAAACTTACTCTTTTTCATTTTCATATTAGGAGTCCCATACCATGAATTTTCATCATTCCATTAGGTCATGGATTCATTGATGGTAGTGGTCTTTCATCAGTTTTTCCTCATGATAAAACTTGCTAATTCTCCTCTCTATGGTCTTCAGTCATGATTCACTTTCATTCATATTATTAGGTCATATGTTTGGTATCATTAGCTTCTAGGGTCTCATCATGGTAAAATTAATGAGTCAATTGTCAATAAATATCAGTAAGGTCATGAGGAGGAAAAATAAACTCAGAAGCACAGTATCCGGAAAGGTCAAAGAATTTTTCTATTGAGCTCGATGTAATTTTCACCTAAAAACCATGTTTTGAGGTGAAAATGTGGTACTTTTCTTTTATTATCATCTTTTATGTAATTTTATGTCTTCATATGTAATAAGTTGCACTTCAGAAGCTGCTATCTCCACAAAGCCACCACCCTGCCTTTTAGAGGTGTGTTCCACAATATTTTCAGTGTAAGGTCATGTTCTAAGTATGTCCATTAGAAAGAGCCTAGAGATATATTTCCAACGGTATATTATACTCTCAAAACTGAATTCTGGATTGGAAAATATGCCTAAGTGAACAAAAGTCCCCAAAAGCCTATCCTCACCCTTTTTCTCATTTATCCCTTACACTTTGTAACTTTACCTTTCTATATAATTTTGAAGTCTTTTCATTGAAATTCCCTTTTCCCCAATCCAATTGCCCAATCACATCAAAAAGGTCCTGCTTCCGATCCGATCACATCGCATTACAATAGTCCATCAGCTCCCGATTGACTCATCGCCAATCAAACAACTCTGATGCGATCGCAAACCTCCGATTGACCACCTCCGATCACATCTGGACCATCGATCTTCTCAATGATCTGACGGCCCACATTCAATCGCAACTTCACAGTGGTCTCTTGACTCATCCCCTGCTCTTCTGATTTCCCCCAAAGCGATTAATCGCTAATCACAATTGGCATTTCCCACACACCTTTGATTTCGCTAAACTCCCCTTCCGATTCCCAATTGCGATTGTCTCCCAGTCTCACCATGAAACCTTTCGCCTTTTCCAAAACAAAAAGGGTTTTTCCTTTGTAAAAATGCGAGAAATCAATTTTAAATATTTCTTAAGTTTTTCATCACATCGGCCTTTCCATCGCATCGCTTTATTTCTCTTCCCCCAGCACTTAAACCCGCTTCCCCTTCCCCGCCGATGTGATTGATCACATATAACCCATTGTAATCAGCGATTTCCATAATGTTTAAACCCACTCCCTTGCCCGATTGAAATTGCGATTTGTGATTGCCTCCCTTGGGTCCCACCTCAAATCCCTTCCGCCTTTTCAATGAAAAAGGGTCTTTTTCCTTTGTAAAAGCACAAACTCATTTTTATTTGTTTTAAGGGTATTTCTCCATTATTCCATTAGCTTTTGCACATCTCGCATCGCGTTTCCTCCCCGCCATGTATTATGACCACTCCTCTGCTGCGATTCCCGATTGCGATTGCGATTTTCCCATGCGACTCCCCCTATACTCTATCAGATCGCAAGTTTTCAATCGCTCCATTATGTGATACACCCCTCCCCCTTCCGATTTCGATTTACGATTGCGATTTGCAATCACATATGGGCCCACCATCCTTTCCTTTGCTCCTTTTTACCCAAAAAAGGGAATTTTCTTCATTTAAACGGCTAATATGGTTTTTCATCGTTTCAAAAGCATTTTCTTTGACAGTTGGTTTTTATTCAAAGAGTAAGACAGAGATAATAGTCAAAGGTCGTGAACTAATTATGAAACAGAGGCATGACAGCAACGATAAAAAGGAGGAATTGTTACAAAATTTGTGTTTCTTCTCCTCTATTTGAGCAACAACAAACCTTCCAGATGTTCAAATGTATTGTTTCCCCTCTTTTTTAGGGGCATATTGTTGGTCTTTTTCCTATGTTCAGATTTCGGTTTCGGAGCTGGTGAAACAGCTCCTTTTTCTATGGATCTGCTCCCCTCAAATTTTGTATATTTAATGTAATTCTTCATCATTGTAAAGGGGGAATAAAGTGTGGAATAAGTTGGAAATCACTGAGGATGCTCTGCACTCCATTTGTAATAGTTTGGTAGGGAATTAATAAAGAAATGCAGCACTGATTTGTGGGATCCCTATGGTATGGATTTTAGCATTGTTATTTCCTTTGTGTTCATCTGTTAATTGTTATGTTTTCCATTCATTTCATTCATATCTCTCATTGAATGTTTTCAAGATAGATAGGTAGAATCCATTGTATAATTCTCTTCCTTGGAAAATCATTCAATACTGGATGTTTTCTTCTATTTGAAAACGATCCATCTCCTATTCCCTTTCAGCTTTTCACTAGTCTTAAACATTCCATTATTATTTAAAATAAGTTGTTAAAATCCCTACCTACCTTGCCCCATGAAACACCATGTATCTCTGATTTATTTCCCCAGTTTCAAACTGATTAATCCCATCTGTTCCATACAACCCTAAAAATTTATAAAAACATTTTCCATTATTAAACCTAGCCTAAAATCAGTTTACTCTTATATTTCATTGAATATTTTTCCCGGAGAGAGCCCTCTCCTGACCTTGTAGGGCTAGCTACAAGGCTGAGTGTGGTTTGAGGTTACCCTGATTTGCCTTCTTTCAGCCTAAGGTTCAAATTAGGTGCTAACATTTCTGGCGACCATACTGGGGAAAATATTTAGCATAAAAGACTGATTACCCCAGTAATATTTTCCAAATAAATTCTTGGACTCTGGATGATGAGGTTCAGAGTTTGCTAGGCTGAAATAAAACATTCTAAAGTAGAAATTTGACCACACTGGCTTCAAGAAGATACACAAGGGCCAATCCTGATCCAAATCCTCCCCTTGTGTTTGAAAATCCTAATCTCATTCCAAGGATAGTCAGAAGACAAGAAGGATCACTAAGTCCTAGGCCTATTTTCAGATCCCATACTTGGCCCAGTGAGTGGTTGTTTGTAGAAGAAATTTCTTTTGATGAGTGTTTTGAGCTTTCTTTGTTCAGAAATAAATCTGAGAGTACACTTGATGACATAGTTTTAGATCCATAATTTCTTATAGATATCGAAGTTCAAAGGGCAAACACATCAATTGATGATTATATTTTGAATTCCCCTCAGACATCTATCATTGTAACCAATATCCCTAAGCATTCAGATTTATCAGAAACAACATTTCATGCCCTTAATTCATCAGCATTCCCATCAGTTTCAAAAGTTAATTCTCAGCTTTTGACTCCTCCATCAACAACTCCCTTGAATCCTAATATCACAAACACTGTTGTAAATCCACCTCGAGTCATGGCTGCTTGGTTTGCACCCTTGGTTTTACCTCAAAACCTAAATGATATGCCTATTGATTACCGAAGTAAAATACCTATCTTTGATGCCACTCAAAGCATCACAGCCCAATAGCATGTTGATAAGATGAATGACTTTTTTTATCTTCATGAGGTAGAGGCAGAAAATGTAACCACAAGATTATTTGTCCAAAGCTTTGGAGGTGAAGTTCGAAAATGGTTTAGAGCCTTACCAGCAGGCTCTATCCACACTTTGCAAGAGTTACATAGATAATTTTTAGACCAGTGGGAGGTAAATAAAAACACACTTCAAATCTTGTCTGAATATGAAAATATTAAAAGAAATGTGGGTGAAACTGTACAGGATTATTGTGTGAGATTTAATGCTATATGTAATGCTATTCTGGCCAATCTGAAGCCCCCCATGCGGTTAGCTTTGCTCAAGTTCCCAGATGGTTTCGATGCTGATATGGCATATCAGCTACGAGAAAGAGATCCTACCACACTTGAAGACATGCAGAAGATAGCTGTGAACGTTGAAGAAAATTTGCTAGCCAGAAGAGCGCGGACAAAAGATGAAAAGAGAGTAACTATGAAAGAAGAAGCATCCCCTTCAGATAGTAAGATGAAAACTTTGATTCATATAGTGGAGAAGATGGTTGATCAGCTGACTATTTCGGATATAACTAAAGCACAAATCAGGAATCCAAATTTCAGAGGACATCAGCAGCCACAATTCAAAATTAAACAAAGAGAACAGAGAGCATAGGACCAAGCAACACCACAACAGTAGATCAAAACTCCATTACAGCAAAATTATGTTCAGGTAATGGAGACAGACGATGATGATGATCCAATAGTTGAAGCCAACCATTTCTTCATTGCTGATGGTGCACCCATATTTCTCACAGAAGATTAGGAATATACAGCAACTGCAGACATTCAAAAGGACGAAGATTTCATATTGGCCAATGATGTAGTGTTAGAGGAAGAGTCCAATGATTGTCAAAGAGGATATATGAACGCTTTGTCAGTGCAACAGAAGTAGTATTCTTTGAGGAGTAGATATGTGCCGATCAATCCCATTCAGAAAAGAAAAGAGCTGCAATCGAAAAACGGCTCCTCAAATACTCAAAGAAAAGGGAAAGAGCATGCTGATCCTACTCCCAGCAAGGCATCCTTAGCAATTAACGTTGCAAATGAAAAGAACCAGCATAGCGCAACAAAGGAGCAAGGAGAGAAGAAAGATCCTCCCGTCAAAGAAGTAGAAAAATTCCCATATTTTAATTTGGAAAATGAAATTTCTAAGCTAAAGGTGTCCATGCCCTTGACTGAATTGGTGAAAAATAGCACTTATAAACATTAGGTGTCTAGAATTTTGCAAATAGACTCTATATCAGATATGGTAAATGTTGAAGATGATTATCCTGAACTCATTTTTGGTCTAGCCATAGAAGGTTAGTCTGAAGAAAGTGAAGTCCCTCCCTTCTACCTGAGTCTTAGATTGCATGAGTTCATTCTACATAATGCTATGTTGGACTCCAAAGCCTCACACAATTTGATTCCTAAAGCATTATGGAGAAGTTGGGACTTGACATCACCCGCAAATACCACGATTTTTATTCCTTTAACTCCGATAGGGTCCATTGTATTGGTCTTATCAAAGACTTGGTGGTATCCTTAGACCAAATCCCAGCCAAAAATGTTTTGATGGATGTAGTTGTTGCCGACGTTCCACCACAGTTTGGAATGCTTCTGTCTAGGTCATGGGGTGAAAAAATAAAAGGAACCATTCAGCTTGACTTCTCTTATGCCACCATTCCTTGTTCGGTCAGCTGAGAAAATTATATAGGGAGAAGAAAATGAAATACATGATCACTAGCAAAGAGAAGCCAATAAATCATCCAATTAATGCAATCCACACAGATCTGGGGTCATTTGTATTATATTCATATGGTGGTTTGAATTAATAAAATGTTCAGTTGGTAGAAGTAGATGAGATACCTGAAATTTCAGCAAATTTTAGGGAAGTCCTTAAACAAGAAAAAGATAAAGGAGCAAGCATTTCCAAGCTTCCTACCTGCCAGTAGCTAAAGGATAGTGAACAACAGAAAGATGCAGAAATCAGTCAAGATAAAGCAAAGAAAGAAACAAAATTTCAACATCTAGAAGAAGAAGAAGAAGGCCTTTGGAGCATGGATTTTGATGGAGTTGTTGGTAAGGACGGTGCTAGTATAGGAATATGGATTCGAAGCCCTATTTTCCAGCCTGAAAAATTTCCTAGTAATGTTAGAGTGTGTGCTTACAAGTTGGCTTTTGACTGCTCTAACAATGAAGTAGAGTATGAAGCTTTGATTGTAGGTTTGAAAATTTTGAAGAAGTTAAATGCAAAGAGGATTTCTGTCTATGGAGATTCAGAGTTGATAATAAAACATGTAAAGGGAGATTATCAAGCAAAGAATCCACAATTGAGGGCCTACAGAAATGCGGTTCTAGACATCTTGAGGACATTTTCTGAATACACTTTGACAGCAGTACCCCGAATGCAGAATCTTATTGCAGATTCCATTGCCACTACTACAAGCAATTTGAAGATTCCAATGAATTCCAGCAAAAAATTTGAAATTTATGTTAAACATCGGCCTGCTGTTCTAGATAATCTAAGGTATTGGCAAGTTTTTTGGGAAGACAAAGAAATTAACGCTTTTTTGCAGAGTGAAGGAAAATTCAAGGATACTCCCATAGAAGGTGATTATAATGTTGATGATCAAAAAATAGAAACAAATCAGATGGACATATTGCAGCTGAAAGACAATGTAATTCCTAGAGGTCCCATACCTTTAGAGGAGCTTTTTGATCAGGATGATGTTGCAAAGAAACCAAGCTTGGTGCCTACTGATAAAGGATTTGAAGATGTTAATCTTGGAACAGCTGACAAGCCTAAGCTTGTGAAGTTATCAAAAGCATTATCCCCTGAGGTAAAGGAACATTATGTTAAATTACTTTCTGAATTCTCTGATGTGTTTGCGTGGGATTATTCATATTTGAAGGTGTATGACAAAAACATAATTCAGCATACTATTCCCATCAAGCCGGATCATAAGCCATTTAGACAGAAGCTGAGAATGATCAACCCAAAGCTGTTGCAATCCATTGCAAAAGAGGTAAATAGATTGTATAAGGCTGGTATCATTGTCCCAATTATATTTTCCAACTAGATTTCAAATTTGGTCCCGGTACGTAAGAAGACAAGAGAGATAAGGTTGTGTATAGATTTCCAGAATCTGAATAAAGCATCTTTAAAGGATAAATATCCACTTCCAAAGATGGACCATATTCTGCAAAGAGTAGTTGGAGCATCAAGTATGTCACTACTCGATGGCTACTCAGGCTATAATCAAATCTTGGTGCATGAGAAAGACCAAGACAAAACTGCCTTCACAACCCCCTGGGGAACTTTCCAGTATGCCAAAATGCCATTTGGACTGAAGAACGCTGGAGCCACTTTCCAGCGAGCAATGGACATAGCTTTTGCCAATGAAAAGTATGTTTTTCTGGTTGTTTATTTGGATGATCTAACAGTTTTTTCTGGTTCTGATGATGAACATTTTCACCACTTGAGGGTTGTATTTCAATGGTGCAGGAAGTTTTGGATTTCTCTCAATCCGAAGAAAAGTCGGTTTGCTATGGATGAGGGCAAGCTACTGGGGCACATAATCTCTAAAGATGGTATCCACATTGATCCTTCAAAAGTGGAGGCAATTCAGCACATTGACCTTCCACGTAACAAAAAGGAGATTCAGGCATTTAATGGTAAGATGAACTTCTTGCACAGATTTATACCCAATTTGGCTGAACATTTAAGAGAAATGACTAATATGTTGAAAAAGGATAGCACTGTCAAATGGAGTGAGGAGGCCATCAAGTCATTTAATCTGGTAAAGTTTCCTCTGTCCAATGCCCCAGTCTTGATCAATCCTGATTACACTCAAGATTTCATTATATTTTCATTTTCATCGGAGCATACTATGGTTGTGGTCTTGATGCAAAAGAGAGATCAGATAGAACAACCCATTGCATTTTTCAGTAGGACCATTCGAGATGCTGCTTTGCGGTATAATATCACTGAGAAACAAGAATTGGCCCTTATAAAGGCATTGAAGGATTTTAGAGTATACATTCTACATTCACATACCATAGCATATGTTCCTAATGCAGCAGTGAAGGATGTCCTGATACAAACTGATCCTGAAGGTCGAAGAAGTAAGTGGATAGCAGCAATGTTGGAATATGATTTGGAGATCAAACCCACAAAGTTGATCAAAGGACAAGGCTTGGCAAAGCTAATGGCGCAATCAAACCTATGTGCTTTGGATATAAATCTCATAGCAGCAATGTCAGAAGATGAGGATGAAGGTTTACTTGTTCCGGTTTCAGACATTTTTCTACAATCCCCATGGTATTCAAACATAGTCTATGTTCTTCAGCACCTTTCACCACCTCTCGGGATGTCTAGAAGCAAAGGTAGTTCACTGAAACTTAAGTCTGCTAAATTCTATATTTTAAACAGTGCTCTTTATTGGAAAGATCCAAGAGGTATTCTGCTTAATTGTTTGGTTGAAGATGAGGCTCAACGGGTGATGCATGACTTTCACAAAGGTGATTGTGGTGGTCATTTGTTTTGGAAAACTACAGCTAATAAAGTGTTGAGAGCAGGATATTATTGGCCCACCTTATTTTCAGATTTGTACAAAACAGTGATGAGCTGCCATGAGTGTCAAGTTTTTCAAGGAAAAAGGAAATTTCTTCCTCTTCCTTTGAAACCAGTTTCAGTAAATGCTCCTTTTCAACAGTGGGGACTTAATTTCATAGGATAAATCCATCCCGCATCATCAGCACAACATCGATGGATCTTGACAGATACCGACTACTTCACCAAATGGATCGAGGCCATTCCAGCAAGGCAGGCCACCGATACGATAATCATTCAATTTTTAGAATCAAATATCTTGTCTCGTTTTGGCTTCCCTCACAAAATCATAATAGATAATGCAACAGAGTTTAGATCTAAAAAGATGGTGGAGTTCTGCGACAAATACAATATCATATTGGGCCATTCAACAACATACTACCCACAAGGCAACGGCCTGCCAGAGTCATCAAATAAATCCTTGATCAACATAATAAAGAAAATGCTGGAAACAAACAAGAGGAACTGGCATCGAAAGCTCATTAATGCGTTGTGGGCAGATAGAGTCAGCAGCAAGAAATCCTTTGGTATGTCACTGTTTGAGTTGGTTTATGGTACTGATGTTGTTTTTCCCACGTCACTTATAGTTCCGGTCATGAGATTATTACAAGAGGCTGGCAGTGAAGAGGACGATAATCAACGAAGGATCAATCAAATGATCCACCTTTAGCAGCCAAGAGAGGAAGTTTCTTAGAACGCTATTTAGTTGTAGGAAAAGATAAATAAAATCTATGACCGTAAGACCAAAGCAGAAAAGTTTCAGTTGGATGATGTGGTGTTGAGATGGGATGCACGAAATGAGGACAAAGGGAAGCATGGTAAGTTCAACAAGTTGTGGAAAGGACCATATAATATTTCGGCATACAAGGGACAGAATGCTTTCTTGCTCTCAGAGATGGATGGCCAAGATTTTCCTGGAGGAACAGTGAATGGTAGGCTTTTGAAGCACTACCACTATTGAAGATAATAGATCCAAATTTATGTCAAAATCATTGTATATACCATGCCATTTTTGGCCAGATTTCAGTTACACAGTCATTGAAGTTTGGGGCCCGAGGTGAAGGCTATAAAGCTTGAATGATATGTGTAAAGTTTGGTTTTAATTTAGTTTTTAGTCACAGTTTGAGTCAGAGTCAGTCTGCATTGTGTCAGTTTTCAGTATTTTGACGATATTTGCCCAATGGATAAGGCTACTTGGTCTACGGTGTTCTTGGCACCTCCAAGGAGCTACCATCCCCATTGGAGCCAATGTTAGTGTCATTTTTTTCATACTGCCATCAGTGATCAAACTTACTCTTTTTCATTTGCATATTAGGAGTCCCATACCATGAATTTTCATCATTCTATTAGGTCATGGATTCATTGATGGTAGTGGTCTTTCATCAATTTTTCCTCATGCTAAAACTTTTTGATTCTCCTCTCTATGGTCTCCAGTCATGATTCACTTTCATTCATATTATTAGGTCATAGGGTTGGTCTCATTAGATTCTAGGGTCTCATCATGGTCAAATTAATGAGTCAAGTGTCAATAAATATCAGTAAGGTCATGAGGAGGACAAATAAACTCAGAGGCACAGTATCCGGAAAGGTCAAAGAATTGTTCTATTGAGCTCGATGTAATTTTCACCTCAAAACCATGTTTTGAGGTGAAAATATGGTACTTTTCTTTTATTATCATCTTTTATGTAATTCTATGTCTTCATATGTAATAATTTGCACTTCAGAAGCTGTTATCTTCACAAAGCCACCACCCTGCCTTTCAGAGGTGTTTTCCACAGCATTTTCAGTGTAAGGTCATGTTCCAAGTATTTCCATCAGAAATAGCTCAGAAAGAGCTTTCCAACGGTATATTATACTCTCAAAACTAACTTCTGGATTGGAAAATATGCCTAAGTGAACAAAAGTCCCCAAAAGCCTAACCTCACCCCTTTTCTCATTTATCCCTTACACTTTGTAACTTTACCTTTCTATATAATTTTGAAGTTTTTTCATTGAAATTCCCTTTTCCCCGATCCGATTACCCAATTGCATTGCAAAGGTCCTGCTTCCAATCCGATCGCATCGCATTACAATATTCCATCAGCTCCCGATTGACTCATCGCCGATCAAACAACTCCAATGCGATCAAAAACCTTCGATTGACCACCTCCAATCGCATCCGGACCGTTGATCTTCTCAATGATCTGACAGCCCACATTCAATCACAACTTTTCAGCGGTCCCTTAACTCATCCCCCACTCTTCTGATTTCCTCCGATGCGATTAATCACCAATCGCAATCGGCATTTCCCACACACATTTGCTTCCGCTAAAATCCCCTTCCGATTCCCGATTGCGATTGTCTCCCGGACCCACCATGAACCCTTCCACCTTTTCCAAAACAAAAAGGGCTTTTCCTTTGTAAAAATGCGAGAAATCAATTTTAAATATTTCTTGAGTTTTTCATCGCATCAGCCTTTCCATCGCATCACATTATTTCGCTTCCCCCAGCACTTAAACCCACTTCTTCTTCCCCGCCGATGCGATTGATCGCATATCACCCATCGCAATCGGCAATTTCCATAATGTTTAAACCCGCTCCCCTGCCCGATTGCGATTGCGATTTCCTCCCTTGGGTCCCACCTCAAATCCCTTCCGCCTATTCAATGAAAAAGGGTCTTTTTCCTTTGTAAAAGCGCAAACTCATTTTTATTTGTTTTAAGGGTATTTCTCCATTATTCCATCAGCTTTTGCACATCGTGCATCGCGTTTCCTCCCCGCCATGTATTATGACCACTCCTCCGCTGCGATTCCCAATTGCGATTGTGATTTTCCCATGCGACTCCCCCTATACACTATCGCATCGCAAGTTTTCAATCGATCCATTATGTGATACACCCCTCCCCCTTCCGATTGCGATTTGCAATTGCATATGGGCCCACCATCCTTTCCTTTGCTCCTTTTTACCCAAAAAAGGGACTTTTCTTCATTTAAACGGCTAATATGGTTTTTCATCATTTCAAAATAATTTTCTTCGAGAGTTGGTTTTTATTCAAAGAGTAAGACAGAGATAATAGTCAAAGGCCATGAACTAATTATGAAACAGAGGCACGACAACAACGATAAAAAGGAGGAATGGTTCCAAAATTTGTCTTTCTTCTCCTCTATTTGAGCAACAAAAAACCTTCCAGATGTTCAAATGTATTGTTTCCCCTCTTTTTCAGGGGCATATTTTTGGTCTTTTTCCTATGTTCAGATTTTGGTTTCTGAGCTGGTGAAACAACTCCTTTTTCTGTGGATCTGCTCCCCTCAAATTCTATATATTTAATGTAATTCTTCATCAGTGTAAAGGGGGAATAAAGTGTGGAATAAGTTGGAAATCACTGAGGACGCTCTGTGCTCCATTTGTAACAATTTGGCAGGGAATTAATAAAGAAATGCAGCACTGATTTGTGGGATCCCTATGGTATGGATTTTAGCATTATTCTTTTCTTTTTGTTCATATGTTAATTGTTATGTTTGCCATTAATTTCATTCATATCTCTCGTTGAATGTTTTCAAGATAGATAGGTAGAATCCATTGTATAATGCTCTGCCTTGGGAAATCATTCAATACTCGATGTTTTCTTCTATTTGAAAATGATCCATCTCCTATGTCCTTTCAGCTCCTCACCAGTCTTAAACATTCCATTATTATTTAAACTGAGTTGTTAAAATCCCTGCCTACCTTGCCCCATGAAATACCTTGTATCTCTGATTTAATTCCCCAGTTTAAAACTGCTTAACCCCATCTGTTCCATACAACCCTGAAAATTTATAAAAACATTTTCCATTATTATACCTAGCCTAAAATCAGTTTACTCTTATATTTCATTGAATATTTTTCCCGGAGAGAGCCCTCTCCTGACCTTGTAGGGCTAGCTACAAGGCTGAGCGTGGTTTGAGGTTACCCTAATTTGCCTTCTTTCAGCCTAAGGTTAAAAATTAGGTGCTAACAATCTGTATCCACAGCCTGGTGCTCCAGCTTCTCAAGCATTAGCACCCCTGCCTCCCTTGCTTTATCAACCCTTGCAACAACAGCCACCGCCCTCTCAGGGGCAAGTGTATGCACAACATGGCATGACTAATCCTCATACTTCAAAAAAGAAGAGGAAAGACACTCAAAATCAATCTACCGCCTTTAATCCTGGACCTAATCCCCAAGGTAATGCACCTAACACTGCTAACTAGCAACAAGGCACTCAGCCCAAGCAGGACAGGCCTATTTGCACGAATAAGCTTTGTTCTTGTTGTGGTGTTTATGGTCATTACACTCACGATTGTCCTCTTTTACCACAGATGCGGCAGATGTGGGAGACTCAAGAAGCATCGCAAGGACAGCAAGCCTCCCCTTCTGTCCCTCCCCATGTTGTGCCTAGTCAGCTGGCTATGTTTACTAATCCTTTCCCTTAACAAGGATTCATGGCTACCCAACCACCTGAAGGTCAGGCAACCACTCAACCTCCTCCATCTGGTACCTCTGATTACCAGATTCTCATGATGAACTCTGACCAACCTATTACCGTAGACCTCAACCTTCAAACTCGATCTCGTCAGTACAACAAGCCTCCCGCTACGTCTGCCCCCGAGCCCCCTTCTTCAGGTTCTACAAAGCCTCTTTCAACAACTAATGGTCCTTTCAAGGTCCCTCAGCCTAAGGCAGAGGTTCATACCAAGATCCTTACGGGACCATTACAAGGAAATGCTGCTTCTGGCAAAGTTTCCCATTCGTATAGTATAGTAGATGATTTGGTGCAACCTCCTGTTGCCATCTCAACGTTGGAACTCCTCCACTCGTGCCCTTCACAACGAAAATCTCTACTATCCGCCATGGGAATTTTATATCCTTCAGATGATCGATTGATTGTATTCGATGTTGACCTATCAAAAAATCCTCCTCTTCTTGCTTCCGTCGCCTTCTAAATCCAAGTCAAGATCAGGAACACCAACGTTTCTTGTTGTATCATTGATGAGGGGGCATCCACCTGCGTGATGTCTGCTTCGGTTTGGAAGCAACGTGGATCACCTGAGTTTTCCCCTTCTACTATCACCCTCCAAGCATGGGATGGCCACACTTCCCAACCCATTAGCCTATTCCGCAATTGTCTTATCACTCTTGAGGGCAAGACTGTTTACGTTGACGTAGAATTCATTGATGCCCCCTTAGATTACAACATTCTATTGGGTCATAGCTACACCTATGCGATGTCTGTTGTACCATATAAGGTTCACCGCAATATGTATTTTCCCCATAATGGAAATATAGTCACCATTGACCAGCTTCCGTATTACGAATCAAAATCTCAGACCTCCCTTGAGTCCATCATATCTTCGGTGGCCAATAAGAAAACCTTCGACCCCTTGACCAGTATCTCACCCGGGGTCTACAAATACTCCTCTCTGATTGGTACATTCCCTGGTCTTCCTCCTCATGTCTCCGATCCCATCTCATCGAATGTTTGCGTGATGCAATCGTCTCGGGCTTCCCTCAAGAGGCCTGCTTCGGCTAGTCTGCAGCTCTGCCCTCCGTAACCTACTCCTAGCCCTTTGATTCAACCTTCTGGACCTCCTCCTCCTAGCCCTTCACCTGCAACTGGTATCCATGAGCCTCTCTACCCTCCTGGAATGGTTCCTCCAGGCCTTAACCATCTCAGATCTGTCCCGCCTAGCCATTACCCCTCCAGTTAGATACCGTTCCTAGCTCCCGCTCCTGGAGTGTTCTCGGTACTTGTCATGGCTACCCTATCCCTTCCTAACCTGACCTTGGGGATTCCCGTCTAGTACATCGATCCCCCAGCTGCTACCCCACCTGGCCAACCCAAACCTTATCTTGCTTTGACCCCGATTCAACCAGTCCCCATAACTCCTCCCGCTGCTACAGTGCCTCAACCACCTCAACAAGAACCTTCTCCTATTGTGACAGCGTCGGGTAAAAAGGGAAAATCTCGCAAGAAGGCATCTAAAGACAAGGCTGTCTCGACAAACCATGCTCCTCCTCAGCATCCAAAGCATACACCTCCATGCACTTTGTGTGATGTTGTCGGTCATGCCACCCATAATTGTCATGAATTGCCTCGTCTCAAGCCCATGGTTAATGTCACATTCCCTGAGTCTACAGTCCCAGAAACCTCTAGTCCTTCCTCGACTGTAGCCAAGAACCCCAAGACTATTCACACCAACCACCCTTGTGCTTTGTGTGATGTCCAGGGCCAATATACCCACCTCTGTCCCCGCCTCAAGGAATTTCTCACCTCTCTAGCTGCAGTTCGCCAATTCGAGGCCAAGCGCAATGAGTCCACCACTCCCTTATTTGTTCATTTTGCTTCAACAGAACTAGAGGACACTTCCACTCCCATAGACATTCCCCCTTCGAATGTCTAAATAACAGAGACTTCGGCCACTATCCACTACCTATCATCATCTATGAGATCCACAGTGGAAGGTCCCATGGGACTTCCTCTTCTATTTCACCTAACCTCCCTTCAGCGATCACCTTGGGCTCAACATCGGTGGATCCTTCATCTACTTTTTTTTATGTCACCCCTTGTGACGATGCACATGTGAACCTCTCTTCTCATGATGATGATTCAGGTAGCTTCATTGCGCCAAGTGGTTTTTCTTACACCAGTCACCCTATCTTCTATTACGATGACGACATTTTGGAAGTAGTCACCACCCCTAAATTTATCTATCCCCCCTTACATCAAACCCATGCATTCGAACCACATACACCTGGTGGCCATTACATTGAAATCCAATGTTTGGGTAAAGGGGCACCCATATTTGAGAGACCAGGAGAAGCAATTCTCCACAACTCTCCTAGTGTATCTGGTCATGTCGACTCTAGTACGTGTATTCTTCTCCATTTAGAAGAACCTATAGAGTCCCATATCACTTCAAATCACTCTAGGGATGATACCCCTTATCATTCCTTCATCTTATATCAACAACCCAGTCCCTTCGACATTGTTGTTGACCAACCTGTGAGTTTTCTAGGAGAGCACCAATACATTATCTCCAAATCCTCTTTTTGGGATAGTGACACCATGTGTGCCAACCTAGAAACTTAAGTCCATTTTCTTCATATATGCAATACCAAAAGATATTGGTAATCCTTCGTTCCCATTCTCGAACTGCATTACCATAACGAAAACAAATGGCGCACCACATCATAAAAATGTATTTAGATTCCCCTTTTTCTAAATACATTTTGGCATGACCATAACATGCTTGGGGGCACCTATGTCCCTCAACCATAAAAATCCTAGATCTCAGCCAAAAACAACACTGAAACCCCCTTTCTCTATTAGGTCACACTTTTCAGGTCATTTCCTGGGACAGGTCACAGTTTTCTACCCAGTACCTACTATCCAGGTCGCAGAACAGACACCAAAAAGTGCGACATGGCCTGCTCATGAGCTCTGGGTTCCTAAACTGAAATTTTGATCCCCTTAAATGAAACAGTAAGGTTAGGCCTCTTACCTACAACTAACAGATCTCGATTCCAACGGTCGGTTTTTCCGCTACGATCGCCACAAAATTTAAGGCATTCTCTCCTTTCTACATTCACCATAGCTACACTTGCAAATGAGTGAATTTGGAGGGAAAATGCCTTATTAAAAGAGAAACCCCTAATTCTTCTTTCACCTATTGCGGCCAAACCATAGCTCAATTTGACAAACTGTCTGCACCATTGGAAAGCTCTCATCGAGCCCTCAAGTGGGTATCTGTTATTTTTTTTTGTGATTTGATACCTCACCAGGACACATTTTGTCCAAGAAGCGTCACTTCACCACTCCTCAAAATCGAATTTCTTCACTTGCAACACTTGTACTTCGGGAACCACTTTTCCTCCATACTTGTCCTTGCTTGTGCCAATTTTTGTCATGAGTAACCATCATGTACTCATGTTTTTATGGTCCCCATTAGACCTTTCCTATGTGGAAGCATCATCGAGTCACCCTTGTTTAGAGCATCCGATTTGAGTCATCATCACATCCATGGAGTCTATCCCGAGCCCCTTTATATCCCACAATAGTCCTCCATCCTTCATTGCTTGATTCCTCTCTCGTGTCGCACATTATGGCCTTCAATCCTACTGTCCCCTATCCCCTTTGATATTGTGTCAATTGCTGCTAGGTCATACATGCCCTTTATGCTCTAACAAGGGAATTCATTCGTCCGCTACTCATTACCCCACATTTCATCATCATCCCTGGTGTCAGTCTGTCAGCCGCTCTACTATTTTGTCTCGTGCCTTAGTTGAGGATCCCTTATTGCCTCACCTATGGCGGACCTCCTTCTGTCGACATCAGATCATTCATTCTAGAAGACAGGTCTAGAGGGAAGTGTACCTTGGTTCCAGCTTCCACTCTTGTTCGGTGCCTCAGATCAGGAAAAGGGAATCCTTACAGCCCTTTGACTTGATTGTTTCTCATCTCTAGCTCCTTACAGCATGATCGAGATCCGTATACTTGATAGTTCAGTGATGCAACAGATGATATCAGTGATTCCCAGGTGTGTGTGAGATTTTTTCAGACCTCATGAGGGGGTGGCCCTTCAGGTAGTCCCCCACATGCCTGGATGACCTCTTCAGTACTGCCTTCGATGCAGCTCCATAGATTTTATGATGTCGGCCTTAGCCGCTTGTAACGCCTTTTATTTTGCATGTATCAGTGAAATTTTCAGAGCCCTTTCCTATTTACAGGGGCACTTTGGTTGTACTTATATCTCATGTACTGAGATATTATTGTATAAGTCATGGTTGTTATCCTAGGCATAGGATGTATGTGGGATTCATTATCATATTTTTACTTGGCTCATGTTTATGCCAATATGTACTATATTGTTCAGTCCCTTGTTTACTGGATGCATTATTCTTTGTACTTTGTCTCAGCGGGCATAGGTATGCCTCCCACACCGCCTATAGCACAGGTACTTATTCATAAAAGAGACTTGTCGCACCTGTAAGTCTCGCCTCCTCAAGGACTAGTCCTCTAGCGCTTTGGTCTACCTTATATTTCTCTCTCTCTAAATTCCCCTTCGGTGTCTAGTGATTGAGTTCTTACAACGTACTTCATTCATACGATTAGCTCCTAGTGCTCACACGCTGGGGGGCAATATTTTACACCATTTTTTGGTCATCTAACCTGTTGCTATTAGATGGACCTAAGTACACCATGTAAGACCAATTTTACCCTAAGTAAAATTGCTTTCACTATGAAAAATAACTTAGTAAAACACATTTATTAAGTTTTTTATGGTCTAAACAGGAAACCAAATGAGGAAATATTAAATAAATCCACATTTGTTTGATTTTCCTCAAGGAATAATTAGTTAAACAGCAGTTTAATTAATATTCCTAGTCTTATTTAACCCAAAACAGGAAAATTAATTAGATAAATTATTATTTATCTTATTATTTTCTAGAAATAATTATTTAAACCTTATTTAAATATATTCCTTGTTAAATTTGACTAAATCATTCATAAATAATTAAATAAATCATTATTTATTTGATTATTACTCAACCACATCCTCAAAATAATAAATAAATCATTTATTTATTTATTATTTACAAATAAAGGGATTTGACCCAAGTCAAATTATTTTTTCCCTTCAACAAATATAATAAAATATTCCATAAAAGTTGGATCTAGATTTGGTTAATAATATTTTAATTATGCACCAATATCTAGAATAACTCAATATTTTATTATAAATAGAAGGGTTTTTCCATTCACTCACTACCTTTTGTTGCCTAAAGATCACTCTGGATCTATACTTTTGGTCTGAATTTGATCCACCATCATTGTCATATTTTGCTACCATTTTTCTTGTGAACTCCCTCTAAGTTCCATTTTTGTCTGGGTTTTCTACACCATAAAGAGAGAGGGATTTTATATATGAAGTGCTGAGGACTTACAAAAACCCATCCCATTGAGGGGGACTGGTAGCATCTTTCTATGTTCCCTTCCCAGGTGTCAAAAAATAGAAAAATTCTTTAAAACAATATTGTCTTGTCTCATTAGGGGAATTTTGAGGTCTAAAATGGACCTCTTAAGGAAATTATAAAATAATAGTGGAAATAATAAAATAAGATTATATGACATCAGCAAATTTTAGAGGGAAAAAATAAAAAACTATTTTTTCAACTCATATTTTCAACTTATCTCCCAATTTTTTTACTCAAATTTCAAGCGGGAGTACTCATTGGATGCAAAATTTAATTCCTCGTCTAATGAGTACCCATGTTGCATACTTACTATAGACCCTGCTACACAAAAAATGAGAAATACATGAAAAACGTGATTGCAATCATGTTTTTTCATGTATTTCTCATTTTTCGCATAGAAAGGTCCATCAAAAGTATGCAACATCGATGCTCCTTGGATGAGGAATTAAATTTTGCATCCAACGAGCACTCCCACTCGAAATTTGAGTAAAAAAATTGGGAGATAATTTTAAAATACGAGTTGAAAAAGTAGTTTTATTATTTTATTATTTTTTAATATTTTTACCCTTTTACTTAAAAAACGGTGAATCATCCCCCATGGTTGACATCATCATCTTGAATCCTATTGGTTCTTATAAAGTTTATTTTGGTTGTACATTTTTCTTAGGAGGCCCATTTTAGACCTAAAAATTCCCCTAATGATTGGATGCATGGAGCAACTCTTGCTTTTATTTACTGCTTAATGTATTTTAATGCATAGATCTAGATTTTTGTAGCATTTATCTTGGTCAACTAATTGCAGATCTAAAGATTGGCAACTATCTTTGCTCTTAGGGATGTTTTTTATGCGCGGCTAAAGTGAGCCTTTTCGTACGCTTGCGATTAAGATTCATACTAACAGCTCTTCTTAGAGCATATGTTGGGAGGATTTACATGAGATACCATAATACCTCTTCAATGTACTATCCCCATATGGATTTTCACTAGGTATGTCCTTTTAGGACTATTCTTATCTTGGATTCCCAATCCCCAAAGAATATCGGTCCTCTTCGACCACTCGTATCTTGGATACCTGTGAAATCCTCAAAGAGTGTTGGTCAACACAAATATATCATATCTTGGATTCTTTATCCTCAAGGAGATCACATATTCTTATCCAATCCTCCATTATACCTACCATGGCCTCCACTTAGACATACAGTTGTTAGTCGTGGCCTAGTGCATGGCACATGATAGAAGAGAATACAATGTCCATCATCACTCCCTCTCAACCAGGGAGGATATCCTCATTCCCACTTGATCAAGGAATAGATCCTTGCTTCTTCTTAAATATTTAATGAGACTTCTAAATCCTCAAATATAGATGATATTCCTTTCACATTCTTTCAATTGGGAAGTCATAACCACAAGCCCTTTAGCTTGTCTTTATAAGTGTATCATCTACCAGTTCTTCATGGAGATAGTTGCATGGCTCCTTCCTTTCTTTGTATCTCTTCATTTTGATCTGATTTATTCCTGGATTTTAAGGAGCCATTTTCTTCCTTCAATATTGTAAGAGGGTTCAATGCATCAACCTTTCGTATCACTTTCCTTTAGTTATCATCATTAATAAAGGCATTATGTTGAGCTTTATCATATCTCCCTCTAAACATGAAAGTGATGTTTATGAACATTAGGTTATCCTTATACTTTTACCTTTCAAATCCAAGGTGATGTTGTGAAAACCTTGACCACATAACCTTCCAAGGACTATAAAAACCATGTACTCAATTCATATGCTCTTTGAATCAAGTGCAATACCAATAGTTGAACTTTTCTCAATTGTCATGATGCATTTTTGCAACATATTTCCAAGTAGTAGAACAATATGCCAATCAAATAACCAATATCAAAATATTAATACTATACTTGCATTATCATGATGGCCCTTTCATCAAATTATTTGAATTCTTTGATATCAATATCCTCTCATATAAATCATAAGAATCTACCTGCATGCATTCATCTTAATCAAGGTTCCCATGGATCAAACTTGATTACCGAGCTATAATATCTTATTTCTTGGATTTATCATTGTTAACTCCATTTCTTTCTTCAGGAGACCATATTTGACATTTATAATTGAACTCTCCTTCCAACCTCTTCAGATGTTTTATAATATTTTATCCCAAGAATCCAAGTCATATCCCAAGAAAATCCTTGATATTAGAGTTAACAGATCATAATAGCTTTTTTAGTTAAGGCATCATGTAAAATTCAGTTATTAGCTCCTTCTAAAATCAACATTCCTACGCATGTTTTTTATCCATTTAATGAGTTATTTCTTCATCAATTTGTTTCGTATTGAACTCATTAGCTAGAATCTTCAACATTATGTCAATTAGGGTCCTTACAGTTCCCTCCTTCCATCATGCTCATCAATTTCAAGGAGTCATAAACAAGCACTAGTGTTGTTTTCCTTTTCCATCCTTCTCATCTTGCTTCTTTTATTATGTACCTACAATTATTACTGACAAGTAAAACCAAGAAAAATATACAAATACAAGAGCATGGTGTTAATTATTTCATTCTAGGGTTTACATGGATTCTCAAAGGGTGTACTTCTAAGGTTCTAGATATAAACCCTATATTTCTTGCTCTAACCCTTATTAGGGTTTTAAAGAAAAAATTGGCCCTAGGGATTCAATTTAAAATTCTAGGTTTTACTCAATTCAACCCTTGCTAGTGTTTTACTATATACCCTATATTATCCTTTCAATTACAAACCCTAGATGTTATTTCCAAACTGGGAGGATTTCCTTAGAGAGAATGACCAAATAGGGTTAGCCTTTTCACTCCTAGGGTTAGGTCATTTTATGTTTTTTCTAATAAAAGTACCATCTAGGGTTTATGAACCCTATATACCAAAACCTTAAAAAATATAAGATCTAAAAACCCTATATTTTTACTATGCAAGGTACGTTACAAAACCCCAATTAAATTTTATACCATTTTTTAATTATCATGCAAATAAACATTGTACTTACCTTTTGTGATATACCTTTGAAGATTATTCAACATGTTATCACTAAAAAAAATGAAGCATCATTTGACAAAGTCATATAGGTTCATGAGTCAAGGGTAGGGTTGTAGAATTCATTTTTCATTACTTCGTCAAGGTAAATTTTAAATTTTTCGTGTTTAACCTTACCCTAAGGTCTAAACCCACTCACTTTCAAATTCCCATGTCGCATCACTCATAATTTTCTGACAGATTTCAATTCCCAAGGTTTTTGTACCAAAAAGGTCATTTTAGCTAAGAATCCCTACTTTCGTAGTGAATTCGGTGTAAAATAGGTAGAAAACGCTACGAAATTGGCTAATAGCTTCATAGCAAATATGAAGCATTTCTCTGTTTTCTGACTTTGAGCAGTCAACTTCAAGGGCAGTTTTTGGGAAAAAAAAAGAAGTATTTTAAGAAAATGAGAGAGGTTATTTTAAGCACATATCCAATAACAATAAAATCTTTCACTTTTCTCAAAGGTGCTACATATTGGGAGATACAGGGATGTCTTTCAACCCTATTTTCAGAATGCAAAATTTTCCTATTTTACACATGTTTTTCAAATGCAGGTTATAGACAGCTGGAGATGGTTTTCAAAAAACCAAGAGAGGTTGTTTTTCAAGACATACTTTCCTACAAAAACCTCATTCGATTTTTCAATATCTATCCAGGATAGGGAGATAAGAGCTCAGCTCTGAACCCTATGTTTTCAGAAAAAACAGAGTCATTTTAATTCAAAGGTACACAACCATGTATGAGGTCATCATTACCATTTTGGCATGTGTGTGTCATATTTAAGCATGAGCTGTCATTTAAAATAAAAAAACCTTATCCTAATCTGTTATTTGTCACTCATTAATTCTTGCATGTGAAACATCTCAATGTCACTTTTTGTGAGCTGCTTCATCACACCAAGCAACTTGATGTCCAATTTGGCTTTCCAAGTGTCACATTTTTAAGAGGGCAGCTTGGTTATAAAAGGAGATGATCATGTACAATAAAGCACAGAAAGGAGGCTTTATGGATAATATATAATCTCATGGACCTTAAGCTATTCATGGAGAACCCTAGCTTTGTTGAAGAATCCATCAGTTCAATTTGTTTGAATTTCTGTTGAAGCTAACAAGGAAATGGCTGTGTTTTTGGATTGTTTGAGCAGTAAGTTTAAAGAGAATATTGTGGATGAAAAGAGGTGAATTTGGAAATACTAAGAGAGGTTATTTTCAAGAACAGGACAAGGAAAAATAACCTCTCTCACGTTTCTCACAGGTGCTATCAGTTGGGAGATACAAGGATTTCTTTGAACCCTATTTTCAGAAAACAGAGTTCTCCTGTTTTACACATGTTTTTCAAATGCAGGTTCTGGACAGAGGGAGATAGTTTTCAAAAATAAAAGAGAGGAATTTCTTCATAACATTCTTATTGACAAAAAACACCTCCAGGTTTGAAATATAAATCATGGATTCAGAGATATAAGCTCTGTTCTAAGACCTAGTTTTCAGAAAAAACAGGAAAAATGTGCAAAGTGGTTTTAAATATGAAAGGTGAGATGGATTGTGTTCCTCATTAGTTTTATGAGGTCCATAAGATGCAAATGGTTTCATGGCATGTTGAATACCAAGTCAAATACCTCCAGGAACAGCTTGAACTAATTCAGGAGGATTTGGAGAAAAAAGGTCTTAAAATGACAGTAGTTGAGGAGCCAATTGCTCAACTCATCATCAATGAGGAAGAAACCCCTCAAGAATCATAGTCTGAGCTAGTTTATGATTTTTAAGGTTAATGTAATGTTAGAATCTAAGCTTTTACACCTAGAAATTTTATTTTTGAGGTTACACAAAAATCTTGAATTTTCATCGTTTTCAGCAGTTTTGTAGCATTCTTGGGCTTGAAGAACAGGAAAATGCTACGAAACTACTATAACTTTCCTTTTTGCATTTTGAAACAGTTTTGGGAGCTTCAAAGAGGTGAAAATGGTATGGAATATGTATAAAGGCATAATTAACATCATGTAGAAGGAAATAATCAGAAAGATTGATGGTAAAAGGCATTTTTGTAACGCTACGAAAGTACGCTACAAAATTGTCATAATTTCGTAGCGTATTATGTTGAAGCTATATGAACAGTATTTTGTGCATGTTTGGACATTTGGGTACTTTCAAAGGTTCAAGGGATCTTGTCATCAGTCATAAAAGACTTAAATACCAGGTGATGAAGCCAACTCATCAGCCAAACTCTTCGTTGAAGATAAAGACTAGTGTTCCTAAAAAACAGGGTTTGTTTCCAGTTTTAGAGGAGCTCAATTAAGATGTCACATAGTGATGAGTCCCATCACACCCTATACGAATATGTGAGGGAATACTTGTCAAATATGTAATTGTTTTTAGGAGATAAGGTTGTTAACGTATAATGAACAGTTTGAGTCCTATTAGGAAACGGACTATCAAGCAGGATCGCTGTCATTTTATCATTAAAATAGATGTTTTATTGTTATGCAAGGTGTCAGTAGGCTAAATTAGATGAATATATCCAGGAGGCAGATCATCTCATCATGTAACAAGTCTATCAAAGGGTAGAGAGTCGAATTTGTAAAGGGTTTGAGATTTTTGGAAAAACTGCAGCTTATTGTAAATTGACTATTTCAGTAATAATGAGACTTGTTTCTTGACCAACCTAAGATTCTGACTAATTTTTTAGTGCTTATCTTATCTATTACTTTTATATGTCCCATTCACAGTGGTTTTCATATTTAATACTCAGAATTCATTCAAGTAATGCTCTGACTTCCTTTATAGCTGAATTGACTGTGTGATTCCCATTTCATGTGTGTGTGTACTACTGCTAAAAACTCTTACCTACTTCAACTTCCATGTCAAGTTTAAATCACTATTGAATCACTGAAGTGTTGACTCCATAAGCCCAATGTTTGCATACTGATAATATTTTCAACCTACACTTATCATAAGCAAATTGTTTCCCAAATAGAGTTAGCCATCGAAATACATATATATTCAATATCATTAACCCTTTGAGAGAGCCCTCTCAGACTAAAGAGGCTAAGCTTCAACCAAAAGATTGGTTTGAAACAATTACATGGGATTTTCTGATTAGTAGCCTATCAGGTGCAATTTTTTGATAACATTTTGGTGTGTCTATCGGAAGTCTGAAGATATACATCTCCCGAAATTTTGAAGCTAAATTCTTGAAGGTAGCAGGAACTCAGAAAGTTGTTTGAGGCTAGAGAACTACCTTGGCGACTCCATTGTTGAAGAATTCAAAATTTCATAGATTCATGGTGATTCCACTGAACATATGAAGACCTCAAATGCTTCCATTCTTGTTTCAAGGTATGCATGTATATATTTTTCAAAAATTTATGGCTTCCCAAATCCTTTTCCCAAAGATACATATTTTTTAAGGAATGGTCCAAAATTCAATGGGGAAGATTTGAGTTTGACCTTGAAGCATATATCATATTTTTGTGACTTTACTGAGCTTCTTAGAGTTAAACATGAAGATGTTTGCATCATATTGTTCTATAATTCATTTCAAGGGAAATGTAAACAATGGATTGAAAGCCTTCCTGTCAGATCTATTAAGTCATTTATAGATTTTTGGCTTATGTTTTTGGAATAATAGATAGACAGAACAGAGTTGGTGGCAGACTCCCCTTCAATTCAAATTTTTAAACAATGGAATGATGATCATACTAATGTGGAAGTAGATGAAAATTTTTCTTTGTCCTTGTGTTCTTATCTAAAATCATTTGAGTGCAACTCAAAAGATAAGATTCAATTTTTGAATGAAGTTGCTAATAACATTGAGAAAGACATTGAAGTTTTAGAAGTTCAAATTAAATATTATAGGCTTCATGATCAAGTGATCCATGGTAAAATCTTGATACCTTTAACCAAGACCTTTTACTTCGGCTGATAAATAGAATTGCATTTAATTAAAACGTTAAAGAACTGAAATGAGAAATTGTAGCTGTAAATAAGAAGAACATAAATGAACAAGATAAACAAACATAAGAACATGTAGTTTGATGACGGAGTTCGTCCAAGAGGGACTACATCTCCAGGCCTCGGTGTCAAGATGGTGTAGGCCGCTGCATTATGTGTTGTAAGAAGAAGATGTACATGGATGTGTTTCCCTATGACATACACGGAAAAATTTCCCTCACGCAGGAGTGGCTTCACTTCTTTAAGAGATGTTCCACTGTGAAACTCTCATACATAAAGAAAGACTCCTATTAGTATGACCATAGCTGACATGTAATAAATAAGAGTATCCCGCCAATCCTGGCAAACAAGGGATCTCAACAATACACATATGAAATTGAGCATCCCACCATTCTGGCATAAAAGGGACTCATACATGACACAAATCCATAGCTAAAAGTACATCAATAACAAAACAAGGCAAGATCCCACGACTCATGTATCAACCGGGATCTGCAAGACATAATGCATCTCAAAGAGAAATAAATGAAGAAGTACATGGAATCCACATCATATACCTCATGCTGCAATTTGTTGAAGGCTGAGCTACTTTGCAGCTGAATCTGAAAACACCATCTATCTTATGGCGTCGAAAAATGTGAAAATGACTGCTCACTTGCGGAAATCTGACACCTGCATAACCCACTTTCGAAAGTGGCTGAGAAATAGAAAAATCAGATGAAGAAACTGAGCACGCCATTAGACTCGTGGCGTCGAGTAGTGCTGAAAAAACATAAAATTTGTCCCATTTGGACAAAGTCAAAATTTTGCCCTCCTAAAAGTTGGGCTCAATCAAGGTTCTGCCTCCCTATTTTCTGGCTCATGGTTCCACATGACTTGAAAATAAAAAATTATTAAACCTTGAAAAATGTGCACACTCTCTACTCCTCCATGGCCTGGGCGCACTTTTTAATTTTAGGTTTAAATAATATATGATGGGCAGAATAAACAAAGAAGTCAGTTGGGCGCAATGGTAAAAATGAGAAATTGGTTAGGGGAGGTTGGGGGATCAAATCCCACCTCCCCGAATCTGCATGAAACCATTTTTAAAAACTGCATTAATATTGGAATCCTGCATTAAAATTTTGGAGCAGCCTGTTTTGTTGACATCCGCATTAAATATGGGGGGTCGGGCCCGCATTGGGCGGCCTGCCCAACCCTTTCCTACCAGCCCATACATATTGTGTGGCGTGGCTCCGTGCGGTGTGGACACCGCAGAGGTGTTGGGGTTGACCACCTACCCCCCAACAATATATATGTTTCAAGCGGTGGGGTGGCGGGGGTGCTGGCCCGCCACCTTTTTTTTTTAATATATTTTTGTTTAAGATAAAAAAAATTGTGCGTTTTTGAAAATTTAGTTTTGGACTGAAGGAGTGACTTTAAGTAGGCCACAATTTCGCCCAGAAATTTTCCGGAGCTGGCTGGAATCCGGTGGCTAGAAAAGTGCAAATTTGCGCTTTCCTTAAGGTTGCCCAGTCACCAAGTCAACCTGAAACTTTGACCAGCTCTAACTTTCGCATACAAACTCAGAATTGAGTGTTGTCTGCACCGTTGGAATCAGAAAGACGAGATCTACAACCTAAACCAAGTTTGAGAATAATCCAAACACTTTGATTTTTGAGCCTTTGTGCTGAGCCATTTGTACTTATACCTGTTTAATCCACTTGAATCATTCCTCCCCACTGAGGAGCTTTTGGTCCTCCAAAAGCATCAAGCTTTACCTATCATCAACTGTCTACAAATGTTGTTGAAAGGCACATCCCCACATGAATCCTTCACCTAACATACTTCAGAATCAAGATGCAAAGCCATCAAGTACAACTGCTGTAATGCGATGTCTGAAAAGGCACATCCCTTCAAGACTCCTTCACCTCTTGTACTTCGTAATCAAGATGCAAAGCCAACACCTGCAACTGCAGAAATGCTAATGTCTGAAAAGGCACATCCCTTGAAGACTCCTTCACCTCACGTACTTCGGAATCAAGATGCAAAGCCAACACCTGCAACTGCGGAAATTCAAATGTCTGAAAAGGCACATCCCTTGAAGACTCCTTCACCTCACATACTTCGAAATCAGGATGCCAACACCTGCCTAAAGCTACAGCGAAAATTACATTCTCAATGTGACCAAAAATGACCCAAATATTTCCATACTTGCCACGAGTTTATAGCATGTACTCGATGGTCAAGCTTACAGCAAAATGGAAATCATACCTCAACAAAATTACAAGGCTAGACCTCATCGTTGCATTTCGAAGTGATGGCAAAACTCCTCATCAATTTTACATGAAAGAAATGCATCAGACGACTCATAGAACATGACCAAAACATAATTGTCTCATCTCGAAGTGATGGCAACACATCATCACTTTTACATGAAAGAGATCCAACACACGACTTATAACACAAGGCCAAAAAAATATCATGGTCGCTTAAACGAGTGATGGAAACACATCATCACTTTCATAACAAAAATACGACAAATGATTTACGAATATGGTCATGACAAGCTTAACATCTCTAGAAAAAAACAATCTAGAAGAACCACTTCTCATTTATTAAAATGAGTGGATCATTTCCCTATGGTGAACTTGCTTGTCGATCAGCTCTTTCGACTTGTGTATGCACAGGCGCTTTGTCTTTAAATCACTGCTCTGGATGAATTTTCCAGCATGTGACTCTTTGGTGGCCACTCCGGTTGCAATGGGTGCAAAAGTTCTTTTTCCTCCAAACCTTATTAATCGATTTATTTTCCTGTTGGGGAGAAGGCTTTTCATGCCTCTTCCTCCTTTGTGCTGCCATCCTCTTCTCACACTCAGAAATCACATGGTTATTTAAACCACAAAATAAACAATTTTTATGATGCCATATTTTACAACCGTGGTTATCAACATTATTATAATTAAAACACACTTTGGAATAATGAGACTTAGTATACCTTTTGGGGTGGTCTCTGGCATGATCATGATGATGGGAGCTTGCCTCAATTCATTCACTGCAACGTGCACTGCCATGGAATGATGGTGAAGTGTCCCCACCATTCCTCTTCCTTGGAGAGTTCATAATTATATGTTTTCCCTTGATGTCCTTCGAACATCCTTCGTCAATGTACCCCAAACCTGCATAACGAGGTCATTGTACAACCTTCAATGGTTTGGTTATGCCTTAGCCATGAACGCCAAGTCCTCCTCCTCTGTACCCCATATTGGTGAGGAGTCTCATGCCGGTACCTGTGATGGGTATCTCCACACTTCCAACCGAAATAACATCATGTGAAGAAACTGAAGATAAATCAACATTGTTTACCTTAGGTGTTGATTGCGAAATAGATGAAGAAAGTTGTTGTAAGCCTTTTTTGCACTTCACTTCTATCAATGTCTCTGACACGGCTTGTAGCTGAAGATGCAACTGCTGCGTCTCCTCCTTCTCTTTCTATAGGAATTCTTTTAAGGCATCATGATCTCTCTAAAGAGTTTCGTTGTTGTGTTTCAAATCTTCCCACGCCTCTGTCGTGGCTTGAAACTGAAGTTGCAACTACTTCTTCTCCTCCTTCTCTTCATGTAGGAACACCTTCAAGGCATCATGATCTTCTTGCAGAATTTCATTGTTGCACTTCCAATCTTCCCATGCTTCTATTGTGGCTTGCAACTGAAGTTGCAACTATTGTTTGTCCTCCTTCTCTTTGTGTAGGAGGGTCTTCAATTCTTCATTCTCTGCTGCTTATTTTTCGTAAGCCTCGTATAATATGTTTGCTTTCTCGGTCACCCTGAGCATGGTTTCGTACATGCCCTTGACATTCTCCATGGCTCAACTCAGCGAACGTCTAATGTTCACACCTGCAATCCAATCAACAAGAATACCTGCTCCGATACCACTTGATCTAGGGTAAAATCTTGATACCCTTAACCAAGACCTTTTACTTCGAATGATAAATAGAATTGCATTTAATTAGGACGTTAAAGAAATGAAATGAAAAATTGTAGCTGTAAATAAAAAGAACATAAATGAACAAGATCAACAGACATAAGAACATGTCATTTGATGACGCAGTTCTTCTAGGAGGGACTACATCTCCGGGCCTCAGTGTCAAGATGGTGTAGGCCGCTGCATTATGTGTGTAAGAATAATATGTAGATGGATGTGTTTCCCTATGACATACAAAGAAAAATTTCCCTCACGCAAGAGTGGATTGACTTCTTTAAGAGATGTTCCATTGTGAAACTCTCATACATAAAGAAAGACTCCTATCAGTATGACCATAGCTAACATGTAATAAATAAGAGTATCCCGCCAATCCTGGAAAACAAGAGATCTCAACAATACACATATGAAATTGAGCATCCCACCAATCTGGCATAAAAGGGACTCATACATGACACAAATCCATAGCTTAAAGTACATCAATAACAAAACAAGGCAAGATCCCATGACTCATGTATCAACCGGGATCTGCAAGACATAATGCATCTCAAAGAGAAATAAATGAAGAATTACATGGAATCCACATCATATACCTCATTTTGCCATTTGTTGAAGGCTGAGCTACTCTGCGGCTGAATCTGAAAACACCATCTATCTTGTGGCGTCGAAAAATGTGAAAACGACTGCTCACTTGCAGAAATTTGACACCTACATAACCCACTTCCAAAAGTGGCTAAGAAATAGAAAACTTAGATGAAGAAACTGAGCATGCCATTAGACTCGTGGCATCGAGTAGTGCAGAAATGACATGAAATTTGTCCCATTTGGACAAAGTCAAAATTTCGCCCTCATGAAAGTTGGGCTCAATCAAGGTTTCACCCGCCTCTTTTCTGGCTCATGGTTCCACATGACCTGCAAATAAAAAAATATTAAACCTTGAAAACCATGTGTGCTCTCCACTCCTCCATGGCCTGGGCGCACTTTTGAATTTCAGGTTTAAATAATATATGATGGGCGGAATAAACAAAGAAGTCAGTTGGGCGCAATGGTAAAAATGAGCAATTGGTTAGGGGAGGTCGAGGGATCAAATCCTGCCTCCCCGAATCCAAATAAAACCATTTTTACAAACTGCATTAAGATTGGAATCCCGCATTAAAATTTTGGAGCGGCCCGTTTTGTTGACATCCGCATTAAATATGGGGGGTCGAGCCCGCATTGGGCGGCCCGCCCAACCCTTTCCCGCCGGCCCATACATATTGTGTGGCATGGCTCCGTGCGGTGTGGGGACTGCAGGGGTGGTGGGGTTGACCACCCACCCCCCAAAAATATATATGTGTCAAGCGGTGGGGTAGCGGGGCTGTTGGCTCACCACCTTTTTTTTTTTTAATATATTTTTGTTTAACATAAAACAAACTGTTCATTTTTGAAAATTCAGTTTTGGACCGAAGGAGTGACTTTAAGTAGGCCACAATTTAGCCCGGAAATTTTCTGGATCTGGCCGGAATTCGGTGGCCAGAAAAGTGTGAATTTGTGCTTTCCTTAAGGCTTCCCAGTCACCAAGTCAACCTAAAACTTTGACCAGCTCTAACTTTCGCATACAAGCTCGGAATTGAGTGTTGTCTGCACCATTGGAATCAAAAAGATGAGATCTACAACCTGAACTAGATTCGATAATAATCCAAAAACTTTGATTTTTGAGCCTTTGTGCTGAGCCATTTGTACTTGTACCTGTTTAATCCACCTAGATCATCAAGATCAGTCTTTAAAAAAAAAATTCATGCAAAAGCACAAAGAGAGGGTGTTGCTACCTTTCTCTTTTGAGATTGAGGAAGAATACCCTGTTTTTGAAAATCAGTTTGAAAATAAGATTGATAGCACACAACTAAAATATTGTGTGGTTGAGAAAAGCATATATGAGTTGTCCAAAGCTGCAGAATTTCTTGAGAATCATCAAACATATTATGTCTTCTATGATTCTGTAGCTGACTATATGGAAGAGTTCTACAACACAGATTTCCAGTTATATTTTTATCATGAGGATCAGATACATTTATGTTGCCTTGGTCATTTCAGTATCATGCTTACTTTTGGTTCAAGTGCATTCAAGAGGTTCAAATGTCATATCAGATCAATGACTGGCTTCATTGGAAGTTTCATGTTGCTTGAATTAAAAATGGAGATTGCAATTTTTAGGGTAGGTAGGAGTGTGTGAATAAGCTCAAAGTTGACTGAGCATATTTTCAGTAGGTATAAAGTTGGTTTTTTAGCAATAATCATCAAGCTTGAGCCCAAGGAGAAGGCCATAAGAGCTTGGCGAATTTTTCATAAATCTCAAAGTTTTTATTTCCAAGAAGATGGATGGCACTGGAACTACAAGTTCTTTGGTGTACCACTGGGGCACACCATCCCAAGTGGAGCCACTGTTATCACTAAAAAAGGATGAATAATCATTTTACAAAGTAATATAGGTTCATGTGTCAAAGGGATGGTTGTATAATTCATTTTTCATTACTTGGTCAAGGGAAATTTTAAATTTTACTTGTTTAAGATTACCCTAAGGTCTAAACCCACTCACTTTCAAATTCCCTCATGTCACATCACTCATAATTTTCTGACAAATTTCAATTCCCAAGGTTTTTGTACCAAAAAGGTTATTTTAGCCAATAATCCCTACTTTCATAGTGTACTCAGTGTAAAATAGGTAGAAACGCTACAAAACTGGCTAATAGTTTCGTAGCGAATATGAAGCATTTCTTTGTTTTCTAACTTTGAGCAGTCAACTACAAGGGCGGTTTCTAGGAAAAAAAATAATTATTTTAAGAAACTGAGAGAGATTATTTTCAAGAACATATCCAATAACAATAACCTCTTTCACTTTTCTCAAAGGTGCTACATATTGGGAGATACAGGGATGTCTTTCAGCCCTATTTCAGAATGCAGAATTTTCCTATTTTACACATGTTTTTTAAATGCAGGTTCTGGACAGCTGGAGATGGTTTTGAAAAACCCAAGAGAGGTTTTTCTTAAAGATATACTAACCTACAAAAAACTCCTTCATTTTTGTAATATCTGTCCAGGATAGGGAGATAATAGCTCAGCTCTGAACCCTATGTTTTCAGAAAAAACAGAGTCATTTTAATTCAAAGGTACACAACCACGTATGAGGTCATCATTACCCTTTTGGCATGTGTGTGTCATGATTTAAGCATGGGCTATAATTTAAAATACAAAACCTTATCCTAAGCTTCTATTTATCACTCAAAATTCATTATTTCATGTGAAATATCTCAATGTCACTTTTTGAGAGCTGTTTCATCACACCAAGTAGCTTGCTGTCCAATTTGGCTTTCCAAGTGTCACATTTTTAAGAGGGCAGCTTGGTTATAAAAGGAGATGATCATGTACAAGAAAGCACACAAAGGAGGCTCTGTGGATAATATAGAAGCTCATGGCCCTTAAGCTATTCATGGAGGACCCTAGCGTTGTTGAAGCATGCATCAGTTCAAATTGTTTGAATTTCTGCTTAAGCTAATAAGGAAATGGTTGTGTTCTTGGACTGTTTGAGCAGTAATTTTAAAGAGAAGATTGTGGATGAACAGAGATAAATTTGGAAATACTGAGAGATTTTATTCAATCACAGGAAAATGAAAAATAACCTCTCTCACTTTTCACATAGGTGCTATCAATTGGGATATAAAAGGATTTATTTGAGCCCTATTTTTAGAAAACAAATTTTTCCTGTTTTAAACATGTTTTTAAAATGCAGGTTCTGGAGACAGCCTAGAGTTGTTATAGACCAGTGCCTAGGACATCTTATGAGGTGTAGAGAGCAGGATATTTAAGACAACGTTTCATCCCTTATCATGACAGAGCTCTTACACTACTTCCTTTGAAACAGCGAATAGACTACAATGGAACCAGAACTTCGGACAGTTTGAGGCATTTGAAATAACGCTGAACGAATGAAATGCTAATATTCAGATACTACTGCGTCAGACAATTGTAAGACAGATCAACATAATCAGGGCCAGATTCACGACATATGGCAGAGAAAGTAAGTATAAACAATAGCGGAGCTGTATAGCGAGAAGGAGATATCGGCTGTCACATAGATGATACTAAGGAGAACTTCATGGCATACAAATGGGCTTAAATATCTAAGAATCCACACATACCAAGAACTCCCGTCAATAACATTTCAATACAACCAACATAGTAGAAATACGAGTGAAATGCATGTGGAACAATACATTACTCCTGAGCCATTTAAAGTGTCAAGCTGCTACTGACATAAGTATCAACACGATAAGTTCATATCAAAAGACAAAAGACACTCGCATTCTAGGATGTAATACAAGAGAGATGAGCATAGATGAAACTAACAATAGAGAAACACACACACTACCATACAACCGTGTCCAGAATCCTTATTACAGTGAAGCTTCTTATTATTGAGACCCGATGGGCTCTTCCGGGCAGTATCCGAATTTTTCACAAAGCATACACACAGGAAATTCTTATACAATCAATTTTCTGAAGAAGTGGAACCTTGTTTCATTCTTTTTCCTGTATTATATAGCATTCCATCTGCCTTTCAGCGAGAAGATATTTTCTGAAAATATCTTTCTCGCGTGATCAAAATTGTTAACAGTCATTGTCAAACCACAAAATGGCATGATGGGGAAAACAACTCTTCCATCATGCGTAACAGGCACCGGGCCAAACTTAAAACCAAAATGTAGATCATTGTTCAAGATAAAAGTAAAAATGCAAGAGTGGGAGGAAAAACCACCCACTCGGAAATTTAAAAAAGCATAACTGAATGAAAGTAAAGGCCGTTTAGGCCATGTCATGAATGAAACATGAGGTGTCATGAATGATGTTGGGTCGAGGCTGTAGTAGACGCTGGAGGAGGTACATCGGTGGAGGGACTGGCATGCTGAGTCAGGAACTGTGTTAACCTCCGCTGGCTTTCTGGATTTGGTTCTGACATCTCTGAGAGTCTCTCCACCCTGGTAAATGCCTCGCCAAAGGTGTGAATGTCTGCATGGGTGGGGAGACGATACTGGATCATATGGAGGAGACTAAACTCCTTCTGTAGGACCGTGATGATGGTAGTAGCCTTAAGCTGAGTTCCTTTGCTCGTCTGAAGATCGGACCGATCCCGTTCTGCCTCTAGAAGTGCTGTATATCGATCGGGGTGCATGAGTACGGCCGGAGCGTTTGGTTCCCAACATGAAGGGAGGCCAGTAGTGATTATTTCGTTCCACACCTTGTTGAACTGTTCCACAATGTCTGCGACCTGTTGGAGAGCCTTTGAAGCTGCCAATCGAGCCTCCTCTTTCTCTATAATTTTCCGACATTCATTGATTTCCATAAACCTGCTGGGAATGTCATGTTTTACCACGTCATTTGCTCTCAGTGTATAGAGAAAAGATATATAAATTCCGGCATGTCGAGCTCTAGTTGGCAGATTATCTCCGGCCTCCTGCAACCTCCTATTAAGGTATGGAAGGGTAGATTTGAGTTCTCCTATCATCGTTAGGAACTCCCACTGTTCAGTCACGGCCACGATTATATCCGACCAGATCAGGCTCCTGGCCTCGACCAGGGTGAGATTTCCCTTCACCTTACTCTTCAGCTCGGCGATGGTCTGTTGTTGTTCAGTCGTAGTCTTTTTTCCTTCCTCAACTTCTCTTCGCAGCTCTTCAATAGTTCTGACCTTCTCAGCCAGGGCGCCCTCCAGTTCTACCACCTTTTGCTTGGCTGTCGTTGTTTGCTTCCCTAACACTTCTATCTCAGCTATAGCTGTGGATAGTTGTGCTGTTGCTGAACCTGTCCCACTTGATGTCTCGGCTGCATGGCAACTGTGCGTGTCCCAGCGGGTCTGCAGCTCGGTAGCTCTGCTCTCCAGATCTTCCATTCTTTTGACCATTTTTTCTTTCTCCTCTCTCTCTCTGGAAAGCTTGGCAATCAGCTCGTTTTTCTCCTCCTCCAACTGCACCAGTTCATCGGTCTGTACCAGATGTGAAGCTGGTATGCCAGACCGTTTCCTAGCCGCTGAAATGTCCTTCTCCAACTTGGCTATTAATGCAGCTTGCATTCCCTTCCCTCCGTCGTCTGAATTCTTAATCTGCTCTCTAAGGACGCGCACCTGATGTGCGTTAGCACGACAAGCACTCTGTTCTGCGGAAAAAGAGTTGTTCAGGTCGTCGAATTTCTGCTCTGTCTTCTTTAGGGCAAGGGTGATCTGCGAAATCTTATCCTTCATCATGTCGCAGATTGTCTGGAACAGGTCATTCAGGTCCTGTACCGGAACCTTCTTCATGTCGACAACCAATTCAATCACCTTGTAGCTAGGGACGTCCGAATTCGGGTCCAGGATAGCCTCGGCCATAGAAAGCACCAGGTCTTCGGTGTCTGCATTAACCGAGGCAGAGATTCTGGTGTGATATTTCTCAACGAAACCTCCTAGTTCGGCCCTATATTTGTCTCGGACGGTTTTATTTGTCAGCTCTCTTTCTTTTGTCTTGGAAGGAGGAGGCTCGATGATGGCCTGAGTGACTTCAGTGAAGTCAGAGGAGGCGACGCTATCTCTTAGAACCACTATCCCTGCCTTGCTCTTATCAAACTCTCCAAATTTCGTGAGGGGCTCCAGAATTATCCCTTCCCCGATGACCTCGGCTTCACTAGTGGCCACCTTTTGCCTCTTGGGTGGTGGCGCTCCGGAAGTACCAGCTTCCTGCTCATTGCCCCCTTTGTTCACCTCTTCTTCTTCTCCCGTGGCAGACGAGTCCGTCTCCATCTGCGAAAACATAGGCGAGACCTCATAATTAGCCTTCCACTCCAGAAATGGCCTGGATTCATGAACGTAGGGCGCAGACCTGTTTCTCTTTCTTTTATTTGAGATAATTTCCCGTGGGTCATAAGCCCAACTCTCCCCTAATTTCAGGTCCATGTTCTGCAACATTTTTTCAACAATCGGGAGGGCATATCTAGAATTTACAACAAAGGGGCCAATATTGTCGGAAAGCTTCAGGATGTAGCCTTTCTTAGCGGGGACGAAATGAAGCTGGTCAGCCTTGAGGGCTTGCCGGATGTACTCAAGGGCGTAGACTCGTCGGACAGGAAAAGCTGGGAGCTGGTAGGGGGCTACTTCGGCTCCATAGACGCGGATTTCAGTATACTCCTCTGATAGGAACCAATCGCCGGTACACTGGTACTTCCCAGCCTGTAACCAGCGCTTCATCTCTGGGAAAACCCTAGGGGAAGGTGCGTCGTGGATGATGGTGTAAGCAATGGACATGAAGGTATTCACGAAACTGATGTAACCCTCTCCCCTAGGCAATTGATGAACGGAGAAATTCCAGTCGAAGACTGGCCTGGGCTGAGAATTTTCAGAATACATCCTGTCCAGCCCCAAATGATTAAACTTGTCCGCATGCTGGAACAGGAAGAGGTAGAAAACCAACGAACAAAAACGAAACTTTCGGGCCTTGGCTAGCTCCCGAAATTGGGTCCGGATGGTAAAAGACAGGAAACCTGGAATATCCAGTGTAACTCCATTCTGTATCATAAGCCACAAAAATCGAACGCATACTGAAGAAATGTCTTCAGGGGTCCCTACTCCCAGGAGGCCGGTAATGAGGGACAGAACTGGTCGGACTTCTTCATTAAACAGACTCAATGGGAAAGGCTCCAACGGAGGTAGGGCCGTCGCCTGATCAACGGTTATGGCAGCTATGAAGGCACGGCGGGCTTCCCTCGACAGTTTATTAAACTGTGCGAGCAAAGTTTCATCTTTGAAACTGAAGTAGGCATCACTGGAAGGGAAACGGAGAGCCTGCCTTATAATATCGGGAGAAAGGGAGAAGATTATGTTACCCTGAGGGGAAATGAAGGCATCACGATGTGAATCGTAGGAGTCTCTAAGCCAGACAATAAAATCGACACAGGAATGGACTTGGGGGGTAATGTGGTGATAAAAGCCGGAAGCGACAACTCGGAAACGATCAGCACTTTTACAGTGGCGGTCGAACAGTAGGGGCTTGATGTTCCGTATATCGAAAGGGTATTTTGGGTCACACATACCCGCTTGCAAGTCACGAAGGGGTTCAAAACCAGGAGGGTTTCTAGACTCATGGAGTTGGGGAGTTTCAGGTTCGTTCTTCTTGGGTGTCCCTCTCCCCATGGCAGTTATTCAACAATTCGGAAAAGAGAGAAAGGGAAAAACAATGAAACAAAATGGAAAATGGATTACCTGAGCAGAGGGTGACAATGCTTGGGAAAGCGACGAGGGGAACCGTGACAGTGACTTGGACAAACCCGGCGTTCTTCCCTACTTGGTATTCGCCGTAGAAAACTACCTGAAAATGATTTACCAGAGAGGAATACGAGAGTTTTTACCATTCGGGAGGACTGTTTAGGCTGAAAGGTGAAAATGTAAGAGAACAGAGGGCAAGTGTCGTAAGGACACTGACACTGAGACACGTGGCGCGTGGAGATTGGGTAATTCAGGATGTAGGTGGGCGCCTCGTGTCGGGTTAAAAGCTGGTACGGGCCTTAGTACCAGCCAGCCTAATGGACTTACCTTACCGTTGTTCCATATGCGCTATCCAATTCTTAACACATAGGACTTCCCCTTTGTCGGACCAACACTTATCTTCCTCACCTGAGCGGGCCCACCTTAACTCCACCACGAGACAGAGTCCCACGGCCCAACCTTGTCATTCTATTTCTGCTGTGAAGTTTTACCCTGCAACGTGTCGCAGGTCCGCGGGGGTAAGGGCCTCGTCCCTTCCCCACGGCTTGACCCCCTCGGACTTGCTACGTATGCCGTCATGTATAATCCGAGGCCTTTTCCCATATATGAGTTGACACATAACGCCGTATCTCCATTACCTTTGTGTTAGATGTTCATCGTCGTCCCACCTTTCATCACTTAGTGCTATTTATCCATTGGTTTAAATATACGTGCGCTTCACCCCCTTTTCCCTTTTCGGCCTGATTTGATTTTAACACTTGCCACTTGATATACAACTTTACTGTGACCTGTTCGTCTTTTAGGTACTTTCGTGGCTGTTACTAAGGGTTGAACAACATTGGCTCCACCTGGGGACGGCACGTTTGTCTTCGAACGTGTCGAGAACTACGCAGACCGCCTGTAAATTTTCTCTGAACAACACTTTCAGCTTCTAGAGCTCTACCCTGTACAGATCTTCATGACACGTGCGTAATTGATGATAAGAAAACCAAAAAGCAGCAACTAATATACAATATAATACAGTCAGGCTTTTCAGCCTTCTTCAGAATTGGAAATATGGTTTGAGGAATTGCCCGTTCACAGGGGCTTCCAACAGATCCCCCTGTAAATTCTCCAGCTTAAACGTATTGTTTCCTCCCTGCTCTGCAATCTTGAAGGGACCGAACCAAAGGGGGTCAAATTTACCATGTTTGCCCTTGTCAGCTCTGCGTACATCCCACCTGAGTACTAAATCCCCCACCTGCAGCTTTCTATCTTTTGTGTGCTGGTCAAACAATTCTTTCATCCTCTCCTGATAGTCCACCAGCCTCTGGTTCACCTGAATACGCGTTTCCTCCAGTTCAATCAATTGATTGATTCTTCTGGTCGTGCCATCAACTTCTTCCTGAGTCTCCTGCATGAAACGAGCCACAGGTAGAGCCAACTGTATGGGGAATACAGCTGCTCGTCCGTATACTAGTTCGTAAGGCGACTTCCCTGTTGCCCTTTTACTGGTTATCCTGTTTGCCCATAGAGCAAACTTCAGTTGAGAGTCCCAATTTCTCTGGTTCTCATTTATTGTCTTCTTCAGTGCTCTAACTAGCGTTTTGTTTGATGACTCGGCAAGACCATTGCCCTGGGGGTAGTAAGCTGTGGAGTGACCCAGAGTGATGTTGTACTGTTGACAGAAATTCACCATCTTAGCAGATTTGAAAGCTTGAGCATTGTCTGTGACTATTCTGGCAGGACATCCAAACCTGGAGATGATGTTCTCTTCTAGGAATCTTATGACCACTGTGTCTGTGGCATTTCGTGCAGGAATGGACTCCACCCATTTTGTGAAGTAATCTGTAGCAGTCAAAATCCATTTGTGCTGCCCACTGGAGGGTGGGTGGATCTCCCCTATGAAGTCAATACCCCATTGCTTGAAAGGCTCATCAACGTGCACAGGAATCAGGGGCAGGGCTGCTAGCTTCTGTTTTTCCGCAAACTTTTGGCATTTGTCGCATGCTCTGACCCGAGTGAAGACATCTCCAAATAGTTTAGGCCAGTAGAAACCAGCCTTCAAAATTTTCTGAGCTGTGCTCCTCCAGCTATAATGCCCTCCACAGATCCCTTCATGGAATTCGGCTATGATGTTCCCTACCTCCCCTTCGATGAGACATAAAAGCAGTATGCCTGACGGATCTCTCCAATATAACTGACCATTAGCTACAGCATACTTTTGAGATTTAAGCCTCAAGGCTCTGTATTTGGATTTATCACAGCTGGGTGGGCAGCTGAGTGTCAGGAGGTATTCAACAATTTCTTTGTACCAGAGGCTAGTGAGGTATTTCATCTGTATTTTTTGAGTAGCCATTTCCACTTCTGGCCTCCCTGTCTGTTCCTCAGATGCTTCATCTGCGATCATGGATAAGTGGATGCCCAGAGCTTGGTGGTTCGATTCTGATAAAATCTTCGCTAGCCCCTGTCCTTTAATTAATTTGGTGGGCCTTATATCCAAGTCATATTCTTGTATTTTCGCAATCCACCTGCCCCTTCTGCCTTCACTGTCTCCCTGCACTAGGATGTCCTTAACTGCTACTGCGGGTACAAAAGCAGTCACATGAGATTGTAAAATGTACATGCGAAAGGCCTTTAAGGACTTTACCAGGGCATAAGCTTGCTTCTCAAGTATGTTGTATTTTAGCTCTGCGTCATGAAGAACTTGACTAAAGAAAGCAATGGGTTGCTCATACCCATCTCCATTCTTCTGTAGGAGGACCCCCGCCACCGTGTGAGGTGATGCAAAAGAGAAAATCATGAAGGGTTCAGTGAAGTCAGGCTTTGCTAGCACTGGGGCCTCAGCAAATGCAGTCTTGATCCTGGCAAAGGCCTGCCTTGATTCTGGTGCCCATTTTACCTCATTGTCCTTCTTTAACATATCTGTGATGTGTCTGACTATTTCGGCATAATTGGGAATGAATCTTCTGAGAAAATTGATCCGTCCTAGGAATACCTGTACTTCTTTCTTGTTTCTGGGGAGAGAGATACCGTTTATAGCTTCCACCCTTTTAGGATCGATTTTGACCCCATCTTTAGTTACTATATGTCCTAGGAGTTTACCCTCTTCTAATGCAAAGAAAGATTTTTGAGGGTTAAGAGAGAGTCCATACCTCCTGCATTTCTCAAAAGTCTTCTGCAAATGCTGAACATGCTCGACATCATCCTTTGAAAAGACCGTTATATCGTCTAGGTATACCACCAGAAACTTATCCTGTTCTCCCACAAAAGTTATGTCCATCGCCCTCTGAAACGTAGCTCCTGCATTGATCAGTCCGAATGGCATTCTGGCATACATAAACGTTCCCCAGGGCGTGGTGAAAGCTGTCTTTTCCTGGTCCTCCGGGAATACGGCCACTTGATTATAGCCCGAGAACCCATCCATTATGGACATTCTAGAGGCCCCTACCACCTTTTACAGAATATGATCCATCTTTGGTAGTGGATAGTTATCTTTTAGAGATGCCCTGTTCAGGTTTCTGAAATCCACACACAACCTGATTTCACCGTTCTTCTTGCGTACTGGGACTAAATTAGCCACCCATTCAGAATACCTTAATGGCACTATAATTTTAGCCTTCAGTAACTTTTTTATTTCTTGCTCAATCGATGGTAACAACAGGGGATTAATTTGCCGGAGCTTTTGCTTGTGGGGTTTTGCATCAGCTTTCAATGGAATTTTGTGCTGCATCACGCTGACATCAAAGGTTTTCAAATCTTGATACGACCAGGCAAATACGTCTTTGTAGGTTTGAAACAGCTTTTGGTACAATGGTTTATATTCATCTGGGACTTTCTTCGACAGCTTCACAATCTTTGGATCTTCTTTCGTGCCCAGATTCAGATCTTCAACCTGGTCCTCAGTCACCATTTTGTTTGGCTGTAATGGGACATCATCCTTATTGAACAACCTTTCCAGAGGTACCAACCCTCGGGGAATGACATTTCCCTTTAGCTGTAGGAATCTGTGACCAGCTATCTTCTCTTCTAGCTTGTCCCCTGGAATGTCTTCGACTTCTTCCTCTTCACAATTGTCGATCTCTAAGTTTGAAAACTCCCCCACAGTCTCCAAAAACCTCTTGACCTGCTCCTCATCTTCGAAGACCTGCCAGTGCTTGACATTATCAGGAATTGAAGGCCTGTATCTTACCTCAATTTCGTATCTCAGAAGAGGGTTCTGAGGTGGGCGGAATGTACTAGCAGCTACAGCCAAGGAGTCTGCCATTCTGTTGTGTTCCCTGGGCAAAAACTGAATGTTAAATGCCAGAAAGGAATTTTCCACAAGATCCCAAACTTCGTTTCTGTAGGCCTTTAGCCTCGGATGCTTCGCTTGACACTGATTTCTCACTTGCCTCACCACCAACTCTGAGTCTCCCATCACCTTTAGACCCTGGATCTTCATGCTTCTTGTTGTTTGTAACCCCAATATGAGTGCCTCATATTCGGCCACATTATTCGTGGCCTCATATTCTAATTTGAAGGAGAGGGGGACCCATTGACCCATGGGTGAAATAAGCAACACTCCAGCCCCGTTTCCTTCTCTGGAATTTGCTCCATCAAAGTGGAGTGTCCAAATGTCTGATTCGTGGTTCTGTACTGATAGATCAATCTTCAATTGGCAGAAGGAGGGCTCGTGGGCATAATCCTGATCTTCCTCCAACATTAGACAGGAAAAATCTCCATCTCTACTGTAAACTGGGGAGTTCACTGAATCTCCTGCTTTGGTGACTGTCTTGACAAACCTAGTTTCTCGGTACAATCTCCTTTCTTGACCCCCAAAGACAGGGATGGTGGCGTATGACGGATCTAGCTTGATTGACCCTCCAATTCTGGTCCCCCAAGACCTAGACAACAGCATGCCGAAGCGAGCTGGGATGTCAGCCACTACGATATCCATTACCACACTCTTGGCAGGAATCTGAGCCAAGGTGACTGCTAGGTCCTTGATCATGCCCAAGCACTTCACTCTTTTGGAGTCAAAGGAGTAGAGATCTTTGTATGGGCAAGTGATTTGGAGACCCAATTGCTCCATGACAGACAGGGGCATCAGATTGTGGGATGCCCCTGAATCCAACATACAGTTATGTAATAGTAAATCATGGATTACTAGGGATACATAGAAAGGGGGAGTGGAGGGGTCCAATTCCTCGACATGGGGGCCAAACACTACCATAGGCCTCTCTTCTTGTAAATTAAGACTGTCCGGAATGTGTGGGACTTCAGGAGCTGAAATGAAAGAGGAGACTTGTGACTGGTATGCAGGCTGCTTCAATAATTCGGACAGAGGGACAGGGATTTTAACTTTTTCAAGTTCCTTTTGCAAACTGAAGGCGGACGAGGGCTTTTCTATCTGGACTTCCTTTTCTTTGGACTCTTTGTTTGGCATGGCAGACTTAACTTCTTTAACAAGAGTTTTATTTACAGGAGACGCAGCTACTTGAGAGGAGGAAGGCATATAACTATCATCTTGCAAAGGTTGGTAAAGGGGCTTCTTACCTCTATCAGAAGATTCTGGGGTATTGGCCTCTTTCTGTGCAGGTGCTGATCTCTGGGGTGCATCTTCCTCTTCATCTTGAGCGCGGGTCCTTTTCCTGGAGGACCTGAGGTCATATTTCCTATTGAACTGAGCTTGCATGAAATCAACAAATTGTTTGCAGTAGTCATCGATTTCTGGTTCTTCGGCATATTCATTATCCTTCACTTCTGAGTGAGGTTGTAGTTCTCCCTCTTCGCTTTCTTGCACAGGACACTCTATGTCCTCATTGTCAGAGAAGACCGGACATGTTTCATCTTGTTCATAGGAGGAGTCTTCAGGGGAAGCCTCCATTTGTCCTTCCAAGTACAAAGGGTGTGGTACTTGGTCTTGTTGCTCCTTCTGCCCCCTCTGCAGTATCTGCAAGGGTGGTTTCCTGTATTGAGGATTGAATCCTCTGTTAGGAGCGTTCTGAAAATTCTTCGGTGGGGAATTCTTGGCCTCCATCTCTAGTTTGACTAACTTGCTAGAGAGATTCTTGATCATTTTATTCATCTCTTCGATCTTGTCACTTGCTGAATCTCTGTCCTGACTTGAAGTGGACACTTCTTCCTTGTTTCTTCTTCTTGTATCATGTTCTTGCTTTGCCTTGGTCTTACCAGTCGAGACAAAGTTTGCTTCTATTTCCAATGCATCAGTCTGTGCATCATCTAGAGTGGCTGGCTTTCTCTCCCTTAGTGAGAAACCAAACTCGGAATCAAATGCTGCCACAAAAACGACTTTGGCAGCGGTCTGATGGGGCTTCATCTCAGCGAGGAGACTGTAATACAATTTGTTAAATCTTCTGATGAATTCTGATACCCCTTCATTGTGTTTCTTTTTAAGGGTGTTGAACTCGGTTAAGGTATCTCCATGATCTCTCCTATCTCCCCACTTTTTCACGAAAGCTTCTTCCATAGCCTCCCAGGTGTTGATGGAATTAGCTGCAAGGGACTTAAACCACTTTCTAGCCTCTCCGTCAAGGGACTGCACGAACAATCTCAGAACCACGTCCAAATGTTCCACATTAAAGTTCTCTGCGAAAGAGCAGAAGATTTCAACGTGCTTGTACGCATCAACGCCGTTCTCCCCGTTGAATCTGGGTAGAATCTTCAAATAGTCCTGTGGCATATCATTTAACACTGCAGGCAGTTGTAAAGGGGCATACCTGTTTTGTAAAAAGCCAGGTACATTCGCCATCGGGGGAGGCGGAGGTAGGATGAGAGCTTGAGCAGCGCGAGGTGGAGGAGGTGTTGTGAGTTGAGTATGAATAATGATGGGAATATAGTGGACAGCAGCTTGAGGACTTGATGAGGAGGTAGGGCTGTTAACAGCAGACACTTCAGTGATCTCTTTGACCTCTTCAACTTCAGGGGTAGGATGAAAA